>JAREYC010000016.1:16520000-17120000 GCA_030015325.1 Cryptoblepharus egeriae | reverse complement strand
TTGCCTGGGCCAACCCCTGGTATTTATGTCTTGTGTGTCGTTACATCTTCTGGCCAGCGTTCCACGTGGAATGGAACAAGAGGCTGAAATTTACAGCCAAATCCAGAGTAACTACTTGAGCACGTAAGAGACATTACATGCATCCATAGTTATTGCACCACCTAGTGAAAACCTATGGGAAATTCATATTGCAATCCAGAGTAAATTGTTCTTACACTGAAGCAAGGACTCCCCATAGATACTCTGGATTTTGCCCTTAGAGAGAGACATTTCTATCCTAACCCGTGTTAGTCAGCACAAGTTCAATGCTGGCTGGGAGCGGGGGGGGGGGTTCACCACAAGAGGGCCATAAATGAATAGACAATCCAGCATATATACATATAGTGTGCATATAGATGGCCAGTGTACAGACATGTACCAGCCTCTCCATGCCACTGCAGGAACAGGGAGATGGGTGAGTTGTGCTGGCCTAAATTGTTTAGGATTGCATCCAGAGAGAGTAACCTCCAAATCCAGAGTAACTACAGGAGCACATAAGAGACTTTACCTGCATCCATAGTTACTGCACCACCTAGTGAAAAGCTATGGGAAATTCATATTGGAATCCAGAGTAACTTGTTCTTACACCGGAACAAGGACTCCCTGTAGTTACTCTGGATTGTGCCCAAAGAGAGAGATCGACCACTGAAGCTAAACAACATATAATAAGTCACTATCTACCAGGAGCAGTTCCTATTTTGGGGGAGTCCCTGATATACTCTATCCCTGGAGGTTGCATATAGGCAGTGGTGGGATTCAAATAAAATAATAACAGGTTCTATGTCCTAATAACCTAAATGAACAACAGGTTCTCTGTCCCATTAGTAACCAGCTCTCAGAACCAGGTGCTCCTTAGCAAAGGGTTCTATAGAACCTGTGAGAACCCCCTGAAGCCCACCACTGCATATAGGTATGGTATGCAACCTTCAATATTCTCCCATTACAATAAAACCTTGGATTGAGAGGTTTTGCAAGACGAGCAACCATTTCTACTAAACTTTGACTTGAAATACAAGCAATGTCTTATAAAAACAGCAAAACAGGCTTCTCTCAAAATCTGGAAGACTGGTACTGCCAGGGGTAGGGTTTTTAAAAAAAATCCTGTTTGGCCCCAGCAACAGTGCAACTGTTGCAATTCTATCACTATCTTTGAGCACAATTTACCCATGTCTACTCAAAAGTAAGCACCATTGTGTTCCATGGGTCTTACTCCCAGGAAAGTATCTTTAGGATTGCAGGGGTTTGTTCCTTTCCTGCAAGCACTTATCCTGGAGTGTTTGGAAAGCACTGACAGGGTGAAATCCAGAGTAACTACAGGGAGCCCTTGCTCCAGAGTAAGAACAATTTACTCTGGATTGCAGTATGAATTTCCCATAGGTTTTCACTAGGTGGTGCAGTAACTACAGGTGCACATAATGTCTCTTATGTGCTCACGTAGTGACTCTGGATTGTGCTGTTAGTGCATTTCAGCTCCTGGCAAATACAATATCTTCTGCTTAAAATCAGTGAACAGTTTCCAGTTTACTTTCATCACCTCTGGATTGTGAGACCCAAGTGAGGGGAATTGCAAAAGAGAGACGAGCGGCTTTGAAAACACGGTGATAAATCGAGATTTCTGAATGCTGTGACAAGGAGACCTCGTACGTATGTTAAACAAACACTGAAATGCTAAATAGAAACCAACTGCTTCCACAGATGCCTCGGATCCAGCTGGAAAACAGGTGTTGAAGAATAAATATCTATTAGAACATCTTTGTGAATCAGTTCCTGCCTATAAAAATTATTGGACAATCCTATTACGGGACTGTGTTGCCGCAACTTGCACGATGAGCCCAGGGGTGTCACTAGGAGGGTGCCACAGGTGAGTGCTACACCAGGTGATGTGCACAGGGGCAATGTGACACCAATAATGTGTTTTATCCTGTTGTTAGCCACCTTGGGCTCCCTATTGTAGGACAGGAAAGGCGGGATATAAATAAATAAATAAATAAATAAATAAATAAATAAATAAATAAATAAATAAATAAATAAATATTTGCCAAAATTTTTCAGATTGAGGTATTTTTGAATAATATCGTCTCATTATATATCATCTCATATGTCATTGTGTGTGTGTGTGTACAGTGGTGCCTCACATAAAGAGCTTAATTCGTTCCGGAGGCATGCTCTTTAAGTGAAACGCTCTTTAAGTGAAGTGGATTTTCACATAGGAAACAATGGAAACTCAGACGATTGGTTCCACAACCCCCCAAATACTCATATAAAAATATGAACTGGATGTAAAAATGATGACAAAACACTGGAACTGAATTCAAAACATGCATTCAATGTGCAGGATCCTATGAAGTCTACTTACGCTGAAATCCTAAAGACACTTTCCCGGGGGTAAGCCCCATTTAACACAATAGGGCTTACTTCTGAGTAGACATAGTTAGGAGACTGCAATCAAAGACACTTTCCTGGGAGGCTTAACTGGGCTGCTGCTGGAAGTTCAAGGTGGTCGGTGGGGGCACTTGGAGGCAGTTATGGGCAGCTGTTTCTGGCACCCCCAGGCAACTGCCCCAAGTTGGGGGCAGTTAGAGGCAGCAGCGCTGGCCGGCAGCCCTTTTAAAGAGCCTCCACGTGGAGCATCAGGGCTGCATAGCACACATGCCCATAGCGCGCTTGCTTGTTAAGTGAAGCGGAACTTGTTATGTGAAGCGAGATTTCTTGGAAATTTTTGCTTGTTATGTGAAACACTTTTTGAGCGAGGTACCACTGTGTGTGTGTGTGTATACACACACACACACACACTGTATATATACACACACTCATATATCATTATGGGCAAAATCCAGAGTAACTACGGGGAGTCCTTGTTCCGGTGTAAGAACAACTTACTCTGGATTCCAATATGAATTTCCCATAGCTTTTTACTAGGTGGTGCAGTAACTACGCATGCACATAAAGTCTCTTACGTGATCCTGTAGTTACTCTGGATTTGGGGGTAACATATATACATACCTTCCAGAGGGTTAAGAAAACCAATATTTGTGTGTGTGTGTGTGTGTGTGGATGGAAATCAAGGCAAAGCAGGGTGAAACTGATAGCAGTTCCACATACCAGATATTATTGCCTCTTATTTAAAACATAAAGTCCCTGACCTAACCAGCATGTCCAGAAAATCTTCTGAGGTGCAATGTAGTTGTGGCCTCCATTTCTATGGGTATCAAAATCTACGAAATCTGCAGATAAGTATTAACCATCCATTAAGATGACCCTTTTAATTTCAGCAGCATCCTGTATGTTTCCCCTTTCAAGTACTGCTGGTTTCTCCATTGCATCTTTTTTGTGTGTTCATAAATGCCTCTTCTATTTTGGGAAACCTCCTTTCTACTTTCTGCTCTTGAGATCCTCCGATGTTTTATCGGTTGCTTTGATTTAAATCGCCCACCTCTTTCTGAAGCATCTTCTTTCAAATTAAACTAAAAAACAGACTTGCAAGACTTCAGGAGGTAATGCTGATACTCGTCTATATGATTATCCATGATGGGTTGGTGTGGGCTGGACACTTTCCAGATTATGGGCAACGACACCTGCAGAGCTTCCTTCATCTTTTGTCTTTGGAAGATGAGAAAGAGAAAGTATCAAGGATATCTCTACCTTCCACTCAAGGACGTTGGAAGAGTAGAAGCTACTGATGAAGTTTTCATTGGCTTTGCCAGTGACTCCTTATCCTTATCCTTTCCATAGGGCAAGATGGCATGATTATCAGGGAACCCCACTGATACAGTCTCAGGAAGCTCAGATCGGCTGAAATCCTAAAGACACTTTAAGTAAGACCCAAAGTAAGACCCATTGAATACAATGGGGCTTTCTTTTGAGTAGACATGGTTAGGATTGTACTCATCATCACTATATGTCCATAGCGGTGCACTACTAGATAGTGACCTCTTATGGAATGCTCATGGAGTTCCTAAAAGGGTGTCCCGAAGTCCTGAGGCTCCTAACAGCACATTTTGAGAATGGCTGTTCAAAGATAGGGAATTCTTCCCCTCCTTGAGACTTATCTGAACCTTCCCCAATTTAATTTGTTTATTTTTTATGATTGGTGAAGCCATCATAAACTGGAAATTGGGTTGTGAAACTGGAATTGGTGAAACTGGAATTAGGTTGTCATTACAATTTTTAGCTTTTTCGAGGCTTGGGAAGCTTTGGCGAAACCATTTCTGCCTTGCTAGGTGTTTTCATTGATATTAATTATCCCTGCTGATTAGTTTTTTCCTGCTTGCCTGGGTTTCTTTATTGTTTATATATAGGGTTTAATGGTTGCATTTTATTGTACGTTAATCTTGTTAATCTTATTTATTTCTCGCAAGCCACCTGCAGGGTTTATTTTTGACAGTATCAAAATTGAACTCCGTTTACAGATGTTGATGAAAAAGTGTACACTTCGGTACAGACAGATGTCGACTTATTTCGGGGGGGGGGGGGGGAATGCTCAGGGAATAAAATGTCCTGCTTGTCTCTTCTTCTGCATATGTGGGGGAGGCAGAATGATTGATCTGATGGAATTTAATAATTTGATGCCACTGGAGAGCAAAGGATAGCAATTTGGAAAGTGGGAGGCTCATAATAGATAATAACCATCCAGGTAATTTGGGCACATCCCAAAATTTGACCTGCTGTTCTGAATAATGCAGATCAGGGAATAGGAATAGGAGATTCTGGCGTTGGGTACTAATGTTTTTAACCACCACTATTTGGAAGGGGGGAAAAAAACAGTATTCTATGTCCATTAGGGCTGTGTGTGGCACAAGTGGTTAAGACACTGTGCCTGTTAACCAGAAGGCCAGGGTTTGAGACCCGGGTCCCCACAAGACAGGGTGAGCTTCTGTCCTTAGCCAGCTCTGCGATGCAGCTGGAACTCATCGTATTGGCTCTGCCGTTCCACTGGACAATTTCAGTGGCGTGGAGAGGGGGGATTTGCTGCTTGGGTAGCAGCCTATCCTCCATATCAATCCACCCAGGCTTCGTGCTTCGCATACAGCATCGAGCACAATACCATAGTCTTTCGAGACTGATAGATGCCAAGTTGTACGTCCATTCCTCGGTTCTTTGGCCATTTGGAAAATTGTTGTTGGAAGCCTAACATCAACTTTCCACATGACCAAAGAAACCAGGAATGAATACACAGCAGTGGATTAAAGCTCGGATCTTACCCAAAAATACAGTCTTTCCATGTGAAAAACCAGCTAGCTTGAATGTTGATCCTTCAGGGATTACATTGTAGAAACAACTCTTCTTCAGATCACAGTCGGTTCCAGGGGTCTGTTAGCAAGAGTCTTATTTTGCGAGTCCTACAGCACTATTATCAGCAGCATGCATGTCGTGAAATAAGAACCAATGTTATTTGCATTACACCCATGGTATAGTACTCTATACCATGGGGTCCTGCGTCGGAAAGCAGGATAACTGAGTCTGCAGGGGTTGGCTAGAGTAAGGGGGTTAGGAGTAATGAACAGCATGAGAATGAAGACTCTTCCCTTTTTCCCTCCTAAGAATCACACCCTTGAAGAAGCCTTGTACGTTCTCACATCGTACGTTAATGCACCATGTGGTTTTTCTACTTGTACAGATAGATGTTTGGGAGGAAAGTTTTGTGGATGCAGGTTACTGAAAGGGATTCTTGTTCCTACACAAGCTACACCTAACTGGCTGGTGCAGTTCCAAGAAGCCCCATAGAAATGGCTGGGGTTTTACTCAGGATAATGGGAAATGCCATACTTACTCAAATCTAATGTACATGTTTTTCAGCTGCATCTAGGCTGCAATCCTAAGCACACTTTCTTGTGATTAAGACCCATTGAACACAATGTGCCTTACTTCTGTGTAAACATGGATAGAATTGCACCGTAAGGGCACAATCCCGAGTAACTACAGGAGCACCTAAGAGACATTACATGCACCCATAGTTACTGCACCACCCAGTGAAAACCTACGGGAAATTCATATTAAATGCAGAATAACTTGTTACTCTGGAGCAAGGACTCCCCATAGTTACTCTGGATTTCACCCTTCGTCTCCAAAATCAGGATGCACTTTAGATTTGAGTAAATACATTATTTTGATTATAAGTATCGGTCAGCATTTTAACAGTTTACCATATTGTAATAAAAAATGTAAAATAAATCCGTTTATATTATATGATTGTATAAATCCATGGTTGTATAAAGTAATGCAATTAGGTTAAAAAATCACAACAAAAGCCCATTTTCATATTGTCATATAGTTCATTGTTATATGCAGAAAAATTAAATTTTGCAGCTGCTTTGCAGTCCAGGAAACATTTTTTTTTAAAAAATCACAAGCCTTTTAAAATCAGGTGTTCATTAATTTTGATGGTGCATTAGATTTGAGTAAATGCAGTATATCCCCTTACTCCATCGCCAAGGATTGCTGGTCAGGGGGAGGAATGGAGGAATATTCTCCTTGCATCTGTCTAATGTTCTCCATTTCTTTCCTCCACCTGATTTCTGGAGGGGCATATAAAGCTTACCCACATACATCTGAGCCCAGGAGCTCCCAGGCTGCCATCAGCCCTGTTGACAACTAATTAAAAAATAATTATGATGCTATGCACTGATGTTCATCAAGGGATAAATCTGACAAGTGTGTGGCATGATCATCACGGATGCATTCCTTTGTATCACAGAGTCAAGATGTACCTTCTAAATTAATCCCCCCCCCTTTTTATAACCAAGTGTTGCATTTTGGGTTGCCACAGCTCAAAAAAGATGCTGTCGAACCAGGAAAATGGGTAAGGTTACAACATTTGGTTTGATAGTTATATCCTCTTCTAAGATGAAGAGGAGGCAAAATTGAGGCTAAGAGTACAATCCTAACTTAGTCTACTCAAAAGTAAGCCCCATTGTGTTCAGTGGGTCTTACTCCTAGGAAAGTGTCTTTGGGATTGCAGCCTTACAAAATTATGCATGGGAGAAAGTGGTAAGAGTTTTTTTCCTCTAAAACTGGGAATGTGGTGGGGCAAGTGGTTAAGACACTGTGCCTGATAACAGGCCAGGGTTCGATTCCCGGGTCGCCCCACCAGACAGGGTGAGCTCCTGTCCTTAGCCCAGCTCTGCGACGCCAGCTGGATCCAATCGTATTGGCTCTGCCTTTCCATTGGACTCATTCAGTGGCGTGGAGAGGGGGGATTTGCTGCTTGGGTAACAGCCTATCCTCCATAACAATCTTACCCAGGCCTTTGTGGTTCGCATGCAGAGTATGCAGCGCCAAGCACGATACCATAGTCTTTCAAGACTGAGGCCTGCTTTTTAACTCAAACCAGGACACATCGGCTACAGTCCAGAGTAACTATAGGACCTTTTACACCTATGGTGCCACTTATGGGAAATGCATAGAGCAATCCAGAGTAAGTGCCTCTTATGTCTTCCTGTAGTTATTCTGGACTGTAATCAATAGGAATATATGATCTCATGTGTCACACCTAGCATTTTTTTTATTTCAAGTTTCTCAAATGATTAATAAGTCAAAATGTGCTTCTTGGAATAGCTGCATATTATTCCATTAAAGTGTTAGCTGTGAACTTTCAGATCCAATTATTTTATTTGTTTTATTTTTCACATAATTTATACCAATGAGCTCTGGGAAATGTACGTGGTCCCTCCTTCTTTCATACAACAACTCTGTGTGGTAGGCAAGGCTGAGAGTGAGTGACTGGCCCAAAGATACTCAAGAATAGGGATGCTATAATACGCTTCCACAGAATGGGGACAGGACCCTCCTTCCCATTTGCCAGTATGTGAACACAGTCCCCCCAAATCTGGATTGTCCCTGTTTTTTGGGACATATTGCAACGCTAGCCAGGAAGCTTCGAACCTGGATCTTCCAGGTCCAGCCCTACAATCCAGAGTAACTACGGGAGCACGTAAGAGACAGTATGTGTACCTGTAGTTACTGCACCATCTAGTGAAAACCTATGGGAAATTCATATTGCAGTCCAGAGCAAATTGTTCTTACACTGGAGCAAGGACTCCCTGTAGTTATTCTGGATTGCGCCCTTAGTCGGACACTCGAACAACAACAGTTTATGGTGCTGAATCTTAGTAGACTAACCCTACAATCCAGTGTAACTACGGGTGCACGTAAGAGATATTTACGTTGACGTAGTTAAGGCGCCACCTAGTGAAAACCTATGGGAAATTCATATTGCAGTCCAAGGTAAATTGTTCTTACACCAGAAGAGGGACTCCCCATAGTTACTCTGGATTGTGCCCTTAATGTCCTTTGCCCACACTGGTTGAGATTTTCTTCTTCGCCTGCAAAATCCAAATGATTATGGAATATGCTTTGTCACAAACTCTATAATCCCTTTGCCCTTCTTGTCTTTACTACTTCAAACAGCAAAGCAGTCCCATCTATTTGATTTTGAGAGGCAGCTGTAGGTTGATCTCTAAATAGACCATTTCAGCTGCAAATTTCAGAGAAGCAACTGAATAGTCTGCATTTAACCTTGATTTTCTCTGCAAGCTCCAAGGTTTCCAATTACTTTCAAAACACTTAACATGGATTCTGCTTTGTGCTTTTTTCACTCGAGAAGACACATTTGATTGATAACATGGAGACAATAAATGCTTTGTAAATGTCTTCTAGATGATGCCCCTTTTGCCATTAAAATATCAAATTTACCCCAGGGCATTATGTAATTAAAAAAACTTTAATCATCATTGAATTCTTGATCTTCCTCCACATGATTCCCCAATTTTTGGATTCAGGAGGATGAGGAAAAGTGGATGCCCACCCAATCTGCTTCCTAATGTCACCACCTTGCTTGGACGTGCTGGTCTTGAGAAGGGTCTATTCATACCAGAGCTGGCTTCTGCAGGACCCAATTTGAAATATTGGGGGGCACACGGTGGGGGGGGGCATTGCCTCCTCGCTGCACGCCTTTCCAAACAAGGACAAATCCAAGGTGGGCCAAGGTGGGCCTTGGATCAAATGCACCTGGTGCAAAGCATGACACTTTGAAGGAGTATGGTGGCAACATTAATTATTTGATTGATTGATTCAATTTATTGATTGATTTTATTTATATATTAATTTTCTTCCTAGGAAGGAAACCCCAGGTGGCTCATGATGTTGTCTCATCACCACCAACTGCTTCTGGAGTGCCCCAATTTAAAGTCAATTTAAAGCAGGGGTTGTCAGGGTTGTCAAGTGGGAAGCTAAATAGGAAGCTATGCTCAATTAACCAGTCTCACAACACCTCTACATGGAGGCTTACCTGATGTCCTACTCAGTGATGGGTTTCAAAGAAATTAACAACCGGTTCTCTGCCCATCTGGCAGCCACTTTTAAATGGCTATTTTTAAACTTTATATGTCCCATCTCTTGTTAACAACCGGTTCTATAGAGTAGGTGCAAACCTGCTGGAGCCCACCACTGGTCCTACTGGAGCGTAAAAAAACTTGGCATCCATCAGTCTTGAAAGACTATGGTATCGTGCTCAATGCTGAATGCGAAGCACGAAGGCCTGGGTAGATTAATATGGAGGATAGGCTGTTACCCAAGCAGCAAATCCCCCTTTCCATGCCACAGAAATAGTCCAATGGAACGGCAGAGCAAATACGATTGGTTCCAGCTGCGTTGCAGAGCTGGACTAAGAACGGGAGCTCACCCGGTCTTGTGGGGAGCATAACACCTATAGTCATGGGTGATCCCCATTCTGCATTGAATCCAATTGGGTCAAATTGGTCCAATTATCCTAAAACTATCCCAGTGCTTCCACCTCTACGCGTCAGAAGCAGCCTAAGTTTTCTCTTTATCTATCCATATATTTTCTTCCTTGTATCTAAAGTCCACGCTGGATGCCATTAGCGGCCTCGTTCTGCGGACAGGAAATTACAAATCATGCATGTTCACTGGCAGCCTTAAGTGGGATTCTCCAGGTTTCCCGTCAGCATCCAATTTATTTTCAGAACATTTCTTCTGCGCCGGCCCAGCGAAAGAAAATCAATATTGAGCTGCAGTCTGCTGTCCTTTGTGCAGATTGTTTTCTGGTGTAGACAATGGAAAAAAGACAGGTTGCCCTACTTACTCCCTATAGTTTATATCTTATTTGTAGACAGTGGTTGGGAGAAAAGGAGATGATTAGAAATCTAGTACAAAGTCTAGTACAAAAGTCTAGTCCCCCAAGTGGAATTCGATGGACTAGTCTCATTGAAAGTGAACTAATTTTTTTCCATTTTTGGAAGCAACCAAAGTCTCAGGGCAGGCACTTTATTCAACCTTTTCGGAAATGGGGGTAGTGATGTGCACCGTATGTGTGCACAGTGCATGCATGTGCGTGCATGTGTACATGCATGCATACATGTGTTAATTAAAGGTAAAGAAGTCTCCCACAGGTTGCCCTGCTAGTCATGACCAACTCTGGGGAGTGGTGCTCATCCCTGGTTCTAGAGCCATAGAGACAGCATTGTCCGAAGACCCCTTCATGTACATCTGACCCACATACACACAGTACACTGTTACCTTCCCACTAAAGTGGTACCTATTTATTTACTTGCATTTCCATGCTTTTGAAATGCTAAGTGGGCAGGAGCTTGGCTAAGGACAGGAGCTCACTCCATTTTGTAGGATCCGGGTCTCGAACCCTGGCCTGCCTGGTCACAAGCATCTTACCCACTTGTGCCACTATCGCCCCTTTATATATTATTTAGGAATCAGTCATTACTACATACCCCCAAATCCAGAATAACTACGGGAGCACGTAAGAGACATTACATACACCCGTAGTTACTGCACCACCTAGTGAAAACCTATGGGAAATTCAGATTTGAATCCAGAGTAAATTGTTCTTACACCAGAGCAAGGACTCCTCATAGTTACTCTGGATTTTGCCCATAGGCTCTAATAATAAAACTGTGATTTTATTAAAACTGTAATAATATAAATGATAAATATATATTATTCTAAATGAAACCAGGGGTTTGAAGGTGAGACTGGTTGAAGAGCTGACCAGTCATTGTAGGGTTCAGGGGTGGCACTGCACCCACTTTGGCTGCATAAGGGCACAATCCAGTGTAACTATGGGGAGTACTGGCTCCGGTGTAAGAACAATTTACTCTGGATTGCAATATGAATTTCCCATAGGTTTTCACTAGGTGGTGCAGTAACTACGGGTGCATGTAATGTCTCTTACGTGCTCCCGTAGTTATTCTGGATTTGGGGGTATGTAGTAATGACTGATTCCTAAATAACATATAAAGGGGCGATAGTGGCACAAGTGGGTAAGACATAGCTTTTCACTAGGTGGTGCCATAACTATGGGTACTTGTAATGTCTCTTATGTGCTCCCATAGTTACTCTGGATTTTAGGGTTGGGACAGTGTGAGCCAAAATCCAGGAATATTATGTTTTGCTTTGTTGATCAACCATATTAGACTTCAGTTACCATCTTTTATTGAGACCCATCATTATCCAGAGTGCATGTCATAAAAAGGTGATCACCAGTCAAATTATGTTTTACCCCCTAATTTAAGTATCACCATCGGAGAGCAAAAAGGTTGTAGACTGGAGTTACAATGTGCAGACTATTAAAGCAATAGGTTGTTAAATATGGAAATATGCGCCTTCATGGGAGCTGGAATGAAGAAAATCTGCAAAGTGTAAGGAAGAGAAGAATCTAGCAGCCCAATCCCACCCACCTCAAGCCACGAGCTTACTGGGGGGAGTAAGAGCATCCAGGTGAGTCCAGCGCTTGATTGGAACTGCTGGCCATTTTAACCAGTGGCTCTGTTGCACACAATGTTTGTGACACTGCAAAGCATTTACAAGTACAACACCAGACTGAGAGATCTAGGGCCAAATCCAGAGTAACTATGGGAAGTCCTTGCTCCAGTGTAAGAACAACTTACTCTGGATTGCAATGTGAATTTCCCACAGGTTTTCACTAGGTGGTGCAGTAACTACGGGTGCACGTAAAGTCTCTTATGTGCTCCCGTCGTTACTCTGTATCTGGAGGCTATTCTCATAAACAGCATATGGGTCCTGGGTTGGGCCGTACCACTTGCCTTTGCATTTAAATAACATTGGGAAATTGTTCCAAAAGGCAGATTTTTTTTAAAAAAATGTGTTTCTGTCCCTCCCATACACTTTGCTTGGCCCGTTTCAATCACTGTGCCATGCTGATCGGGATGGGGGGCAGAGAGATTGAAAGCAATTCCTGCCCGTGTTAATGAGTATGCACTATATTTTTAAAAAATAAAGCAATGTGTATGTTTAGAAAAAAAAGAAAATAGTTGCATCTTAAAAATGTTTAAAAGCTCATTAGCTGAGAAGAATACACTTTTTTAATATTAGGTTTAAGCTTCTCAATTCTTAGCCTGATGCTAGGTTTTTAATGGCCTTTTATGGCTCCAGTATTCTGTCTGTGTTTGGTAATAACTATTGGAATGCATTAGATATTATGATGGTTGAAATTGCTTTTACTGTTTATCACCCACACTTGAGCTAATGGCTGGGGTGCTGATAAAACACAATGCCCGATCCTCACCAATTCCATCCATTCACTTATTTAACACACATCTTATCAGATTCATCGCTATAGAAAGGAGTTTAATATAGCAAGGGAATGTATTTTTAAATGGCCTTTTGTATTTATAGAGCTGAAGGAGAAGATGAATAAATAAAATGGAGTGGCAGGCACTTAAAATTCAGCATTTGCTTGCAGTTAACCATATGGAGGCCACTGAAATTTTCAGTTATTATGGGCAAAATCCAGAGTAACAACGTGGAGTCCTTGCTCCGGTGTAAGAACAACTTATTCTGGATTCCAATATGAATTTCCCATAGGTTTTTATTAGGTGGTACAGTAACTACAGGTGCACGTAAGGTCTCTCCTGTACTGGATTTGGGGGTAAGCCACAGACGGAACATATTGTGGGTGGCGCAGGAATATGTTGCGGGTGTTTGCATCTGGGGTAGCACATTAGTGGCTACCATAATTTAAGGTATGAACATGTCATTCTCTGGTCGTCTTCTAAAAATTAAAGAATGGACTTTTCATCTGACTCCTGGGTAAACACTGGACATTGGTTTAAAATTCAAAGTGGAGTTGGGGAAACTTGCCCCCAAATCCAGAGTAACTATAGGAGCTCGTAAGAGACTTTATGTGCACCCATAGTTACTGCACCACCTACTGAAAACCTGTGGGAAATTCATATTGCAATCCAGAGTACGTTGTTTTTACACCGGAGCAAGGACTCTCCGTAGTTACTCTGGATTTTGCCCATAGAGTTGATAGGGGAGGACAAGAATTTTATTTCACATTCTGTGCTTGAGAGCAACACATGCCCACAATTTTGAATATTTTCACACTTGTGACCCTTTCAAATTAACTTCTGACATCATGCGTTTCATCCGAGGGTGAAATGTTGGAAAATGTAATTATTGGAGATACTGTCTGGAAAAATTTGCATTGCTACCTTAATGCTGACCCTTGAGTATCTGTTTCCTTCGCCCAAAAGTTCCAGCTGCTTTCCAACTTCCATGATTTCTCACCAGTTATTTAACCAGTACAAACCCGTCATTTGCACAGCTAATAATAAAATTCATGACCTTTTGATTTTCAAATCACCACTTTAAATATTAGATTTAGCTGAAACATTCCACCGCTTGTAAAGTCTGGTTCAGCTCTCAGTATTGCCCTGTATTATCTCAGATGCAGAACTTAAATGAGAATCCCATTACATGGCACTATTATGAAGCTATGTGAGATTCGTCCCAATCACGCCTCCGAGGCCCAAAATTCATAATAAGGTTCATATTTGACTATGCCTTCCCTATTCATATTCCCTTTTTCCTATTGTATCTTGATGGCTCTTTCTTTATGTTCAGTTGAAAAAAGGGTTCATAGCCCTGCATGAAGGTTTATGCAACTTGTATTTGCACTGCAAATTGAATGGCCCTTGTATAATAATACTTGTGCATGAACTAATAATAAAATGTCCCGCAATCAGTCTGGCTGCAATCCTAATCCCCAATTAGGCCAGCACAAGTTGCGGCACAAGTCCTATGTTGGCCTGGGGGTCTCTTAAAAGTGCCATAAGGAAGTTCTGCAACATCATGGGAGGTTCGAACAATACACTGACATGGGTTGGTCTCCCCAAATCACTGGCCTCCCCAAATCACTATGGGAAGAGGGAGTGGGTGAGTTCTGCCAGCATAAATTGGTTAGGATTGTGTATTGTGTATGGTATTGTGTAGAGAAGGTAATTGAGATTTGTTACAGACTGTTCCACAATTTTTTTCTCCCTTTTAGAATAAATAATAATACAGGCATTTCTATACTGCTTTTCTGGTCTTTTGAATTGCTCCTCAGACTTTATTCAACAGACTTTTAAACAGCAAACAATACAGTGGTACCTTTCATAACAAGCACCTTATAACAAGTATAAATTTCCAAGAAATCTTGCTTCACATAACAAGTTCCGCTTCACTTAACAAGCAAGTGAAGCCCTGATGCTCCACGTGGAGGCTCTTTAAAAGGACTGCCAGCCAACGCTTCTGCCTCTAACTGTCCCCAACTTGGGGGCAGTTGCCTGCGGGTGCCAGAGGCAGCTGCTGCTAACTGCACCCAAGTCCCCTCATTGGCCACCTTGAACCAAGCAAGTGCCAGATAAGCCTCCCAGAAAAATGTCTTTGATTGCAGCCTCCTAATTATGTCAACTCAGAAGTAAGCCCCATTGTGTTAAGTGGGTCTTACTCCCAAGAAAGTGTCTTTAGGATTGCAGCCTTAAATAGACTTCATAGGATCATGCACATTGAATGCATGTTTTGAATTCAACTACAGTGTTTTGTCATCATTTTTACATCCAGTTAATATTTTAATATGAATATTTTTGGGGTTGTGGAACCTATCGTCTGAGTTCCCATTGTTTTCTATAGGAAATCCGCTTCACTTAAAGAGCGTTTCACTTAAAGAACATTCCTCCGGAATGAATTAAGCTCTTTATGTAAGGCACCACTGTGGTTGGTAATATATTGATGATGATGCTTACCAAGGGGAGGTGGAAATATTTCAAGGCAGCATCCAGTTTTGACCATTTCAGGTCTCCCATGGAAAAGAGTTGAGCAACTGCGGTTTGCAAGGTAGATACTATCAGAAATGGGCTGGTTCTCCCCTTGTTAAATTTGCATTCTTTGAAATTTATTACAATTCTTTTTATACATTATTATTAATTATTATTATTATTATTATTATTATTAATAATAATAATAATAATAATTTATTATTAATTATTTATAATAATAATTATTAATATACATAATTATTACATGATTATTTTTATTGCAGAGTGTCTATTGATATTTTCGATAGTGAATTCTCTTATGTCTTTTTTTATAGGTAATAAATCCTGCCCTTTATATCGTAGTACTTAATTAGATGAGGATTCACCAGTTTTGCTGTTTTCTACAAAATAAGCACACATGCGCAGGGACAAAGAACATTTAAAAGTTCCACTTCATTTGGCCTCTGACAGGTTGCATTTAATATTTGACAGCATTTGACAGCTACAATGTGGCAATAATTAGCATACAACAGAAACGGATAGTTAACACGTAGTAGCAGCTGGTGTTTGACAGTGTCGGATCTATAGCAATCGACATCTGACTGTATCTGATAAACAGACATTCAGTAGTACCAAGGATTTGGCAATTCATTTGCGGCAGAATTGATGCACCCAGTCCAAACAGACCAAATCTCGATGCTGTTGATAGATTTCAATCCTCAAAATCCGGACTGCCAGATTTGGACATTTTGGTTATTTTCTTTTGGCATGACGAGATTGGCAAACCGTCTGCGCCTTCAAAGCAACCTGAGTGACACCTGAAGTTCAGGAAACAATCAACGACAAATGCCAGTCTGGATTGTTGTTGTTTGTGGGGCTTGTGGGGGCACCTGTGCCCTGCTACTTTCCCTGTCTTCAACTTCCCTTACTGGGACACTGAACACAGGGTCCACCCAGGAGGGGCCAACAACCAGGGGTAGAGGATGCCTCAGTAGCCATGGGAGGGAGGGGGTTGCGTCACCCTAGCCCTCCTCTCCTGGAGCATTTCCAACCACGGCTACGCCTGGCTGTCTGGTCTCTTGCTCCACATCATCCTTGGCATCTTTTCCTCCCCTTTTGTTGCTTCCCCCCACCCTGGATGGACTTCCCTCATCAGCCTCACCTCCTTTAACCCTTTCTTTCCAATCTGCCTTCCCCTGCTCCTCTTTCCCCATCCACTCCTTTTGCATTCCCTCCTCTGGTGCCCTGTGCACAGTGATGGGATTCAAAGAAATTAACAACTGGTTCTCTGCCCACCTGGCATTCACTTTTAAATGGCTATTTTTAAACTTTATATGACCTATCTCTCATAAACAACCAGTTCTATATAGTAGGTGCGAACCTGCTGGAGCCCACCACTGCCTGTGCCCCCTCTCGCTTCTTCAGTCCTTTCCCCCTGAGCCTCATCTAGGGTCCCTCATTCTACTTTAAACCCCTGTCGTCCCAGCGCCTGTTGTCTAGCTGGTGCTGGGATCCAGCGGACGCCTCCATGGGGGTGTTCTCAGCATGTGCCCACAGGTCAGGGTGTCTGCCACTCACCTGGCCGCTCTGGTGCTTGGCTCATGCTCTCTCAGAGGCACATGACTGGGAAGTGGGGCACTCCTGTGCATGCTCCATCCACCTTCTGGGGCCTTTCCTGCATCCCCCTTCTGCGGCTGCAGCATGTCTCCACCTCTGGACCTCAATGAAAGGGGTAAGGAGAGGGGCTACCCCCTATATTGTTCTTTTTGGGGCCATGTAAACTGGTTTGCAGTTTATCAGATAGACAGCAACACGGAAGCTCTTTCAAACTCAAGCTAAAAATACAATTGGATGCACCTGGTAGAACTTCTACAGTATTTTTTCCTTAATGAAGATTAATATCCGACTTTTTCAAATGTTTATGTAGAAACTGCTTTAAGGAGCAACTGGTTGGTGACTCCGTCACATCCATCCTTTGTGCATCTTGAAAATAAGACAGCATCCTTTAAGTAGGTCTGTTGTGGGTGGCGCAAGTGGCTAAGACACTGTGCCTGTTAACAAGCAGGCCAGGGTTCGAGACCCGGGTCGGCCCCACAAGACAGGGTGAGCGCCTGTCCTTAGCCCAGCTCTGCGACCCCAGCTGGATCCAATTGTATTGGCTCTGCCTTTCCATTGGACTAATTCAGTGGCGTGGAGAGGGGGGATTTGCTGCTTGGGTAACAGCCTATCCTCCATAACAATCCAACCCAGGCTTTCGTGCTTTGCATGCAGTGTATGCAGCGCTGAGCACGATACCATAGTCTTCCAAGACTGACAGAGGCCTGCTTTTTCTTATTGCTACCTTGAAATTCACAGTGAGTTTCCATCCATGTTGGGTTTCAGTCTCACTAGGCCCTTTATAAACTGGGTCCATTGTATTCACAGCAGACCCATTCCAGGATTCTCCACAGATATTGATATCCATGGATAATGAAATCCTCACAAGGGTCTCACAGGACCTTCTAGACATGTCTGAAAGCACCTTCTGGTCACATCTGGGAGGTCCTTGAAGCCGTCTAGATGCAGACTCGGCACCTGTGTTGAACCTGATCTGCAGGTGCCAAATCCATGAATAAGGAGGCTAAAAGTAACATAGTTATACTGTAACTACTCTGTCTCCTGGGGATCTAGTTTTGTTTGCATTTGAAGTCTGGAAAAAATAAAAGATAAAAAAATTGATCTTTTTTGGTGGTGCTCCAGAACTGACCCATTTTTACCATTCAGTGCAACAGTGGCAAAGCTAATGATCATGTAGTCCAGTGCAAACCTCAAAATGTTGCCCCAGAAGTGATGTGACAACTGGAAGTAACATCATCCTTGGGTATTTTTAAAAAAAATTGTTGGGAAAACCTGCCTACTCCTCCTCCTCCTCGACAGTTCACCACCATTTGCTCTGCTAGTGGCATAGCTAAAGCATCTATTTGCTGTCTAGAGTTGAAGAAGATTTTGTTGCCCCCCCCCATCCTCACAACAACAAAATCAAATGTAATTAAATTTTTAAAATGAAAATTGTGTCCCTTATTGGTTAGGGAAACTGTGCTGGGGCAAAGCAGAATGGTTATTCTTCCCCTGCTCAATGCAAGAGGAGCACCATTTAGAACTGCCAGTATACCCAGTTAGCACTGGGTAACTACTTTATGATATATGTACTATTCATGATATATGTACTGAGAACGGATTCATATTAACACCTTATTAGTTCCATACAATATCAGAATTACATCTCATTGACTCTCAGCGCCATCAGTAACATGGGAAACTTTGATTTCAGAAAATCCACTTTTGATCTATAGGCTTTTGTGTTTTCATTTTCTGGTTAATTGGCCATAACCTTTGATAAAATATAGATATTCCAGTGCAGTTTGTTTCATTGCATTCTGCATAAAATTACCTTTCCAACAATATATAACATAATGGTATTATGTTTCACACATGGTATTATCATTCACGCAGACTCCTTTTTCACAATATTAGTCACTATTCACATATCACATAATATTAGTCACTAGTCACAATATTAGTCACTATTAGTCACTAGTTGAAAAGTGGTATATAAATACTGTAGATAGATAGATAGATAGATAGATAGATAGATAGATAGATAGATAGATAGATAGATAGATAGTGTCAAGTTCAGCTTCTACCTCCCCTAAAGCTTGTAGCCCGGTGCAAATGCACCCCATGCACCGCTCTAGCTACACCACTGCAATGCAAGCAGTCATAAAGTATGAGCACAATCATAACCATCTCTACTCAAAAGTAAGCCCCATTATGTTCAATGGATCTTACTCCCAGGAAAGTGTCTTTGGGATTTCAGCCTATATCAAGTCAAGGGAAAATGGGTTCTAACCAGCAAAATGGATGGTACTATAATGGGACCTGCTTCCACTTGCCTTTCTGTGCAGAAAGACTTAGTGTCAAATTCTTGACATGTTTGCTCAGGCTTGAGACAGGGTGGCAGGAAATTAGCCAAGGCACATTAACTGTACCACAATCCTAACCATGTCTACTCAAAAGCAAGCCCCATTGTGTTCAATGGGTCTTACTCTCAAGAAAGTGTCTTTAGGATTGCAGCACTAATCTCCATCAGTTTGTTCAGGTTTGTAGTCTCCACTGGTCCTCGCCGAATTCTGGTTATGCGTGTTTAATGAAGCTGGGACCCATTAAAATTCTGGTCCTCATGTCCTCCAATATCTTTCCCTTCCTTTTTGCAATTGCAAAATAGCCTGGCATACTAATATTTCAGTTTGTGGTTGCAATGAAAAAATACAAAATTCAGTGTGAAGAATTATTAGCAAGTGTGGGGGAAAATCACATGAATAAAATATAATGAAGGGGGGCATTGTAGCCACTTTCAGAAACACAGTCTTCTAGTCATCCTAAGTTGGAAAGGAAAATGCACAGTTGAAATACACGTCTTGCTTTTATCTGTGGATCCAGGATAAGGTTGCCATAATCTTCCACCAATCCAGGACAGGATCCCCTGTATGATTTCCCACTATGAGAATGCAGTCTCCTAAAACTGGGACTGTCCTCATTTTCTGGGACATATGGCAACCCTCATCCAGGACCCACAGATTCAATTCACCGTGGGTTTCAACCGCATGGTGGAGGACCAGATCTGAACTCCTAGGCATGATCAGAGGTGTTCTCTGATCACATCTGGAAGCTTTCTGTTGGCCTCAGGTTCAGAATACCTTTGACCAGTGCCCATAAAACATTAACCCTCAAATCCAGAGTAACTACGGGAGCACTTAAAAAACTTTACGTGCACCCGTAGTTATTGCACCACCTAGTGAAAACCTATGGGAAATTCATATTGCAATCCAGAGTAAGATGTTCTTACACCGGTGCAAGGATTCCCTGTAGTTACACTGGATTTTGCCCCATGTCTGGAAGTCCTATGGATCAGACCATAGATTTACTTATCTGCAGGTTTCTGTATCCATGAAGGTCACAAATGATTCTGAGGTCCAAAGATTCTGAGAACTAATTATAACTAAAAAATTGTCAGTAGTTTGAAAATCCTTCTGCACAACAATGTTAAAGAATTTGGGACTCCCTGCTTAGAAAAATAGCCATGTGGCCAAGAATGTAGAAGTGAATCTCACCAGTTAGCGGCACTACCTACACAGTTGTTAATATCTTGCATACTGTGTTCCAAAGTTCAACCCCTACTACACTGATGTGTTTCTATGCCGGGTGCATCTCAAGTGCAGCATTTATCTTTAGAGGGCAGACAATTTGCCTGGGCGCAATTTCACCCCATGATTTGGAAGGCCGGCTGCCTGGCATTCAGACCATCTCTGTCGCCCGAGTAGGCTTGTGACTTTGATTGCCATGGCATGGGAGAGCATGATTAGCACGTATTCTTTCATGTGACCCTGGACTTTGTTGCCATCATGCACCAGCTGGGCTTCTCCTTTTGAATGGAGTCCTAAGGTGACCAGGTTGACATGCGCCTTTCCAACAAAGGAGAGCTTTGGTGAGGCGTCTGCGGTGCCGAGAGCGAGTATTAAGCAGAAGAGATGAAGACGGAAGCTTTGCAAAGACCTGAGAAGCAGTTAAGATGAAAGAGGCATTATTAAATCCACCTCTGAAGTAGCACATTTGGAGAGAATGAATGGTCAGGACGGCACCACCTGTTGTTTTTTATTTTGTTTTTCCCCATCATGTCTTTTTTTAGGTTTTTCCCCATCATGCCTTTTCCATCACATCAAATGATAAGTTGTGCTTCTGAAGACCTTTGTCAGTGTCTTCTCCTTCACCTCTCCCTACATTTTATGAGAACTTGCTCTCTTGAAGCAGCTTCACTGTATTTGGGGACTGAAAAGCCAGGCCAGGCGGGTCCTCCGTTCTGCTCACAGATCCAGCGATCCTTTATTTTCTTCTCTGCATCTTGAACCCAATATTTGACCTCATTCTCCCCCCCCCCCCATGTATTTCATGGAGTATCACAATAGGGAGAAGATGCCAAAAAAAAATAAAAGAATAAAGCAGGTGGTCTTTTTGGACAGCATCTATTTCTTCTTCTAAATGCATTTTTAAAAATCAAGAGAGATTGAATAGCAATGGCAGGTTCTTAGCATTTTGCAATGGTTTTATAGATATATTCAGATGATGTACTACTAACCCTACAATCCAGAGTAACTACGGGAGCATGTAAGAGACTTTACATGTATACGTAGTTACTGCACCACCTAGTGAAAACCTATGTGAAATTTATATTGCAATCCAGAGCAAATTGATCCTACACCGGAGCAAGGACTCCCCATAGTTGCTCTGGATTGTGCCCCTAAGTGATATTTCAAACATGTATTTTCAGTCTTGATCCTCCATATTTAACCAATCCAAGCCAAAATCATATTGCATCGATTCACTGTATTGTTTTTAGTGTACAGTGGCGCCTCACGTAACAAATTTAATTCGTTCCTGAGGCATGTTCTTTACGTGAAACATTCTTTGCGTGAAGCGGATTTTCCCATAGGAAATCATGAAAACTCAGACGATTGGTTCCACAACCCCAAAAATATTCATATACAAATATTAACTGGATGTAAAAATGATGACAGAACACTGGGATTGAATTCAAAACATGCATTCAATGTGCATGATCTTATGAAGTCTACTTAGGCTGCAGTCCTAAAGACACTTTCCTGGGAGTAAGACCCATGTAACACAATGGGGCTTACTTCTGGGTAGACATGGTTAGGAGGCTGCAATCCAAGACACCGTCAAAGTGTCTCCCCACTTTCTCCTTCCCTTCATCCTGAGCCTCTCTCCCCTGCTCCCTTCTGGCTAGCCCTGAGCTGCTTCCCTCTTCTCCACTACTCTTCTCTCCCTCCGGCCACAGGAGGAACAGCGCAGAAGTGTTGCTCTCACTATGGGCAGGTGCACTAGGCAGCCCTGACGCTTTTTAAACAGGCTGCCGGCCAGCGCGTCTGCCCCAGCTGCCAATGAATGTATTCTTTATGTGAAGCACTTTCTTTATGTGAAGCAGAATCCTGGATAAATTTTTGTTTGTTACGTGAAACATACTCCCTCTAGTTACACTGGATTTTGCCCCATGTCTGGAAGTTCTTTACGTGAGGCACCACTGTATATGTTTTTAGCTTATATATTTTAATTGTTTTTCATTTAATGTTCTATTTATGTTTTTAATTATGTTTTATGTGAGCCACCTTGAGTCGGTCTATAAGCCGAGAAAGGAGGGATACAAATTTTTAAAATAAAAAATAATAATCGAGTGCAGCTGCTATTCTGGCTCTTGGTGTCACAAAGGTGCTATAAGCTATGGTTACAGCACCATGCAGGTAAGGAACACCCATTGAGTGGCCTTTGCCATCCTTGGATCCAGAGATGTGGCAGGCTGGATCATATCAGCCTGGATCATATGGAAGAAGGAACAAATGTGTTCTCAACTCCTTCTCAAAGTAGAGCTGGATCCAGTGCATACAAACCACAAGGTATTCATCCCCAACTGAATACCAGGAAGAAATTGTTGGTAGTATGAATGGAACTTGTTCACCAGTGGAACAGATTGCTGAGTGATTCTCCCTCACTGGAGATCTTCAGGCAGAGCTTCAGCAGGTAGCTACTGGAAGATTTCTTGTTCCAGGCAGAGGGTGGATGCATCTACTCCACTCCATCTCCATCTCTACTTCCTGAGATGCTTCAACTATATGATTCTATGTGATTCTAGGATTCACACAAATATTATGCAAACTTTTCCAGATTACATCTTATAACCATATAAATGGTTTATACAGATTACATCATAACCATATACCGTATATACTTGAATATAAGTCGAGTTTTTTTGGCCCAAAAGCCCCCTCGGCTTATACTCGGGTGAGCCCCATCATGTTATATATTGTTGGATTCGTATTGAAGAGCAGAATCCAATGCAAAAATCAGTTTTGAAATATCTCCTTTTTATCAAAAGTTATGGCCAAAAAACAAAAGTATAAAAATAAAAAATACTTTCTTGGCAATTTTTTTAAGCAGGTAGGATTTTTGGCCTAGGGTAGGAATTTTGGCCTTGGGGTTCAGGAATTTTGGGTTTGGCATCTGGTCACCCTGTCCTATGCATGTCTACTTTGAAGTAAGCCCCACAAAGTTCAATGAGGCTTACTCCCAGGAAAGTGTGCTTAGGATATGAGTTCCAAGAAGGAACAAGGAAAATGACCAGTACCAGTACCTGCTGCATTTCCCACCCTTGGCTTATACTCAAGTGAATAAGTTTTCCCAGTTTTTGTGGTAAAACTAGGTGCTTCGGCTTATACTCGGGTCGGCTTATACTCGAGTATATACGGTGAATGACAGTTCTTCCCATATATCTCACACTGTTGGAAAATGAAAATTTCTAAGAAGGAGATTGCAATGTGCAAACACTTTTCAAACCCTTAAAGTCAACAGCCAAAACCACTTAATGAACAGTTTGACTTTTTATTTGGCGGAGGCCGTGTTCCAAAACGTGCAGTCTTCAATTACTGTATCCAATTAGAGATTTTGCTAATTATTCCCTACATTGAATGGCTGTTGAAAAAGTTAGCTGGACTGTAAAAGAAGGAAAGAGTTTTAATTATGCTGAAATTAAAAGAAAGTAATGTAAACTTTGGCATGCTGTTGTAACAAGGCATAAAAAAGGGTCTCCTTCCTGACGGTTGGTTTTCCTTGGTCTGCCGTTTCATTTGGTGCTCTTCTTTGATTACTTCTAGAGTATTTACCAACTTTTATATGGTGTTCTTGCAGGGGAAAGAGGCTTCACTAGGAATGCAAAGCAAATTATGGGTGCAATCCAGTGTAACTACGGGGAGTCTGTGCTCCGACATAAGAACAATTTACTCTGGATTACATTATGAATTTCTCATAGGTGTTCACTAGGTAGTGTCGTAACTACATTGACGTAAATGTCTCTTACATGCTCCTGTAATTACTATGGATTGTAGGGTATGTCTCCACACCGAGCTGAGCCGATATTTGAGTGTAGTGGCATCACCAGAGAGGTGAAGTGAGTGCTGGCTGCAATGGGCAATGTGTACGGTAGGAGGAGGGTGACACCAAAATTTTAAAATCTTGGAATTTTTGAATAATACCAATAATACCAATAATATTATTTTGTATAATACTATCATGTTATATATCAATCAATGCATGATTTCATGTAAAATGGAACAAAGTAAATCATATTGACATGTATCTGTTTTATCAAAAGTTATAGCCAAAAAAGTAGTGGGGTGTATTGCCATGCCCATTGGATGGGGCATTGCTCTATCCACTGCAAGGAAGGAGAATTTTCTGCTATAGGCAGTGGATTGGGCTATATGGCCAATTGGATTCCATCTAACTCTTATGATTGTATGATTACTATCTTATGAGTACTAGACAAGTACTCGGTGATCAAAACAACCCAGCATGGATTTACCAAGAATAAATCTTACCAGACAAATCTGATCTCCTTTTTTGATCAGGTTATGAGCTTACTGGACAGTGGCAAGTTAGGAAAAATAGGAAGTTGGAAAAATATGGGCTCGACAGGGCAATTGTTAGGTGGATCTGCAACTGGCTCGATGGCCGCACTCAAAGGGTTTTAGTAAATGGTTCTGTGTCAACCTGGAGGTCAGTTTCTAGTGGGGTCCCCCAAGGCTCTGTCTTGGGCCCAGTCCTCTTTAACATTTTCATCAATAACTTGGAGGAAGGGATACGGGGGAGCCTGATCAAATTTGCAGATGACACCAAACTGGGAGGAGTAGCAAACACATCAGAAGATAGGAGAAACCTCCAGGAGGATCTGGATAAACTGGAATCCTGGGCTGTAACAAACAGAATGAATTTCAACAGGGAGAAGTGGAAGGTTCTGCACTTAGGCAATAAAAACCAAAAACAGAGGTATAAAATGGGGGATACTTGGCTTGGCAGCACAACATGTGAGCGGGATCTTGGAGTCGCTGTGGATCACAAGCTGAACATGAGTCAGCATGTGATGTCTCTGCAAAGAAGGCAAATGCCATTTTAGGTTGCATTAAGAGGACTGGAGCTTCCAAGTCACGAGAAGTTCTAGTTCCTCTTTATTCTGCATTGGTGAGACCTCACCTTGAGTCCTGTGTTCAGTTCTGGGCACCTCACTTTAAGAAAGATGCAGCCAATCTGGAGCAAGTCCAGAGGAGAGCAACAAGAATGATCAGTGGGATGAAAGGGAAGCCCTACGAGGAAAGGTTGGGGGAACTTGGGATGTTCAGCCTGGAGAAGAGGAGGCTGAGGGGAGACATGATTGCCCTCTTCAGATACCTGAAGGGCTGTCATATGGAGGAAGGGGCCAATTTGTTCATAGCTGCTTCTGAAAGCAGAACTAGAACCAATGGGTACAAACTGCAAGAGGAGATTCCGGCTGGAAATCCGGAAAAAATTCCTGACAGTGAGGGCGGTTCGGCAGTGGAACAGATTGCCAAGGGAGGTGGTGGACTCTCCCTCACTGGGGATCTTCAAGCAGAGGCTCGACGAGCACCTGTTGGGGATGCTCTAGGGGAATTTCCTGCTGCAGGCAGGGGGTTGGACTAGATGACCTACTAGGTCCCTTCCAACTCTATGATTCTATGATTCTTGGTCCATCATAGGAGTATCATGTCAGTGGACAAGGTGTGGGACCTTTGTTGCCCTGGAAGGGCTTTGGAAGGTGGGATTGAGGCAGTGGTACAGCTGACACTGAGACCCAGGTATCGCCCCCATAACCTTTCTAGGATTGTCAATGGAAAGTAGTCTAAAATTTATACTGGCCCATATTCATGATCAATAACCTGGTCCAAAATTTCTTGCCTCCAGCCATTTAATAAACAGAAAGGTTTCACCTAAAGCACTTTTTGATATCACTGCAGCACAAAAAGGATACCTCATTAAAATAAACACCCTCCTTATTGAAACAGGACCCTGGTTTTTTTAGGCTAATGAAGATATTAGCCATAAAAGGCATTTCACTCTTCAGACAATCTTGTTTATTGCTGGGAACCCAAAAACAAATCAAAGTTTTATTGCGATGGAGTTCTAAATTAGAAGGCTTATTTTCAAAGACACAACTAAACCAAATCAGACAAGAGGCTACAAATGCTATAACAGGGATGTTTTGCTGTAAAATTTAACACAAGGTGTTTCATAAATCAAGAGCTCATTGATAGGAGATTTCTCTGTAACCATAAGAGTTAACTCAGATGTTTTATAGGGCAGCAGGAACCATTTTTCAAGGCTTCTTTACAGAAGCTTTACATTTTAGGTCCATTGAATCTTCCTTGCTGTGCAAAAGAAACCTTCTTGAGTTACCGGTACTTTTCCAGCACAATCTACTCCATGGAGTGGAGAGATGTTTTGCTACCGTTGCTTAATTCTAGGATACCATCCTCATTTTCCAGGACATGTCTTCTTTTTTAGCTTTGTGCCCTACAAAAATCTTCATTGTTCTCCTTTTCCTTGTAAGTAGGAAGCATGTATAATTCTTGTAATTGCAATAAATAAATGTACAGTGGCGCCTCACGTAAAGTATGTTTCATGTAACAAACAAAAATTTCTCTAGGATTCTGCTTCACGTAACAAACTGTGCTTCAGTGTTCACGTAAAGAACACATTCTTTGGCAGTTGGGGCAGACGCGCTGGCCGGCAGCCTGTTTAAAAAGCGTCAGGGCTGCCTAGCGCACCTGCCCATAGTGAAACCAACACTTCTGAACTGTGGCCGGGTGTCCGCTGGGCAGAGGGAGAGAAGAGCAGTGGAGAAGAGGGAAGCAGCTCAGGGCTAGCCAGAAGGGAGCAGGGGAGAGAGAGGCTCAGGATGAAGAGAAGGAGAAAGTGGGGAGAAACTTTGAAGGTGTCTTGGATTGCAGGCTCCTAACCATGTCTACCCAGAAGTAAGCCCCATTGTGCTAAATGGGTCTTACTCCCAAGAAAGTGTCTTCAGGACTGCAGCCTAAGTAGACTTCATAAGATCATGCACATTGAATGCATGTTTTGAATTCAATCCCAGTGTTCTGTCATCATTTTTACATCCAGTTAATATTTGTATATGAATATTTTTGGGGTTGTGGAACCAACCATCTGAGTTTTCATTATTTCCTATGGGAAAATCCGCTTCACATAAAGAATTTTCCATGTAAAGAACATGCCTTCGGAACAAATTAAATTTGTTATGTGAGGCGCCACTGTATATAGCACAAAACAATTTGGAAACTTGAAGCCAGAATGTTTTGTGTTATGCCACAGGGATGTGCGTTATCCCATATATAGCTCGTATATAGAAGTTCTCCAGAAAGCTTGGCAACTGTTTAAAGTATTAAACAAAATTAGATAAAGATTTTTCCAGGACACAGGGCTATAAAAGAAGTCATGTCCTAGAAAAATAGGACATATGGTCACCATGTCTTACGAAGATGAGTAGCAGTACTGGAAGTGGCAGTTGGTGCCTCACTTTGGCTACCATTTATTGAGCCAGCCCAATCTGCATATTCACTGAGCGCTATGCACAAGTTTTTTGGCTTTATCCACCCCCAATTCCCTGCCTCTTGGTTTAATTCAAAGGTAAATGCCAAGTGTGCCAACTGTAATTGTGAGCCGGAACGTTGGTGTGATTGACTTGACGCTGTTAAAATTCACCAGATCATCAGCGGATACCCCACTTAATCAATTTTTTTTTCTTTTTGCAAGTTTAAAATTGACAGCTTAATGAGAGAAGCTTTTACCGGATCACAATTCCCTCCTTCTCATTAGGAGACACATTAAAGAAGCTACAGATCTTGTTTGATTTTCTTTTCATGAAAGATTGAATTGACCCAAATCTCACCATTCTTCATTCCGTCCTGAGGGGACGACTCAAATGAGAATTAAACAAGGATAGTACTTAGGTATCCACCAGTCAGGGGCAAATTGGATGCTACTTTAATTAGATGCTGCGTGTGTGAGTGTGTATCCTCCTTTTTAGAAATGCTAACTAGCAGCCTTATCAGACCCCTCCATAAATCAGGAACGCAGAGGAGGAAGAGTTTAAGACAGGGCCATGAAAGACAGAAAGTTGCACCCAGACCCAGAGTTAAAATGGGGGCCAAAGAAGATCTCAAATGTTTTGATTTCAGGGGTTACATCATAGTCCTTGCTCCGGTGTAAGATCAATTTGCTCTGGATTGCAATATGAATTTCCCATAGGTTTTCACTAGGTGGTCCAGTAACTACGGGTGCATGTAAAGTCTTATACTTACCCTACAATCCAGAGTAACTACGGGAGCACGTAAGAGACATTATGTGCACCCGTAGTTACTGCACCACCTAGTGAAAACCTATGGGAAATTCATATTGCAATCCAGAGCAAATGGTTCTTACACCGGAGCAAGGACTCTCCATAGTTACTCTGGATTGTGCCCTTACAAAGTCTCTTAGGCTGCAATCCTAAAGACACTTTCCTGGGAGTCAGACCCATTAAACACAATGGGGCTTACTTTTGAGTAGACATGGTTAGGATTGTGCTGATAGTTACTCTGGATTTGGGGGGATGTATGAATTTATTATCCAAAGGGGAATGGGTCTCAAAGAAACTCTTACCATACTGTAGTAAAGTATACTCCACCTACTATGCGTAGTAAAGGGGGAGCCACTTTATTTCTTTATTTATTCTTTCCTTCCTTATTCTCCATTCATAGCTTGATTTACATAATAATCTTATGGTTTATGGACTGTGAATATGATCACATTAGCATAATTACCTAATTTATTGTTTTGTCAGTGTTAGTAGACAAGTAATAATAGCCTTATCTGATGATCACTATTTTCATTCCACACTTGGAGGGCACCAGAGATGGAGATTATGCATAAGGCTTGCCATGAGCAAGAGGAGAAAGAGCTTATTTAAAGAGGCAGGAGACTCAAAATCAAAACCAGAACTTGTATTTTACTGTTTTTTAACCCCCAGTTTTTTAATAACCTACTGTTTTTTAATGATCACCCCACCATGGAGGACGAACTATGGACGCTATCCCCCCTAGCACTGGCCTAGCTATGCTACTGTGCAGAGTGATGAATCCAGAATGCATCCAGAAAGCAAGTTGATCCCTCTCCATATAATACCCATATATACTTGAATCTAATGCACCATTGAATCTAACATGCACTCCTATTTTAAAAGACTTGAGATGAAAAATTTACTGGTGATTTTAATGTTCACTTGAAAAACACGTGCAAAATTTAATTTTATCGCATACAAGTTATTATTATATGATGATAATAATACTATGGCAATGGGCTTATGTTATGATTTTACCTAATTGGGATGATGGCCGACGGGACGGTATGTTTGTAATAACACTCTCCAGTTTTTATCAGTTTTAACTCTTTTAACCCTTTTAATTAGTCTCAAAAGCTTTTTTCTCCAACCAGCCTACTTTTAAGTATATTAAGGACTTATCAGCCTACTTTTAAGTCTGCAGTATATTAAGGACTTAAGATTTTCAATGACTTTTGACTTGCTGCTGCTCTTAGTTTGTTGCCGTTTTTGCCTGGAAGAAGAGGAGTTATGTCTTGCTTATCTGCGGTAGCCGATAAGAAGCCTCCCAGGAAAAGAACATATGCTGGCAGTCTAAAAGAGAATGGCACTGATGAATTCCAGAGAAAATCTAAACAACTTAAGCTCTCGGACTTTATTTTTTCCTCAAAGGGGTCAGTGAGCAGCAGCCTCCCCCAACGGAGGAAAACTCTGCAGCTTCTCTTACCTCTCCAGTTGTTCCTACCCATGACCAACCATCAAATTCCTGCTTAGAGACTCATACCCCTGTTTCTGGGGACGATCCAAGCAGGACTGGCAGGACTTTTTTATCACCCCCTTCCCAATGTGTAGGACCAAATCATCTCTCCCAGATCTGCCACATTAGTGCTGAGAGCCTCATCTTGGTCCTTGGGAAAATAAATTCCATTGAAGCTAAGTTGGAGTCCATACTCAACCTTCTATCTTCTCGCCAATTGAGCTCCTCTACAGCCAACACTGGGAAAGCCCCTCCTTCTACTGCTTTCCCTTCATCCTTTCAAGAGCGCTCCAAGTCTCCCCTTGCCCGACATCTATCAAGATCAACATACCTTCTTCCTCTTCAAATAGTCCTCAATATCCCCCATATAGACGCTGCCCTTTGGAGAAACAAAGATAAAATTCTGAACTCTCTTTCAACTCTTTTGGATTGTCCTATTTCTTCTATCGATTTGGAACATTTTTATTTTCTACCGTCAACCCACGTGCATAAGAGAATTCTTTTAAAATTCCACTCCACGGAATTACCTAGGAAGTCCTTACGCGTGTCCCATTGTCTCAGATCCTTCAGACTGATCCCTTCATGTGTTTTTATGGACCCCACTCCAAGAGCCATAATCAAGAAAAGACATATTTCTACATTGACAACTTCCAACCGAAGACCAAACAATTTGCCAACTTATCACCATCTCCAGAAGGGCCAATCTAACCTCTCTGACACCCAATGTGATGATCTCCTTGTACTCCAGAATAAGTTGACTGAACTGATGGTGCCAGTCCGTTCCCTCTTTCGTGGGAAGCCCCTCTTTCCTTTCTCGTCTGAGTTGTCTCCTTCAACTACTGTTTACCATCAACCTAGTCTTCCTTCCAACATCAATGCTACAAATTCAAGTACTTCTGATCACGCTGAGCAGACGACCGGCTTCTTTGCAACCCTGCCCAATGACTGTGGCCCCCCATTAGCCTCCAAGGACGTCAACCCAGTCACTCTCACTGACCACTCTTTTCCTCCTTCCAAACAATTACCCTCAGATGTTTATGCACCCCCTTCTCTATGTGACGCTGTGAGAGAAACAACAGATTTGGTCCAAACCAATCACGGAGCTGCTTCAAATAAACCTAAAGTTTCCTCATCTCTTCCTTCAACTGCTGATGCTTCAGCCTGTGCTGATCGGACAGTTGGAGACTCCAAAGTTCCGTGCGATGCCGACAATTTCCCTATCACAGGAATAAATGGCCTTAGTTCAACGAGGCCAGCTCAACTACCTCCAAAGAGCAAGCCATTTTCCTTTAATGGGACTCCATTCCAGAACCCCTCTTTTCTGGTTCAAGGATATCCCTCATTTGCTAAAGAAGCCCGACCTTCGTCCAGGCACCATATTTTTAAGTGACCCTCATTTTGATTCCTTCACTAGTTTTCTTTTTTCTGCTAACACAGATCCTCTGAATGCTGCTACAGGATCTGCGATCTCTTCTCAAAAAAAATTGATTACTCCCCAATGTGGCTCTTCTCCCCTTAAATCCCCTATGGGCCCATCTCCTCCCCTTCAGGAGCCCTCTCCTAAGTCCCCTGCAACTTTCCCTGATTCGTCTGAAAGAGCCCCTGTTTTTTCTGAAGTTTCCGCCCCCTCTGTTATGTTGTCAAATGAAAATAAGATCAACAATTGCGAGGAGGATCTTACACCCAATGTTGATACTTCTTTACACTCCCTCTCCCCTTCAATTTCTCCTCAGACATCCTTATCTTCCCCACTTCCTGAAGTAGTCCCTGAAAACCCTCATTTGCCCTGACTAGAATCTAACTCTTTGACTCACCTTCCTTCCTTCCCTCTTTCCATAATCTCATGGAACATTTCAGACTGGTCCTCAAAACTTTTGGAGAAAGAATTTTTTAGTTTTATATCCCAGTTTAATATTATTTTATTACAAGAGACCTGGGCCATGTCCCCAATAACATTACCTGGATACCTTTCTTTTTCTAATCCCGCATTCAAGAGGAACATCTTAGGAAGACCTTGTGCTGGACTTAGCTGTTTTGCCAGACTTGGCTCCCCTTTCTCTCTCACACAGCTTCAGTCACACTCATTTTATTTTCAAACTTTCCTTCTTCAGATTAGAACCATCCAAATTCTTCTTTTTAACATATATATTCCCCCACAGTATTTAGCCCCACCCGATATATGGTCTGATCTCGGTAAGACCATCTCAGATCTTACTAATTCTTATCCATTGGCCTCCTTGATTATCACTGGAGACTTTAACTCTAGAATTGGATCAACAAACTTAGCTCTAGCCCGATTCATGAACTGGCATTTTGTAGACCAGATTCCTCCTTGGTTTACAATTCCGAGGAAATCTAAAGATCCCACAATTAACAGTTTTGCCTCTAATTTTATCAATCTGTGCATCTCAGCAAACATTTTCATCTTAAATGGCTCCAGGGGCCAAGATATTCCAGGGGAGTATACCCACTTTTCTCCAAGAGGAGCTAGCGTGGTTGATTATGTTTTGCTTTCACCTGATCTTGATCCCTTCCTCTCTGATTTTTCCGTTAGCCCACGTTCTGAAAGTGATCATCTACCTATTGTGTTTTCCTTTTCAATACTTTCTGACCCCCCTCCCTCCCTTCCCCAAACCCATGTCGTCCCTATAGATGGTCCCCTACAGCGGAAAATGCATATATTCGATGGACACAATCCCCAGAAACCATTTCTTTGTTACAAGACTTAATTTCTTCAAAATCTTGTCTCGATGTGATTAAAGTTTTTAACTCCTTAATTTCTTCTTTGATTGATTACCTGAGTGATTCTAATCCCAGTGGTCTTCCTCCCCATGCTAGTAACTCTTGGTTTGACGTTGAATGTTGGAACTTAAAAAAACAAGTTCTTCAGCTTTTCAATTCTGTCCGCAACAGTCCCTCTAATCATAATTTAACTAATTACTTTCGTTTACGAAGCATATCTCGTAAAATGATCCAAGATAAACAACACCAACATGCCCTCAGAAAGTGGTCCTCCCTCTTACAAGCCATTATGACCAAAAACCATAAGGCTTTTTGGTCGATAGTTTCCAGATCTAGTCGTTCCCCTTATGTCATACATCCTCCTATTTCAGAGGCCACCTGGGTGGACTATTTCTCTAAAACCTTCTATTCCTTTCTTCCCCCTCCTCTTTCTGATAACGCTCACCATAATCTTCCTGACTGGCCACCAGTCAATCCATCAGAGATAAACGATCTTATCGTTTCTCTCAAACCTGGCAAGGCTCCTGGCCCTGACCTCATAATAAATGAGGTTTTACTTTGTAATCCAGGTTGGTGGGCAAATCCCTTGGCATCTCTCTTTACCCTGATTAACATCTCGGGTAGCTTCCCAGACGCTTGGCGGCTTTCTTTCCTTATTCCTATTTTTAAGAAGGATAATCCCACCCTTCCTTCCAATTACCGCCCAATTAGTCTCCTGTCCAGTATCGGGAAGCTTTATGCTAAATATCTACTCTCTAAACTCTCATCTTGGGCGCGCTCTAACAATTTACCAGGGATAGAACAATCAGGTTTCCGTCCTGGTGTTTCTACCCTCGATCATGCTTTTCTTTTATCTTTTCTTGCAGAGAAATACTCTATTTATCACAAAGCCAGTTTGTTTGTTGCCTTCGTCGACCTTCAAGGGGCCTTTGATTCAGTAAATAGAGATCTTTTATGGAATAAACTTAGTAATTGGGGAATTGACCCCCGTCTTCTTTTTTTACTCTGCCAACTCCACTCACAAAACCAATGTCAGGTCCGTATTCCCACTTCAAATATTCTTTCTTCAAGTTTTCCTATTAACAAGGGTGTGAGGCAAGGATGTATCCTTGCCCCACTCCTTTTTAATTTATTCTTGGCTGATCTTCCTCAGCATTTAGCCTCCAATTTCTTTTCTTTTCCTGTAATCAATTCGCTACCGGTTCCTTTATTGCTTTACGCGGATGACGCTGTTCTACTTGCCCTAACAAAATCTGGGCTGCGTGATCTTATGATTAAGTTTCACTCTTACTGCAAAAATAACGACCTTAAAATTAACACAAAAAAACCCCAAATCTTAGTCTTTTCACAACATTGGTCTCCTTCTTCTTGGTCAATTAATTCTCACACTTATTTACAGGTTAAATCTTTCAAATATCTAGGTCTTATGTTTCACCATAAATTATCTTGGTCTTGTCACAAAAAGGCAATCATTTCCTCTACTACCACCCACCTATCCGCTATAGTTTCCACTTCAATTCTGGAAACCAGTTCATCCCAGCTGTTATTCAAATTTTTAAATCTAAGATCATTTCTCATTTATTTTATGGGGTTCCAATATGGATTAGTGCCGTTACTAAAGAAATAGACCAGTTGGCAGCTTTCTTTTTCTGAAGAACGCTTGGAATCCCAAATCTTATTCGATTGGCTACAATACTGATCAAGCTCGGTCTCCATCTCCCCTCCACTTATGCATGGCTACTAACATTTAAATTTGGGCTAAAAATCCATTTATCCCTGTCCCCCGATTCCCTCATTTCCTTTTTATTAAAAGACTGTTATATTTCTTCCTGGTTTCAATTAGTGGAAGCTAAACTTTTTTCTCTTAACCTCTCAATTGAAGCCCTAGCTGATTTAAATCTTTCCCAAGCTTATAATACTATCAAGGAGCATCTTTTTTTGGCTGAATTTAATTTTCTTAGAAATTCCCTTAACCCAACCTGCTCTCCTCTTTCTTTAGGCTTATTGCCTCAACATGTTTCTACTTCAAATTACTTCTACACCCTTGTTAATCCAAAACTGAAAAGGGCTTTTCTGCTAGCCCGATTTAACATATTTCCATCCGCCATTCACTATGGTCGCTATCTGCGTATTCCTCGCAGCAAACGCCTCTGTTTATTTTGTAAAGAAGCTCCTGATACTCTCTCTCATATATTATTTTTCTGTCCATCTCACTCTTCCCGCCATAATCATTATTTAGCCACTTGGCTCTTACTTTATCCTCCCGGCTCTACAGCTTCTCTCTTAATGTTAATGGAAGATACTACTGAACCCTTGACTTATGCTGTTGCCTCTTTTTTGGCTCACGTGTTAACAAAAACCCCTGGTTTGAAACAAGCCAAACTTGCTCTAGTAAATTCTGCAATTCTCTAAATTCACCTACTTAACTCCAACTTTTTTTTAAACCTTTCAGACCTTTTGTATTGTGACTAACTGGTTCTGTATGTACAGTGCCAGTAGTTCTGATTTATATTTTTGTTTTTAATGTATTTATATATTTTATCATTGATGTATATGCCAATAAAGGTTACATAAACACAAACACACACACCTAATTGCTCTACTTTCTACAATGGGTTTGTGATACATTTTTCATTACAATATAGATGCAATTGGGCTGTGGTGGCACAAGTGGTTAAGACACTGTGTCTGTTAACCAACAGGCCAGGGTTTGAGACTCAGGTCCTACAAGATGGGGAGACCTCCTGTCCATAGCCCAGCTCCTGCCAACCTAGCAGTTCGAAAGCATGCAAATGCAAGTAGATAAATAGGTACCAATTCAGTGGAAGGTAACAGCGTTCTTTGCGCATGTGAGCCACATGTCAGACAATGCTGGCTCTATGGCTCTAGAAACAGGAATGAGCACCACATCCTACAGTCGGTCACAACGAGCAGTATAACCTGCAGAGAAGACATGTACCTTTATAGGTGCAATCCTAAAATAAGCTGGAGTGACCATAGTGATATAGGGCACAATCCAGAGTAACTACAGGGAGTCATTGCTCCGGTATAAGAACAATTTCCTCAGGATTGCAATATGAATTTCCCATAGGTTTTCACTAGGTGGTGCAGTAACTACGGGTACACATGATGTCTCTTATGTGCTCCGTAGTTACTCTGGATTGTAGGGATAGTCTTACCATTCCCATAATGATGTAGGGACGCAAGCACATGTCTGGGCACTGGCCTAATCCTCCCCAAGGAGTGGAGCAGAAGTGCCTTTACAGCACTTTTGTGACACCCCCAGGCCAGCACAGGAGATGTGCTGGAGCGTAGGCCAGCCTAACTGGTGGTTAAAGTAAACTGTTATACTGATTTCTATTTATAATCAAAATCTTATATTAACTCAAATCTAATGCACCATCAAATCTCATGCACACCCCAATTTTAGAGACTAAATTCAGCTAAAAAAAGATTCAAGTAAATGCACTATTTCAGACTACATGAAGACAGTGAGTATTTGTGCAGGCAAACACCACTACTATGAACTAAGTATCAAACTTGATATGTGCAAATAGTCAACTGTCCCCAAATCCTTACACTACAGTCAACATGTTCTATTTTTTTCAAGAACATGTCAAGTCTATTGCTATTCCTGGAATATTGAAATGCTGCAGACGTACACCGGGAACGTCAGCGCACCACTCAGCCTCTGCACTTCCTAGGCTCGAGCGCCATGGAGTGCGTTAAGCACCACAGTAATCCTTCCATTTCCAACAGCTTTCATCTAATCAGACTTTTAAAGGGTTTTACCACATGCGGCAATTCCCAACAAACTGCTACAAGAGAGTCATGCTAAAGGTAGGGAGAAGATTTGAGGATTCTTCTGTACCAACAGTGTAGCTGAATAGGTTAGCTAATGCCTAGTGACTGCTGGGGTCCCACTAGAACTACTTGCAGGCCATCGATAACGTAGACTTGCAAAGCTGAGCATACATTTCAGTGACTTACAGTAGAATCCTACTTGTGTCTACTCAGAAGTAAGTTCAGTGAGACTTAGGGCAAAATCCAGAGTAACTACGGGGAGTCCTTGCTCCTGTGTAAGAACAACTTACTCTGGATTCCAATATGAATTTCCCATAGGTTTTCACTAGGTGGTGCAGTAACTATGGGTGCACGTAAAGTCTTTTACATGCTCCAGTAGTTACTCTGGAATTGGGGGTTACTCCCAGGAAAGTGCTCTTAGGATTGCAGCCATATATATTTTAAATAAAAATATTTTGGCTTGTCCATGCCCAATTGCCCGCTCCCCATAGTATGCACACCGCCACTTTTAGCGCATATGCCTGTTGTAATATGGCAAGGGATAGGATTGGGCTGTAAGTCCCTTATTGTAATTGTCTTCCCACTGCTATGCTTTGTATAGCGGTCACGTTGAAAGAAGCAGGCGCCAGAGATTACTTCAAGCGCTGTCAGTTGAATAGGAATGTTCTGCTCAAGACCACTCAAACGGATGTCGAGGTATGGCTTACATAATGTGGCGAGGCACTTAGGCTCGGAAGATTAACAGTTTTGATGTTTTAAAAAAGCACCCAGCTTGCCAAAGATTCTCCAGCTAGAAGTTAAAGGACAAAGGCATGAAAATATTGTGTTTTATTTACATTAGCTTGAAGGGCCTTGAAACTGGCAAGGGGAAGAGACGTATTTGCAGCATTTTTACAAGAACCGCTAATCAATTTGTTACATTTCAGGGTAAGCGTATTTTGGGAAACCAAGGACTTTGGAGGACAAAGCGTACATTTCTGGCAACCTAAGAGTGCCGTTATGGAGATGTTCTTGTGGGACTGTAGAAAGGATCAGAAGGCAAAAAGAGTTGGTTAATCTAATTACAAAGAAGAAGTGGATTCTGAAAATTAAAGTTGCCTTTTTCTGTAAGGAGGAAGAGGAAGGTGTTTATGGAATTGAACTGACCAGCACTGGAGTGTCACCTTCTTATACTGGCTTCTGCTTTGCGAAGAGAGGTGAAATCTGGCTGGTCTGATACATTTGGTGTGGTCTGCAAAATTGGGCAACAAGGTCAAAGGGTGTTAGGGCAGGAGAGCAAGGCTGTAATCCTAACCTCCACTTAGGCCAGTCTAAACCCTTGCATATCCTGTGCTGACCTAGGCATGCCACAAAAGTGCCATAAAGCACTTCTGTCCTATATCTAGAGGAAGGTTAGGGCAATGCACAGAATGAGCTTGCCTCCCTACATCACAAGGAGAACAGGAAGACTGATGAGTTGTGCTGGCCTAGGTTACAATTGAGCAGGACCAGGAGATAACTGAAATCAAGAATGGACATAGGGAAAGTTTGTAGGAGTTAGGTCCTAGGAGACCTGTCTGATAAGAGCTTTGGTACTAGCAAGACTTGAAAGAGGATGTAAAGCAGGCCAAGAATCTTTGTCTCTTTCTGCCTCTAGTTAGGTCCCAATCTGGATAGTGCCCTTATCTGCTTTCCAGCATTGACCCAAAGTAAGTGCCCCACCACCAGAGCCAAGTGGTCACAACTTTGGTCTTGTTCAGGCAGCCAAGGGGCAGTCTTTTGGTGGGCTTGGGCATGGCTTCTAATGCAATTCCACAACTGCTCATGAGGTTCAGGTGGGACAATGAATTGGGTTCTGGAATGGGCCAGGAGTTGAAAGCTCACTCACTCACTCACTCACTCACTCACTCACTCACTCTATCTATCTATCTATCTATCTATCTATCTATCTATCTATCTATCTATCTATCTATCTATCTATCTATCTATCTATCTATCTATCTATCTATGTTTACATACCACATTTCAAGAAAAGTTCACAGTTCAGTGCACTAGAACCCCCAAGATCTCAGAATCTTTGAGGGTTCCTCAAGAAGGAAGAAGATGAATTTTGGCCTGCATTAATATAATTGAACATTCATTTCTGTTTTCCTTTTACTAGCAGTTGCATTTTCCTCATGCATATATTGTTTTAATTTTGGGATAAACTGCTATGAGTTGCTCTTTGGGCTGGAAAAAAAGAAACTTGAAAAACATTTTATGTAAATAATTAATTGCGTGCAATTTTACATCGGCAGCCTGCAAGTGATACAGTCCCCTCCTATGACCTTCAGACTCATCCACCTCATTTTTCTGCATGGGTTGACTGGAACTCTGTATTACTGCTAACATATTTGCAATGCAAGTGCCAAACGGCCCATTTGGGCAAATGGTGAATGCAGGGTGGATAGAAATGGATTTGGAGACTCCCTTGTTGTGAGAGCCCTCGAGAAACTCAGAGATCGCTACCCTAAGGGCAGTTGCTTAATATGAAAGACTTGGCGAAACCTCAAATCCAGTTTTGCAGCATCTCTGTTTCCATTGAAGTGAGCTCTGTTTTAAAAGACTAAATCCGTGTCTATTATAGTATCATTTACTGCAGCAAAAAAAGGAGATTGTTGGTTTCCTGTTATATAAGCAGTTAAGCTTGCCGCAGCAGGAGTGTTGGATTCCCCGTTCCCTTTTCATGGGAAAAGAATAACCGAAGGCACCACCTAAACCCATTTTCCAACTCTGGAGTAAGGACAATGCAACTCCAAGGTAATGGAACAAACATTGCCTTACCTTGAGGGTGTCTCCATGACTGTCCCCCAACTGGCACAACTGTGCCAGTGCTGAAAAGTTGGTTAGGATTAAGCCCTGGATCACTGACGCTTCCTCACTTGGCAAAGAAAACCCATCAAGTGTAGGCCTGAAAGTATTAGCTTAGGGAGATACATCCTGGTATACACTTGAGTAGACCTGCTCTCCTGCCCAGACTTTAAACCAAGATCTACTCTTCAGAGAGACTTGCCCTACAATCCAGAGTAACTACGGGAGCATGTAAGAGACTTTACGTGCACCCATAGTTACTGCACCACCTAGTGAAAACCTATGGGAAATTCATATTGCAATCCAAAGCAAATGGTTCTTACACCGGAGCAAGGACTCCCTGTAGTTACTCAGGATTGCGCCCTTGGTGTCCCATTCTGAATCTGCCCTCTGGAGCCACGCCAGGCAGCTATTTACTTGGTGTGTAGCAATTACAATTGCTGGGAGATCCTTTTTGTGAGGCTCTACAGCTGGTAAGTATAGACTGTTTATACCCAAGTATGTAGGGTAGACTACGTTGAAGGTGGAATCCTTCACATGTGGTCATCATCACCTCTGGCATCAGGGAAAGCCTTCCAAGCTTGTAGCAGCAGTTTTCAGGTCAGCCAACCTATAAACAAATGATATCTTCTGGCTCTTCAAAACATCTTTACCAGCTTGTAGTCTCCCATCCAAGAATTGTCAAGGGCGAAATCCAGAGTAACTATGGAGAGTCCTTGCTCCGGTGTAAGAACAATTTACTCTGGATTGCAATATGAATTTCCCATAGGTTTTCATTAGGTGGTGCAGTAACTATGGGTGCACATAATGTCTCTTATGTGCTCACGTAGTTACTCTGGATTTGGCTGTAAGTCTTTCTCTGCTTAGCTTTTTTCATCAGCCCTTCACTCAACCACCAGACCATGTTTTCTGCCCTCCAGGCTCAGCCAGGCACAATCAGGATTCGAAACATTCATGGTAGACTATAGTTTATTGGTGGTGATGAGCTCCCAGTTACAAGGGCGGTGGTCACTGATTCCCATGCGCATTGGAGTGATAGCAGGGAAGTACATTGAGGTTCATCCATTGTTCATGGGTAAATATTCACTGCATTCAGAATCTGGCCAGAGACACAACATCTAATGTTTTTGTCTCTCTCTTCCATTGAGTTTTCTCCTTCTACCACCTTAAAAGTTCAGGGACTCTGCAGAGTCAGCATCACATGAAGAAGTGGTTCTTGGTGACCTATTGACATGGAAATGCCTGCAGTCTTTAGTGTCATGAGGATGTTCGTGCACTGTGGCAAAAAGTGACTGAAGTGTAGTGAGAATCTCCCTGGTTCAGTCCTGGGGGAGATGTTGAGGTGCCAAAGCCCATTGACCTGCTTCTTTGCTCCTTGCCAGGAAAAGAAATGGAATCGTGTAACTAACTGATTTGTGGGGCATAAACCTCCCTATTTTTGCTGAGAACGCAGAATCCTATCCCTTCTTTGAGTTTATGCCTCCACTGGGAACCAGCTGCATGAGTGGTTTGCAAACCTGGAGGATTTTCATATATACTTATTCAGGAAGCAAATCATACATTTTAATAGCTTTATATTATAACTGTCACCACGTTCTCCCTTTCACTTAATTTTTTTTAAAGTAAGGACTAAAGGTTAGTTGTACATCACAACAAGGGATGAGAATATAGACCCCAGATTTTCACTCTCTGATCAAATGTCCTGTACATTTGTTCATCAACCTTGGCAATTTTAGTGCCTTGTCAGTGTGCCATGAAATAAAAAAAGATTGAAAATAACTGGTCCAGTCAACTGATATTCCAGCTCAGCCCCATTGATGGAAGGTCTCTGCTTTCAGGTCCGGAACGGAGACAAGAGGTACTGTGAAGTTGATACCTGCAAGGCTGGGAACAGCTCAGCTTGAGCGGAGCACAATGACCATCAAGGACAAGTGTGTTGTCCTTCAGCAATGCATAGGTTTAGCATTAAAACTAAAGTATCAAAGAGATGCAGAACAATGCATTATAAAACCATTTCATAAAATTTACATGAAACCAGAAGAGTCCTGTAAGAGTCCTATGAGACTTACTTCAGAGTAAGCATTCATGATGTACAGGTGACCTTCGTTATCTACTAGGGTTCCGTTTCAGAACCTCCCAGGGATTAAAAAACAATGGATTAAAAAAAGAGGAAAAATTTCCAGGTCTTTAAAGGTCTTCCATTTCTTGCTCCTGAATGGAATACGGTTGTGCCTCAATTTCTGCATTGTTTTGATTCTGGGACTCCCTTTGGATACCCAAAAATATGTTATGTAAAAGCAGCTTTAAAAAGTGCATCCTTTACAATGGTTAAGAAAAACAACTTTTTTTACTATTGTAGAGAATAGTCAGCAATTTGAAATGGAAAGGAACCCCTGCCTTTGCTTGGCTACGCTGAAGAATGGAACGATGCTTACGCGATGACCTCTGTACAACAGTAGAAAAGCAGTTTTTAAAATTGAGATTTGCAGTGAGTCAAATCAGTGTATAACAAGGTTGGACCTGTACTCTTGATGAGCTTTGCCCACATCCTTCAAACAAGCATAGCGATACCAGTAGCATCAGCCTGCACCTTTGGCCACAAATCTGAAATTGGGGACTGTTTGAAGACCAGTTGAAAGATTGTTAGATTTGTGTGTGTGTGTGTGTGTGTGTGAAAATCTTGTATGTTCCTCTATTCTTAATTCCAAATATGATACATCTGCCTAGCTGCCCAAATAGCCCTAGAACTGCTATGTATATGCGTAGAACCGTTGCTGTGACTCATTTAAGTCAGAATTGAAGTAATTCTTCAGTTGGATGATGATGGACTTTTCAGCACGAAGGCTCTTTGTGGGCCATTTTCATATTGCTGCCTTTATGCAAAAGGAAATTTCATTAAAGCCAATCTGGGAGTTTTCTGTATTTTATTTTCATCCATTTCATCCATAAAGCCCTGCGAAAATTGCATTGCCCAAAATGGCCAATGCAACAGATCTGATTAATATATGTTCCTGAAACAATACCAGATATTTTGACAAATGACTTTTTTTTTTTTAACTTTGATGATGATGATGATGATGATGATGATGACGACGACGACAAGCTGCACTAGCTCAGGGTGACCATATAGATTGGAGGACAGAGTACCTATATCTTTAACCATTGCATAGAAGTGGGAATTTAGGTTTAAATTAGGAATTTAAATTGGGAACTAGGTAGCTCAACATAGAAGGGTTTAAAATGCAGCTTTAAAATTCAGCACCTGCCTAAATTCCCTCTTCTATGCAATGGTTAAATTATAGGTACTCTGTCCTCCATTCTACATGGTCACCCTGCAGATCAGCTGAAATTCCCTCTTCTAGATAATCAATAATGGTCCAGGATCCTTAAAATAGTTTACCCACCCCTGATCTAGACCAGTGGTTCCCAAACTCTTACAGGAGAGTCGGGAACCTGATGAGCATTTGCAGGGATGGGGCAGGGGACCAGCAGTTGCATGAAACTAGGACCAATGTGCTTTTTAATTTATCTGGGAGGTTGTTCTGGCCTCTATATGGGAGGCTGGCAGGTAAATCCCCAGGTGTATCACTACACCCACTCCCCAGAGCATTGCCCTGCTCACTGCATAGAAGGTGGTCCATCATGGGTGTGATGCATTGAACTGGCTGATGCAAACCCTAGTGATGCCACAGCAGTTATAGGCTTCTGCATTGTCTTAGGATGTTCACAAACATTTCATCTGCTCTACATGTTTATTTCTCTACATGTCTGTTTCTGTTTATTTCATTCATTATCTTCTATGATAATCGGGACACGCCATGGAATTAAAATCCACAGATCCTAAAGACATTGCTTGAGGGAAGAAGGTGGTTAATGACTGGAAACAACACAGCATCAGGGTCAGGAGTCCCTGAAAAAGAGAAAGAGAAAGAGAGAGAAGTTGGTAGTAAGAAGATAATTGAAGGGTTCATTAAAGAACAAATGAGACCAGAATCTGAAATAAGAACTAGGGTTAAGAAAAGGATAATGCAATGCCTGAATATTGAAGCAATCAGTGTATTATTTTGCTGCAGGCTTCGAGTAAAATTTTATTGTACATTTGACTCATCCATATACTGTACTTAATTGCCATCCTAAAAAGTTAATTGCCATTCAACAGATAGACTTTTGGGGGGAAAGAAGTTATCAAATGTTAATATTAATGTGGTATCACGGGCATCACTGTATTATCTAGCCCCCAAGTACCATTCCACCAGCTATGCTTCCAATAGACCTTAACAGTATGATGCTTTCTACAGTCCTAGAGTTGCATGCACTGAATTTTTTTTCCAATTTGTATCAGTCCTCACCCATTTCAGAGGATGAACTGGAATAACATAATTCCATGCCTAAAAAACCATTTTTTAATTAAAAAAGCCACAACAATTTTTAAAATGACACCTTTCCACAATGCAAAAAAGAGGATTTCCTTATCGTGCTGGGTGTTCAGAAAGATAAAAGATTAGAGCTACTTTAAAACTAGTGCAGGAAGCCATCTGTCCTCTCTGTTTTTCATCATCACTCACTTTTTCATTTCCAATAATTCATAGCAGCTGTCTCCTTTTGAGAAAAAAAAATGTTGATTTTTTTATTATTCCCTGTCCTCTGTATTTTAGATAGCAAAAGTACTGTTGTTTATGCTTCAAAATCAATCCTGTTTCATGCACACCGTTGTGGGTTTGTTGATGGGTTTGACCTGATTAACCCTTAGAATCCCACTTTTTTTTTACACGTGTGAGTGTACGGGTCCATTGGACCTGTACAACAATTATTAGACATATTATTATTGTAGACGAAGTAGTATAGTTATTTTATACTAAATATTGTGAAGTTATGAATTTTAATTATAATTTTAGCTAGCAAAATTTTGAAATATTGAATGGGTCTAATGGACCCGTCCTGGGAACTTGAATTCAAATTCGAATTTCACAATACAGTAAAATTTCGAAGACATAAAACCTGTAAATTCAAAAGTTTCATGCTTTTCGATTTGTAACTATCTAATAAGCAGTAAAAAAAAGTCAGAAAGTCTTGTCAAGTAAAAATAATAAATTCCAGTAAAAAACACAGCACAAATGTCCAAATTGGGTCCAATGATTAATAGCGCACTCCGAACCGTTGTGAGTTTGTTGATATGATACCTGGTTAATAGCGCACTCTGAACCATTGTAGGTTTGTTGATGTGATACGTGATTAATAACACACTCCTAACCTGTACTAAAACAGGCAGGCCAGTTTATGGCTGCAATCCTAAAGACACTTTCCTGGGAGTAAGATCCAATGAGCACAATGGGATTTACTTTTGAGGAGATATGGTTAGGAGTGTGCTCTTAGTATCCCAAACTGCATGTTTGGGACCAAATGTGGCTCAGCCAGAGGAATGGGAGAACTTTTCCCATTACTCCAGGGAGAGCAAACTTATGGGTCTATTTGGGTCCAAACAGAACAAAGCATCAGAAGTCCATTAACTATCATGATTGTTGCCAGTGCTCCTTTCATGTGTCGGAGGACAAGATGATGCTCAAGGCTAGTAACAGCCTAAAAACAGTTCAGGTTCTAAAAAATATGATACAGTCTCCATTGAATTTACCGACCAGTAGGTTTTGAATATTTCATCAAATCCAGCATAGAAGCAGAGCTAATTTATTGAACCAAAATTTCAAATGCTTTCTGTTTCACAAAGGACAATGTATATCATCTACCCCTCTAACACTAATATTTAAAATGTATAATTCATCAACCTAGAAGGTGATTGCATTTCTGAGAATAATGTTCATGTTACTTGCTTTTCAGAAGTACTTCCAGTTAGTTGTGATTCAGAACGTACAATGCAGAAGACCCAAGAGCTGGATTATTATTCATTTAAGGATATCAAGCATAAAATAAATATAGCATACAAAGAAAGACAGAGTATGGACAGTGGAAGAGGTTTTCTTAAGGGTTCAGAAAAGGCATCCATCCTTCAAGCTCCCATAGTAGTAATGGTTGGTTCTAGTAGATGGTCTTCAGCAGATTTCAGGTGTCTTCTACTTTTTATATAATCTTTTATATATTATATGTGAGTTATATATACTACCGGAGTATGCGCTCTCTCTCTCTCTCTCTCTCTCTCTCTCTCTCTCCCATTCATTCACAGACACACACACACGCCATTTTATGCACATAAGAATTATACCACTTTATGATAAAGTAAATGAAAACAACTGATATGTCTGTAGCTTTGCCCAATTTGGATGAATATTAATCAAATCATTAGATATGCCAAGCTTAATTAGTACGGTTGAAACTAATCACTTGTTCACCATCTTGTTGCAACGTAGACTATATTATACCTATATTGATGGTTGTGAGTTTTTTGGTACCCATTTCCATAATTAGGAAAAACATTTTTCTGGAAGCATAAATCAGCACGTAATCAATAATGATGAACGTGATTAAAAATACATTAGGAATTGATTTGTCCATCTTAAGCAATAAAACAAGAATTGATCTGAAGATACGTTATGTGGATTGCTGCCAGGAAAATGGGAGAGTTAACTCAGACATTACTGAGATACAATTTATATTCTTTAAAGATGTATATTTTGAGTGTTATTAAGGAGTATGAGTGATCCCTTATCCCTATGTCTTCTAAAACAAGGATGGAAGAATTTATTTTCATCTATGTAAGGATTATGTGTTTGCTATTCACACACAAATAATAAAAATTAAAATATCACCTAATATGAGTATGTCTAATAAAAATCAGATTGTTCAGTAAAAATGTATTGCAGACATGTGATTCTTTTGGTGATAACCCGAGGCGTTCCTAGGCAAAATGGCACCCATAGCAAGGACTGAAATTTCACCCCTATCAAAACACCTGAAACCCACCTTTTAATGTTACAAGTCAATAATATCAAACAGGGCGTATGCACCCATGTCACAAGACATGTGCCAGATACACAGGATGCATCTGGTGATAAACAAAACACAAACACACACCCTGACAGCCTTCTGCACTTAAAACTTGGCATCCATCAATCTTGAAAGACTATGGTATCGTGCTCTGGAGTGTCTTTTCCAGAGCACAAAGGCCTGGGTAGATTAATATGGAGAATAGGCTGCTACCCAAGCAGCAAATCTCCCTCTCCACACCACTGAAATAGTCCAATGGAACGGCAGAGCTGAGTTCCAGCTGCGTTGCAGAGCTGGGCTAAGGACAGGGGTTCACCCTGTCTTGTGGGGACCCAGGTCTCGAACCCTGGCCTTCTGGTTAACAGGCACAGTGCATTTTTGTAACAAAAATAACAAAAAACATCTGCCAAATGAATGAATGAATTACTGGACTGGGAGCTGGGAGTTCACTTCCTATCCTGTACTGGATACCATGCAGAATAGTTCTCTTTACTTTTTTTGTGCAGGATAGGATTTGGCTGCCCATACTCCATGTTCACATTATAATCATAGCAGAAAGTCCAAAAAAGAAGAAGCAAAAAAGTGTTCGTAACTACGGCAGGAATCCTAACCACGCTTTCCTGGGAGTAAGAACTATTTAACACAATGGGACTTACTTTTGAGTAGTCGTGCTTAGGATTGCATTGTATGTGTTAAAAGCTCATTGAAATAATTCCTTCTCATCTCTCATGCAACAGATGTCCATTTCAAATGACTCATAATTACAGCACTAGAGAATAGCAGACATCAAAGGTTGCAAAGGGGAATATTTAGAAGGAAATTTGCTTCGACGCCCGTCAAGAGACAAGATCCTCAGAAATGTAAATAGTGAAAGAGTACATGGAAATGAAAAGGCTTTGTTAACCTGGCCAGCGGCGTGTTTGTTTTCCTGCTTCAAGGCCAGTGAAGACAAAGAAAATACATACAGCGCCAAATAATTTTAAATCAATAACACTGAAGACTCAGGGAAAAAAAGAAATCAAATCCAGGAGGCCTTTGTGTAACTGTAGCCGTATATCTGATGCAGATATGATTGTGCCATACTCCTGAACACCGAGAGATTACGGAGTTGGAGAGAAAAAAAAAGATTTAATTAAAATCTGTTCTTTCACATTTAATACTGCCTAATACTTTTAATTAATCTGAATATCCTTAATTATGCATGTAATTTTTCGCCATGTGTAAATAACTCATTAAAGTACTAGGACGTCCTCAAACAGGAGCCAGTATCTCAAATTGTATGTGGCTGATCTAGAGGGAAAAAGAGGGAGAGACAATGAGAGAGGCTTTAGGTATTGGTGGTTAGTGATATCATGTAGAAAACATGTGGGATTCTGTTTGGGTACGTATCAGATACATGTATTTTGCTGTAGAAGGTCTGGGAAAGATATAACAGGATGAGCCAATTCTCAGTGGTTTAGGTTGGTTTTCAAATTAATGTGAGAATTTAAAACAAATACAAATACTTTTTTTATCTGCCGAGGAACAGCTCAGTAGGTTATAGACTGTTCAGCTTCAGATGAATACCTGGGTATTTTGGGGGTGGGGGGACTGACCACTGCCTCCAGTCCCTTTGTGCATGTCCTCATCCATCGGTATGTCATATGAATAGATCTATAGTATTATTACAATACAATAGTATCCTAACATGGAATCCGAATGTGGATCCTAGATTCTGTGGATACTGAAACCATATCTTTCCCAATAATGATGCCACCTCCCCTTATCAATCATCATTGGAGACCCTGTTTCAAGATCTCCGGAGCAGTGGAAAGGCTTGACAGGAGGACCTTTTTGGCTGCAATCTCAACCTATGGTACTCCTCACCCACAGAAGTCCATCTGGGGTATTTAGTAATTGTTTTGTTTGATTAGATTTCACATAATCATTGCTTTAATTTTCTTTCAGATCCATACTAATCAGAAATACATTTGTGCAGGTGACAGGCTGCCAGCACAGGGTTATGGGGAGGACAGATGAGGGTGGGACTGTGGCATTTTGTAGTTAGGGGAGGGCGGGTGCTAGGGTGGACCCAGTACAGGTGCAAGCCAGGATCTGGCACAGGTGACCTGATCCAGTCCCTGGTTGTTCAGATCTGTGTCACCTCTTTAGGTGCTACCCAATTGGCTGCTACCCGATTACACGGGATAAGGGGAATAATTCCCCTTCCCCAAGGCTGAACCATACTCAGCCCCAACCCTGCACTGGATACAGTGCCAGCCTATACCAGACTGCCTGCTCCAGCACAAGTTAGGATCAAGATGTTAGTCTATATTGGGCTACTCTGAAAAATAATACTGTAATATCTTTTGCATTAAGCTAGTCCACAAGTACTTTTAAAAAACTATATATTTAAAATACTCTATATACAAGTACAAGTATATGCAGGTGATTTCATTCCCTTCTTTGTCTCATTCTTCTTCAAGGAATCCCTGCAGACCATGGAAAATCTTCAAGGAAAAGTTCAATTTCCTTTGTATTCACTGACATTTTGATTTAATTAACTGAGATGATAATATCTCCCTAAAGAGTTGGCAATTATAATTGGTGAAACTTTTTTTAAAAAATTTATTTCTTCCTAAGCAGAAGCTCATCACATATTCACAACTTTCAGGATCTCTCCAAGGGATATTTTATTTACTCTGGAGGGATTATTTCTAAAATCCACTGACACACTTTCTGCCCACGTAATTCTTGACCCCACTGTTAATTATAGGACCAGTTGGATAGATTTCTGGAGGAAAGGTCTATCCCACGCAGGGGTGGGCCTGGCCCAACCTTACAACTGGTTCGCCAGAAGTAGGCGAGCCAGGCGGGGTTCAGGGGGCAGGGTCGGGGTCAGGGGGTGGAGCGAGGGCGGCCCCAACCTTGGTGCATGCACAGTCACGTCCTAAAGAGGATGCAACTGCGTTTGTGTCAAGCTTGGCGCAAGCGCGGTCAAGTCCTGTTGAGGATGTGACTTCACCTGCGCCGACCTTGGCAGAGGCGGAGTCACATTCTGGACAGAACACGACTGCGCCTGCATCAAGATTGACGCAAGCGTAGTGGTGGGCTCCTCGGGGGCTCCTCGGGATCGCTAGCGGTGGGCCAAAATTAACAACCAGTTCTATAGAACCGGTGAGAACTGGCTACAGCCCACCACTGAATTCACACATGAACATGCAACCACCTGATTTTAGAAGTAGGCTATCTTACAACGTCAGATGCATGGAAAGGGTAACAGGTTGCAGGTCTCTTGTTTCCTTGTGTACTCCAAATCATCCAGTGGTCCAATGTGAGATCCAGGAAGCTGGACCAGATGGGCCTCTGACCTGATCCAGCAGGGCTCTTATGCTCTTCTTAAATGTTCTTTAATAACACTCTTATGTTCTTCTTAAATCTGTAATCATTAAATCTTAAATCTATTGAAATATATAGTGCATGAAGTGACCCTAACTAGGTTAGAGATGGCAAAGAAGTTTTCAGTTTCACAGCTGCTGACAAAAGATGTAGGTTTTGTCGGTTCCACATCCAAGGTGATAAAGTACACCCTCTCACAGGCACATCTTTTTTCATCACTGTGCCTAAAAAAATGTTATCAAAATGTGACAAACATCTGCATGGGAGCACATTTTCCGGAAGCTTCCACTTTGATTTTGCAAAGAACCACAGCACTGAAAGAAATTATGGTTATTTTTGCAATCAGGCTCCAAGTATAATGAGACTGTAAAGGGAAGAGTGTGAGATGAACAACAGGAGCCAATAAAGAAAGACAAATGGCTTCCCACTCTTGCTTGGCAGAGTTTGCAGCTGTAGCCTTCTAAAGTGGTAGGGCGGGAGACATGTTCATAACTGAAGTGCCTAATTGATCCATGTTGTCCATGTTCAGGAAATATTCTATGATAGCGCAAGCACACCTTGCTCAGTGGTGTCACTACAGTTTACATCACCTGGTGCAGGAGGCCAAGCAGATGCCATGGTGGGGCAATGCAGATGATGGCCATTCTTTATGTGCTTCTGGAGGCTCCTAGCATTGAAAAACACTTCCTTGGCTGAAACCATTCTCTTGGTTTTCTCTTGAGATGCCTGGCAGTGGTGTCACTAATGTTTGCATCATCTGATATGGGAGACAAGAGCATCACCTCTATGATGCACCTCCTCCCTAGCTGTAGACACGTTGATGCCTCCTTAACCCCACCATAGAATTTTTTGGCTATAGCTTTTGATAGGATAGAGATATTTCAATATGGTTTGTTTCACTGCATCCTGCATGAAAACAAACATTGAATTATATAAAATAAGATTGTAAAATTCAAATGTACTAAGATTTTAAAAATTTTGACCAACAGTGTCACCCCCCCGTGAGCATTACTTGGTATGGCCCACACACACCCCTAGCAACATCACTGGCTGAAACAAATATTCATAAATATGCAATGCATTTTCCTATTTTGCCAGATATTATCCTTTTAAAAACAAATGCAAGGGAGAGCCCCACTGAGGCCCCAATCCTAAATCCATTAACCTGTAAGCAAGTTCCATTAATCTCAACAGAGCTAATTCTCAATAAACATGCCTATCTTTGTGCTGAAAGATAAAAAATTGGGGTAAAATCCATTTATTGGTAGCAACATATGACAATTTGTATGGAAATTAATGAAATTAGTTGAACTACTGAACTACTATTTACTACATACTACCACAGGTGGGTCTAAGCTGGTTCGGGCTGGATCGCCCGAACCGGATGTTCCCTTGGGCCCACCGCTACTGATCTGGCAGCATGGGGCTGGCCAGAAAACCCAGCGTGCCAGTTTGGCACACACTGCACGTGCACCAACCTTGGCACTTGCACAGTGCGCCTCCTCCAGCTGGAGAAGATGCAAGCGCCAACCTTGCATTTTCATAAAAAATGCCTTCCCCAGCCTTGGCCATGGCCCCGCCCCCTGACCACGGCCCCGGCCCCACCCCTGACCCCGGCCTGGCCCTGCCCACTTCTGGTGAACTGGATGTTGGGCCGGGCCCACCTCTGCATACTACATATGTATGAAGTGCTACATACAACATATTGAATTAAATTACTATATCATCAAACATGAGTGACAATGCAACCAAAGCACAATCCTAACCTTGTCTACTCAAAAGTAAGCCCCACTGTATTCAATGGGTCTGACTCCCAGGAAAGTGTCTTTAGGATTGCAGCCTAAATGACTTTGGGTGCAGTATTTTTTTTATCCAGTGCAAGCTTTCTCTGGCAAATCAGCAGGAAACCAGAGGCTGAAAAATCAAAATTAATTGCAAAATTAAAGTTTCAGGGCTGATTTTTCTGTAAATGCAACACTTGCATTGTAGCCACATTCAGACAAATGATTTTTCAGGTCAAATTTGTTTGAGGTCATGATGGTAGAACAAACACTTTTAGGGAAGAGTCCATCAAGTTTCTATTTTGGAATTTTTTTTCCCAAACAAGTCCGTCCCCAAAGAATGAGACATCTGTGTTCAGAAGTTCACTGAAGCTACGTATTATCCTATATATAGATCCTGTAACACACAAAAGGAAGTGTTGGAAATTTCTCCCTAATCAAACTAGAGTAATGTTGAAAGGAACAATGTGTGAGCCTGTGATTCAGAGCTCACCAGCTGGATTTTTATACTAGGAGATTGAAAATGTAATATAATGGAAAGGGGGAATAGCTTTCTATCCCATTAAAGAGCAACCACAAAGGGGAATACAGCTCTCAATATATTAGGTCTTCAATTCCTGTCATCCCATTACACTATTCAGCTCTTTTTCCCTTTTCATTTTATTTGTGAGACACATTTTGGAACCAGATCTGACAAAATGTGACCCTGTTTTTTTCCTCCCACTGGACTGGTAATCAAAACATGCCAACTGCTGGTCAGTTCAAAAATGTGCATTGTTATCTAAACAATAAAGAAATTGACTATGTTTTGTGTTTTCAGTTGAAATCTTTGAAGGATACATTCTGTTGCAGAGTGTGGGATAAGTTTTAAGATGGATAAAAAAATTTAGAAATATTTCATGCCTACCAATCCTATCCAAGATTGGTGCAGCAGGGTCACTGGGCCCACAACATATCAAGCATTGGACCTTAGCAGGTGGGAGATCTTGCTGGGAGAAGTTGACATTTGTTCTCTTACCCCAGGTAGCACCCCAGTGTGCTTAACTGGGGTATTCATATCCATGCCAGCTATGTACGTAGTGCAGAATTGAATTGCCAGTGTAGGGCTTTCAATCCTGGGACTAAAGCTGCCCACTATGTGGGTCTGAACCACAGCCTGGGACACCACCCTTCCATGGAAAGCTCTGAATCACAGGCTCACACATTGTTCCTTTCAACATTACTCTAGTTTGATTAGGGAGTATCATAGTATCTACATACTATTATATAGATGCTTTCCATGGAAAGGCTATACTATTGATTAGGCTATAGTATCTTCAGTCTAGAAAAAGTGCCCTGGGGTGACATGATTGAGACATACAAAATTATGGAGGATAAAGAGATGCTCTATTCCAGTGGTTCTCAATCTTCCTAACGCCGTGACCCCTTTATAAGTTCCTCATGTTGTGGGGACCCCCAACCATAAAATTATTTTCATTGCTACTTTATAACTGTAATTTTGCTACTGTTTTGAATCGTAATGTAAATATCTGATATGCAGGATGTATTTTCATTGTTATAAATGAAATATGTGATCTATGCACACACTGAACACAATGGGATTTATTTCAGAGTAGGCATGCATAGGATTGGGCCCGGAGGCTGCAATCCTATCCACATTTACATGGTAGTAAAGGCCCCCCTGACTATAATGGGATTTATTTCAGAGTAGGCAAGCATAGGATTGGGCCGAGGCTGTCAGCCCCAGTGCACGTGCAGCTACTGCCAGAGGCCTGGCAAGCCTGACCTGGCCCCCTGCACCAGATGTCTTTAGGCGACCCCCAGGAAACCTCTAGGCGACCCCCAAAGGGGTGCCGACCCCCACTTTGAGAAACGCTGCTCTATTCCCTATATCACAGAAACAGAATCAGGGAATATACACTGAAATTGTGCTGCAGGAGAGTTACCACAGATGAAAGAAAATATTTCTTTGCACAATTAGTCTGTGGAACTCCTAGCTACAGGAGATGGAGGTGGTGTCTAGCCAAGATTAAAAGGGGATTGGACAAATTTATGGAGGTAAAGTCTGTCATGGGTTACAAGCCATGATGGGTATGCACAACCTCCTGGTTTTAGAAGTAGGTGGCCAAAGAATGCCAGATGCAGGGGGAGGGCGCTATGATGTTGCCTTGTGGGATTCTTAGGGCATTTAGGGCATTCTTAGGGTACTGTGACTGAACCAGACAAGCCCAAAGATATGTGCAAAGTGAAAGTAAAAACTCATCTACTTCCAAAATCTCCCAAACATTTACTGGCTCATAGCAAGGAACCCAAAACAAACACCTATAGATTTTTTTCAGGGCAGGTTCCTAAGTTCATGGCTTCTCAAAATCGAAATATTCAGTATAGTTTCATTAGTCTGCTCGTCATTGTCCTTATTATTCTGCATTATTAATCCAGATATGTGCCTAGGAGATGTACTATATGTAATTATTTTTCCTTTCAACGTATAATGGCTTCACAATGCACCGGTTCCAGCCACGGTATTTCATCTCGGAATGTACCTTCAAACATTCGGGGCCTGTGACAGAAATTTGTATTTGAACAGAAAAGCTGTCAAGAAGGGGCTGTGGGGCCATCCATCAGATTTTTAATCCTGACCATACTTTAATGCCAGGGAGCCTGCTGTCCAAGACACTAAGCAAAGATTGAAATTATGCCTTCTGTTCCAGCACTTCAAAGCTGCAAAGTTAGATGGGAATCCAATAGACCTTTATTACACTCTATTAATTTCTGATTAGTTCTTAGCTATGCAGGATCCGGCGACGGTGTCATAACGGTTTAGGCATGCAACCCGAACTTGAAGATCAAAAAACAGAACCTGTCACTTTCCATAATTTTACAGGAGTTTCTACAAATGTAATCTCTTTTCATCCTGTTCTCCTTTTCTGCCTTTAATGAGTTTTTTTATCTTCTCCATGAAGAGAGCTGAATCTTAATATCACTTCCAGAAATATTTGTGTCTCAGTTTTTCCATTGGGAATCTAATTAATATGTAATTTATCTGTAGTCTTTACAAATTTCTAAGGTCCTGTATTTTGTGTGTTTGCGTGTGTGTGTTTAATTGCTTTCTTTAGAAGGTAGGAAGCAAGGGTGTCTGCAGAAAAGTGGTGGGGCATTAAAATCGCATGAGATCATCTGACGATGAACAAATGGAAAGCTCTTGACAGGCAAATTACATGTGGATTATCATTTGTGAACATGTCATTGCAAGAAATAGTTTAATTATTAAGCAAAGCAATGGTTTTAACATGGAAGATTAGCACATTTACTTACAAAAGGGCAAAACTTAATTTATAGGAATGTTGCTACTTCAACTTACCTTTGGGCACAATCCAGAGTAACTATGGAGAGTCCTTGCTCCGGTGTAAGAACAATTTACTCTGGATTGCAATATGAATTTCCCTTAGGTTTTCACTAGGTGGTGCTGTAACTATGGGTGCACGTAGTATCTCTTACGTGCTCATGTAGTTTCTCTGGATTTGGCTGTTTGTCCAATCAAAATCCCTTTGAATCCAAATACCCAACCTTTAAAATATCCAGACTGTTTTTAATTTGAAGATCCATAATAAAGTCTCTTCAAAGACATCATGCATCAATGTTAAGATATAAAAGGAATTGGTAAAGTTTCAAATGGAGTAGAGCGTCAACTAAGTGGAGCACAGGGAGGCAAGTCAAACTTCTAGTTAAATACTGGATTCTTCTTTTTTTTGAACAGTCTGTGAAGTTTATTGAGAGAGTAAATGTTAAGTTGGATGTGGGTCACCATTAATTGATTTTGCATTGGCAACCATATAGAAATTTAGATATTTAAGACTGATACAAGTCAATGTGAAACAGGAGAATTCTGGTTCCAGGGCAGGGAGAGGATGCGTAGGAGGTGAGGCCAGATCCGGATGCTAAGTGCCAGATCCTAACCCTGTTCCTGGATACCCTGGCTCAGTCTGATTTGTGCCACCTGAGTAGCTTAATTGGGGCTTACTTCCTAGGGTAAGGGGAAAAGATCCCCCTTCACACAGGCTGCACAAGCAGCCCAAAACTTGCGTTGAATACAGCATAGGCTCACCAGTCTACCTTTTCCAGTGCGGGTTAGGATTGCGCTGTTAGTCTTTCAAGTGATTGAACCGGAGTCCAGTAATACAATATTAATAGGCAGGTAATTAATCCAGGCACGGAGTGCTCAGAAAGTTCCACACTCTTGGGATCTATCAAGAGCAGCTTACTTGAACTACCGTGTGCTAATTACTGCATGACCTTTAAAAAAATAAGACTGATAATATAGACTGTTAAAGTCATGATCTGTGGTTATTGAGTTGAAATAGATTGCATTTAAAAGGCTAAATGTTAGATTTAAGTAAGGGCTTGTTAGTCCATTTGTTAAAATATCTGAATTCTGCTTGTAACTTTCTGTATCTGATAACCAGCATGCCTATGAGATGATAATGAGCATTTTGGATGGGGTAGGTGCTTGTTTTTCTACAAGCTCTCTCTTCTTATTAATTTCACATTACAAGAACTCTGCAATCTGTATTTTTAAATGACAGACATATTCTGTATTCTGTCTCCCTGAATGACATTAAAATACAAACCCAAAGAGTCTTTATCAAGCCTTTTGTTTAGAAAAGGAATCTATTTTAGTGAAAGATGTACAGTGGCACCTTCACGTAACAAACGCCTCACGTAAAGTATGTTCCACGTAACAAACAAAAATTTATTTAGGATTCTGCTTCATGTAACAAACTGTGCTTCATGTAACAAACACACTCGTTGGCAGGTTGGGCAGTTTCGCTGGCTGGCAGCCCTTTTAAAAAGTGTCAGGGCTGCCTAGTGCGCCTGCCTATAGCGAAAGCAACACTTCCGCGCTGTTCCACCTGTGGCTGAGTGTCCACTGGGCAGAGGGAGAGAAGAGCAGTGGAGAAGAGGGAAGCAGCTCAGGGCTGGCCAGAAGGGAGCAGGGGAGAGAGAGGCTCAGGATGGAGAGAAGGAGAAAGTGGGGAGACACTTGGAAAGTGTCTTTGATTACAGAAGAAAGTGCCTTTGATTGCAGCCTCCTAACCATGTCTACTCAGAAGTAAGCCCCATTGTTTTAAATGGTGCTTATTCCCAGAAAAGTGTCATTAGGATTGCAACCTAAGTACACTTCATAGGATCATGCACATTGAATGCATGTTTGTAATTCAATTCCAGTGTTTTGTCATCATTTTTACATCCAGTTAATATTTTTATACGAATATTTTTTGGGTTGTGGAACCAATCGTCTGAGTTTTCATTATTTCCTATGGGAAAATCCACTTCATGTAAAGAACATTTCACATAACAAACATGCCTCCAGAACGAATGAAATTTGTTACGTGAGGTGCCACTGTATTTGGATTGGCATCATGAGAACGGGAGCACAACACAGTTGTGTGGGTCATGTTCTGCTGGCACACGTTCTGCTGCCACCTTATTGCATAGAAGTGTAGCTATGGATTAGAACTCTGCATCCATGCAGAGTTGGTGTCTTTTTTGGAATATTTTCGATTTTGAGCACATTGCAGATTATCTATCAATTTCAGCGCAATCCAGAGTAACTACGGGACCGCTTACATCAATGTAAGAGACATTCCCTACAATCCAGAGTAACTACGGGAGCACATAAGAGACATTACGTGTACCCGTAGTTACTGCACCACCTAATGAAAATCTATGGGAAATTTATTTTGCAATCCAGAGCAAATTGTTCTTACACCGGAGCAAGGACTCCCTGTAGTTACTCTGGATTGCACCCATTTACGTCGACGTAGTTACGGCACCACTTATGGAAAACTTATGGGAAATGCATAGAGCAATCCAAAGTAAATTTTTCTTACGTTGACATTAGAGGTCCCGTAGTTACTCTGGATTGTGTTATTATTCTGTCTGTTTAGTTAATAAGATAAATAGCTTTTATTTTGTTATGTGAACCATTAGCTGAACTGCTTTCTTTTGTGAAAAAAGTGGTATCACCTCTTCCTTGCACTCCTTATTCCCCCCTCCCCACGGTGACAAATCAAAATTATATGGATCCAAAAAAGACATCTTGCCCTATAAATATACATCACACATCACTAACCTATGCAGATTCCTTTAATTTCAAGCTCACGATAGATAAACAATACATACTTTAGAAACAATATCCTGATAAATTGCATTCCACTATTATTTATTTATTTGGGTTATATCTCCTTTTCTTTCTAAAGGAAGGATAACCAAAGTGGATGGGCAACTATAACGGGGCAACAAACAATAATTGGGCAACAAAGCCCATATTCTAATCCCATATTCTAGTAGCCCCAAAGAGGTGGCTGGAAATCTATATGTGGTCAAGGGGAAAATCTCCTTTTACCCTGTCATCAAGCTACTTCCTAACCTGTGCTACTTCCCCCAAATCTAGAGTAACTACGGGAGTATGAAAGAGACCTTGTGTGCACCTGTTGTTACTGCACCACCCAGTGAAAACCTATGGGAAATTCATATTGGTATCCAGAGTAAATTGTTCTTACTCTGGAGCAAGGATTTCCTGTAGTTACTCTGTATTTTGCCCAAACAGTGCCAGCCTTTGTGTTCTTCACGTTTCAGAGCAGGTTAGGATTAAGTTGCCCATGCTTTCTGCACATGCACCAAGGATTTGAGTGCTGTTCTATACCATAAGTAACTGAAGAGATCACTTTATTCCTGCTGGCTTTAACACCATCCATGCTTTTGCACAGAGAGACCCACTTAAAATAAAAGAGGAAATTCTCAAGAGAACCAGCATTTTCTGCAGAATGTAGCAAAACTTAATGAAGGACAAAAGATCAAGAAATACATTTTCAGGGTGAGACCCTCTCGATCTCAGCAGCTCCTAAACTAGTTAACCGATTGATCTTGGATGTTGTGTGTCTGCGATAATTCAGTAAAATTGTCTGCTTACTGGAAAAACAACCCTGAGATGTTTCCTGGAATCAATGTAATTTTGTATTGCAAAATAAAGTTGGCATAAAGGCTCACATGCTGATAGTAATGCTATCTCTGCCCTATAAGAGCCTTATGGGGTCAGGATTAGCAATCCCAATTATGTGAGCCCAGCAGTCACTATGGAGCTGCAGCCCAACAAAGATTTGTACCCTTTTGCCACCCTCTTGCTCCTGACATTCAGAGTTAGGGCAAAATCTAGAGTAACGACGGGGAATCCTTGCTCCAGTGTAAGAACAACTTACTCTGGATTCCAATATGAATTTCCCATAGGTTTTCACTAGATGGTGCAGTAACTATGGGTGCACGTAAAGTCTCTTACGTGCTCCCGTAGTTACTCTGGATTTGGGGGATAGTGGCTATCTTTAAAGCACAAATGTTACATATAAGCATAATGGCTTGTAAACTGTGATGAACTTTTAATAGCACCTGGCCAAACCCATTTTTAGACACCTAAGCCAGGTAGCATTACCACTTCATGTGGCAAGGGGTTCCAAAGGAGAAAGGGAGCAAAGGTGGGTAACCCCAGTGCAGGCTTCAATGGGTTCTGACAGGTTCTATAGAAACCCTTTGCTAATGAGTGCCTGCTTCTGAGAACCGGTTACTAATAGGACATAGAACCTGTTGTTAATTTAGGTTATTAGGACATAGAACCTGTTGTTAATTTATTTGAATCCTGCCACTGGTGACTCCCTATGTCAATCCATCACCTGAAGTGAGTGCTCAAGTCAGCCGTAGATATGGCCAGCGCAGGGTGACCATATGCCATAACTAAAAAAAGAGAATAAGGACCCCCAAAATGTAGGATACACACAAATATGTAGGACATGACTAAATAAAATCTAAAAACTCTCATATATATTTCTTTCATGGGTTTAATTTAAACATGATGGATGCAATCCAAAATTCCATTTGGCGTAAGCCCCGTCATAAGTCCTGTGCTCAGGATCATAACCAAGAATATGGACAAGCCCTCTTCCTAATATAAGACACCCAAGAAAATGTAGGAAATCACAAAATAAAAGTTAAAACCACTCCTATATATAGCTTCAAGTGGTTAATTTATACACTATATTGCTTATTGTTAAATTAAAAACTATTGCATATAATTTATTGCATATAATTTATGAGTTACAAAAAGGCCACACACTGCTGAGGCCAATGTTGCTAAGGGAAATTTGCTGAGGTAAATTCTCTGAGGTAGCCTTTCTAAGATAATCTGAGGTAAATTCTCTGAGGTAACCTTTCTGAGGTAAACTTGCTGAGATAAATTCTCTGAGGTAACCTTTCTGAGGTAAATTTGCTGAGGTAAATTCTCTGAGGTAACCTTTCTGAGGTAAACTTGCTGAGATAAATTCTCTGAGGTAACCTTTCTGAGGTAAATTTGCTGAGGTAAATTCTCTGAGGTAACCTTTCTGAGGTAAATTTGCTGAGGTAAATTCTCTGAGGTAACCTTTCTGAGGTAAATTTGCTGAGGTAAATTCTCTGAGGTAACCTTTCTGAGGTAAATTTGCTGAGGTAAATTCTCTGAGGTAAACTTTCTGAGGTGAAGTTGCTGGGGTAAATTTGCTGAGGTTAACTTTCTGAGGTAAACTTGCTATGGTAAATTCACTGAGGTAAATTCTCTGAGATAAAGTCAGGGTGTGGCAAACTGAGGAGAATGGTCATTTGCACAAGGCATTTGTGACCAGGCCACAGGAGGACATGAGAAGCAGTAAAAAAGTCACAAGTTCTTATCAAATAATAGTAATAATAAATTCCATTTAAAAAACACAACACTAACTTCTGACAGGGTCCCAGGGACCCTAAAGGTAGTAGGGGTTATATGCTGCCAGTTGTGGGATTCAAATAAATTAACAACAGGTTCTATGTCCTAATAACCTAAATTAACAACTGGTTCTATGTCCCATTAGTAACCGGTTCTCAGAACCAGGTGTTCATTAGCAAATGGTTCTATAGAACCTTTGAGAACCGCCTGAAGCCCACCGCTGTATGCTGCCCACTATACAAGGAAAGATGAACACTGAAGTTTTTTTCTCAGGACGCACAGCTAAAAATCCAGAACATGTCCTGGAAAAGCAGGACATTGGGTCATCCTGGCACCACAGTTGTACTCATCTCTGGCAACCAAGTGGCAGTCTATACGGTGGTGCTGGGCACAGCACCAACTAGAACTGGCTTAGTTCCAGTGTTGATTGCCCGTAGGATTGGGTCCATAATTGCATTTCTCCATTGCATTTATTTTGTCTCAGCATCAAAGGATAGCAACGCTGCACAGAGTTCAAAGCCATTTGAACAAGCAGGTGCATTTGCTCTCAAGCAACCTCTGCCGAATTACAGTGGTACCTCGCTTAACAAGCGCCTCACTTAGCAAGCGTTTCACATAACAAGCAAAAATGTCTAAGAAATCTTGCTTCACATAACAAGTTCCACTTCACTTAACAAGCAAGCATGCTATGGGCACGGGTGCTATGCAGCCCTGACGCACCGCACGGAGGGTCTTTAAAGGGGCTGCTGGCCAGCGCTGCTGCCTCTATCTGCCCCCAACTTGGGGACAGTTCCCTCAGGGTGCCAGAGGCAGCTGCCCCTAACTGCCCCCAAGTACCCCCACCGACCACCTTGAACCTCCAGCAGCAGCCCAGGTAAGCCTCCCAGGAAAGTGTCTTTGATTGCAGCCTCCAAACCATGTCTACCCAGAAGTAAGCCCCATTGTGTTAAATGGGGCTTACTCCCAGGAAAGTCTTTAGGATTGCAGCCTAAGCAGACTTCATAGGATCATGCACATTGAATGCATGTTTTTGAATTCAATTCCAGTGTTTTGTCATCATTTTTACATCCAGTTCATATTTTTATATGAATATTTTGGGTGTTGTGGAACCAATCATCTCAATTTCCATTGTTTCCTTTGGGAAAATCTGCTTCACTTAAAGAGCATGTCACTTAAAGTGCATGCCTCTGGAACGAATTAAGCTCTTTATGTAAGGCACCACCGCATACCCAAATTTGAAAGGCAAAACAGACCCCTGCTCCGTCGGAGTAGGTGAAACAGTTAAAAGAGTTTCTCAAAGTAGATAAAAAGTCATCAATAAATGCAAGTCAAACCCAACACAATCGCTATTTTGAGTTTCTTCTGCCCACACTCTGGTTGATGGCAAAGAAGGGAGTCCTCTAAGTACAGTAACTCCAAGATGAAAGCTCAATATTATTAAAAAGATGTGAGATGCAAATGAATCCCTAATTCACTGCTTTGCATTTTTTTAAAAGATACAATATTAACGATTTAGTCAAATGTTAGTGGCCTCTTCAGCTTCTGCCAGTAATGACAAGAGTTTCCTTTCTAATGTTCATTTCCTGCTGTGCAAATCTCGATTTTAACAAACTGCATTAGCTGCAGGCACTTTGACATGGCATCACACTGAGATAAACACAATTAACAAGATCTATTTAAATTTCCTTTCTTCCACATTTATTTATTAATGGGCTTTCAGACTTTTGACAATTTCTTTTTACAATGTTGTAAAAAAAATTTCCCTTCTTGTGGAACACTGAAACTCTTAATATTTAGGACATTGTACTCTGTGCATTTATGAAATGCTCCTGACAAAATTCCGCATTTTCAAATGTTGTGCCTGACAATTTATTCCTCCTTCCCACAATTTCTGCAAGTCGATCCGGTCACATAGGGTGGCATTCTTGATTATCATGAATAGGATCCATATCCATCCATACAGGATTGTCATTGTCATGAACAGGATCCATATCCATCCATACAGGATTGTCATGAAGGATCCATATGCATCAGATGGCAGACTTGATGGGGCAAATGTTGACACTCCACATTACAGGTGACAGTTTTAGTTGCCACAGCACATTTTAGGAGTAAGTATGGTTCAGCATGGGGGGTAGTGAATAGGTTTTGTCATGTTTTATTAATTTATTTAATAAACCAATTTATTAAATCAACGGGGGCTGCAATCCTAACCCCTAATCCTAACCCCCTGACACAAGTCCTTTGCTGGAGTGGGGTTGTCCCAAAAGTGCCATAAGGCATTTTCACTTCCTGGGGAGGTTAGACCAGTGTACAGACATGCGTCAGCCTCTCCACACAACCACAGGAACTGGGAGTGAGTGAGTTGTACCAGCCTAAATTGAGTAGCCCCGAAATCCAGAGTAACTACAGGAGCATGTAAGAGACTTTACATGCATATGTAGTTACTGCACCATCTTGTGAAAACCTGTGGGAAATTCATATTGCAATCCAGAGTAAGTTGTTCTTACACCAGAACACGGACTCCCCGTAGTTACTCTGGATTTTGCCCTTGGTCTGCATCCTGGATTAATATGTGAATTATAGTATCATACTATATTTGTTAATTATAGCATAATACATTTGTATCTACAGTGGTATCTTGTAAGACAAACACTTTGTCAGACAAACACTTTGTCAGACAAACTAAAATTTCTAAGGAATTCTGTCTTGTAAGACAAACAGTATCTTGTAAGACAAACTTTTACAACAAAAATTCGTTGACAGTGAATTGGTGGATCTGCATTGTGGTTATGGAGATCTCATCTGCAGAGAAGGAGGACGAGACGAAACCCCTCACATCAAATGAGATGAAGCACATTTCTAAACATTGGGAAATTGTGCAAAATTTTGTAGAAAAGCATCACCCAAAGAAGGTTGTAGCAGTGCGAGCAATGAATTAATGATAATACAATGTCACATTTCCATGAAATCCTCAAAAGGCGACAAAAGCAAGTGTCATTAGAAGGTTCCTTGTTAAAGTTGCTCAAAAAGACACCAGTGACTCTTTTACGCATCCTTGGAAATAAGGGTTTTTTTCTGTTTTACTGTACAGTATATTACAGTGTTTTTATTAATATTACAGTAATTGTGTTCTGTATTATAAAATAGAGCTTTGAATTTGATTACAGTGTTTTTTCATCATTTTTACATACAGTTAATATTTTTGGGATGTGGAACAAATTGTCTTCGTTTCCATTATTTCCTATGGGAAAATCTGCTTTGTATAAAGAACAATATGTCAGACAAACATGCTTCCGGAATGAATTATGTTCATCTTACAAGGCACCACTGTATTAATATATCTAGACGTAAACCATGTAGACGGGGACCCATTAGCTATTAATTAGCTAATTTTTTTTCATTTTCTTTGTAAATTGTTTTGTGAACAGTTGAAAAGCAGTATATAAATACTGTAGATAGATGTAGATACATCTAATGCATCTAGATACATCTAGATAGCATAATATATTCATGTATCTAGATAATACATTTTCTTCATATGCAATCTGTATGTCTTATCATTGCTATCTTCATATGCCCTTATTTTTTTCCACTCATTAAATAATGCTTGCAAATTAATGCTTGCAAATTAATTCTATTACCATGGGCATCAAAACGAGATGGTTATTCCAATATTTGGCTTTATAGCATTCCACTAAAAGGCTCAGAGTCAAAGGGTGCAATCCAGAGTAACTAAAGGGAGTCCTTGTTCCAGTGTAAGAACAATTTACTCTGGACTGCAATATGAATTTCCCATAGGGTTTTACTAGGTGGTACAGTAACTACGAGGAAAAAAATGTCTCTTACGTGCTCCCATAATTACTCTGTATTGTAGGGTAAGTTTACACCGGACCAAATGTCATCATAGCTAGGCTAATGTCTTTTTAATGAAAAGGTTTCACATTGAAAATGCACTCCAATGTATGATTCATAATTTTGATGAGTGTTTGATTGTCTCGTTTCCAAAGAGAACTTGTGTAGCAAAGAGAACTTGTGAGACACAAAGAGTTTTAAAATATTTTTGTTTTTTGTTTTTAACAAGCTTTTTCTCCCATTTAGAGGAAAATTGAATCTGGGACAGATGGAATGTCTGTATGTTGGCTTATGACAAGATCCAGACATTTCTAGCTAATTAGAATTGAAAGGACATATGTCTTAATTGTTCTTACTTTAAAAAAACAAAACCTAAAGAAACAGGACAGATTATAGCAATGCATGATCCCTGTTGCAACAAAAGTAGGACAATTAGTTTGTACAAGATAGCTTTGGGCACAATCCAGAGTAACTATGGGGAGTCCTTGCTCTGGTGTAAGAACAATTTGCTCTGGATTGCAATATGAATTTCCCAGTAGTGGTGGTGCAGTAACTACGGGTACACGTAATGTCTCTTATGTGCTCCCGTAGTTACTCTGGATTGTGTTATTTTTATAAACAATGAATCATCAGTCTATGTTAATATTCAACATGTGGGATATAAAGGAGCTATATCAGTGATTTCCAAACTTTTCCATTTAGGAACACACCTAGACTTTTTTTAAAAAGGTACACACCAGACTTTTTTTAAAAAAGGGCCCTATGTCTGTCTGTCTGTCTGTCTGTCTGTCTGTCTGTCTGTCTGCCTGTCTGTCTGTCTGTCAGTTCCTCCCTAATGCTGAATGTGTGATACTTTATTGGGATTCTATTGGAGAGCAGGGTGGGTGGTGCAGCAAGAGTATCCATGTCTGAACTAAACAGGGTGGTCTCTGGTATGGTGGTGGTGTGGACCATACAACTGGTGCTTGGGGACTTCAACATCAGTGTCAAGACCCACGTGCTGGAAGAGCTCAGAATTTCTTGGCCATCTTGACTAAGACAGGCATTCCTCAGTTTCTTGCCACAATATTGAAAAGTAGGCTACTCCAAATGGAGGGTACCAAGATGCAGGAGTCTTGTCTTGAATGCACCCTGAATTATTTGGTGGGTCACTGTGACATACAAAAAGCTGGACAGATAGGTTTTTGGCCTTATCCAGCATTTGATGGGCCACTTAGAGATGCAGGAAACTGGACTTAGGGTGCAATCCAGAGTAACTATGGGGAGTCCTTGCTCTGGTGTAAGAACAATTTACTCTGGATTGCAATATGAATTTCCCATAGGTTTTCACTAGGTGGTACAGTTAGTACGGGTGCACATAATGTCTCTTACATGCTCCCGTAGTTACTCTGGATTGTAGGGTTAGATGGGCTTTTGGACTGATCCAGCAAGGTTTACACTGTCCCACACTTCCCCAATGCAATACTGTTAGAATATGGCACACACCAATGTCTACAGTTCTATCCCCTCCTGGACATGATCTGCCCACCCAACCCCACCTGTAATTTTTGTAGTCATCCATATATGCCTTCCTATGGGATACATTTAAAAGTGTCTGTGGAAACTGGCCTCATTGTTAAACTGTTTCTCTTCTAATCCTTTTCAAAACAATCTTTACATTTCAATCAAGGTGACTGACACAAAATGTAGTCCAATACTCACAGTTAGTTGAGGAGTGTCGACGGATCAAACTCTGTGAGCAAGAGAAATTGATCGCTGTATAATTAGTGCCGGTGGACACATGTAACCACTATGAAAAGACTCAATTAAGCATGCTGACAACTGTGAGTCAAACAATGGAAGTTCTCCCCACTGATGGGACTGATTAACTTTTCCCCTTTGGATCAAGTGAGGGGAGGGGTCTCTATGGACAACTTACCCATTCAGTGCCTTTTCTCCTGTTAACACTAACAGATTCTTGGATCATTTCTGAGATGGGATGAACAGGGATGCCATGTTATTCTCAGTATAGGACAAAAGATTGTGTATCACGTAGACAAATTGCATTATGCAAAAGTGCTCTTTGATAATCGAGTGTGCAATGCTGTGGGTGGCGCAAGCAGTAAAGACGCTGTGCCTGTTAACCAGCAGGCCAGGTTTCGATTCCCGGGTCGGCCCCACAAGACAGGATGAGCTCCTGTCCTTAGCCCAGCTCTGCGACATCAGCTGGATCCAGTCGTATTGGCTCTGCCTTTCCATTGGACTAATTCAGTGGCGTGGAGAGGGGGGATTTGCTGCTTGGGTAACACCTATCCTCCATAACAATCCAACCCAGGCTTTCGTGTTTCGCATGCAGCATATGCAGCGCCGAGCACGATACCATAGTCTTCCAAGACTGACGGAGGCCTGCTTTAAATGCCACAAGCAGACTGTCCTACCCACAAGGCTGCCAGAGGTGGTTGCTTCAGAGGGCAGATTAGCAGAAAGATCCCACTATCTGTTCTTAACTTTGTAACTGCATTTACTTAAATTATTTATTTAAAATGAAACAGTACAGATCACCCAAAAAAGTGGCTAACTCAATGGCATTCACAAGTTAATTAGCTTAAATATAAATGTGATACACCTTATCGGTCCTCAAACGTATCATTACAGCATCTCACTGACTCTCAGAACAATCAGTCTCATTGGTCAGTTTTTTTTATAAATCCACCTTTTGTTACATATGGCAGTTGTGTTTTCCTTGTCAGATGATTTAATAACATTTGATAGGGTACAGATATTTAAAGTCTGTTGTATCATTGCATTCTGCATGAAATTCTGCACCAAATTTTATAGAACATGATGGTACTACTCAAAAATATCAAAGATTTCACTGTTTTGTTCAATTGTGGTGTCACCTCCTCCAAAGTATGTCATTTGGTGTGATTTGCAACCTGCCACACCCTTTAGCAATCCCACTGTGCCCAAGAACTCTATGATTTACATTAAATCATATATTTAATGTAATATTAAATATTAGTTTAATTTAGTTAATATTTAATTAAACTAACCCTACAATCCAGAGTAACTACAGGAGCATGTAAGAGACATTACAAGCACACGTAGTTACTGAACTACATAGCGAAAACCTATGGGAAATTCATGTTGCAGTACAGAGCAAATTGTTCTTACACCGGAGCAAGGACCCCCGTAGTTACTCTGGATTGCGCCCTAAATTAATTAAACCAGATACTTTGCAAGACATTAGTTGATCTCACTGCAATATTAATTCCACCAGTTGTAATTCCGCCATGGCAATCCTTATGAGTTTATTTGGTTGCAGTTTAGCAGATTCACAACTTAGCAGTTTTACAACATCCAATATTGGCAATGGATCTGTGAGATGGAGACATGGAAAGAGGCTCCATATCCTCCCCCTAAAAAAATCTATAGATGTGTTGTGTCTGCTAGTAAAAAAAAAATCACATTATTAATGATTTAATTTCTGTTTTTCCTACAGGATCTGAAGTTCCAATTAAAACTGTGTTTGGACCATTGCTTTATTGCCTGGCAGTGCTTAATCTTTCTTGAAAGCATCATCATTTATCTGAAACAAAAGAAGAACAAGGTAAGGACTGAAAGTAATGAAATGCAGCATAACACATCTGTCAAAAGAGCTGCAAGTCGCTTTGGAAAAAAAATGATGAAGAATTCAAGATCAGTGACATTCAGAAATTATTTGTTGGGTGCTAAATGTTTTCAATGGATGTGTCTTAATTGTTGGTTGTTTGGGTCTGCTAGAGAGATACATGCATTCCTCACTTATTGGATGGATATGGGACTGGAGCACTGTCCGAAAGTAAAAACTGTTGCAAAGTGGAACCTAATTTTTTTTTAGTTTATAAATGTTGCTTCCAATGTTTTTCTTGCTAGCAAATCACAAATTCCCCTTTTCTCTTGCAAATCCCTGCTGCCCACAAGGTTTTCTGCAAATTGATTCTCTTTAACTCCTTAGGGAATGGGATTAGTCCAAGAGCTACTACATGGGAAAGAGCAATTTAGGCCTTTACAACGGAAGAGAGAAGTTGAAAGAGTAGAACATATGTTGAATGAATGACTTCTGGGTATAATTGACTGAAGTGAAAGAATAGATTGTCAGAGAATGAACCATCAAAATGTGGGGGATACATATATGCTTGTTGGCCTGCGGTAGTGGTCCTCAGAAACCCCCAGGATTGGGGGGGGGTGGTTGGGAGTTGACTCCATGTGCGGGTAATCTCTAATGATAAGGGAATCATATGTTCTGCTGTAGAAAGTTTTCAAGAAGATCCTTGAACTTTTTTTGTTGAAATGAAGGAGTGTTGTAAAACATCCCTGAGTTGTAAGAGTAAATTCTAAGATTATTTTTCTGTACTATGTTCATTTTTACACAATATCTAATTTGCTCAGCGGCACTACAAGCCATACACAGTGATGCAGACAGGGGTAGGATACCACTACTAGTCAAAATTTTTAGACTCTTGATATTTTCAAACAATATCATGAGATTGTATAGAATTTTACATAAGATTTCATGCAGAATGCAGTTAAACAAACTTCATTGATATATATCTATTCTATCATAAGTTATATCCCCAATGTTGCATGACCATATAGTGATGTTTGATCAGATGTGGTGCAAGCCACCTGTGTGCATCACTTGGTGCAGACTATACCCTCTGCAATCTCTAGCAACTTCTGCTGCACTCTGGCACAGGATAGCAACCTCATTTTCCTGAATGAACCTGATTTCCTGTAGAACCTGTAAAGAACTTTGCAGTCTTTATGACAGGTAAATATTTCCTTTCTTAGCCAGAAATGAAAGTTTGACAGTGTCAATCTTGCATTTTGCTGGGGCCAGAAGTAAATACTATATTTACTCGAATCTAATGCACCATCGCCTCTAATGTGCACCCTGATTTTGGTGACTAACCCTACAGTCCAGAGTAACTACTGGAGCACATAAGAGACATTACGTGTACCCGTAGTTACAGCACCACCTAGTGAAAACCTATGGTAAATTTATATTGCAATCCAGAGCAAATTGTTCTTACACTGGAGCAAGGACTCCCCTTACCCTACAATCCAGAGTTATTACGGGAGCACATAAGAGACATTACGTGTACCCGTAGTTACTGCATCACCTAGTGAAAACCTATGGAAAATTCATATTGCAATCCAGAGCAAACTGTTCTTACACCGGAGCAAGGACTCCCCATAGTTACTCTGGATTGCACCCTTAATTACTCTGGATTGCACCCTAAATTTGGCTGGAAAAGGTGAGCGTTAGATTTGAATAAATACAGTGTTTGTTTCATTTGTGAGTCTGTATTGTCATCTGAGATGAAATTAGGAAGCAAGCAAAGGGTAGGTGGAAGTGTAAGAATTGATTTCTTTCATCCACACCCTTATTCTAGTTCTTCTTTTGAAAAATGAAAATTTGGTGTATGGCGATGGATTCTTTTTATTTAGATTAAATGATGTGGCTTTTCATAAAGCAAGGAATCTGCAGTAGTGAAAGGAAAGATGAATCATTTTGAAGCTTCTTCGTGGACTGGAATCATTCATAAACAAGAATTTCTGGCATGGAAACAGCACAGCCATTATTAGGGATAGATAATGCATTACTGTATCTATTTACTGGGTTATTATTTTATTCAGTAATTGGCACTAAAATTTCATTTACTGACTGATGTTTCCATTGCTGGCAGTTGTGACTGGTTTCTATTATTTTATTATTTTTAAATTATTTTTTATTCTATTTTAATATATGTTGTTTTGTATGCATTCTCTTATTATATGACCCATGCTTTGCATTGAGGTTAGGAAAGCAGTTTGTAATAGTCAAATCCTGGGCTATCTGGGAGATATTTATGATAGTGGAAAAGGATTTTGTTATCATAAATGGTGCGTAGAAATCCTTGTCTGTCACTGGACCTTGCCATGGTGCCCAGAAGAAGTAAGGCTATGATAGGGGTGAGGAGGGGGTTAACTGGTCAAGGCAAGGCAACCTGGAGCAGGGAGGTGGGAGGATTGGGATAGGGGGTTGTAGGCAGTAAGTGTCACACATTTATCTTATCCCCTCCATCAATATCCTCAATGTCCTTTTCTATCCTTGATCTTAACTATGTAGCTGGCACAAATATAACGAGACCCACTGCAAAGTGGAAAACTTAAGTAGGGGTTCCCTTTTAAAGTCTCCAATGTGTCCCCCATACACCTCTCTTTTCCAGAACTGCTGAACCAGTGGAGAGGAAAAACTGGAAATGCAGATACATTTTCCTTTTGGCCAGTATCTGCCCGAAGCAGTTACCAACACCTTATGACCTGCAAAAAATATGTGATGTGCTTGGATTGCTGATTTTTTTGTTATTGGATCATTGTGTTAATTTTTAACTGTTTTAAAATGCTTTGGATCTCTCCCTCTGGACCTTAAAGTGGGAAAATTGTATTCATAAACAAATAAGAGAGGTGGAAGGGCAGGAAAGTTTTGCCAAAGGACACACCTTTGCTTTTTTATAACCTGCTTAAAACCTTCATCACAAAATTGTTTGCAGGTTCAGTTGTGATTAGAATTGCCAAAACTTGGTTCTGTTATCAATTAAAAAGGCTTGTTTTGTGCTCATTGTGTGTGTTTTGAGGTGTTAACGATAAATTATATGCTGTTGTGAAGGCTCAAATTGTGCAGAACATGTGATTCATAAAGTGTTATCAATCCATTAGATGTGACATGGTTGCGGTACATTTAAAGAAATATGTCAGCTCTCCAAATGTTCCACTGTAATCCTCCTAGTTTCAAGGGAAACAACTTCACAAACAAAAGCGTTCTTGGGTGATGGAGTCCGCAATCCTATATTTAACTGACACTGGCACATTGGACTTCTGGGGTACCACAGATGTGCCATAAACCAAGCATTTCAAACATGTGGCCCTTTGCAGGCACACCTGTGGCTCTCGAGTGATCTCCCCACCCACAGAAGCAGCTCAGTAGTGGTGGCAGCACACTTGATTTTGAGCCAGAGAAAAAGCCCAGGAGGAAGGAGGGCTCATGCACAGCAGCAGCAGCTTCCCAGAGTGGGAGAAAGAGCCCAGGAGAAAGGAGGGCACTTCTGAGTAGATATGCAAATACAGTGATGCCTCACATAAAGAATGCCTCACGTAATGTATGTTTCACGTAACAAACAAAAATTTCTCTAGGATTCCGCTTCATGTAAAGAACATGCTTCACATAAAGAAACATTTGTTGGCAGTTGGGGCAGACACGCTGGCCGGCAGCCTGTTTAAAAAGCGTCAGGGCTGCCTAGCGCACCTGCCCATAGTGAAAGTGACACTTCCATGCTGTTCCTCCTGTGGCTGGGTGTCCGCTGGGCAGAGGGAAAAAAGAGCAGTGGAGACGAGGGAAACAGCTCAAGGCTAGCCAGAAGGGAGCAGGGGAGAGAGAGGCTCAGGATGGAGAGAAGGAGAAAGTGGGGAGACACTTGGAAAGTGTCTTGGATTGCAGCGTCCTAACCATGTCTACTCAGAAGTTGGACCCATTGTGTTCAGTGGGGCTTGCTCCCAGGAAAGTGCCTTTAGGACTGCAGCGTAAGTAGACTTCATAAGATCATACACACTGAATGCATGTTTTGAATTCAATCCCAGTGTTCTGTCATCATTTTTACATCCAGTTAATATTTTTATATGAATATTTTGGGGTTGTGGAACCAATCATCTGAGTTTCCATTATTTCCTATGGGAAAATCCACTTCACGTAAAGAACGTTTCACGTGAAGAACATGCCTCCGGAACGAATTAAATTTGTTATGTGAGGCACCACATATTGGATGGTGGCCCTCGGGAGACACCATTAATGCTATTGTGGCCCTTGGGAGACACCATTAATGCTAATATGGCCTCTGTGTGAAATGAGTTTGACATCATGTTTGCAGCAGCTTAGGAGTTTGCAGCAAACCTCATTGTTTGCCATAAACCATGTTTGTAGCAACTTGGGAGTCAGCAGTGGCAGTTGCACTAGCACATGGAGGTTGCTGCAGGAGTGGGAAAAGAAGGGTCAGTTTTGGGGTAGGAGGGAATGGGAAGCCGAGGATGAGGGCAATTTTTTCTAGAAAACTGGAAGTAATGGTTAATGGCCTGCCAGAGGACTAAAAAGACTTTTAAAAGGTTAGAACAGGGATGTCTCAACACCTTGGCAGGAGGGTCAGATTATATCTCTCTGACATTTCAAATTTGAATAAATTTACATACATTTACATATAGGTGTATTAGAGACAGATCTGGAGGATTGCAAGGCTTGGCCAAGGGCCAGATTTTGGAGGCTTGCCACAGGATGTATTGAGGCTAAGTACCATGGGCCACATCTGGCCCCTATGGTGAGGTTTGGGCTAGAGGATGCACTACAAGAGAAGCTGTGTGCAGATCTGGCTAGTAATATTTGTCTTACAACAATGGCACCCTGGGGTATTTTCCCCCCTAACCCTTCCCCTGTGTTGGAAGGGAAATTCTGCTGAGAAGATCAAGTACAGATTTGAACAAAAGGTCTTCCTCCTTTGCAGTTCTCCTAGCTCTGCTACCTATACCAGCTCTTAATGGACTTTGTGACCTATCCTTTTAGGTGGGTGGGTACTGAAACCATGGGCAGCAACAGGGGGGAAACATTCAGTAATGATGTCTGAGCCCAGAGTACTGAATTCACTTTGAAATCTTCCTGAGCCCAGCAAACAGCATGATTAAGCTCTTAATTTAATTACTGGACAGTTATTTTGATTTTTATCTGAAGCACAGCAGGGTTAGGAGAGAGACTGCATGAGCTACAATCAAACTAGCTCATTTAAGTGCTTAGTATTTTTCCATCTAGCTGTCCCTTGGCTCAAAAGCCTGGAGAGAGAGATTTTTTTCCCACTTTCCTATTTGTTCTGTCTCATTTTAGATCTAAACAGAAATTCTGCCTTGAGATCTTAACGCTGGGTGCTTCCAGCTGTTTTGATATGCGGTTTTGTAAATCTGTTCCTTTATTACACCATCAATAAGTTAGCCTTGTAAAATGTAATGGTGTTAATTAGACATCCCTAAGAAACATGAACAAACATCGTTAACCTTGTCGCTTTCCATTAAAATATGTCTATTTCTATGTATGCTGTTTTGCTATAATAAACTTTCTCAGTCCAGTTCTCTCCAGCTGCATCAGAAGGTCAGTAAGATGCAATCAAAAACTTACTTATAATATATATATTTTAAAAAAATTTACTCCTTGGTAGTGCTACTGTTGCCTTTCACTTCTCTTGTCCCACACCAGCTAGTCTAACCATACAATCCAGAGTAACTACAGGAGCACATAAGAGACATTACATGCAACCACAGTTACGGCACCACCTAATGAAAACCTATGGGAAATTCATATTGCAATCCAGAGCAAATTTTTCTTACACCAGAGCAAGGACTCCCAGTAGTTACTCTGGATTGTGCCCTAAGTGATTTTATTTTTCTCTGACACGACACCAGAACCAGGAGACATTTGCTGAAATTGAGTGTCAGGAGAGTTAAAAAGACAAAATAATTTATTTCTTTACCCAGCATGGTATTAATCTGTGGAACACCTTGCCACAAAATGTGGAAATGGCACCTGACACTGAAAAGGTCATCATAGATCACTGGTCATGATGGAAAAATGTAACTTTGTCTTGTATGTCCATGGGCTGTGGGTGGCGCAAGCGGTTAAGGCGCTGTGCCTGTTAACCAGCAGGCCAGGGTTCGAGACCCGGGTCGGCCCCACAAGACAGGGTGAGTTCCTGTCCTTAGCCCAGCTCTGCGACGCCAGCTGGATCCAATCATATTGGCTCTGCCTTTCCACTGGACTAATTCAGTGGCATGGAGAGGGGGGATTTGCTGCTTGGATAACAGCCTATCCTCCATAACAATTCAACCCTGGCTTTCGTGCTTCGCATACAGCGTATGCAGCGCCAAGCACAACCATAGTCTGCCAAGACTGACAGAGTCCTGCTTGTATGTCCCCAGAGACCACTGTGAGATACAGGAAGCTGGACTAGATAGGCCTTTGGACTGGCCTAGAAGGACTTTTGTTAGTTCTTATGTGAAAATGAAGATTCTTGATGAGAAGAAAATTTGAAGAAAATTTATATTGTTGTAATTGCATTTATTATTTTCAATTTATTTTACCATGTGTTTTACTGTTAGCCACCTTTGGTGCCCTTCGGAGAGAAAAGTGGAGTACAAATATAAATTAATAAGTAAATAAATAAATAAGAAAGGGATGAAGCAAGGACTGTGGGTGGCGCAAATGCTTAAGACACTTTGCCTGTTAACCAGCAGGCCAGGGTTTGAGACCCAGGTCCCCAGAAGACAGAGTGAGCTCCTGTCCTTAGCCCAGCTCTGCGACACAGCTGGAACCAATTGTATTGGCTCTACCTTTCCATTGGACTAATTCAGTGGCGTGGAGAGGGGGGATTTGCTGCTTGGGTGACAGCCTATCCTCCATATCAATCTACCCAGGCCTTCGTGCTGGGTTGAGCATGATACCATAGTCTCAACATAGTCTCAACAGCGTTGAGCATGATACCATAGTCTTTCAAGACTTATGGATGCCAATGAATGATGAGGCAGCGTGGGTTAGAAAATCAATAATTTTGTCACTAAGATCCACCTTCTCTATTCTCACCGTGTTATTGGGAGGATGGGTCGGTTATGTTTTTCTCATAAATAGTAGTGCAGGAGAAGCAATATTAATTAGAGGGGAAAGTGATGAAAAAGTAAAGGGTTAAATTGCCACATTCCCAGTCCCAAACAGGATTGTTAACTATACAACGTTTGTAAACATTTACTGTCCCTCCCGTCAGCTTGTCTAGCTTGACTCATAAAGAGGTGCTTTTTTCCTTCTGCTTTTTACTGAGAACGAAATATGAAATAAGTTTGTAAAAAAATAAAATAATAAACTAAAGGATTGCTGATTTACAATTTGCCATGTCAGTATTGTATATCTTCCACTTAATAAATAAAAAAGTTTATTACTACTTTTTATAATTCAAAGCTAGGTCACTGCAGGTTCTATATTAATAATATGGTGTGATCAGTATACTTGATCTCCTTTTATTTCCCAATTCTAGCCTTTATTCCTTGGTGGCCTGTTTTTATTACTATAGCTAAAAGCTGTATTGCAAATTTTAAGCAATCACAGTGAAGGGGAAAGAACCTTGTTCTTTTCTTGCTTTTATTTGCAAGGTTGGCCCTGAAGAGGCAGAGAACCGTAAAGTCTAAAACAGTGGTTTTTGTGCATTTCAGCCCATGAACTTCTTCTGAGAATCTATCCGGGACTCATGGCTGGAAGTGCCAGAGCTTTTCCATGTCTACCTGGAAGCAAATCCCATTGTATTCAATGAGAAGTATTCCTAGGAAAGCAGCCATTCCATTCCAAGATAGCATCATCCATTTCAAGATAGCAGCATACAACTTTTCATGATCCCTCTGAAATGGTGACCCCCACAAGGATCGCCCAAACTGGATGTTGTTATTTCCCCGCCGCTACCAATTCGGTAGCGGCAGGGGGCAGGGCGATAACCGGGCGGACCGGTTCAGGGGCCTTTTTTTAATTTTTGCCACCGCGGCTGCCATTTTAACTTAAAATGGTGGCCACGGCAGCCGAAAATTTAAAAAAAGTTAAAATGCGTGCACTTTAACTTATGCGCAAGCATCAACGTTGGCACTTGTGCAGTGCCTGCCCTGAAGGCAGCTTCAGGGCAGGCACTGCGCAGGTGCCAAACTTGGCCCATCCCTCACTCCGTCCCTCGCCCCGCCCATCCGCACCCACAGCCGTGTCCCTGACTCTTCCCGCCCCCTGACCTCAGCCCGTCCCCTGACCCGGCCTGGCCCCGCCCACTTCCTGGGAACCGGTTGTTGGGCCAGCCCGGGCCCACCATTGGCTATCTCCAAATACCGGATGTAGGGATGGGTATCAGGATGCAGGTCACTTGTTTTCTTGTGAGCTCCCTAAGGTGGACCATCTGGTGTGAGATCTAAGAAGCTGGACAAAATGGGCCTTTGGACAGATCCTGTGAGATTTTCTTATGTACATAATGCTTGGATTTCCTTGCAGAGCAAATTTAATTTTTTCTCCCAAAACAGAGGAGTCAGACTGATTTTCTCCCCACCCCCAAAAAAATGTTTTTTAAAAAATCAAATTTTAGTTTAAAAACGAAAGTTAAACATGCTATTGATTCTAATCTTTTTTCCTTCACTATATAGAGATCGCTTTCTATTTTAAGTCTGATATTGACAAAGAACCAGTTACCTATAGAGCAACAAATCTCAATGAACCCAGGGGAAAAAGTCAATATCCTCTTATTGTTAATGCCAGTAGAATTAGAATAGCGCTCCAGATGTGGAAAGCTGGAAGAAAAACAGCCATTCGGTATGTGATACCTTATCAATACCATGTTGTTATTGAATAAAAGGAAAGGTCAAGCAAGAAATAAAGCAGAGGGATTGATTGTGTATATTGTGACACGGTAGTTAATGTTTCAGGAGTTTGTTTCTTTGTGTATTTTGTTTCTGGCTGGAAGACCCTGAAGCCGGTCTATCTAAATTATGTAATGTTAATGTAAATTATGTAATGTAATTCTTATTTATAAGTCAGCTAAATCTGTGGTTCTCAAATGGGAGGACAATGAATGGCATGCTTGTCATCAATGAATGACATGCTTGTCTCCTGAACCAGGTGATGAAAACCTGGTGATGCCACTGTTCCTATGTTGTGCATCAAGGCCGAACACATACTTTATTCAAACACCTGTGCCCCACTTTTGTGTTACCCATTGAGCTCCTTGGTTGCATCTGCAAGTCCCAGTGAAAAAGATTCCCAGTGCAATATTAACCCCTCAATGAATGAATGAATGAATGAATGAATGAATGAATGATCCCAATCCCTGGTTAGGCTGGCAAAAGTCTCACTTTGGCTTGGGGGTGTTACAAAGTGCTGTAAGGCACTCCAGGGAGTGAGGCCAGTGCACAGACATGCATCTGCCTCCCTGCGCCATTGTGGGAATAGGAAGATGGATGAACTGTGCTGGCCTAAACTGGTTTGGAGGATCAGTGGTGGGATTCAAATAAATTAACAACAGGTTCTATGTCCCGTTAGTAACCAGTTCTCAGAACCAGGTGCTCATTAGCAAAGGGTTCTATAGAACCTGTAAGAACCCCCCTGAAGCCCACCACTGGAAGGATTGCACCCTCTATTACCTACTCAGGACAACCATTTTAAGACGAATCTGCACTTCCCCTTCAGAGCAGAAGCTGCAATCCTTGCTGATTGCATGACAGGTTGGCCACTTGCTCTGCCTGTGCATTCATCATTCATACATTTGCTTCTCTGCAAAGAAAGCATTTCAGTATTCTGAGCTGGATAAACAGGATTACGGGGAGAAGCAGTCAGGGCTACAGGCATAAAAAATGTTCACCTTCAGAAGATACAAGTACACTTGTGTGACCCATGCAAACACTTTGTTTTTTTTTCCCCCAGTAGACCCTTTAGCATCACTTTTGATGAAAAGAAAATTTTTCACAAAATGCTGCAAACATTTGCTTTGTATGTTGAAATGCATCCCTGTTAGCAGTAAATGAACTCTCCCTGTCACCTCTTATCTAAAAGTCTTCCTATATTGTAGGGGTAACTACTTTGCATACAAATTCAGACTATGAGGTGTCAACAGTTTTTCAGAAAATGAAAAAAAAACAATTTCAGAACACTTACTCTTTTGAGCCTTGCCTCCATCAGGTAACCATGTGTCCTCTTTTTCCAGGACATGTCCTCTTTTTAAGCTTTGTATCCTGGAGAAAAATCTACTTTGTCCTCCTTTTCTTTTGAGCAGACAGTACGTAGCCTTCTTGGAATTAATAAATTAGATGTATCAATTATATGTTAAAGTTTTAAATTTAGCAAATAATTTTGGGCACAATTCTAATAAATTTAGGCCAGTCTATTTCCCATGGCATATCTTTCCATGGTGGTATGGGGAAGTTGGTGTATGCATATCCATTGGCCTAACCACCCCAGGAGTGAGACAGAAGTGCTTTATGTCACTTTTGAGACACCCCAAGTCAGCACAGGACTTATGCCAGCCTAACTGGAAATTATCATTGCAGCCACAGACTTTAGATTAAACACATGAAAGCAATAGATAGATAGATAGATAGATAGATAGATAGATAGATAGATAGATAGATAGATAGATAGATAGATAGATATGAGTGTTTTTAGCTTTTATTTTTATTATGTTTACTTGGGTGTCCTACATTTTGTCCTCTTTTTGATTATGACATATGGTCACACTTTTCCTCCAGGAGCAGGCACAAGACCCTAAGAAAACATTGTCATGTGGATCATGAGAACACCCTTGCTGGACCAGACCAAAGTCCCATAATGTCCAACATCCTGCATCTCATAGTAGTCCACCACATCATCACATCATCAGCTTGTGCAACCCATCAAGAACCTCAGATATTCTTCACTTAAAACCACTGCTGTCTGCTTTGGCTATTCAGCATCACAGCAATTTTGCCCTATAATATTCTGATATGCTTCCTTTCTGCAAGCAATTTAAGTAACTGTCAAATGCCTTTCCACCTTTTAAAAGCTCTGTATCCTCTGAGAACCATTTTGCATTCTCCATGAAACATTTACTTCTCTCCTTGCAAGGATGAGTGTTGAAATTACTTCATTGTAGCCATTGATGAAGTAGCCTCTCAATTTCATTAAAAATTAAATACAGACCCAAGGGGACAAAGAAAATGGATTTTCCATTTTTTCCCCGGTTTTGCTCTTGAGAGTGATTTATGAAGTACAAGTGCATTCATAAACTGGGCTACTAGACCCCAGAGAAAACAAACGAGGAATTATTCAATTGTTAGTGGTTCGGATTATGAAGTGGCCTCCGCCAAATTTACATTGAGCGTTGAAATCATTTTTTATCTGTCTGAGCAGATATCAGGCCAGGAGAAACCTGGAGTCCAAAAGCACTCCAGTGATCATTCCATTTAAAAAATGCACACTAATTTAGCTTTAGAGGTGTGTTTCAAATTGTGCAGCCTGAAACCGTATCAGAATTGATGGTGGGTAGTAGACAAAAATACAGTTTGGGGATTTCTCAATATACAACATCTGGATGAATCCATTTATTCAGAATTTTTAGGGTCAGTTGAGTGCTTCAGGATTAATCAATGGTTAGCAAATTATGAATCAGGAAGAGGACAGTAGCTCTGGAGATGGAATTTTTAAGGGCACGTGGTGGGAGACAACAAAGGATTATCTGTTGTGATGAGAATCACATCACTGTTGTGATGAGAATCCTTGTTCCAAAAAATCAAGTACAGTATTTGCTGTGACTCTAGATTGTGTCTTTCTTCTTTAGTCCTTCACTGGCAAATGGGGAAGGGGTCACCCTCTCAATCAGTATGCTGTTGGATTTTGTGCATCATTGACTGTGTGGTTGCATTCTTGGTGACTGATGGCAATGTTTTTAGCCTCGTTGGTGGTCAGTCGGTGGTTCTTTAGATCTTGCTCAACCAGTCTGAGCCACATCTTTTTCAATGCAGCTCATTGAACTCTTCATTGTCCAGGTTGCTCTCACCAGAGGAGCTAATGTGTCTGCTGACTGGTGTTCATTCTGCAGATGTGGCCAGACCATCTCAGTTTGTGTTTTTAGATTAGTTCTTCAATTGAAGATTGATGGTTGCACCTTTCCCATATCACCTTGTTGCAGTAGTGGTCACAAAAAGAGACACTCAGGATCTGTCTCAGGAACCACATTTACCCCCAAATCCAGAGTAACTATGGGAGCAATAAGAGACTTTACGTGCACCCATAGTTACTGCACCACCTCGTGAAAACCTATGGGAAATTTATGTTGGAATCCAGAGTAAGTTGTTCTTACCCCAGAGCAAGGACTCCCCGTATTTGCTCTGGATTTTGCCCCTAGAAGGCCTCAAGCTTGTTCATATCTGATTTCAGCAGAGTCCATGTTTCCGACCCATACAGGAGAATTAGCAGGATTAGTGTTCAGAAGAGGCAAATTTTGGTGATGGTGGAAATATTTGCCTTCTTCCAAAGGGCACCATTTGAGTGTTAAGAATGCCACCATTGCCTGGCCAATCATGCTACTGACATTGGCATTAGATGCCACTGTCTTCTCCTGCACCCCAGATATCTGAATTCTTGGAGCTGCTCAATTTGGACTCCATCTAGATGAACTGACCTGTGATCCATCCATGGTGATAACTTTGGTCTTGTCTGCATTGATTCTTAGGCTGTAGGATTCAGCAATGTGTGTGATGTGGTAAAAGATGTTGGTGGCCTCTGCAGCTGTGTCAGTGAATAGGGCACTGTTGTCTGCAAACATCAGGTCAGTCAGGAAGTTGTTTGCATTGTATTGTACCTCATATTCCTCTTCAACTTCTTTCCTCATAATGCTGTCAGTCAAAGGAGAGGTGACATCTCTCTGGCAGACTCCAGTTTGAATAGGAAATTCTGGAGATAGCTGGTTAAGCCATTGTATGATGCTTGGAGAAGTTGGATCATCTTTAGCAGCACATGCTCATTCTCCAACAACCCTCCACAAGGCAGGCCGGTGAACACAGTCAAATGTAGATATGAAGTCAATGAAGACAATGATGGTTTGCTTTCCACACCTGATCCTTTCATCCAACAGTTGACGAAAATGAATATTTAATAAATGCAGACTGAATCCTGAATCCTTGTTCCTCCCAGCGGGTCTGTTCCCAATGTTCCTGAAGCCTTGATTATATACTATAATCTTCATGAACACCTTGCTGACAGTTGAGAGAAGGCTGATGCTGCGGTACTTCTTGCATTCTTGGCTATTGCCTTTCTTTGAACTGGCATGGAATGGCTTTCTTTCATGTTGATGGAATGTGAACCAAGTGCCAGATGTATGTTAGGAGGACATGGAGCAGCTGCAGAAAGATATCTCCTCCAAGTTTGATAATTTCAGCAGTGCCTTGGTCCACTTTCTGTTCTTCAATGATTTTATCACACACCTTTCATCGACGGTTGGCTCACTATCAAGGAATAGATTCTCCAGTAGGTAAATGGGTGGAGGCTCTGGCAATGGTCTCTGGGCAGATCAGGGTTGTATAAGTTGTTGGAAGAATTCTTTCCATCACAGGTGAAAAATCACAAAGGAGAGCTCACCAGGGGAGCTCACAATGGTGCCATCCTTTTTATTGAAGTTGTCATTGATTGACTTTGAGCATTCTTTGGCATTGACTTTCTTTGGGATTGGGACATAGACTGAACTTTTCCAATCCTGCGGCCCCTACTGAGTTTTCCAAATTTGCTGGCAGTTTGAATGTATTTCTTTGACAGTATCATCTTTTAAGATTTTCAGAAACTCAACTGGAATACTGTCACCTCCACTAGCTTTGTTGTTAGAGACTTTCTAGGGCCCACATGACTTCACTCTCCGAGATGTCTGGCTCAAGTTCAGTGATGACACCATAGTGGTTATCAGGGATATTTAGATCTTTCTTATACAGTTCCTCTATGTATTCTTGTCACCTTTTCTTCATCTGAGATATTTCTGTCATTTTTGAGGTGGTACCCGAATATATTTAATATTTATACATGCATATATAATATTTATACATGCATATCCGAATATAATATAATATTTATACATGCATATCTTGTGGTGGGTTCCAGCTTTTCCCACTTTCCCCACTCTTTTATTCACTATGAGGGATACTCCATTACTTCTCTGGGATTCTTGCCCACAGTAATAAACAAAATGGTCATCTGAATTAAGTTCACTCATTCTTGTCCATTTTAGTTCAACAATTCCCAAGATGTTGATGTCTAGTCTTGCCATCTCCTGTTTGACCACATCCAACTTGCCTTGATTCATAGATCTGATGTTCCAAGTCTCTATGCAGAGTTGTTCTTACAGCACCAAACTTTCCTTTCCCTTCTGCACATGGGCACCCTTTCAGCTTTGGCCCAGCTCCTTCACTCTTTCTGGAGCTATTTGTAATTGCCCACTGCTCTTCCCCAAAAGCATACTGGACACCTTCCAATCTGATGGGCTCATCTTCCAGCATCACATGTTTTAGCCTTTAATTCACCTTTTAGAATTTAATTTTGGTCCTTTTGAAATATTCCACTGAGCCAAATCGTGCACTGTTGTGATTTACAGATGAATTTAAAATATCACTGTCAGTCTTTTATTTCCAGGAGGAAAATTAGGCAGTTGGGAACATTTTTGAAATGCCAGGGATACAAGAGAGAATAGAATCAGAACCAGAAGGAATAATAGGTCAATCGCTAACAGATGGCAGTAAGAGTTGGAGCAGCTATTGGCAGATAGAATTAACAATTTAGGTAAGGGGGGAAAAGTTTTTGGCCATAGATTGAAAAAACTGGAAAGACAAGAAGATCTCATCTTTTTGATGGTATTGCCAATTTGGACACAGTGGGATCTTGCTCACGGAGAGACATATGGCAGGAGAAAGACCAATATTCCTCCATTAGTTGGAAAGAAGATGAGGAAGTTGGCTTTGAAACAGTTGATATTATACAGAAGGAAATAGCTTGTTGGGGGACCCATTGGCAAGCGATACAAGCTTTCAAGCTTAATGGTGCTCCTTTTCAGGCATAACAGTGTCGATGGCCATTACTCTCCTGAAGAGTTTCAGAAAATGAAATAACAGCTAAACTCTGTGACTCTACTTAGACAAGAATAGCTATAATCCTTTCCTATATAGAAGCACAATATGTAGGACACTCTAATGACCAATGGTCTTATGTGTGTATATGTGTAGTGTTATTTTCCCCACCAGTATCTTTATTGCTTTTTTTAAATGTTCCAATATTGCTTTTCTATTTAAATATATATAGCAGTTCATAAAGGAAAGAAAAACAAAGTATCAAGAACAATATACCAAAAATAGAGTTTCCAGAGAGCAATAAAGCATTGACTAAAACGATTTTTTTAAAGGTCTTAAAAATAGTGGGAAATGAAATTAGTGGTGATCCAAAAAGTCTTGGCCAATTTCTTGACAATTTTCCGTGTCTTCAGAAATGGGTTAGGAATGTTCTGCTATTTGCTCTGAGTCTGGGGGGATGATTTTCTTTGCAGGGGATTTTTTTATAAGTGTATTGAAGGAGTAAAACTTAAGGAAAGCTTGATGCTCTGTTAAAATGTTGGGGGCCTTTTTTGATTTTCCCACAATGCACCAGCGTTCTGGTTGCACATTGTCTGAATAAAACATCAGTGTGTTAACCTGTTACTTTTCTACCACACTTAAGTCCCATGGGGTAGAGGGTAAATTGTACCCATGCTCAAAGTCAAAAAAGGGATGTGGGATCCCAAAAAGGGGACCAGAAATCTTTCCTTATCCTGTCTTACCTGGATTTACTGGACTAATGAGTGTGTGTGTATGCATGGATGGATGGATGTAGATGAAGGCAACCTCAAAATGCTAGATGCAAGGGAGGGACATCTGGATGCAGGGGTCTTGTTATCTGGTGGATCATTTGAGATACAGGAAGTTGGACTTGATGGTCCTTTGGCCTGAACAAGCAAAGAGTCTTCTGATGTTCTTATGACTCTCAGTGCACAAAGGATCTCTGCAACCCTTGTTGTGTAACTGCTGTTGCTGCCAATATCTCACCTGTTTGTCTTATTCCGAATTGTTAATATTTATACATGCATATCCAGTGGTGGGATCCAGCAGGTTCGCACCTACTCTATAGAACAGGTTGTTAATGAGGGATAGGACATATAAAGTTTAAAAATAGCCATTTAAAAGTGGCTGCCAGATGGGTATAGAACCGGTTGTTAATTTCTTTGAATCCCATCACTGCATATGTCCAAAGGGACATAAGGAAGTCAACTTGATGAAGGTAAGAAGGCATTAAGAGTCAAGCTGCTGATCTATAGAAAATGGGTTACTCTTTGTTGCTAAGGCACCCTCAATTTGGCAGTGGGCGGTTCAGCAGAGGGCGGTTCGGCAGTGGAAGAGATTGCCAAGGGAGGTGGTGGACTCTCCCTCACTGGGGATCTTCAAGCAGAGGCTTGACGAGCACCACCTGTCGGAGATGCTCTAGGAGGATTTCCTGCTATAGGCAGGGGGTTGGACTAGATGACCTACTGGGTCCCTTCTAACTCTATGAGTCTATGATTATAATCGCCAGTTCCTGTAATGTAGTTCCTGTAATGTGGAATTCAGAATAATATTATTCTTATGCATAAAGTGACTATTTTGAATACTACATTGAAGCATTTACGGGAAGGAACAAAGTGGGTAGAAGCCATTTATCTCATATTGGAATGGGAATAAGCTAAATGGCAGTCAGAGATGAATTTTGCAATCCTAACCTCCACTTAGGCCAGACAAAGCCCCAGCATAAGTCCTATGCTGACCTGGGGGTGTCACAGAAGTGCTGTAAGATACTTCTGTGTCACTTATGGGGAAGGGTTAGGCCAATGCACAGACATGAGTTTGCCTCCCTACATAATGAGAAAACTGATGAGTTTTTCTGGCCTAGGTTAGGATTGCACCTGAAGTGCTAGGAGGGTATGATTCCGGCTACAATACTTTGCACACTTTTCTAAGAGCAAGCCCCATTGAAGACCATCTGTCTTTCTTCTGCGCAGACCAGCATGGGATCATATTTTCGGACTCCAAATCTAGACATGATGTATTTACTTGAATCTAACGCTCACCCTTTTCAGCCCAATGTAGTCTCCAAAATCAGTGTGCACATTAGAGTTGATGGTTAATTAAATTTGAGTGAATGTGGTGTCTTGATTATAAGTATAGGGTGCGCACTAGATTTGACAGCACATTAGATTTAAGCAAATACGGTACTTTCCTGGTAATAAGCCCCATTGAACACAATAGGACTTGCTTCTAAATAGCCATACCTAGGATTGTACTGCAAATGCCTTTTGTGTGGTGCATTTTGGTAATATGCTGGAAGCTGTTCTGGGTTCTCAGATTGGGTGGAAGAGTAAAAAAGTTTTTTACAGCTATATAATAATCACCCAAATCCTTGCATATAATTTGTACGTCTGCCTTTGTGTGTATATTACTCATTGGATAAAGAAATATAGTTTTATTTCTATCCCACTGCCAGCAAAGACTCAGTTTTAGTGGATTCCAAGAAGATTCCTAGGAAACTGACCTTCGTTTCTTCTGCACTGTCATCAAGTAATAGGAATATTTTAACATGGAGTTTTTCATACTCTTGTCTTTTATACCAGGGCTTTCACTTCATCCACTGGACTCTGCTAATAGCGTGAGACGTTTCAGAATGTCTTTTACAGCAAGGTCAGGTTAAACAGGGTCTTTTATAGGGCAATATTTTACATGGAACCAGTGGACCAAAAAAACTGTAATTATGCATGTGAGATAATCTCTTGAATAATTAGCAATGGATAACTGGCTGTTATATTCCTGGAAACGTTTTTTAGGAATTTGATCTAAGAGATTATCATCATCGTACACCCATTAATATTTCATGAGTAGTCAAATGTACACCAAATAGTACGAATGTTTGAGAATAAAACTCATTTGGGTGCATTTCTTCCAAGGTAATTCTATTTCTACTCCTTTCTGTAGCCCTTAAATACAAGCATTGTCACCTTTCTCAACTTCTCATCTGTGTGGCCATGTAGTAACCATAATGTAACCATAAGTAACCATAATGTAACCATAAGTAACCATAATGCCTACCCCCATTCTTACCTCAGGCACTTTCTCTCTGGGCCCTGAAATTCACCATGGGTGAAATCCAGAGTAACTATGGGGAGTCCTAGCTCTGGAGTAAGAACAAGTTACTCTGGATGGCAATATGAATTTCCCATAGGTTTTCACTAGGTGGTGCAGTAAGTACGGGTGCACATATTGTCGCTTAAGTGCTCCTGTCGTTACTCTGGATTGTGCCCCATGAAAGCAAATTTCTTCTGAGTTGAAGATGAGATTCACCACATCAAGTGCACTGCCAGTTGGACTTAATTTCAAGTATCCAGGATCATGCAGTGGAAACCCAAATTCTTTTAGTGCAAAGACAAAAACTAGAGACATAAATATAAAAAGGCCTCTAATTAGAGGGGAAAAAATTTCCAATATTCTGTAGTCTTCAGATCCAGAAATATTCCTTTATTCCCAAAGCTCTGGTAACAGGAGGCATCTCAGTTTTGTAAAGCTAGCACTTTTAGAAGGAATCCACCTTGTTCCATTTAATAAAATTGGCCAATTTAGAAAACGTATTAAACTTTCTGTACATGACAACTGTCCTCATTTCCAGATTGCAGCTTATCACCTCCATAGTTCAGATTTCTTATTATGAGCTCAGAAAAGGTTAATGAATACCTTAACAAGGGAGCAGCGGTACTGTAATAGAGTATAATAAGCAAATAGGGTGATGGGCTTCTTTGTTAATGTGATTGCGGTATAAATCCATAATGTGTTGTAAAAACAGTAGGGGTAGGCATCCAAAGGAAAATCAGAACCTCCTATTAGTAGTCCATGGCTTGCAAATATACACTGCAAGTTCTCTTGTTCTTTAGAAAGGGGGAGGCCAATTTCTTTCTTTCTTTCTTTCTTTCTTTCTTTCTTTCTTTCTTTCTTTCTTTCTTTCTTTCTTTCTTTCTTTCTTTCTTTCTTTGTCTGACATACCCCACAATCCAGAGTAACTACGGGAGCACATAAGAGACATTACGTGCAATCGTAGTTACGGCACCACCTAGTGAAAACCTATGGGAAATTCTTATTGAAATCCAGAGTAAATTGTTCTTATACCAGAGCAAGAACTCCCTGTAGTGACTCTGGATTGTGCCCTTAGGCAAATTTGTTTTGAATTTATTAAACAAGAGGGCACACTTTGCTGTTAAGACAAAATGAATGGTCTGAAATGATCTTAAATAATGCACCCACAGTGGTTCCCATAGATAGATAGATAGATAGATAGATAGATAGATAGATAGATAGATAGATAGATAGATAGATAGATAGATAGATAGATTCATTGATTCATTGATTCATTGATTCATTGATTGATTAAGGGTGAAATCCAGAGTAACTACGGGGAGTCCTTGCTCTGGAGTAAGAACAAGTTACTCTGGATTGCAATATGAATTTTGCATAGGTTTTCACTAGCTGGTGCAGTAACTATGGGTGCACATAATGTCTCTTACGTGCTCCCGTAGTTACTCTGGATTGTGCCCTTAATCTGAATTTTCATGGACTAAAAGAACCTTTGTTCATGCATCAAGATGTTGAAGGTATTGTGTGCATAGATTGGGATTGGGATTGTGGAATGCGTACAGGGGAAAATGTTGCAAATTTCATACCGTCCCCCCTCAAATGATGCTAAGACTGTGATAGTTGCACAGAAATGATACTTTTGTCATTGAAGGAGTTGATGGCTCATCCCGCAGTGAATTGAGACAGACAGGCAGATAGATACCTATCCGGCAAGACCATCTTGCAACATGCACACAGAAAGAGTGACAATGATTGGGTTTTTGTAGCTGTTGTCACCCTTTTGTGTGTGTCTGCCCGTTAACCTATATAGCCAGCAGCGGCTAAAATAAGGTATAATGGAAAGTTAATAGTAAGAGGTTCTTGTTATGGCTGAAAAGCCTTGTGTCAGATGGATTTCAATAACTAGTATTATATCTGTTATCAAGGTTCTGTTATTATCTCCCCCTGAGTGGGACTGAGCTCTCAGAGTGTGGAGGCAACATGGTTATTGAAAAATTGCAGGAGCACAAGTCGGTCGCGTTCAGTGTAATGTAAGATTACAGCTTCTGCTTCTACTTTCTTTTTTTTAAGTGCTTTGACACAGATTCACACTATCTTGGCCTGATGTTTAGTGCTAAAATGGCACACACCTTTCTGACTCTGTCTGAATGTGAGGATTCATGTGAAAGGTAGTAGCCATAATGCATGATGCTCATATTGGGAGAATTCCCAGCTTAAGATGCTGCCTCGTTTGAAAATGATTGACTTCAACAACACCTTTGCAACCTCTAACTGGAAACCGTTTTCCATATATCAGCAACTCCAGAAGTGGTTTGAAATCTTTCCAAGAGTTGAAAATGTCAAACTCTGGAGTGGTTGCCTTTCTCATTATCCATTTCTCCAAGTACAATCCGGGAAGTGGTTTAATCACAATTATTTTGACTACTTCAGTTGCAGTGATGTTTTGCAATACTGACAAATGAGGCCGCTTTGTCACAAGTACCTCCAGTAATTATAGTGCCTGTCAGATATTTCTAAATCATGCAAATCAGTTTCCTATTCCTGCAGAGGATCCCTGCCTGAGTTATAAAATGTTTGTCCTTGATGTGTCAGTGGATCACCCCTATGATGGACCTTCACCCATGGAGTAAGTGTGTCTTACTTACTAGGTGTAGTAAGGTGGGTGACCCATCACTAGGTGGGTGATGCCCACTGTTTTTCTAGCTTTAACATTTTATAGAGTAAAGATTTTTCAATGCAGTTTATTTCACTCAGTGGCAGGCTCCAGCAGGTTCACACTTACTCTATAGAACTGGTTGTTAATGAGAGATAAGACATACAAAGTTTAAAAATAGCCATTTAAAAGTGGCTGCCAGATAGGCATAGAACTGGTTGTTAATTTCTTTGAATCCCATCACTGATTTCACTGCATTCTACATTAAATTACTCATTAATAAATATATAACATGATGGTATTATTTGCAATAATAATTGCATTGGAGTAATTCAGCGGTGTGGAGAGGGGGGATTTGCTGCTTGGGTAACAGCCTATCCTCCATATCAACCCAACCCAGGCTTTCGTGCTTGGCATGCAGCGTATGCAGCGCCAAACACGATACCATAGTCTTTCAAGACTGATGGAGGCCTGCTTTTTTAATTATTTGCAATCACCAAGATTTTAAAGAAATTTGGCCAGTAGTGGTCTCCTGCTTACACATAGCACATGTGATATGTGCCACTGGTGCCAATTTCTCATAATTTCTTTAAAAATGTTACTCCTGTTCAGGGGCTTTCCTCAAGCTTTTCCAGAGCTTGGAAACACTCTTGCAGGTCAATATCCAACCTGCAGGTCCCAATCAATCAAAACTTTCCCTTGAAGCTGCCTTTGTTCCTACTTAATAAGCTGAAATTGGAGTGGAAGTTGTTTTTAATAAGCAGGAAGACCAGAAAACCAAGGAGGAGGCAGTCCTCAAGTTGATGCTTTTGAGAAGTAGAAGTTTCCTAAGTGATAGCCCAAAGCATTTCAGAGATCTCTATTGAAAGGAATTGCTTATATTGAAGTATATTTTGGAATCTGTATTCCACAGGAAATTGCTATCATAGATCTACAAGAACAGGGATATCTAAACTTTTTTTAGCCAAAGGGTAGGGTTGCGATAATTCTTTCCCACAAAATCAAGACGGGACCCTCTGTCCCATTTGCCAGAATGTGAACATAATCCTCAAAAATTGGGATTGTCCCTGTTTTTCAGGACATACGGCAACCCTACCAAAGGGCTACATCAAATACCTGGCACAGTATTGAGGGCTGGAAAAAAAATTTAATATGAAATTTAAATAAATACATTAGGCATGGAACTTACAGGTAAATTAATAAATACATGGGCTCAAATTTCCAGGATTTCTGCAAGCACCAACATGCAGCACAGAAATAACACACACTTAAATAACCCCCACTTTCCTCACAGATCCAGTTGTGTTTGATCAACTGGGTCAGAGGCTCTTAGGGGATGAGAGGCTGGCCATGGGCCAGTTAGATGCTCACCACGGGCCGCATATGCACCCTGGGCCTAGGTTTGGAAACCCCTGTACTATAATAAGACTCCAGAGAAAGAATTTTGTTGAGTGAGTTCACAGAAGTCACTTTTGCAAAAGTTTGGAGCCTGCTGTTAAGATGGACCAACAGTCTGTGTTAACCCAAGACTTAATTTTTCTGTGCATCTTTGGAAAGGGTAATTTCACTTTAAGTCATGAACCAAATCTGTGCAAGCCTGATAAGCACTCTTTCTAGTGCCACTGCAGACAGAAAGAGAGAGAGAGAGAGAGAGAGAGAGAGAGAGAGAGAGAGAGAGAGAGAGAGAGAGATTCCAAATGCAGGGAGAATTACTATTCCAGACAAAGATTGTTTCTGGTATCACAGAATCTCATTGATCCAAATTCAAATTTATAATGAAAAGATATTCAAAGCACAGATCTTTGCTCTTTCCTGTGATCCTTGAAGATAACACAAAATAAGAAGATGATGTGGTGTTTTTTTATGTCATTCTCAAAGTGTAGATAATAGCTTTGTGTTCCTATTAACAATCATTCTTATGTCCCAAATCTATGGGGGCAGTAAGTAGCATTCCAGAAATTCAAGGTCCTTCATGGCTGTCACAAAAGCACCAATACATTTCGTGTGACTCGATTGCCATCACAAGTATGTAAATGTGCAAGTAAATGTAAATACAGTAAAACCTTGGATTGAGAATGTTTTGCAAGACAAGCAAATAAATTCTAATAAATTTTGACTTGTAATACAAGCGATTTCTTGTAAAATAAGCAAAAAAAAGGTCCAGCCAGGATATGGTCTGTTTTGGTGCTCTGCCAGCACCTGCTCAGCCTTGCCTGAGAGACCAGCCTATGCATGTCTGAACTGAAGTAAGCCTGTTACAGTCAATGGGGCTCACTCCTATGTAAGGGGAGCAATGGAAAGAAGCCTGACAGTCATAGCATCTACATGCTAGATACATAACATCTACATGAAGCTGCTGGGAGAGGTCATCCGGAGGTTTGGAGTGAGGTGTCATCAGTACGCTGATGACACCCAGCTCTATCTCTCCTTTCCTCCTGAGTCCAAAGAGGTGGTTGAAGTCCTGAATCGTTGTCTGGAGGCAGTGGGGGACTGGATGAGGGTGAACAAGCTGAGATTAAATCCTGATAAGACAGAGGTTCTTCTGGTCCAGAAGTCCTCGACTCGGGTATTGGAATATCATCCTGTTCTGGAAGGGGTTGCACTCCATCTGAAGGAGCAGGTTCGCAGCTTGGGGGTTCTCCTGGATTCACAGCTGCTCCTGGAGTCCCAGGTGGCGGCTGTGGCCAGGGGAGCCTTTGCTCAGCTTCGGCTGATCCGCCAGCTGCAACCATACCTGAGTCATTCAGATCTGGCCACGGTGACCCATGCCCTAGTGACATCCAGACTAGATTATTGCAACGCGCTCTACGTGGGGCTGCCTCTGAAGACGGTCCGGAAGCTGCAATTAGTCCAGAATGCGGCGGCCAGTGTGGTTGCTGGAGCTTGTCAGTTCGACTCTGTCGGGCCACTGCTTCAGCGACTACACTGGCTGCCCATTCGTTTCCGGGCTGAATTCAAAGTGCTGGTCCTGACCTTTAAAGCCCTAAACGGCTCGGGTCCTGGGTACCTGAGGGACCGCCTTCTCCTGTACAATCCGACCCGTCACCTAAGGTCATCTGACTGTGCCGCCACTAAAAGATGTGAGAGGTGTGGCGGCCAGAGATAGGGCCTTCTCGGTGGTGGCACCCCGGCTTTGGAACTCCCTCCCCATAGAACTTAGGAAAGCTCCCTCAATACAGAGCTTCAGGCGGAGCCTTAAAACCTTTTATTTTAAAAAAGCGTTTTAAACAGGGCAGAGGGTGTGGGGCAGTGTGTTAGTGTTTTATTGTATAGTTTTAACAAATGTTTTTAGCTTGTTTTAATTGTTCCTAGTTTTTATTAGTCTAATTGTATTTTAATTGTATTTTAATGATGTTTTAATTTGTATTTATTAGCAATTTTAATGATGTTTTATTCTTCAATGTTAGCCGCCTTGGGCTCTTATGGGGGAGGAAAGGTGGGGTATAAATTGAGTAAATAAATAAATAAATAAATAAATAAATAAATAAATAAAATGACAACTCTAAAGGAAACCCTATTATAATCAGTCCTCACTCCTGTGTCAGGGAGATAGATTGCAGCCTGACAGAGTAAAGATTCAATCCATATTAACTGCGGCAGATCTTGCTCTGACAGATGTAAAATTTACTGTGGACTGCAATATAAATTTCTCATAGGTTTCCACTAGATGGTGCCATAGCTACGTCGACGCAAATCTACCTTGCGGTGATGCAAGAAGTGCTGTAACTGCTATGGATTGAGCTTTCTGCCTGCAATGCTAAAATGCACTTATGCCAACCTATTGGGCAGCCTAAAGACAGATAGGCCAGCCTAGCTGCTATAGAAAAGGCCTGGGCTGGTGTATGTCCACTTAGGCTGGCCCAAGAAAGATGGAACTGGGCTGGCCTAGCCGTGCTAGCCCTCAGCAGGGGAATGTTGAGGGCATGCTGAGCATGGTCTAGAGCAGTGCAGTTAGGCTGTATCCAGAGCCGTTTCCAGGGAAGACATGCCCCCTCACATCTCCTCTTAGGCCTCCTCTGGAGTAGGTGTAAATCTGGGTAGACCCATAGGGGTCCATGATAAGCCATGGACTTATCACTCCTGCCTCTTTACCTCAAGATATGACATAACTACAACAGCCCACCTCAGGGTATGGCACATCTTCCACCGCCCCGTGAGCATGCTGCCCTTTTGCTGCTGCCTCTTCAGCAGCAGTTAGGATTTAGCAGTTAGCATCCAGGATATGGGTTGTGTAAGCTTAGCTGGGCCATTTTTTCTGGTCTAACTCAGGATTGCACCCTAAGTGCATGTTAATTTGTTTTAGATTTATTCATATTTTGTATTTTCTTTATTATTTTGCATATTACAATATTGTAATAATTTTCATATGAATATTTTTGGGTTGTGGAACAAATCGTGAGTTTTCATTATTTTTCATGAGAATACTTGCTTTGATATACAAGCTTTTTGGATATCAAGCATGCTTGTGGAAAGAATTGTGTTTGTAAACTAAGGTATCACTATAAGTAAATCCCTTACTTAAATGTGTAAGTAAATATGGCTTCAATCCTAAAGACACTTTCCTGGGAGTAAGACCCATTGAACACAACAGGGCTAACTTTTGAGTAGACATGGTTAGGATTGTGCTCTAAGTAAGTAAATATAAATGTGTAAGAAAAAGCAAGCAAGTAAATCACAAGTAAGTAAATGTAAATGTGCAAGTGAATCAGTGCAGGGAACAGGCGACAGGCAAAGAATGTGTAGTGAGTAGGGGTTGGATTCAGGCCAGGAAGGGACAGATGTTTCCAGGAGTGATGCCATCAATATCCTGTCCTTTTCCACTTTGATCCATCTTATAGTATCCACTCAAACTTGTACCAGCCAAAATGCTGTTGCGGATCCAAGTAGACCCAATTAGGTAACAAGATCTTACCTGCAGGCAAGGGAACAGATATTTTCTTCCAGTTTGCAATAGGGTGCCATATTGTCTACCGGGCACCATGCAGAGAGACATAACATAATCCCATCCCCTGGTAAATCAGGAAAAAGCTTCTATTTGAATTCTGAAATTTCCTACCTAAAATCTGCCAGCTTTTCTTCATAAATTGCCACCGACGTGGCCTCTGCATCGGCATCATTTTCATCATGTTTTTGTTCATCTACTTCCCGAGTTAATGTATTTCCTGAGCCAGATTGCATGAAGGCCTTGTTTGTTTGGAGAAACAGGGATTGATTGATGTGCTTTAGCTTCTCTTTGTTCCCTTGTTTAATCTCCTTCTGCTTCCGGCAGCTTGATTTGTATTTATACCCTCCAGGCATCACAGCAAAACCATCCCTAGGATTTCACCGCTTTCTTGAACACTGATTGGTTACAGTATTGGTAACCATATTCTTTATCCCAACATAACTGATAGCCATTGTACCAAGTGCTGTGGCTCCAATGGTGAGCGGATGTGGCCACATGCCTTTGGTGGCCCTCAATATTCACCATTCTGGGCCAGTCAGTGTCCAGTACCCTCATATTCAATCAGGGGTCTCCAAACTCTGGCTTGGAGGCCAGATGCCTCTGGTCGCCAAACGTCTCTGGTCCTGCTGACCAAACACAATGGTGGGGTGTGATGATGTGATGGGGAAAATGGTGTGTGCTTCATTTCTGTGCTTATATTGATGCTTGCAGAAATCCTGGAAATTTGAGCCCATTCATTCATTAATCTAAGGTACAACTCTATGTATTTAAATTTTTTTTCTGACCCTGGATACTGTGCCACATATTTGATGTGGCAAAAAAGTTTAGAGACCCCTGCATTAAATCAATGAGATCTCCAGTAGCACTGGTTCATTTACTGCTCAACCTTCAAGCAATGTATCTCCTGCACCATCCAATGTATTGTTTCAAAATGCATGCATGATCCTATCAAATCAATGACAGTCTCATCTGGTCCCTATATATTCTGTCAATTTGACTGGATGGTGAGGAAGATTGCTGAACTTATCAATAATTGATGTCTCTTTCCATAAAATGCACGCTTGCTCTCTCACTCTCTCTCTCTCTCTCTCTCTCTCTCTCTCTCTCACACACACACACACACACACACACACTTTTATTCTGCTGAAATGTCTATCATGTGCAAGGCAAAAATAATGAGACAATTCAGTTGTCTTGGGTTAAATATAATCTATAATTTAGTGTTGGTCCAGAATATGAAAGGAATAATTTCCAGTGTGCTACTTTCTCACCCATAATTAACGCGTAATTGATGGATGAATGATGGCTGACTTTTATTAATTGGGTATTGGAAAATAATGCCTTCCTAGACAGTGTATTCCACAAGAAATATACTTGTATTGCATTGTTTGGCACTGTAAAGGATTGGAATAGGTTATGGATGGAAAAAGTCTTTGCACATGGAAACCTTTAGAATCAGCTTGCTTAAGCTTTGTGAATAAACATCAGCTCATAAGTATATAATATTTTCTGTTTAAGGCATACTTTCATTGAATCCTACCAAGTTTTATATATATATCTCCATGTACACAGGGAGGGTGGGACATATACATGGGGTATAGTCCAACTCTTTCCCTCCCATTTCTTTTTCCTTTTAGATTACAATAAGGAATGGAATTAAAATGTTCCCAGTTTGATTAAAGTGTTCCCAGTTTGGAAACCTCTCTCTCTCTCTCTCTCTCTCTCTCTCTCTCCCCACTGACTCACTCACTCACTCACTCACTCACACACACACACAGAGAGAGAGAGAGAGAGAGAGAGAAAGTTTTGAAAGTCAAAACTTCTCCCGAGAAATATTAAAGGAGGCTTCATTGGTTCCAGCTACTAAATTGTTTTATTTCCCATTCTGCATGACTGCCTTTTGAAGCACGAAATGCTATAAAATAAGAAATTTTTTTGTGATTTATATAAGCGACAGGTAATGTAACACACTTCTTGATTCTTTTTTGTTCTGTTAACTACCACTGAAGCAATGTGTTCTCTAACACTGGGAAATGTTATGGAGAAATACATAGAAAGGAGGGGGGGAACACAGCTTTATTGTTTACTCACTTCATTTTTCCTCTATCCTGGTAAAATCCATAAATCAACTATAATGCCAGCCCACAATGTATTGAAACTTATTTGGCCTGTGGGTAATGGTGGGAAGCCGGCTACAAAGAAGTCAAACTAGGATGATGGCAGGGGAGGAATGGACTGATCTCCTTCACACTGTAGAGCCCCACACATAAATCTATGCAGCTGTGATTCTTTATGCATGAAAGCTGCGAGTACAGAGAAGTCGTTATAGGAACAGTGATGGGGTGATGTACTGGCTTCCCACTGGCCATGGATCCACTGACAGTTCTGTGTACAGGATCCCATTCTTTGTTTTTAGCCTAACTTCCCCCAGCAAGTGGCAAAGAAGTGCCTTTTAAAATTTTTGTAACACTCCCAGGGAGGGTTATACCAACGCTGCCACACATCCATGGCATGCCGGTTGTCATGATGCCATGTGGCATCATAACATCATCACACATACACTCTGGCTGGCTTTGAAGAGTGCATGCACAGCTCAGCAGCTGAGTCGCACATACATCCTTCTGAAACAGTTGTATTTCCCAGCTGGTTCAGAAGGGCACATGCGCAACTCAGCTGGTGCCACACATGCACCCTTCTATGCAAGGTCTTGTGCCAGCTTAATGGGGTGTTTGGATTGTATTATTGCAGTGGAGTGGGGAAGCCCTTGCATATCTGTGGACTGGCCTAACACCCCAAGGAAGAGGGGCAGAAGTGGCACTTTTTGTGACATCCCCAGACCAGCATGGGACTTATGCCGGGACTTTTGTTGACCTAAGCAGGGATTAGAATTGCACTGTAAGAGAGTGAATGAATGATTGAGGGAGGGAGTGACATATGTTTTCAGGAAGGCCACTAGCTAGATAATTCATTGAATTCAAGGCCTTCTTTACGACACTGTTTGGAGCAAACACCGCCGTATAGATTAAGCATTCTGGGCAATAAGAGACACACTCTTGTTTATAGCACTTTTTCATTATGATGGCGACAACTTGAAAATGTGTCGGAAGTCCAAGAAACGGCATATCTTGGCACAGCAGCACAAGCAGATTTCCTATTCACTGAACAGATAAATGAAGCCAGTGCTATGTGTGAGCAAAAAAGGCTGCTTGGAATGTTATTCCAACTGCCTTCTGATTTCCACCCTGGGAAATAGTCCCTTGCAGGAACTCACTGTCAATCCCTGTTTCCCACAGGGAAGCAGAGCCTCCTATGTGCCTTTGAATGCAGCTTCTTCCACCTGCCCTTCGGCCAGATTTGTGTTTTGTTGGCTTGCTTTTATATATAAAATCACAATGAAAATCTAAATGCCAAAAACAGTTAGTGTTTCCCAGCTAGTAGTTTGATAATGGCCTGGCAATGCAACAAAGTTGGGAACACCGCACTGATATTAATAAAGGCAGCCATGGTTTGCCAGGTTCCATATGCCCTGGTATTAGATTTTAGAGAAATAAGTTATTATAGGTCACATTCCACAGCCTTAACAAGGTGCACCTGGACTTGGGTGTAACTACCCTACATGTGAAATTGCACTAGACTTAGTAAGCCCTTAACTCACTGCAGCTGATTCTGGGTGTAACATAGAATCAGTGGGGTATTTAAGAGGGGGCATTCTGAAGCCTCAGTGTGGGTTAGAGAAGGAGCATAGAGAATTATGGACTGATTGATACTGGAGTGCTGACTATATTGGACTGACTTGATGTTGCCTAAAACTCTGTATGTATGGTCCTGGACCGGACTTTGACTATGAATATTGCTTAATCCTTTAATACAAGTTGCTAGACCTCAGAAACCTTGTTGTCTTGTCTTCTTTACTAATTGCATTGTTCTTGGCTTGATCAGTGGTATACCTTCTGTTGTGCCAGGGGCTAATCTACCCTATATAGCTCTGGCAGTTTTGCTGCATTTTTAGTTATATGAGCCAAATGTCATTCTGCTTGAGATTTTATTTCATTCCTTTAATGGGAACATATGTGATGTTTGTATTATGGGTCAGCCATTCACCCTAGTCGAGTGTCTTGCTTCTCACATTGGCCAGTCATGAATATAAAAATCCTTTCCTGCTTATGCTTCCTAGACATTCAGTGGTGCATTGCCCATGAGCATGGAAATTCTGTATCAGTGTTTTGGAACTAGTGGTATGGCTTCCACCTGTGCTACTTGAGAAGAGTTGCTATATGTCCCCCCAAAAAACTGGGGCAGACCCAATTTTGGGGGATGGTGTTCACATACTGGCAAGTGTGAGAGAGTGTCCTGTCCTGATTTTGTGAAAGAGAATTATGGCAACCTTTTATTTGAGGTGGTATCTGGTGTTTCTTTCTGGACCTCTGGACACCTGCAATCTGGCAACAAACAAGGAATGTGACACATCAAACCGTGGTAGTTGGAACAGCTCAGTGAACAGGGTTACAAAGCATGCTTTTCTATGCTTGAAAAAGCCCTTATATCCAACCTGAATCTCTTACTGGTGATATTTGCCATTGCCAGTAACTTCTAGTGGTACTTCTTGTGGTACTTCACATGATACTGGACCATGTGAATTATTTAATGCTCTGCATTTGAGCTTCAAGCTTTTGTTTCACCACTGTAGGCAACAGGATACCGGGCTCTCACTGGCATCCTTCAGTCTTGAAAGACTCTGGTATTGTGCTCTGATAGGAGGTCCTGAAACAACATCTAGTGTGGCTAAAAAGGCCAACTCGAGAGTGTCCATCCCTTCCACACTGAGGACAAATAAATTCCGTCCCCTGCCCAGGCCCAGGTTTCGCTGCTTTCGGGTCTGTCTCTTTGCTTCAGCCTGCTGAACAAGTGTCTCTTCCAGTTGGAGAAGGCCATGCTGGGTCTTTTGCCTCCATGCTGAACAATCGGAGGTCAAGGTTTCCCAGCTGTTGGTGTCCATTCCCAAGGCCTTTAGATCCCTCCTGCAGATGTCTTTGTATCGCAGCTGTGGTCTCCCTCTAGGGCGCTTTCCCTGCACTAATTCTCCATATAGGAGATCTTTTGGAATCCGACCATCAGCCATTCTCACGACATGCCCAAGCCAGCGTAGAGTTCGCTGTTTCAGAAGTGTAAACATGCTAGAGATTCCAGCACGTTCCAAGACTGCGTCATTTGAGACTTTGTCACACCAGGTGATGCCAAGAATATGTCGGAGACAGCGCATATGGAAGGTGTTCAGCTTTCTCTCCTGCCATGCATAAAGGGTCCAAGACTCACTGCAGTACAAGAGTGTGCTCAGGACGCAAGTTCTATAGACCTGGATCTTTGTGTGTTCCATCAGCTTCTTATTAAGCCGTACTCTCTTTGTAAGCCTGGATAACATGGTAGCCACTTTACCAATACGTTTATTCAGGTCAGTATCTAAGGAGAGAGTGTCAGAGATAGTTGAGCCAAGGTACACAAAGTCATGGACAACCTCCAGTTCATGTTCAGAGATTGTGATACAGGGAGGTGGATCCACACCCTGACCCATGACTTGTGTTTTCTTCAAGCTGAATGTTAGTCCAAAGTCTTGGCAGGCTTTGCTAAAACGGTCCATAAGTTGTTGAAGGTCTTCGGCAGAGTGAGCAGTAACAGCAGCGTCATCGGCGAAGAGGAAAAACCACAAGCATTTCAGCTGGACATTGGACTTTGCTCTTAGTCTGGAAGGATTGTAGAGTTTTCCATCGGATCTGGTCCGGAGATAGATTCCTTCTGTTGCATTTCCAAAAGCATGCTTCAGCATGACTGCAAAAAAGATCCCGAATAAAGTTGGTGCGAGGACACAGCCCTGCTTCACTCCACTCCGGATGTGAAAGGAGTCTGATGTTAAGCCATCAAAAACCACAGTGCCCTTCATGTCCTCGTGAAAGGACCTGATGATGTTGAGGACCTTAGGTGGGCATCCAATCCTGGGGAGGATTTTAAAAAGGCCATCCCTACTAACCAAATCAAAAGCCTTTGTAAGGTCTATGAAGGCTACAAAGAGTGGCTGTCTTTGTTCCCTACATTTCTCTTGCAACTGTCGAAGGGAAAATACCATATCAGTGGTGGACCTGTTGGCTCGAAATCCGCACTGTGATTCAGGATAGATTCTCTCTGCAAGCATCTGAAGCCTCTTCAGTATGACTCGGGCAAGCAGCTTCCCTACAACACTAAGAAGAGAGATGCCACGGTAGTTGTTGCAGTCACCCCTGTCGCCTTTGTTCTTGTATAGTGTGACGATATTAGCGTCCTTCATGTCCTGTGGTACTCCACCTTCCCTCCAACAAAGGCAGAATATCTCATACAGTTCAGTGGAAATGGTCCCTCTACAGCACCTCAGAACTTCAGCAGGGATGTTATCTTTCCAGGGTGCCTTGCCAGAAGCAAGCTCAATGGGCCATGAATCAGCAACATCCTCAAAAGAAGTACATTTGCTATAAGGAATAAGGGTTTCCTACATAGAAAAATGGGGGGTTGGGTATTTTAATAGCAAAATACGTTTTCACTAATTAGTATTTTCAAATGGGCTATGTGTTTATGCCGATCCTTGAAGCTATTTTCTTGTCCTACCTCTTTTGATCATCATGATGGCTGTTCAAGCAGTATACTTTTTAGAATTATTACAGCCTTTATCTTCATAATTCTGGAGAATATATCTATTCCAACATTTTCAAATGTATCAGCTTGTTAGCTATTATCAGGTTAAGCCAGAAACAATTGGTTTTATTTCTAATGTCTTTTTCTTCATCTTACATTGCTACACTTTAAACACATCGAGCATTTAAGTAACCTGTGTGCCAGGCTTGTTGGCTGGGTATCTAGGTGGAGATAGGCACCCTTCTAGGAAGAACAGCAAAGAATGCATTACAGAATGCATTAGCATGGACAACTTAAGAATCCAGCAAAGGATGAAGGAAAGAGAATTCCATACCAAGGGAATTCAGTGCTTGGGTTGCAGCCCAACCCCAAGTTGGTCCAGAAGTATTGCTGCCATTGAGTTTTAACCAGTGGTGGGCTAAGACCAGTTCAGGCCAGATCGCCCGAACAGGTTGTTGATTCTGGCCCCTCCGCTACCGATCCAGTAGCTAGGGGGGCCAGAAAACCGGGCTCACCAGTTTGGCGCACCCGGGGAAGCCCTACACTGTGTGTGTGTCAAGCTTAGCTTGATGCACATGCAGTGCGCCAGGGTTGGGGCCCACCCTTCGCCCCCCTTACCCCCTCCCACCCACACCTGCAGCATGCTGGGGTGGGTGGTGTGCCCTCCACAGCCCCACCCCTGACCCTCCCTGGCCCTGCCCCCGGCCCTCCCCGGCCCCTGACCCTGGCCTGGCCCGCCCACTTCCGGCGATCTGGTTGTTGGGCCAGGCCGGGCCCACCACTGGTTTTAATGCTAAACCTGCACGTGTTGATCAGTAGCCATCAAGAGAAATCCTGTTAACCCATAACTTTCCAGCATTGACGCAGCTTGCAATGCAGCCCTAGTGCATTCTGCATGAAATTATGCAAATAATTGATGTACAACATGATAGTATATTCAAAAATACCAAGATTTTTAAACTGTTGGGGAGTAGTAGTATCACATGCACAAACACACACACCATGTTTGCCACGAAATGTGGCCCGTACTCCCTTGTTTTAGCACTGTTGAGAAGTTTTGTAAGAGTTCCTACTTTACACACATAACAATACACAAATTGGAATGGGGAGAATCCAGGTATGATTTCGCACATGTACAGTATGTCCTGATAACTGTACTCCGTTCAAAAATCCAGTAAGAATAGCCAAGTACATGAATCAAAGACAGGACACTAAAGATAACTTTTAGTTCACTTCTATTTTTTTCCCTTTGACAAAGTGATATTTAATTTGGGTCAACTGACAAGTTCTTTTAAAACTTTTTTCAGATTGATCTTGAAGATCATCAGATGATAGGAAGGCTGGGATCTTTTAGAAGACTGAGATAATAATTGACTTAACACTTGTAATGTGTTATTTTATTTATTTATGCTCCAGAAAGGGAAAGCATGGTTGTGGAAGACAGATAGTGCTGAGAAGGTATTAATTATCCTACCATTTGACGAATCAAGCCCACATATAGTACCATCAGGACACTTCAAACAATCTGTCACAGAAATAACAAAAGAGCTATTTTTACGAGCTACATGTTTTATGTTTTTTCCTAACCCCTAAAACTTTATAGCAGTTTTTTTTTAGGAAGAAACACAAGTCTTGAATTTCAAAGTAGTTTGCATGATTGTACTGAGTAAATAGTCTGTTTTGTATGCCAAAGATCCCTGGTTGAATCCCTAGTATTTCTAAAAAGACCTGAAACCCTGGAGAACTACTGTCAGTCCTGCTGAATAGTACTGAACTACCTGGGCAGTGATCTATCTCAAAACCACTTCTTATTTACCTATCAATGTTTGGATGAGATTCTTTTTTTGTCCCTGACTGCTTCTCATTGCACTTCACCTTCATATACACCAAATATTTAATTACACAGCTGGACAATTTTGAGAATTGTAGTTAGTCAATAGAAAACAATGCTTTTTTATTGTTGATCAAATGTCCTCGGCGGAGCATAGCTTTCCTTCAGAAAAAAATATCAAAATGGAGCTGCTTTGATTCTAGTTTAGTTTTTTAAAAAATAATACATGATATTCACATTCTGAAATGAGACAAATAAAAATCAATTGCCTTAACTCTGGTGGACTCTCATAGCAATGACCCTTGGAGTTTTTCATTTAATTTAATAGGTCAGTCAAATTTATCTCATTAAAGAGCAACATTTCCCCTGGTTTCAATCAGGCAGAAAATCCTTAGATACTTTGGCTTGCAAAGTCTGGTTTCCTAGAAAAAAAATCGGACACACAGACACACAAACACACTCACTCACTTACAGGGCAATCCTAATCCTTGGTTTTGGTAGCACAAGTCCTATGCTGGACTGTGAGTGTTCCAAAAATGCTGTAAAACATTTCTGCGCCACTCCTGGGGATGAGGTAAGGTCAATGCACAGACATCCACCCATTTCTTCATGCAACTGCAGGAACGGGGAAATGGAAAACTTGTACTGGCCTTACTTGTTTAGGATTGTGTCCTCGTTCACCCAGGTTATTCTCACCAGTTAGGTGAGAATAAGTCCCAGCATAAGTGCTGGACTGGGGATGTCACAAAAGTGCTGTAGGACATTTGTGAACCATTCTTAGGAGGGATAAGCCAGTGAACAGACATGCACTGACCTCCCCAAACCACCACAGGAATTTGAGATAGGTGAGTTGTGGCGGCTTAAATAAATAGTATTGTGCAGTCAGTCACTCATTCACCTGTTCGCCCTCTCACCCACCCACCCACCCACCCAACCAACTTATGGTGACATCACTAGGGAGGTGTAGGGGTCAAAGCCATTCTAGGTGATACACATGGAGAGGAGGGGGGACAACACTACTACCCAACATTTTCAAAATCTTGGTACTTTTGAATAATTACATAGCACTTGATGTTTATTTTCATTCAAAATGCAATGAGAGACACTGAAACACAAATCCTAATGCTGCAACCGAGCAGAGCAATCCAGTTCCTGTACCCAATTCTTTTTTGGGGGTGGGGGAAAAACATTAATTTTCCTTTAATTTATAAGTGATTCGGGTTGAGATGTAATCCCAAAACACCATGAAATTTCACAATACAAGACCAGTTTAAAAACAAACCATGACCAAAATGTTCTATAAATATGAACTCCTGAGCATGACAGGAGTTCAGCAAATCTCCAGGAGAGCATCTTATTGCCTTTGCCTCCGACATACACTTCTTGTCAGCCTCAAGTAAATAACAAAAACCAGGAGATCACATCAATGCTTCCACATCAATTCTTGAAAACCAGGAGATCACATCAATGCTTCCTGTCACCACACATCTCTGCTTTGTGCCAAATCAAAGAGTCTTCACATCTCGCTCATCGACGGCAGTCTGTCAGAGGAGTGCGCAGGACTTGGGCTTTTTTGTTTTAAATGTCAGGAGCATTGATTCTGCTTGAACATGTTCACTGAGAGAGATGCTTCACAATGAGAATGCAATTCATGTGGAGCAGAATTGTTTTGAAAGATGCATATTGGTAAGGAGCTGCAGAATCTCATCAAGGAGGACCATCTTGGACACCTGTGTCCTTCTACTAGAAGGGTGAAGCAGGTGAATAATTAAGGTGCAACTAAAGCAGTGAAACCAATAAATAGCAGACATTCATTGGAATTTACTGCCAGATGCCCTTTGCCACCTCTGTGAAATATGAAATAGACTGGAGGGCACAATAGTAACCAATTTAGGCTGACACAACCCAACCGTCTCACCATTCCTGCAGTGGAATGGGGACTCTGGTGCATGTCCCTGCACTGGCCTAACCCCCTAGAAGTGGTGCAGATGTGCCTTATTGCAATTTTGTGACACCCCTGGGCCAGGATGGGATTTGTGGCAACCTATGCAGTAAGGCCTATGTCTCAATGAGTGGAACCTGAAGTACAGAAGTAGAAGATCTCAAACCTGGCTTATGGGAAGCATCTCATTATTAGAAAGCAGGCCACCGTCAGTCTTGAAAGAATATGGTATCGTGCTCGCTGCATACGCTGCATGCGAAGCATGAAAGCCTGGGTTGGATTGTTATGGAGGATAGGCTGTTACCCAAGCAGCAGATCCCCCCTCTCCACGCCACTGAATTAGTCCAATGGAAAGGCAGAGCCAATACGATTGGATCCAGCTGGCGTTGCAGAGCTGGACTAAGGACAGGAGTTCACCCTGTCTTGTGGGGCCACCCCAGGTCTCGAACCCTGGCCTGCTGGTTAACAGATACAGCGTCTTAACTGCTTCAATAATGCCGAGTAAACTGTCCCTCAGAGCAAAATAATGCCAGGATGTGTCTACTATTAGTTGGTCCAAATCTGAGAGGACCTGTATAGCAAAATCAGGAGAATGATGCATCAGAAAGGAGATGAACTCCCCACAAAATAACTGAACTTAGCATTTTCAAGCAGTTTGGGGGTCCCCAGGTACGTTTTTAATCCAAACCATCAGTGTCACCCTATCTCATAAGGAGACAATGACAGAGCTTGCCTGGTTGAGTATTGTTTAGGAACCTCTGCTCTAAACCCTTTCCACTTCACAACCCCAAATTGTTCCCTACTAAAGTTTATTTTCATTTTTGTTCCCAGAGCTTCCTTGCATAATTCCGCATCCGTTTCCGTTGCAGTGTATGACAGCCCAGCGGGAGTTTTGTCAAACTGGGTTCCTTGCAAGGACGGCAGAAAACAGAGCGGTTGTCAAGCGCCTGACAGGCTACAATACAATCCGTAGCTGGTGGGCTACTTTCAGCTTTGTGGGTCACAAATTGTGTGGGCCAGGCTGACATTTCCTTGGCATCATATAGGCATGTATTTATAGATACCCATTCTCCCATCTTCTACTGACACTTTCTGAAATGAAATAGTAGGTACTGCTGGAATGTGTCAACAACTGGGGATTTAAACTTCCCCAGCCTCCAAGTTTTCAAGGTTGTTCCAGTGCTAGGGGAGAGGTAGTGGGGAAGAGAGGGAGAGGTGGTGGGGAAGAGAGGGGGGGGGGAAATAAATGTACCATTTTTGGAAACTATACCCAGCCACTTCAATTTTAAGCTCCTGCAATTTTGGAAAGTGAAAAAGTGAGGGTAGGTATTCCTCCGTGATTTGAACATTTCCCCAATTTTAGTAATAGAGCTCGACTGGCTGCTCTACTTTTTTCTGTACACATGTGAATCTATTAGATTGCACAGTGGAAGTGAAAAAACACACTCCAATTTAACGTTGTGCCTTATGGATCCCAGTAGAAATGGACGTACAGGTCCATGAATCCCCAGTAATGTGTGCTATTTATAGCAAACTGACTAGGATTTAATAGCATAATATGTTTATGTTCCCCAGGGAATCTGCTCTTATGGAAGATATATGTAGCTAACTCAACTTCTCTTTGGACTTCATATTTTAGCCTTTTGACATAAAACAAAAATCATCATACAAGTTGGCATTTTTATTATATCATGTTCGCGAAATGGCAGGATAGGTCCTTGTGGAAAACAGGAACTATTTATTCAATCCAAATGTCTCTCAAAGGGTCTAGGGCAGACACTTCTGTTTGGGCCATGCAAAGAACAAACATCTCTCATTTTGTCTCTTGGGCTTACGTCCGACTTGTGTCCCTGAGATGATAATGCGGCGATTAACTACTGCCTGAAAGCAATATGTTCATGGGTTGTACTCAGAGGATGCAAACTGTAGTAAGAACCTTGCAATTGCAGCTTCTTAAGCAAGGATGAGAAAACTGAGACACCTCTCTGGCAGAATGGACATTACCTTCCTTGGCATCTGATTACTCAAGACGGGGAAAAGGGGACATACCAAAGGCACAATCCTATATGCGTCTGGTGCCACACACTACAGTGGTACCAAAGCAGTCACCACTTTATTCTTCAAGGCTGCAGAAGAAGCCAGATATCACATTGGGTAAGGCAACATTTGTACTTTTACCCCTTAGAGCCCCCAGAGCTGGACCATTCAGATCTGGACCAGCTATTTAGCTTGGTGCAGAACTAAGAAGAACCATGCCAAGCTCTGAAACTTGGGAAAGGGGGTTTTAATTGCTTCCTGGCCCACCCTTCCTCATCCAATTTTGCTTCTACCCCACCTACTCCTGTCATCCCAAAACCCAAAACACCTCCCTGTCACCCAAAGGGGAACACTTATAAATGCATGTACACCCCATGTACATGCTACTAGGCTCTCTGTTGGTGCCCAGTGGTTCTAAACACCAATGCCCAACAGTGAAATCCACTGATATTAGGTCATAGTTGTACTTCTATTTTGAGCATAACTGTCCTAAACAGATTGTCTCTTTTTAGGCAAAGCAGAAAAAAATCTGAAAATCATTGGAAAACATTTCACACATTCCTCATCGAAAGGTCAAGCTCTCAACATATCATAAACCTCTCCTCTCCATGTGTGTGGGTGGATTCAGAAGGCACTCTCATGTAGAGTGACAAGTAAAATCTTGTGTCGACTTTACCATGTAAAAAAATGATTGACAAACACAGCATCTGGTCAGATATTTCCATGATTCCCCTCCTGTCTTTGTCAAAAACAAATCTTACATAAGTTTGTCGAACAAAAATATTAAATACTTCTGTGCTCATATGTTTTGTCATGAATGTGCGCAAAGAGGTGCAGATGGGAGGTGAGCGATGAAAAGTACCAGATGTACTCCGAGACGGAAACTATTATGGGGGAATGTATTTTGGTCTCTACTATATTACGCACTGACAAGCAGGCTCGGGAAATGCTGGGAGAGTCCAGGTTGCAGTCATGTACGCCAGTACTGTAGGTGATGCGGTAAAAGAGAAACAGATTTATCTACTTTCCAGCCTTTCGTGCAATATTTCTCCAAAGTGTCCTTTGTATGACCCTGATATCAAAGTTTTCCCAGCTCCCTTCCATTTTGCATCTAAAGGCACAATCCTAACCAATTTAGGACAAAATCCATAACAGATATGGGTCCATGCAGTTACGTCACCCTGTAGTGACTTATGGAAAGTCACCTTAACTGCTCCATCACAAAGGGCTTAATTTGGCTTTAGGATATGGGCCTCAGACTGACATAACTCACCTACTTCTATTCCTGTGGTGATGTGGGAAAGCTATGCATGTCTGTGCACTGGTTTAATCTTCCCAGAAGTGTCGCAGAAGAGCCTTATGTCACTTTTGTGACACCCCCAGGCCAGCACAGGACATATGCCGTGATTTATAGAAACCTACCTGGGAGGTTAGGATTGAGGCCCAAGTATGGTATGGACCACATGATGAACTCTGCATTTCAGCCACTGGTTTTATTTGTCTTAGACTTTTGACCTTAATTCTGTTTGCCTTGCTTACTTAGTAAGTCTTCATGCTCTCTTGCTCCTATCTCTTTGCACATTTTTTTTCCTCGACACTGCTATAATAAGAAGTGTTCTGGGCCTTTTGCCAAAAATGGCTTTTCCACGTCGCACATATATCAAGCAATGCTTTTTGCCTTTGTTATTTCCACGCTTCCTATTCTTCTGAACAGAGGCCTCAATGTCTTCAGGTCATTTACAACAATAAAAGTTCTCTCTACAGAGCTACTTTTTAAAAAAGTGGACACTTTTCTTTACCCTGAAACAATATTTATTGGCCGTCGAGATTATACGAGCAAATGGTTTACCCAAAACTGGGGTCTGTCTGCGACAGATATGAAACCTGGCCACCCTTCATAACACTGTGCATAACAGAACTGGGGACATTCACATCTTGCGTCTTCTTAGTTACAGCTGGAGAGGAACAAGCAGTTCCTATGCTCAGGCAAACAACACTGCTTAAAAAGGACTATCTTTATTTATTTGCAGGGTTTATGCCCCAACTTTTGACATATTCGGCTGAGATTATTTGCTTAACATGATTCTATCAAATAATACTCAGAAAAGATTACCTAGTGAATGAATAATAAGGCAAAAAATAGCAAATTTTACTGGGAAGGAAATATTAAAAATATATATGGGTTGTCCAGCGTTATCCATTATAGTTCCATTCTGGGAACCCCCCCCCCCCCCATGGGTAAAAAAATATGTTTTGTCAAATTGGGGCAGTGTTAGTGTTTGTGTTGGGGGGGGGGGAGGTGGCTTCCCAAAGAATTTACTTCCACTGAGAGCCTCCACTGGCTCTTTATGAGCCCTGCTGCCAGTTCAAAGAGCCCACCTCTTCCACCCACATGGCTTTTCAAAGATCTGATTTGATCTTGGGCCAGACAGGGTGTTAGCAAGGCACAGTCTTTCCCCTGTTCCCCTTTTGCTCACCATCTCAGTGTGCACCTTCCCTGTTGGCACAACATTTGGGGAGGCATGTACCCATGGCACATGCTCTTGGATCCACTCCTGGATCCAAGGGAACATATCTTTGGATCCCCTCCTGGATCCAGTAAACAGTAGTTAGAATACAGATCATGAGTTTAGACTGGCAGGTTATTTCCAAAATATAATTCAAATTTCACTTCTGTTACCTTGGACAGTTCTTTACTACATTTAAAAGTGTCTTTCCTTATAAATAACATGAATTTCCACTTGACCAGTATAAAATGAAACCAGAATCTGGAAATGCCTGGAGATATTTTATGTTGGTAAAAAAATAAAAAAAACAAAGTGGATCAGTTAAGTTTACTTATCTATATTTTTTTTGCTCTCTCTCTCTCTCTCTCTCTCTCTCTCTCTCTCTCTCTCTCTCTCGCACTTAACAGTTACTGAATAGTCTGGTTGAACAACACTGGTACCGATGCATAATTTAGGAACCTTTCCAAGTTTTCATCATAAATTTTGTATTTACAAGAGACTGTGAATTTTTGTAAACTATTTGGAGGGGAAAATGTTGTTTGCCAATGCTATTGCATTAGTTATTAAATTTTCAAAGTATAGATAGTATCAGATTGTTATGCTAGAGAAATTAGACTGAATAGAAAATCTGTTTCATTGATTCTTTTGTTGGGGAAAACAATCATTTCCATAACACCGTAATCATTTCCTGAGACTAAAGTCAACCTGGTCTGATTTTTCCCCCCTGAAAGTTATCCTGTTTTAATCATTCCAGATGCATCCTAATAAATATGAGATCGTATTCAAAATGAGTGCATAATATTGTGGTTATAGAGACTATCGGGACAGGGAAAGAATATAAAAAACATTGTTGGTTCTTTAAAATTAATAAACAAATATGACTTTTGCCCTTCTATGAAAATCCCTTCTTTGATTCAGAGAGCTATTATTCTTGCTGCAAAACAAAAAAAAATCAGCAGAGAATATCAGTATGTTGGTCTAACTGGAAAGATTGGGCCCCTTGAAAGACTGAGCCATGAGGATGGCCATCTTCTGAAAGTCTGCCACACCAAAGGATGTACGGTTATTACAAAAATAAACTGATTATTTATTTTTTAGACTCTCAGCCTGCTGTATCCAAAAGTTAAAATCAAACCTCAGATCAAACCCAAAACCAAAGCACATTAAAATCGAAACTCTCCATTAAATATTAAAATTATACCAAGATACTCAGCTTGACATGCTAGCACCAACTTGTAAAGGAGTTACTACACATACATTTTTATAGCTCTCCCCCTGACAATTAATCATATTTATGTGCAGGAAATTCTCTGCTACTTCACACATTGCCAAACTTCTGTGATTGTACGTAAGAGCCAAAGTCAACCCTGTCTGTAGATCACAGCCTGTCGTAACGAGTATCAGTGCTGCTCAGATATTCAATATACAGTCTGGTTTCGAGGGATCTGAAAAGATTCCTCCCACCCACTAAAAAAAATCCATTGTTTTCCTACAGCTTTCCAGGTTTATTCTTTTTCCTCCTGATCTGTTTTGCTCAGAACTGTAACACACTGCCCTGATACCCAATAATTTCCAGGGTATCCCCAGATCTCACTGTGGCAGCTTCATACCCCCCCCCCCAAACTCCTTCTCCTGTGCAAGCTCCCTTCTCACGGAGAAGTAATGGAAGTGCCAAGCCAGGAAATAACAGACTTCCACTATAATGTCTTCTGGTTTCCCCTGGATTAGCGGTCATTGTCTGTAGGGGTTTCACACCCTTCTCTTGTGGCGGTATTTAGCTACCTTAACTAGGGCAGAGCTTTTTCAGTCATGTGTCTCCTTGGTGCACCACCCAGGACAGGTGTCCTTCATACTCCAACCTAGTTACACCTATGACTTCAATGTCATTTAAAGAGCATCAACTCAAAATTTCCTTACTGAAACTTATTTTTTTAACCCATTTGCTCTTGTTAATGTGCATGCTTTTGTACGTCTTGTAATGTTGATACTATGCTTAAACTCCCTTGTGTGCTTATATCCATAGATGTCCACTTTAAAAGCAATTGCAGAATTAAGACTTTTTTAAGGCTGTTGCTATGCATCAGTGCACATTAAAAGCCTTTGGAAGCCCTGCTGCTGCATAAATGTGCATAAACCTCTGAATTTCCCCAGTGAGTATCTCTGCATCTTCTGAAAGCTTTCGAAATAAACTAAAGCTACAATCCTACACACTCTTACCTGGGAGTAAGCCACACTGAATTCAGAGAGGCTTACTTCTGAGTCAGCATACTGTATGAAAATCAGGGTGACCATATGACTGGAAATTCCTAGATTTGTCCTCTTTTTAAGCCCTTTGTTCAGGTGTCCTCCAAAAGGGCTTCATTGTCCTCCATTATGGCTCCATTTTGGAATTTTGTGATCATGCTCAGTACCCCATCATGTTGTATGTCGTTGGATTTGTATTGAAGAAACCTGGGTGAGGATCATGCCTACTTTGAGCTACTTCCATATGAATAGGTGCTGGAAACAGGTATTGAGGTGGTCCCTGGAGCAGTATCATGCCTCTAATGCTTGCATGGGTATAGCTGCTGTATATGCCTACCTTGAGCCACTTCCATGTGAACTGATGCTGGAAACAGGTATTGGGGGCTGGAGTCCTAGCAGTAGGATTGTGCCTGCTTTAAGTCACTAGCATAGGTATAGCTGCTGGAAACAGGTTTTGGAGAGACTACATTATCTGGGGTAGGATCATGTTTGCTTTGAGCCACTTCCCATGTGCATTGTTGGTGTTGCAAATAGGTCTTGCAAATAGGTTTTTAATTGAATAAGTAGTAGTATAATATAGCGTTGAAATTAAGTACAGGAAAGCAATATGAGTGTTTTTAGCTTTTATTTTATGTCCTACTTTTGTCCTACATTTTTGGGTGTCCTACTTTTTTAACATGTCAGGAATTTTACTTGGATGTCAGGAATTTTGGGGGACCTCGTTCTCTTGTTGGGGTTCAGGCATCTGGTCATCCTGTATGAAAAGTAACTCTTTGCTGCCAATCTCTCATATCCCCTCATTTTAGGTACACAGTAAGCTAATTTAGGCCGTGAATTACCTGGAAGATTGCATTCTAAGGTATCCTGTATACCTATATTTATGTATAAATGTATACACTGCATGCACTGTATTAATGAATGAAATTTTAGGGTGTAGTTGTGGCAAGAGGGTTTGAACCCAGGATTTATTTGTTAATCAACTGTTATATGAAGACCTTTTGCAACCAGAAAATCAGAACCCATAACCCAACTGTCAAGGGACAACATTATCTTCAAACAAATAACTTTGAATTCTCCTTACATTCATATCTAATAACAAAACTGCATCTTCTAAAATAAATTAGTTTAATTTGGGTAGCCAGGGAGTACATATGAAAATATTGTGCTATTAAAATTAATTTTATATGTCTTGAGGATCAGAAATGGAAGTTAAAGACTTAACACATGCATGTGAGAATTTGCTTAAGGGATTTTTTTTTAAAAAAGTTTGTCATAAAAGAGGATATCTGTATATTTAAATGTTAATTCTAGATCTGGTTTTGGGAACATGAAAAATTGTCATTTATTTCTACCTGATGATAGTGGTGGGCCTTAAAAGAATATCAGATTAAAGACACTCATAATAGCTATGACATCTCAAAGATCTCAGAAACATTTCCTTACATTACTAACAGTGCAAACCTAAGCATGTCTACTCAGAAGTAGGCCTCATTGTGTTCAATAATACTTACTCCCAGGAAAATGTGGTTAGGATTACAGCCTAGCCCCCAAATCCAAAGTAACTGCAGGAGCACGTAAGAGACTCTAAGTGCACCTGTAGTTACTGCACCACCCAGTGAAAACCTATGAGAAATTCATATTGGAATCCAGAGTAATTTGTTCTTACACCGGAGCAAGAACTCCCCGTAGTTACTCTGGATTTTGCCCTTAATTAATTTATATTTTAAGAATAAACACTCATTGCATTTGAAGACCTTGATGTTAACCCCATGCTTTCCAGAAGTGTCAGGGAAAGCGGTCCCTATTGATCCCAAACTCTTGCTGCAATCCTAAAGACATTTTCCAGGGAATAAGACCCATTGAACATAAAGGGGTTTACTTTTGAGTAAGGATTAGGTTAGCATTGTGCTGTTTCCTTAAAGGATATTATGCATTTCAATTATAGGACTGTGTAACAATATTCTGTCAAGATAATTTTAAATGTAAAGGGTTTTATTCTCTGACAAAAGCTATATAATTTACATAGTATTGAAGACAATGGAGAGAGTATGGCATCATCGCCCACCTGATGACATCATTAGATGCAAATTGGGGCTTAGGGGCAGCTCTATCTTGGTCTGAGTATAAAATAGGTTTAATTCCAAATGTATGCAGAATTTTTTTTTCTGAATTAATCCAATTTAATAAGACTCTAAAGTACACACAGTGGCTTTGTCGCATTATTTGTCGCATTATTTGTCGCATTAATTTGCTAGTTATGTGACATTTCTTAAATGTATATTATCAACTCGCAAAAATGTACCTGTGTTGCATGAGTAAAATTCCTCCATACGCCATCCCTCCACTGCGCATTATTCTCCCACTGTACATCATCCCCCCGTGCGCATTGTCCCTCCCATGCGCACCATCCCACCATGCACATCATTCCCCATGTGCAATACCCTGTACAGCATCTCCCCATGCACCCCATTTCCTCATGTATATCATCCCCCCATGTGCACCATCACCCCCTAGGTATCCTCCCTCCCAGTGCATCAGCTGAATGTTGATCAGTCAGTCTCCAGAGTTAAGTATAGGACAAAAACATGTTGCACCCCTTTTCAGTCCTTTAGGTGTTAAGTTTCTCAACACTGGTTCTTCTTGGCTGTTCATATCACAAAAGGAACACCCTCCAACAAATTTCATGCTTCTAGGTCCATGGGTTGGGGCAGAGCAACCCCCAGTCAGGGATTTTTCAATGCAAAGTATAGGGAGGAAAATTCATTGCACCCCTTTTCACCCCCTTTCGGTTGGAATTTCCGAAAACTGGTTCTTAATGGATCCCTCTGTCTTGGAACACCCTCCCCAAATTTCACATTTCTAGGCCCAGTGGTTTTGACTGGCTGTTGATGAGTGAGTCAGTGTGTGAGAGAGTGAGTCAGTCAGTAACTTTTCAGCTTTATATATGGTATATATATTCTGCCAGCCCTTTAAATAGCCCACATAAACCTGGAACTTAAAAAAGTCCTATGTCTTTTTTTTACTTTCTGTTTCCTAGTGCCAGTAATACCCTGTGAATATTAAGCAATTTTCAAATCCTTGCTGCGGCAATCTGGTTATTGAAGTGAAAAATTAGCACTTTAAGGGACTTCTGAGTTCACAATGAGATGTTTCTTATAACAATCTCCCCACCGTTAAATTGGATTCACTTTCAAGTTGGTCTTCCTCCAGACTAAATTACCACATGTAATTAGCTTACAGTGAGACTACCAGCCTTCGCCTTAGCGTGTCAGTGCACGCTCCTTCCGTACGGTGGGGTGAAGGGTCAGCCATTCCCATCTTTGCAACACCAAACAGATCTCACTGAGGATAATAAATATCCCTACAATCCAGAGTAACTACGGGAGCACGTAAGAGACATTACATGTAACTGTTGTTATTGCACCACCTATGATGTTATTGCATCATATTGCAATCCAGAGCAAATTGTTCTTACACCGGAGCAAGGACTCCCTGTAGTTGCTCTGGATTGCACCCTTAGTCTTTGATTTTTTTATTTTTTTAAAAAGAGCTGTGAAACATTATACAGTGGTGTCTTGGGTAAAGAACGACATGGGTAAAGGACATTTTGGGTAAAGAACAAAATTTTCTCAGAAATTTTGACTTGCATAAAGAACACTGTCTTGGGTAAAGAACACTTCTGAGGATGTTTGGAACAGGCTTCCATGGCAAGGGAACCCACAGGGGGGTTGAAGGGACAAGGGGGAGACAAGGGCTACAGTACAGTAGCACTGTAGCTTGAGCTACAGTGAGGCCCTGGGCAAAGTTTTGAATAGGCTTCCATGGCCAGGGAACTCATGTGGGGTCTGGGTGGGGAGCAGCCTGAGCCAGGTTTGTATGTGGGATCTGTGTGTGGCAGCGTGGAAGGTGTGCCTTATCAATGTTCTAATGCTGCTCTCCATCAGCAGCTGGGGAATGTTAAAGTTGCACAAAAAGACAAAGATTCCTTTGAGCCAATGGATAGCAGTGACTCCATTAGTGATAGTGAAAGAGCACAATCTTAACCATGACTACTCAGATGTAAGCCCCATTGTGTCTAATAAGTACTCCCAGGAAAGTGTCTTTAGGATTGCAGCCTAAGGGCGCAATCCCGAGTAACTACGGGGAGTCCTTGCTCTGGTGTTAAGATCAATTTGCTCTGGATTGCAAAATGAATTTCCCATAGGTTTTCACTTGGTGGTGCAGTAACTAATGGTGCGTAATGTCTCTTACGTGCTCCCGTAGTTACTCTGGATTGTAGGGATAGTAGACTTCATAGGATCATGCACATTGAATGCATGTTTTGAATTCAATTCCAGTGTTTTGTTATCATTTTTACATCCACTTAATATTTTTCTATGAATATTTTTTGGGTTCTGGAACCAATTGTCTGAGTTTCCATTATTTGCTATGGGAAAATCCACTTCTCGTAAAGAATGTTTCATGTAACAAACATGCCTCCAGAATGAATTAAATTTGTTACGTGAGGCACGCTGTAAATTTGATACGTGAGGCCCTATAAAGCAAAATTTTATATGTCCCTACACAAATTGAACCTCGCCATCCACATTGGTTCCAGGAACATCCATGGATACCCATTTTATACAAAAGCAATTGTTTATCATGATAATGAACCAGGCAATGAATCAATATGCATCAAATTCCCTTTCAAGGGTTTTAAAATAGTTTTGTTTCATCTCAGAGGCAGATGCTTAATTGCTAAGCAATTAAGAAGAGATTATCACTTTGTATTGATGTGATAATCACATGGGGGAACAGTGGGGTCTCCCTCCAGATGAAACCTGAAACCAAAGTTGAACCTTTAAGTCAAGCTTAATTACCTGCCACACGATGTAATAAGCAGGCTGCTCTTAAACCATTAAGTGCTACTTCAGGGATGTCTTTTAATTTAAAGAGCTAACCTCATTCAAGTTGAGAAAAAAATGCTGATAAAACTATAATAATTAGGTAATACCTGTATATAGTCTGTTGAATATCTTCATCCAACGCACCATGCTATTACCTTGTAATTTTATTTTATTTGTAGACCTTCTTTCTTCACTTCTGGAAACTAAAGTGGCAATCAGGGGACTCTTAGGTACAGTGTTGAACCAAACCCCCAAATCCAGAGTAACTATGGGAGCACGTAAGAGACTTTACATGCACCCGTAGTTACTGCACCACCTAGTGAAAACCTATGGGGAATTCATACTGGAATCCAGAGTAAGTTGTTCTTACATCAGAGCAAGGACTCCCCATAGTTACTCTGGATTTTGCCCAAAGTCATTGGTATCCAAGGCCAGCTCAGGGTTGCAATCACCCAAAATCAGAAGTGGGTTGTGATCACCAAAAGAGGCACTTTGGAGTAGCAAGGAGACTTTGGCACCACCACAGCAGATTGGGTGGTGTATGGTCCTTGTCAGCCACCACCATGATGAGAAGGGGTGCAAACGTGCCCACCACTCCACATGTGTCTTCCCCACTGGGGAAGTCAGGGAGAGCTCTGGTGTCCTCTGAAGCCAGTTAGGTTCTGTTGCCTGGCAGACTGTGGAGGGTCCATGTGCCCCAGCTGGTCCATGGCCAGCTGGGAGCAACAGATTTCCAGAGAGGGGGAGTCACTGCAGTGCATGTGCATCTTGACATAATGTCATCACAGAATGTCATGACATCATGGCATGTCATGGGCGCAGATTGCGTTCAGTACATATCTGCCTGTCAGAGACACTTGATGGGATTGGGTCAAAACTATTCTCTTTCCTATCTTCAGTGGCCCTCATTAACTGCAGGGGGTTACTTCCCAAAACCCATGTGGATCACAAATTTCATGAATGCTGGAGTCTAACATCCAATGTGTTGCACTGGCACAAATAAAAACTCTGGGGGTTTTTTAAGAATAAAATTTACCGTGGACCCTCTTGTTCTACAGGTCCCTTATCCATGGAATTAACCATATATGTGTCAGGTCATGTGTGATGCACACCAAGGTCTTACAAGCTTCCTTCAGAGGATGCTCCCTGATCTCACCAGACCAGTGATGCTCTCTCACTTATTTCCTGGGAGGGAAAAATACAGCTTTTATTTTAGGCTTGCTCCTATCTTAGAGTTTTTGAATTTCCCTTTTATTCTTTCCAGTTCAGGAGTAATATAAGGAGAGAAACTTTTCATAGCTGTGATGGCTTTCCTTCCCAGGAAGGCTATCAATGAGATACAGCTTTCAACACCCACTGGAAATTGCCTATAGCATTATGCATTCACGATACAGACTTTTTCAAGTATAAAGGACAGGGTGGAACCAAAATATAAATCATATGGTTGTTTTTGGGTTGCTGTAATCTTCCATCCATTTCCCCCCTTCATTGAAAATACAGGGACATACTTTGCTTTTCATTGCCTTAACTAAATCTTAGCTTTATGCAAATATACATCTGCTCTTTAAAATAGCACTGGATAAATAACCTGCATTTACTATGAAACAGCTAAAAGATACAAGGGTATTTAGAGCACATCCTTGGTTTTAAATTATTTGCTCCAAGCAGCAGCAAGATCTAATTGTGATTAGTTTTTATGACTCTTGTCTTCACAATTAATATATTTCTTCAGAGCATGGGAGTCACATAATAGGAGCCATCGTATATTAGATGCATTGTATATAAGACCATCATGCCCCATTCAATGGTAGAAGTCAATTGCAGAAGGCCAATTGGGGAGAACACACTAATGCTTAAGAAAAACTGAAAACCCAGCATGATCTCCTGTGCATACAAAAGAAAGCAGGCCTCTGTCAGTCTTGAAAGACTGTGGTATCGTGCTTGGCGCTGCATATGCTGCATGCAAAGCACGAAAGCCTGGGTTGGATTGTTATGGAGGATAGGCTGTTACCCAAGCAGCAAATCCCCCCTCTCCATGCCACTGAATTAGTCCAGTGGAAAGGCAGAGCCAATACGATTGGATCCAGCTGGCATCGCAGAGCTGGGCTAAGGACAGGAGCTCACCCTGTCTTGTGGGGCCGACCTGGGTCTCGAACCCTGGCCTGGTGGTTAATAGGCACAGCGTCTTAACTGCTTGCGCCACCCATAGCCTATAAGAAAGGGATGCACATATTTTGATTTTTTATGTTTTTCACACATTTTGATGCTGCTAATGCAAATGGGCAGAGGCTCTGTGGCTGTGTTATCAAAGCTGTTGTCCAATCCCTTCTGAAGGGCATCCAGGTATCAATAGCCAGGTATCATCACCGCATCATGTGGCAAGGAGTTCCACAGACTAATTTCACTGGATAAAGTTTTATTTTGTCTGAAGGAATCAATCCATCTCATGCACGGGAACTTTACTGCAACAAAAGAAAAACTGCAACAAAACCGGGAATAGAAAACCTAAGTAGTAAGTAAGTAGAGTAAGGAACAACCAATAATTCTGAACAGTCAATGAGATAGATTACAAATCCCTCTTCTGGTGGAACTAATATTTTTACCTTTGGCCACTAGAGAAAAAAGTTGCAGTTGTTGCAGTTTGTCCTGGTTTTGTTGCAGTTTTCCTGCTAGTCATAATCAACTCTAAAGATAAACAGATTACGTTCTCTCACACACAACAAGAAAACCAGGAGACAGCCACAAAAAACTGAGTGTCAAGAGAATTAGAACAGACAAAATAAACCATTTTTTAAAAAACCAGCATGTTCTTAGTCTGTGGAACCCCTTGCCACAGGATGTGGTAACAGCAAATGACTTGAATGGCTTTAAAAGGGCGTTGGGTAGGCTGATGGAGGACAATTCCATCTCAGTTTACAAGCCATAGTGGGCATGTGCAACTGCTTTGTTTTTAGAAATAGGCTGTCTCTGAATACCAGATCCAAGAATGTACCTGAATGGGGTGGGATTTGAACCCACAACCCCTGGGACACTACACAGGTTCTTCGGAGAGGTAACCAACATGACAGAAAACTACAAAGGACCACAATACCAAGCTAGCTTTATTACATGTGTTCACAGAGGTTCCTCCACAACTAGGCAAGGTGAACAGTGAACAAAGTGTGTGCAAACATTTTTATAGGGCAAAGCATGGATCCTGGTTTGCTACATTTTGTGCAAGGGTGGGATTCAGGGGTGATGACAAGCTGTAAACGGGCAGGCTGGAAGACAAACTTGCAACATGTCCTCAACTCTTCTGAGACTGTGCGTTGTCAGTGCTGCTTGTGGTCATTGCTCAGTTGCTTAAAACATGTATTTTTGCTACATTCCGTCTTTATCATTTCGGCCTGGATGTTTTGTGCCTGGCCTTCTATTGTTTTTCTGGCTTAGAGCTGCTGGCCTTGCTATGGGGGCCAGAGGGGGATTGAGCCTGGGTCATTTGGACCTAAAAAGATATTAAAACAAACTGTTTATTACAATTCTAGGACAGAACATATATTATCCATAGGCAAGCACTTATTAATTGTGCTTGGTTATAAAGCACAAATATATTTAGGAAACTGTCTGGACAAGGCATTTTTTCATAACAGGAACTGTTTTGGTATACCAGGAATAACTAATGTCTTTGGCTTTGCAGCTTTTGTCAATGCAATAGGATGGAGGGGGCTGGAAAGTGTGGAATTAGACACAAGGCCTGGATGTTTGGGAACAAGGAGGTGGCACCAGGATGTAGGTCTTTTGTGGGGTGACCATATAGAATGGAGGACAGCTGCTGATTTTAGACTCTTCTATATTGAGCTAAACCTGCCTAAATTTCCTCTTCCATCCAATGGTTAAAAGAACTCTGTCCTCCATTCTATTGTATATGGTCACTCTGGCCATTGTGAGATCCAGGAGGCTGCACTAGGTGGTCCCTGGGCCTGATCCAGCAGGGATCTTCTTAAGAAGAATGTTATTAAGAAGTTAAGATGAATGTTCCTAACTTACCTTCCTTGACTGGTCCAGGGGCATCAGCAGGCACTCAGTGCTGACAGCTTGATGATGGAGACTTCTATAAGTTGAAAGAAAGGGACTGAAATTGCCTGAATGTGGAGGGTTTTGAACCAGATTACCATATGTTCTCTTTTTCCAGGACATTTCCATGTTTTCAGCCTTGTAACCTGGAATAAAACTTCAGTCTCCTCCTTTTCTTTGTGAGCAGGAACCATGTAGCTTTCTTGTAGTTAATAAATTATATGTAATCACTTTATATGAAATAGTTTTAAATTTAAGATATAGTGCACAAGCCTAACCATGTCTACATTTTTCTTGGGTGTCCTACATGATGTATGTTTATGCTGGTTATGCTGATTTAGGATTCCCAGGTTTCTTTTGTGCAAAGGATAAGACAGATCTGGATCCGTAAGGAATGAATTTTCCTCCCTTCTTTCTGGAGCCCTCCACTTCATCCCTAAAATTCCCAGAGTTCAGTTTCCAGGGACACAGCAATGATGCCAGCAGACAGTACTTATTTACTTTCAAAAACCATAGCGTCTGTTTTGTTGACCTGCTGCTTTAAAAAAGATAACAAAGAAACAACAGGGATCTAACACCACAGCTGTGGCAAGATTGGGTGCAGAACTTGACGAGTGTGTTCATTTCTAAAGTAGGTTAGTCCCAAGGAGCATATTCTTGTTTAAGCTCTCCAGCATCCTGTTTTGTGGCTTGTAACCCGAGCCTGCTTTTCAGTCTGCCTTTTGGTGAATGCTCTGAAAATCAAGTTATAATTTAGCATGAAGACTTAGAAGGCACAAATCAATGAGTATAAAGTTGTTTGGATTTCTTTTTAATTAGTTTTGCAATATTTCACAAAAGAAAACAAAATACTGCAAAATTAACACTACTGGAAAAAAATGATTTCTAATCCAAAAAGAAATAAACTTCTTTTTTAAACCACATATGGAGACGAGCAAGGGAAAGAAAGTAACTCCATTGGGCAGGCAGAATCTTTATTAAAAGGGAAAAAATATATGCCCTTCCTTCATGTAGACCTCCAGACTGCTTTTAATAGCTGAGTATGTGCACCCCCATTGTGTCAATACTAGTTACAGTTGGGTTGTTGGCCATGAACTGGGAAGTTCAAATCTCACCTCTACCAGATGACCTTAGTCAAGCTACTCCCTCTTAACCTCTGTTTTTCTCATCTACAAAATGGAAAAATCAGTGCTATTTTTCTGGAAAATAGGTACTGGTACACACATTCCAGTACTCACAGGTGTGTGTATATGTGTTTTTTTGTGTGTGTGTGCGCGCGCGCGCGCACGTGCGTGCCTGTATGTGTGTGTGATGATGATATTCACCCACGGAGGTGCCGGTACTCTATACAGGTGCGTACCCCCAGAAAAATACCACTGAGAATAACAATGCTGATTTATGCATAGAACTGTTGTAAGGTCCTAGGGCGACCATATAGTATGGAGGACAGAGTGGTTCTAACTTTAAGCATTGTATAGGAAAGGGAATTTTGGAAGGTACTGTTTTTTAAACCCTTTATGTTGAGTTAAACTGCGTAAATACCCTCTTCTGTGCAATAGTTAAAGGTAATGGCTTTCTGTCCTTGATTCTATATTTTCACCTTGTGTAAGACCTACCTTAAAACGATACATGTTGCACACTATATAAATATTAAATATCATTACATTGCTAGTAGGTTTCTTTATAACAGACACCTGAGGGCAACTTCAGCTTTTTCTCTATCCTCCAATCTGTATTAAAATAATATTAGAAAAGATATTAGACAACATAACCTCATGTAAGGAAGGGGAGCCATTAAGGTAAATAATATTGAAATTCATTTTAATAATAAAGTGTAATTTCTATAATTAATCCGGCTGCTTAATTTCCATTTAGAAAAAAAATGTTGACTTTAATTGCCATGAAAGACATATAGTTATAGTCGCGGGACTCTTTGTTGTTTGGTGTGGAGGGTCTGCATACACTATCCAGCCATCTGTTAAGAATTAAAATGCCTTCCGAACTGTGAAATCTTTTAATTAGTAGCTATGCCACCAAATAAGTTTGCTTTAAAATTGCATGCAATCTCCATTTCTTCCACAATATCATCTCATCTGATTAGGGCATGAAAAGTGTCCATTGTGGAATGTGCGGCTTCTTCAATGTATTGTTGTCTCTGATATCTTGAATCCAAGAGGTGGCATCAATCTACCACTGTAGGTGGCTCACCCTCATTCAATACTTTTCTCTCTATGTCTGTTCAGAAGTCTGTTCCATTATATTGAAATGGGCATACATATTTCTATTTCAGCCTTATGCTCAGATCTCCAACCCAGGGTGCCCATTTAAATCCACAGTCCTGAGCACAAGGCACTGAACACACTTACGTCTGAATAAGACCACAGAGGGCTGAAAAAATTAGTTCTTTTTTCCAAAAACATAATTTCTTGCTTCCAAGGAGGCAGCATCCTGCTTTCCAGTGTTCTGAACACTCAAGGGTGAAAGACGCTGGGTGGCATGTGGAGTGCCATCAGTGGTGTGCACAGCACTACCCCCAACGTGTTACCTGGGGCATTTGTCTCTTAGGTATGGCACTGTTACAAGCAGACTTCCTTAATTTGTTTGCTGCCTTAGATTTTGGTTTTCATATGAATTTTCTTTTTTCCCAGCTAGTTATTTTTGAATACCAGATAAACAGTAGCTTGCGTGTGCCAAATTGTTCTTCTTTATAACTTTTTTTTGGAAACGGCAAAAGTGTGCATATAGGTTGTTAATCAAGACGACATGCTTCATTTAGAAAAGCAAACTGAAGACACTGAAAAGGGATGAGAATAGCCAGCCATTTTGACTGCCGGGTTTCTTAAAAAGGGACGTGATTCTCACAATATGGCCACTTAGCAATGCTACATACCGCCTGTGCCTGTCATTAAATGAGGTCATTTGCTTCCATTTGGGTACTTTTCAGTATTTACCATATAATAGCTCATTCTGCCAATTTCTCTCTACTGCATCTGGAAACTTTGAGATTGAAATTCTGCTTCTGTAATCTGCAAAATCAGTAAGAGACTCATACAGATCAGTGTTTTAATAATTTCCCCCAAAAAGCATCAGTACCATGATGGACATGTTGAAAGGGTCTGATGGATGCTGAATAATAAAACAAACAACCATGAGAAACTGACTAGCGATCAATTGAAAGTTCAGATTCATAATTTAATCCTCTTTTAGAAGTCAGTTATGGGGTTAAAAATGGCAGAATTTTTTTTTAAAAATAGATTTAATAAGAAGAGGTATTGGGGAGGTACCGTAATTCCCCAGTAAAACAAAAAGTGTTATTTGGGAAATCACACTCCTGTAACTGGGGAGTTCATGAGAGAGTTAGGACAGACAAAAGAATTTTTTTTTTTACCCAGCATGTAATTAATGTGTGGAACTCCTTGCCAGAGGATGTGGTGATGGCATTTAACCTAGAACACGCTAAGAAGAGATTGGACAAATTTCTGGAAGAAGTGTCCATCATGGGTTTCAAACCTTGAGGGTTCTGTGCAACCTCCTGGTGTTAGAAGGAGGCTACTTTGACATGCTAGAGTCAAGTGAGGGCACCAGGAGGGCACCAGGATGTCTTGTGGGCTCCCTGAAGCTTCATTAAATGGTTACAGATCCCCGAGGCAATAGTGGGTCTTTATAGAAAAGTGGTATATAAATACCTACTGTTGATGGATGGATGAATGGATGGATGGGGTCAGAAACAGAAAGCTGATACAGAAAGATACAGAAAGCTGGACAAGATAGGCTGTTGGCCTGCTCCAACGGGGCTCTTCTTATGGTCTTCTGTTAATTTTATAAGATCTCTGTTGAATCAGGCTCAGGGACCATGTAGTCCAGCTTCTTATATCATACATTGGACAATCAACGTCTCAGGGATCTGTAACCATTGAATGTTACAATATGGCTTGTTTATATGGAGCTGTAGAATATCTGTTTTATGTACAAAAGTTCTCAGGTTCAGTCTCTATCTGTATGTGGGGCTTTGAAAGACCCCTTTCTGGATAAGTGATAGAAAGGGACACGTTCAGGAACTGAAGGTAGTGGGCAGCAAGCTCCTTTATTGCTCTTTCCCTAACCACCCCATGTTTTTATTTGGGGGTACAGGCATCCTCTCATATCCAGAGTGAGTCACTTTGGGGCTCTCTGTATTCAGAAACTGTTGATGCAAAGGAACACCATAAATACAGTTTTTTACATCCCACTTTCGAAATCCTTAAGACTGTCTCATACGTTAAAAATTCTGAATCTGCTCCAAAACCAGTGACCTTCTAAAATCCAGTAGCCTTGCACCATTTATACAATTTGGTTTTCCTACTGGGAGAACTAAAATGGTTGAATATGCAAATATGATCACATCCCTCCAGGTCACCATGAATGCAGAACCAGAGATCCTTATTTTTCTATGTTATTTTTCTAAAGATGTTTTTAGTGCTTCTGTAAAACTTCTGTCTCTCAACATTCTCTTCCTATTCAGAACCTTTTATCTAGAGGGTTAAAATCCATTTAGCTTTGGAATCAGACTGCTTTTAGGATTCTTTTTTTTCCCCATTGAAATTCAGCTCTTCATACATTTTGACCTTTTCAAGAAAACCGGCTTCATTGTGAATTGTGGGTGTTAGAAAGGTAAACATATTCAGTACTTGTTATTCAATGAGTTTGGATTCTGAAAGTCATTGTCAATAGGTTAATCCTTTTGTACAGACACTCTTGCTTGGCAAAGAGGCATCTTACACAAATAAAGGTTTTATTGCCATGCTAAATTGGCCATCTTTCTGTCAATTGTCAGCGAAAGTAGTTCACGCATCCGTCATAAAATGGGTTATTTGTAATTGAAATTCTCCTGGTGTCCAGACAGTTCAAAAGAGAGCTTCTTTAATCTAATCTTGACCATGAAGTCATTAAAACACAGGGCTTCCATTTCAACATCTTGCAAACTGAAATTCTTCTTTGAAACCTCTTGCAAATATGTGTAACTGTCATGGACAACAAAGGTCCTATATTTTCTGGGAAGGTAAAAGAGAAGAGCAAATATGGGCACAATCCAGAGCAACCACAGGGAGTCCTTGATCCGGTGTAAGAACAATTTGCTCTGGATTGCAATATGAATTTCTCATAGGTTTTCAGTAGGTGGTGCAGTAACAATATGTGCACGTAAAGTCTCTTATGTGCTCCCGTAGTTACTCAGGCTGTAGCTGTGGGTGGCGCAAGTGGCTAACACTGTGCTTGTTAACCAGCAGGCCAGGGTTTGAGACCCAGGTCGGCCCCACAAGACAGGGTGAGCTCCTGTCCTTAGCCCAGCTCTGCCACGCCAGCTGGATCCAATCGTATTGGCTCTGCCTTTCCATTGGACTAATTCAGTGGCGTGGAGAGGGGGGATTTGCTGCTTGGGTAACAGCCTATCCTCCATAACAATCCAACCCAGGCTTTCGTGCTTCGCATGCAGCGTATGCAGCGTCGAGCATGATACCATAGTATTCCATGACTGACGGAGGCCTGCTTTAAAGTTACTCAGGATTGTAGGATATGTTTCTTACTTTATAGGTCATGTATTGTCTAGAATTCTCTTTACATCATTACCATACAAAGCTGAAGATCAGAAAAGTGATAAATGAATGTTCGATCCCAGTCTATCAAGTCAGGAGATGAACGTTGCAGTTATGTGAATACATTTCCACGGTGCATGCGTTAAACAGTGTACCTCTTCACTCACAAATATTTGCCTGGGTGGGAAAAAAAAGGTTTGATTTCTTTTCCTCTGACCTCCACTGTCTGATGAGCATTCTGAGTCGAAAAGCTTGATATTTCAATATTTACAAGCGATTACCGGTCTCCACCTTTCTTGTTATTTGATTGTTGCTCAGTGTCATGCAGTCAGACATTTAGAAAATTTCAGGACTCAGTTATCACAAGAAAAAGCTTAAGATCATGTTTTTGAGCTACACAGCAGCTGGGGAAGAATAGACCTGGAAAAGAAACAGATAAGACTCAATAACACAAAAAGAAGACATAAGCTTCAATCATATGAACATTATACTAGGAGCAAGCCCCATTGGATACTATAAGACTGCTGTCTGAGTAGACATGTGTAGGATTCTGCTGAAAGTGATCTAATTTTTATTGATCAGATAATTAACAGTGCTGTCCTTCCAGCGTTAGAGTTTTGTTTTGTGTGTGTGTGTGTGTGTGCACGTGCGCACACCCACACACACAGAGAGAGAGAGTGGCGCCTTGTTTTATGAGTGTAATTCATTCAGAAGCATGCTTGTAGTCCAAAAGTTTTGTATTACAATAGGAAATAATGGAAACTCAGAAGATATGTTCCACAACCCAAAAATATTTACTGTATATAAAAATATTTACTGTATATAAAAATATTTACTGTATATAAAAATGATTACAAAACAGTGCAAAAGAATAATACAGTACAGTACTGAACTGAACTGTACCTTTCATAGAATCATAGAATCCTAGAGTTGGAAGGACTAGTAGGTCATCTAGTCCAACCCCCTGCCTGAAGCAGGAAACCCTCCTAGAAAATTTCTGACAGGTGCTCGTCGAGCCTCTGCTTGAAGATCCCCAGTGAGGGAGAGTCCACCACCTCCCTTGGCAGTCTGTTCCACTGCCGAACCGCCCGAACCATCAGGAATTTTTTCTGACCGGAATCTCCTCTCTTGCAGTTTGTACCCATTGGTTCTAGTCCTGCTTTCAGAAGCAGCTATGAACAAATTGGCCCCTTCCTCCCTATGACAGCCCTTCAGGTATCTGAAGAGGGCAATCATGTCTCCCCACAGCCTCCTCTTCTCCAGGCTGAACATCCCAAGTTCCCCCAACCTTTCCTCGTAGGGCTTCCCTTCCATCCCACTGATCATTCTTGTTGCTCTCCTCTGGACTTGCTCCAGCTTGGCTGCATCTTTCTTAAAGTGAGGTGCCCAGAACTGAACACAGGACTCAAGGTGAGGTCTCACCAATGCAGAATAAAGAGGAACTATAACTTCTTGTGACTTGGAAGCTACAGTCCTCTAAAATGGCATTTGCCTTCTTTGCAGACACATCACACTGCTGACTCATGTTCAGCTTGTGATCCACGGCAACTCCAAGATCCCGCTCACATGTTGTGCTGCCAAGCCAAGTATCCCCTATTTTATACCTGTATTTTTGGTTTTTATTGCCTAAGTGCAGAACCTTGCACTTCTCCCTGTTGAAATTCATTCTATTTGTTACAGCCCAGGATTCCAGTTTATCCAGATCCTCCTGGAGGTTTCTCCTGTCTTCTGTTGTGTTTGCTACTCCTCCCAGCTTGGTGTCATCTGCAAATTTTATCAGGCTCCCCCGTATCCCTTCCTCCAAGTCATTGATGAAAATGTTAAAGAGGACTGGGCCCAAGACAGAGCCCTGGGGTACCCCACTTGAAACCTATCTCCAGGTTGATGCAGACCCATTTACTAAAACCGGCCATCGAGCCAGTTGCAGATCCACCTAACGATTGCCCCATCTAGGCCATATTTTTCCAACTTCCCAGTTAAAATGTCATGTGGGACCTTGTCAAATGCTTTGCTGAAGTCAAGATAAATGACATCCACAGCATTGCCATGTCCAGTAAGCTCGTAACCCAATCAAAAAAGGAGATCAGATTTGTCTGGCAAGATTTATTCTTGGTAAATCCATGCTGGGTTGTTTTGATCACCGAGTACTTGTTTAGATGTGCACAAATTGTGTGTTTTATGATTTGCTCTAATATCTTCCCCGGGATTGAAGTCAAACTGACTGGTCTATAATTTCCTGGGTCTTCCTTTTCCCCCTTCTTAAAGATTGGGACTACATTCACCCTCTTCCAGTCCAAGCACTTCTCCACTCCTCAGGGATTTCTCAAAGATGAACGAAGGAGGCTCTGCAAGGACGTCTGCCAGTTCCTTAAGAACTCGAGGATGCAGCTCGTCTGGTCCAAATGACTTGAATTCATTTAGGCCAGTTAAGTGGTTTCGACCCAGTTCTCTGTCAATCTTAATCTGCTGTTCTGCACCATCCATGTTTCCATTACCTCTTTGGGGATGCAAGCACATCCCCACATCAGCCAATGATCCCGCACCCCCATTTGCACAGCCCTCTTTCCGAGAATAGACGGATGCAAAGTAGGAGTTGAGCAGCTCCGCCTTCTCCTGGTTTCCAGACACCTGTTGTCCATATTTGTCCAGGAGCATAGAATCATAGAATCATAGAGTTGGAAGGGACCTAGTAGGTCATCTAGTCCAACCCCCTGCCTGCAGTAGGAAATCCCCCTAGAGCATCCCTGACAGGTGCTCGTCGAGCCTCTTTGTCCATCTTTGAAAACCCTCATGGCTGATATGAGGGAGATGAGAGAGAGGAGGGATTTTGTTGGATGACTTTCACTTTCACTAATTTTGACTATCACTAACTTGGCTCAATGGAATCTTTGCTTTTATGTGCAACTTTAACATTCACATGCCGCTGATGGGGAGCAGCATTGTAACACTGAGAATGTGCACCTTCCACACTGCCACATACAGATCCCATAAACACCTGGCTCAGGCTGCTCCCCCACCCACAATTCCCCCCATGATTTTAACACAACTACAGTGATCACAGTCACCAGTCACCACACATTGTCACCAGTCTACCAGTATGTCCAGTAGGACCTTCTTCCAGGTGTGTTGAGAATTTCAGCCCAAATTAACAGTATGCATTTCAGTACACGTATATCTGACAAGGTATATAACTTGGTATATAACAGGTATATCTGACCAGGTAATAACTTGGTTCCTTTGCGATAGCTCAGCACAGTCATTTATCAAATCCAGGTTCTGTTCTGTTTTGTTTTTCCCTGGGTGCTTTATCTGGGAGTGCAGAAGATGAGGATGCCATGGGGTGGCTGACCTGTGATCCTATTTCTGATGGCTGTTCTGGAAGGAGGAACCTGATTACTGCTCTCTTACTTTCTTCACCAGCAAAGGCATGGAAAATCTTTGGTAAACAACAAGTTAAGTTCTTTGAAAAGCTGCACCTCTTCACAGCACTGACCCTATAAGCAACTGATAGAATTATATACGTGGTTGAATGGGATCCAAAACATCATCCAGTCCAATCCCCCTGCCTGGAGCACCAAATCCTAGGGCATCTCTGCAGGTGGCTCTCTGCATGAAGATCTCTAGGGAGGCAAAATCTACCACCTCTCTCTGCAATCTGTGCCACTGATGGACCATCCTGACCATTGAGAATTTCCCCTGATTTCTGACTTGCAAAGTTTCAGATGCAACAAAGAGAAAATAGAGGAAAAAATAGAGGAAAAAAATCTATTTTATTATAAAGATACATTTGCTAGTTGTATCAAAACAGAATCCTCTTTCTTGTAGTTCAATTAAGGCTCTCCATGAATATTTAACTTCTGGGCATTGAACGCGGAGCATCAGATGCTGTTTATTGACTCAAAGAGGACAGTGGCAACCTGAAGATGTGTATGATCTGTCTCTATTTCCCAGCCCGCAGTGAGGTTGCTTCTCATGACCCAGAAACTGCAGGCAGATATTTCCCTTAATAGTGGATAGCTCACTCTGACACACATTTCCCCAGTGTCAAGTCCAGAGATGGGCCCAGCCTGCCCCAAGATCCCGTTTGGCTTCAGGAGACTCAGTGCGCTTGCCTCCAGCTTAATGCAAGCACAGTGCATCTCCTGAAGCTTGGCTTTAGGAGACTCAGTGCGCTTGCCTCCAGCTCGACGCAAGTGCAGTGCGTCTGGAGGCCGCTGGCGAACCGGTCCCCGTGGTTCTTGCCAGCCGCCGCTGCGACCGGCTAACCAGCAGCCGCCTGGTGGAAAGATCTGGTTTGGGCAAATAGGCCCAAACCAGCATCTGCCCACAAGTGGTCAGGTCACCCTGTCAAGGAATTGATTCAGTCTACTACTGATTCTTGTAGTGTGAACATGATCCTCTACAAGAAGGTGGTTTCATTAATGGTATTCTATTCAGAAGACTCAGTGCGCTTGCCTCCAGCTCGACGCAAGCGCAATGCGTCTCCTGAAGCTTGACGCAAGCGCAGTGCGTCTGGAGGCCGCTGGCGAACTGGTCCCCACGGTCCTTGCCAGCCACCGCTGCAACCGGCTCGCCAGCAGCCACCTGGTGGGAAGATCCGGTTTGGGTGAATAGGCCCGAACCGGCATCTGCCAAACAGTGGTCAGGTCACCCTTTCAAAGAACTGATTCAGTCTACCGGTTCTAGTAGTGTGAACATGATCCTCTACAAGAGGGGCGGTTTCATTAATGGTACTCTATACTTTTTGCATTTCCCATATCATTAAACTCTTAATCAGGTAGATTAAGACTTCCTCCTTGACCATCATCTTACAGCATATAACATTTGATGAACCCCAAATCCTAGGCTCTTTTTCTACTGTACCTGCCTTAATCTGAACAGAATGAACTGAGTTGTAAGGGAGCTACTTCGTTAGATGTTGCAGTCATAGGTCACTGAAGGGGTTAATTGCATCCACTTATCTTTTAGGGCTGAGGAATGATGTTTAGACTAAAGTCTTTGAAACCATTTAATCCTTGACAAGAGTGTTGCAGCTTTTAGTTCCTAAATGTACAAGGGCCATCAAATTTTATTGCATAACAAAATTAAGTTGTCACACCGAGCTCTGGGTGCATACTTATTTTCACCTCTCAAAACTATAAATACTTTAAGATAAAGCTATGAAAGAAGCATGTTTCCAGATCTATAAACAGCTACTTCTAATTTCACTTATCAGAATGCAGTTTGGATAGTTAGGCTGCGGTTTTTTTCAGACCTACACAATTTATTTCCAGCCTTTGGTTTCCATTTTGGTGTGCAGCTGGGCCACTTAAATACCAATAACGTTGATGGATTTAACCACCCTCACCGTACACAAGATGGCAGCATTTTAATTTGACATCCCATCTAAATGAATGAATAAGATTCCAATAACATACAGTAAAACCTTGGATAAAGAGTAACTTGGATTGAGCGTGTTTTGCAAGAAAATCAAACATCTACATATATAAAAATGAAAAGTCACTGACCGACTCACTTAATGACTCACTCATCAACGGCCAGCCAAAACCGCTGGACCTAGAAGCATGAAATTTGGGGAGGGTGTTCCTCCTGTGACATCAACACCTACCAACACCCACCAAGAACTGATGTTAAGAAATTTAACCCTTGAAAAGGATTAAATGTGTTTTTGTCCTATACTTAATATTGAAGATTGATTAAAGCAGGCCTCGGTCAGTCTTGAGAGACTATGGTATTGTGCTCGACACTGCATATGCTGCATGCGAAGCACGAAGGCCTGGGTTAGATTGTTATGGAGGATAGGCTGTTACCCAAGCAGGAAATCCCCCCTCTCCACACCACTGAATAACATCCAGCAATTTGGTGCTTGGTGCCTGATGCACTGGGAAGGAGGGTGCACCAGGGGGATGTTGCGCATGGGAAATTGATGTGCCTGGGTGTTGTTGCGCATGACAGGATGTTGCACATGGGAGGTTGATGTACTTGGGGATGTTGCGCATGAGAGTATGTTGCACATGGTGGGTTCATGTACATATGGGATGTTGCTCATGGGAGATGTTGCACATGGGGAATGATGAGCATGAGGGATGTTGCACATGGGGATGTTGCACATGGCGTGTTGGTGCACATTGGGGGGTTGATGTGCATGGGGGATGTTGCAAATGGGGGGATTTTGCGAATGGGAGGATTGATGCACGTGGGGGAGTTGATACGCTTGGGCTTGTTGTGTATGGGGGGTGATGTGCATAGTGGGATGTTGCGCATGGGGGGATGCTACTCATGGGAGGGTGCTGTGCAATGGGTGTATGGTGTACAGAGGGTATTGTTCTCCTGCAATGTGGGTACATTTTGCTATTTTCTAATAAATTTTGTCTTGCAATATAAGCAATGTCTTGCAATACAAGTGAAAAAATAGTCACAGCCAGGATGCAGCTGGTTTCGGTTTGGTTCTGCTGACAGATGCTGTGATAGCATGGCTAGCCAGGTGAGGTCATCTGAATGGGCATGGCCAATGTGTGGCCTCCAGCACCACTCCTTCTAGTGCCTAGTAAAGTTCAGGCACAAAGCCAGACATTTTACTGACTAGCTCTCAAAACAATGCTGCTGTGTTATGGCTCTTTTACTGCTTTTTTGGTAATTATTTTTTATGGCTGCTATCCATTTTACTGTTATTTTTAGCTGAATCTTTATCTTGATTTTTCTTTTAAATAAAATACTGCAGTGGTTGGCTTTCGGCTTCATCACCAAGAAATATTAGAAAAATGCATGTAAGCAGACAGAAATCACTTAGTAGCAGTTCTCAAACGTTGAGTTCTGGGACCCACTTCTGAGAACCAGAATCTGTCAGGAGCCACCGGAAGTGATGTCATGACCAGGACAACTCACTCACTCACTCACTCACTCATCAATGACCAGTCAAAACCTCTGGACCTAGAAATATAAAATTTGGGGAGCATATTCCTTCTGTGATGTAAAGACCCACTAAGAACTGATTTGGTACCTGGTGCCCAATGGTGCCTTCTGCCCTGTGTTGCCCACTGGTGCTTGGTATCTGGTTCCTGTTACGGATGTCCAGTATCCACTGTTTGCTGGGTGCTTGGTGGTGCCTGCTGCCCAATTATCCCTGGTGTCCAGTAGGGATATTTGGTGCCCACCTGTGCCTGCTGTTGCTCACCACTACCCCCAGTACCCTCCGGTGCCCAGTGCCAGTGCCCAGCGGTGTCCAGTGTCCTGTGGTGCCTGCTGGTACTCTCTGGAGCCCACTGCCTGCTGCCTGGTACCAGTGCCAGCTTTTCAGTGGTGCCCAGCAGTGCCCGCTGGTGCCTAGCAGTGCCCGCTGGTGCCTAACTGTGCCCAAGGTAGACAACTATTCTTGAAATTTTACTTCCGCAATAACGGGTCAATTCCACTAGCATGTAATAAATTACATATAATAGTTTTAAATTTAGTAATAGGTAGCATAGTGTTTAAATGAGCCACATGAAAGCACTATACATGAGTGTTTTTAGACTTTATTTTATGACTTATTTTTTGACTTTTATGACTTTTATTTTATGACTTTTAGACTTTTAGACTTTACTTTATGTTGTGTCCTACTTTTTTCTTGGGTGTCCAACAATTTGGGGGTCCTGATCCTCTTTTTTTGTTGACGTATCGTCACCCTGCCTAGGTTGCAATCCTACCTACACTTACTTAGTGCCCTTCCTTTGATCAGACACATGATAAATCTAAATAAGTGCCTGGAATCCATTTGGCCAAGTCATACAAGGAACGTATTTGTATTAAGGTTTCATTTCCAAGCTCGGCAGTCGCCTTTCCTTTTGCAAATCTGCAAGTAGCAAATGCAAAAGGTCTTTTAAATTCTCCAACACCACATAATTTCTTCTGAATTGCCTGCCACTTGCTGTTTGTTCTTTAATAATTCAAAGACGACAGGTTGTGCCAAAAAGCCTAAGAAAATGAGACTTCGTAAAGTATTAAAATAAGTTAAAAGAAATGGAAAGACTCTGTTGTTAGAGACATAACCAAGTATGATTCGCTTCCTGCTTCAGTCTTATGGTTTCACGTTAGAACCCATTTTCACAAAGGCAATTTTGCAGATACCAGAAGAATATCACATCCACTGTACTCACCATGACCTCCCCTGAAGGGTTGTGGAGGTAGCTATTCCCATAGATTTATTTTTCCAGCATGATGCAATGTCAGAAAATCCTGGAGGCCCTATTAAATCTCACAGGATGATTTCAGTAGACACCTGGAGAACGAGGTTGATCCCTGTAGCCAGTCCTGGAGAGCTGCCAACTGTACTACACACCTTCAAGGCAAAGATCTGAAACAGGTCGGGGTACATAGGTTATTTTCACACAGATCCTGCCTTTTTCAGGGTTCCTGGTCATAGGATGGTGGCACAGCTAGAGGGGACATGGGCAGATGACACCCAGAGGTGACTCAAAAAGTGGCAAAAGTGTGAAAAGCATGGTATTTATGAATAATATCATCATTTTATATATCATTTGAAAGGTAATTGTGCGTGGAATGCAGTAAAATTTTCAAACCACAGTGAGATATATGTATACAATCAAACGTTGGGCATGTATTGTTACATATTTAAATACAGTTGTCCCTTGTTATCCACCGGGTTCTGTTCTGGAAACTCCCCTAGATTAAAAAAAATCTGTATATAAAGCAAACAAGGAAAAAATACAGTATGTAAAGACTCATTTCCTGGTTTCTCATGATTTCCTAATGGAATAATGCAGTGGTTCTCATGGATTTCCGCCTGGAACCCGCTTCCTAAGTTAAAAATCTGTCCAGGCAGGCCTCCATCAGTCTTGAAAGACGATGGCATCGTGCTCAGCACTGCATACGCTGCATGCGAAGCATGAAAGCCTGGGTTGGATTGTTATGGAGGGTAGGCTGTTACCCAAGCAGCAAATCCCCCCTCTCCACGCCACTGAATTAGTCCAATGGAAAGGCAGAGCCAATACAGAACTGGGCTAAGGACAGGAGCTCACCCTGTCTTTTGGGCCGACCCGGGTCTCGAACCCTGGCCTGTTGATTAACAGGCACAGCGTCTTAACTGCTTGCGCCACCCACAGCCCAGTCCAGGACCACTTGTAAAACTTACTGGGATGTGATGACAGAGCTACTCCATCTCTACTCAGAAGTAAGTCCCATTGTGTTAAGTGAGACTCAGGGCGCAATCCAGAGCAACTACGGGGAGTCCTTGCTCTGGTGTAAGAACAATTTACTCTGGATTGCAATATGAATTTCCCATAGGTTTTCACTAGGTGATGCAGTAACTCTGGGTGCACTTAATGTCTCTTATGTGCTCCCGTAGTTACTCTGAATTGTAGGGTCATGCTGCAATCCTAAAGCGTCTTTAATTGGAGTAAGACCCACTGAACTCAATGGGCCTTACTTTTGAATCTACATGGTTAGGATTGTGCTCTGACTCCCAGGAAAGCCCAGTGCCAGATTCCAAGCTGGTGGATCCCATCCTCTCTTTACTCCCCTGACCCAAAGTAGCAACCCCCCCAAGGGCTCATGACCCCCACTTTGAGTAACACTTGAATAAGGTTTTCCAATGGAATAAGACTGTGCCTTAATACCTGCAGGGTTTTGATTCTGGGACTCCCTAATGATAGTAAAAAATACGTTAAATAAAAGCAGTTTAAAAAAACTGTTTACAATTGTTTAGAAACAGCTTTTCTTACTGTTGTAGAGAGGCAGTCAGCAATTAGAAATGCAAAGGACCCACTGCCTTTGCCTGGCTCAGCTGAAAAATGGAACGTTTGCTAACATGCTTAAAACTATGATTTACAGTGGCCATTTGTGTTGAGTCAAATCTGTGTATGAAAGTATCTGTGTATTGTCCTACCACAAGGTAGGACCATAAATGTAACCACTGAGCCATCACAGCCCTGACTTCTGAGTAGACAGTCTAAGAGTATCAGTCAAAATCCAGAGTAACTACAAAATCCAGTGTAAAAAACAGTCAAAATCCAGAGTAACTACGGGGAGTCCTTGCTCCATTGTAAGAACAACTTACTCTGGATTCCAATATAATTTCCCATAGGTTTTCACTAGGTGGTGCAGTAACTACCGGTGCACATAAACTCTCTTACGTGCTCCCTAAGGCTACAATCTAGAGTAGCTACGGGACCTTTTATACTGACGTAGTTACGGTGCCACCTATGGGAAATGCATAGAGAAATCCAGAGTAAGTGCCTCTTACATCTTCCCATAGTTACTCTGGATTGTAGGGTAAATCACATATGAAGCCTCTTCACTTTGATCAGGTGCTTTTCAACAAAGTCTGTAAAACTAACCCCCAAATCCAGAGTAACTGCGAGAGCACATAAGAGATCTAGGGAGCAATCCACAGTAACTATGGGGAGTCCTTACTCCGGTGTAAGAACAATTTGCTCTGGATTGCAATATGAATTTCCCATAGGTTTTCACTAGGTGGTGCAGTAACTACGGGTGCACGTAATGTTTCTTATGTGCTCCCGTAGTTACTCTGGATTGTAGGGCTAACATGTACCCTTACCCTACAATCCTGAGTAACTACGGGAGCACATAAGAGACATTACATGCACCTGTAGTTACTGCACCACCTAGTGAAAACCTATGGGAAATTCATATTGCAATCCAGTGTACATTGTTCTTTCACCGGAGCAAGGATTCCCCATAGTTACTCTGGATTGTGCTCATAGTTACTGCACCACCTGGTGAAAACCTATGGGAAATTCATACTGCAATCCAGAGTAAGTTGTTCTTACACCGGAGCAAGGACTCCCCATAGTTACTAAGGATTTTGCCCTTAGAACATTTGTTAGAGTCCCACTGATTTGGCTCACGCACACATCGAACCTGCAACCACCAGGCCAAAAGGCAACATTTTGAAGGCTGATCTTGTTTCTGGGATGACCAAGGAGTGGAAAATGTTTGCTCACCACCTTTTTGGAGAGTTGTCCTTCACTCATTCTTTCCCTTTGCAAGTACTTCACAGCGCAAATTGCTGCTATCAGAAGCCTTGAACTGAAAGGCTATTATTCTCCATGCTCAGATTAAATTAATTTTCAACAGTTTAATGCAGCATGTCCAAGCTTCAAGTCCAAGTGGTGTCAAATCCACTTCCCTGCTTTTTTAAGCTGTACCTTCAAGGGCAGTGCGATTCCCAGCAAAAGCGTCCAACTGTCTTTTTCCATTGTGCGATTATTCTCTATTTCCCCGTCATCAAGCTACAAATATTGGCTGTTTTCTTTCTAAAATAATATCACAAAAACATCATTTAAGGCTGCAATCCTAAAGACACTTCCCTGGGAGTAAGATCCATTGAACACAATGGGGCTTCCTTTTGAACAGACATGGTTAGGATTCTGCTCTAAGGCTTCGTGAAGCTCCAGATAGACATTTCAAACCCCCACCCCTTTCCCAATTCTTTTGCTTTCCAAATAAAATCAGTAGAAAAAACAAATTGCCTCATAGGAAAGTAAATAAAAAGCTAATGGAGAAAAAGAGGAATTTATGTAACATTTTTGTTGTGTGAAGAAGGAATTATCTTAAATTGAGGTTTGTGTAATGAAACAGAGAGGTTTTAATAACTGACGATGTAGTTCCATTTATGTTTGCACATGCTTTGTGCTGAGTTGCAAAGAATTTTCCCCCAAACTCTCATAAATCTACTTCTTTTTGCTTCAAGATGAATCAATCCTATAGCTTTCCAAACTTTTCTCTAGTATTATTTGGCCCAGTGTAACCATATGTTCTCTTTTTCCAGGACATATAGCACAATCCTTACCATGTCTACTCAAAATTAAGCCCCATTGTGTTCAATGGTTCTTTCTCCCAGGAAAATGTCTTTAGGATTGCAGCCATTTTCCTCATTTTTAGCCCTGTGTCCTAGAAAAAAAAAATCTTCATTGTCCTCCTTTCCCTTTTGAGCAGGCAGTAATTAATAAATTTTACATACCCTACAATCCAGAGTAACTACGGGAGCACGTAAGAGACATTACGTGTACCTGTAGTTACTGCACCACCTAGTAAAAACCTATAGGGAATTCATACTGCAATCCAGAGCAAAATGTTCTTACACCGGAGCAAGGACTCCCCATAGTTACTCTGGATTGCACCCATAATCAAATGTAATAGCTTTGATATAAAATAATATAGTTTAATAATAAATAATAATAGTTTAATAATATGTTTTGTGATTTACCCTACAATCCAGAGTAATTATGGGAGCACGTAAGAGACGTTACATGCACCCGTAGTTACTGTACCACGGGAGTGAAAATCTATGGGAAATTCATATTGCAATCCAGAGCAAATTGTTCCTACACCGGAGCAAGGACTCCCCGTAGTTACTCTGGATTGCACCCATAATGTTTACATTAACCACACAAAAGCAATATATTTGAGAATTTTTAGCTTTTATTATGTCCTACATTTTTCTTGATTGTCCTACATTTTGAGAGGGGGAGTATTACATTTTGGTTACAACATATGGTCACTCCCTTTTTGGCCAGACCAGAAGACACAGTCCAGTTCAGCAGTTCTCAGTCCCCCCTGTAAATTCCTCCTGCTCTAAGTATTTGTGGTGTATGGGGTAATCGTGACACAATCCCCCAGATCACACTGCTGAGTTGGTGAAAGGGGCTTTTATTTTTATACTAACCTCTGATGGTGCCAGCTTCTAGGGAGTGTGAGGAGCCCCATAGATCCCTTGACATGGAGCTCCCCATGCCTCTGAATGTCTAAAAATAGCTATTGTGACCCAGTTTTGCTATTGCTACTCCCATCTTTGGGACAATATGCTTAATTGTTTGAAACTATATTTTCAAATGTGTACAAAAATTATGTTGCTAGCACTAAATTTATGTTTACTTTAGCACTAAATTTATGTTTAATTTAGTTCTAGTAACATAATTTTTGCATATTTTTGAAAATTAATATCTTTTACACTGCCACCCAATAAGAGCCTTTTGACATTGCTATCGTGAGAAGGGGGGAGGATTCCCCTTCCCATCAAAATCTGATTTATCTATACAATCAAGGCCATAAATTCTGAGCTGATGTGAGTTAAAAGCCGGTGACGGGAAGATGCACCCTCAGCTCTTTTGTCATCTTGGGATAATAGGCCATAAACAAGTACTAATGTCAGAATCTGGGATAGTCCATCCCTTAAGAGCACCAAATGACTGTGGCTTTTGCACAACTGTATGCCATACAGAGAGAATCAGCAAGGTGGGCTAAAGGCAACCCTGTTGCTACAATGCTTGCAGAGTTCCAATGATCTCTGTGCCCTTCTGAGATACTGGGGGTCTCCAACTGGCAACCTGAGATCATGGGTATTACAAGGGTGGAGGAGATGGGGGGGGGGGGGAGAACTGGGATGGGAAGAGGGTGGGAATGGTGGAGCTCAGCTCTGATGGACCTCAGGTCTAATATTTATTTATTATTTATTTATTTAATTTATATCCCGCCTTTCCTCACCTGCAAGAAGGAATTCAAGGTGGCTAACGTCAATCATAATAAAACACCATTAAAATGATCATAGAGATTAAAACATAATTAAAATACAATTAAAATACAAATAGATTAAAAAAAACTAAGAACAATTAAAACAGACTAAAATACATTTGTTAAAAACAATAACATAAAATAGAACAATAAAACAATAAAACTGCCCCCCATCTCTGCCCCATTTAAAAAGCTTTTTTAAAATAAAATAAAAGGTTTTAAGGCTTAACATGGAGGCTCGATTACAACATGATGTCCAAACATTTTGGCAAGACACTCTGTCAGGGCAGGAAAAGTGATTTCCATTTCAAATGGAACATATAAGAGCATATAAGAGCATATTAGAAACAGATCCAAGGACCAGAGGGAGGGCAATTCCCATGAGGTTCAGTGAGTGAGGTTTGAACCCCCCCTATTCTACAGTAACCCAATCACTGCTGCAGAATTCAGTAGCCTCATTACAGGGCTACTTCCCAAACAGTGCAAAAGTAAGCCCCATTGTGTACAAAAGTACTTACTCCCAGAAAAGTGTGGTTAGAATTGCAGCCATAGAGCACAATCCTAACCATGTCTACTGAAAAGTCAGCCCCATTGTGTTAAATGGGTCTGACTCCCAGGAAAGTGCATTTAGGATTGCAGCCTTAGTCAGGGAAAGGAACAGAAGTTGGAGGAGCTGCCAGGGGTGGCCTGTGGCACTCAGTAGGTATTTTAGCATTGCAGATTTTCTGGTGTTGCAAGAAGTTTGGGATTGGGTTTTGGGACTATAATCTCTGAAAATAAGAAGTAATCACATATGTCCACATGCTCCAGAGTTTGTCACCCCCAAGATGGACTTCCTCCTATACCACACCTCAGTTGATTGCACGTATTTGCCAGCCCTACCTACCTAATTTATGCGGTCATCCTCCTTGCCTTCCATTGTTACTCAAACTTATAACCCTTCATGAATTCTTAAAGAAAGAGCACCTGTAATGATTGCATTTCTCCAGGGGGAATCAATTCAATCTAGACTTTTCACTCTCAAAGTGTTTATAACCTTTTCACCCCAAAGGGAGAAGTCTAGGAAGGGGGACACATTTGATCTGGAGCTAATATTCAGAACTTCACCTGACCAGGGCAAAAAGAATGGCTGGGGTTAGATACAATTCACCCTTATAACCTATTTATTTTATCTTAATCTTTGCTGTCACTTTCATTATCTTCTGATCCCCCACACTGCCATCTTTTCTTGTGTCTGAGCTTCAGTTTGAGAGAGAGAGAGAGAGAGAGAGAGAGAGAGAGATCCATTTTTATATATGATGAACCACTGTCAATCAAGATAGGTCTATTTTTAGCTTTTCAATTGACTGTTTAAATCCTTAGATAATTTGGCAGTATGGCAGAACATGTAGGAAGGGAATGTGATGCATGTCCTACTTATGACATGGAGCTGTTAACTGTTGTCCTTTTGATATGCTACGTTCAAATGCATGCATGCATTAAAAAAACCCTAAGGTTGCAATCCTATGCAAAGGAGTTCCACTTCCACATTGGAAGATCAAAGGAGCTGCAGGCTGGTACTGTATTTGAGACAGGATGAATAATTCAGCAATAGACAATTCACATATTTATTATCTACTCTGTATTTGCCAGAATGACAAGACAGGCCTAAGACAGCTGGGGTGGGATAAATAGATTTCATTTGTGCAGAAACTTGGAATATCCACAATATTTATACAATGCATCCCAAGATTTATGAATGGAGACAAGGATCTTGAATGAATAAACAAGGATCTTTGATGCTGTGTCACAACAACAGACAAGGAGTAATGAGGTTCAGAGAACCATATATTTAAATATCTGTGGGTCAGGAGCTTGGGGGGTATAGACCATTTTACACGGTGACTCAAAACCTTTTCGAGGCTCTCTAAGCTGGTGTCTGAGATTGCAGTTCTAACCCAATTTTAGGCTGGCATAAGTCCCAGCACAATTCCCTTGTGGTGCTGGGGGTGTCACAAAAGTGCCGTAAGACATTACTGCACCACTCATGGAGGGGTTAGGCCAGTGCATGGACATGTGCTGACCTCCTCACACCACAACTGGAATTGGGAGCAGGTAAGTTGTGCCAGCCTAAATTAGTTAGGATTGTTCCCTGATTTATAGATGCCAAGAGTGGCAACTATAATGATGAACAGGCACCAAAAATCAGATTTTCATCCTCTGGTGGGTCCCAGACCCACAATGTAAGAAAAGCTGAAACACATAACTTAAACCTGTGTACAGTTGAGTCACTAGGCATCAGTGTCTGCCTTTGCTGCTCAACTTGTTTGCATTCTTCTCTATTGTAAAGCCCTAGGGGCAGGGACCTCGATTCAATTTTATCACCAGAAGCAGTGTACCTTGATAGTGCATGACAATAAGTGATATTTATGGCACATTGTAGAATTTATTGCATAGTAGGGGGGCTTTTTTCTAAATGCAAACTCCTCAAAAGCAGAACGATATTGATGGGACTTTTCTTTCTACCATGCCAGTGAAATTGCTCATACAACGAGGATCTTTGCAAGATAATGGAGAGTTTCATTTTCGTTCTTATCCCTGGGGTATCTTCTGCAAATGCTTTCACTCCCCTCTCCACCAGCATGCCCAGTTCCCATAGGGGGCATATTTGACAGCTGCAAAATCTTGGTGCCAAGTTTTTGGAATTCATTTTTAATGTGCTGGCACATAAGCCTACAAGACAGAAGCAGTCTCATGGTGTAGAAGGGTGAGGATGTCCTACGGAGACTGGAAGAGACAGGGTGGGATGCACCCAGTGTGCCCCAAGACAGAAAGAAAAAAATAATTTTATAATTATTTCATATAGGGATGGAAGCTCTGAGAGTTGAGATGAAATCAGAAGACAGGAAAGATTCAATCCAAGTTATATAAGAATTTCCCAATTTTACATTTCCCCCCTGAAAATCACCTGAATCCCTTTCACTCAGGGTGACCATATAACCGCAAAAGAGGACAAGGTCCCCCAAAACACAACATCCAAGAAAAATGTAGGACATGATAAAATAAAAGCTAAAAACACTCTTGGAAATAGGTTTCATGGAGTTAATTTAAACACTACTTTTAAAACAATTTCATTTAATTTATTACAAATAATTTATTATCAGAAGACTACATACTGCCTGGTTTCAAGAAAATGTAGGACACTGAAGATTTTTTCCAGGTAATAAGGCTAAAAAAGAGGTCATGCCCTGGAAAAAAGGACATGCTACACACTGCTTTCACTAGATCCATCTTCAACTGGCTGGATCATGGCCAGAACCATCAAGTAACCATCATTGTTATGCCAGAGCTCCTCCATGTCTACTTAGAAGTGTGGTAAGTCTCATTGTGTTCAATGAGACTTATTCCCAGAAAAATATGGATTGCAGCCTGAGTGCCCCATTCCAAGATGGCAATGCACAGCTTTTTGTCACCCCTCAAGGGAGTTGTGACCCCCACTTTGAAAAACCCTACTGTATAATATTTTAGGCAGTAGCATAGCAAATAGGGTATACCATTTACTTACTTCTGAGTAAATACAACAAGGGTTTTTTGTCTATTATTCATTTTCCTACAACAAAAACAATTCAGAGGTAGAGAACAACTTTGGAAATACGATGTCAAAGTATAGAGAGGCCAACGAAACATATGTAGTTGTAATTGGAGGATTGCTTTAATTATCAGAAAAAGCTTTCCAGATTCTCACTCAGTAATTGGTAATAGGTGTTTATATTTAATGATGACCTCCACTGAGATGGACTTCTAGTGGGCAAGGTTTGGCACAGGTTACACCACCACCCAGTTTGATCAAATACTTATATGGACTTCTACTGTGAGTTTTCTATGCTCCTTCTACATTCGATATTGAGAAATAAAACTAAATATGTAAATATAAAGTGCCCATTACCAAGAAATTAATTTCAAAAACAGATGGGTATCAAAAGGGTCCTTGCCAAAGGTTTTAGAATTCTCCTGCCAGAGGGCAGTTTGCTCACAACGGAGAAAACCTATTAAAACCTGATTGAAAATTATTTTTCCCCACTCCAAACGCCCTTTTAATGGGTCATTGCAAGCAAGGGCACCAGGACCAACTTTGTCATACACCCTGGGGAGAATCCAGGGTTCATCAGATTGGGTTTCTCCACCAGCAATTCCTTCACCAACAAGGGGAGTTCATGGAAGGATCATAATGTTAACGAACATTACTCTGCCAGAGTAAATTAATCCTAGGATGCTCTCTGGAGGCTAAGAACTGCCAAGAGCAGTTCTCTCTCTCTCTCTCTCTCTCTCTCTCTCTCTCTTTCTCTCCATACGTGAAACTTATTCTATCCATTTTTTTCAAAAAAGATACATTGCTACAGAGTTCAGGGCAGGTGTTTGTAGCAATCCAATGACAGGAGGAAGGTAAATTCAGAATTTGTACAAATTATGCTTCTCCTATCAGCCATAATGAACTGTACTAAATTCTGTACATATGAACAATGAGGAAATGATCTCAGATCAATATATAATCATAGACTATAAGATTATAATTAGATCATTATATAAGTTCATTATATATATAATGTTCATCATATATATATGATGAACATTATATATATCATTATATATCATTATATATATATATATAAGTTCATCATATATATAATGATTAAGACTATGATTAGATTAATATTGAATATATAATCTAATCTAATGTATACTATATATTATATTACTATATAATCTAAGCTATTCTAAAATATGTTATTATATATCTGTACCCAAGTCCCATCCCCCCATGCACCATCTACCCACATGCCGTTCCCCCAATGTGCCACCCCCCTGTGCACAATCCCCTGTTGGGACAGGGGTTGGGACAGAGCATTCATCAGTCAGTGATTCTTCAGTTATTCTTCACTGTATAGGGAGGATAACATGTTGCACCCCTTTTCACACCCTTCCGGTTTGAATTTCCCAGAGCTGGTTATTAATGAGTGCCTCCATCATGGAAGAAACACCTTCCCCAAATTTCATGCTTCTATGTCCAGCGGTTTTGGCTGGGCATTGATGAGTGAGTGAGAGAGTGTGTCAGTCAGTCAGTCAGTCTCTCTCTCTCTCTCTCTCTCTCTCTCTCTCTCTCTCTCTCTGTGTGTGTGTGTGTGTGTGTGTGTGTGTGTGTGTGTGTGTGTGTTATCCTCTTGATGAATTTGGGTAATTCAACTAAAGGAGAAGAAAACAGTCCTATTTTCCAGAACTCTTAACATTACCTCTCTCTACATCTTGCCTAAAAGCCAACCATTAGAGTTTGTTCTGTGTTTAACACTAGTAAGTTTGCAATCAAAGCAAAAAGTAAAACTCAAAAGATCCAATCCTTCCATCCAGTTTCTACATACAAACTGAACAATTGTACAAAACGTTCCAGTTTTATTTTTGCTTGCCAGCCACTATAATATGCACAGCCTTCCATGAATTAGAAGGCCACCATATATGCCTCCATGACATATGCCACCATATGTCAACTGCGACGGAGGGGCAGTCATGGATACCTCATTTAAGTAAGCTAATTAAGCTAACATTTGTTCCCTTCTCTAATGTCTTAAGTGTGGCTCCATCAGAGCTGGATAGGATTAGACTCTCAGGCTTCAAAACTATCCACTCTTACCTAGGATTAAGCCCATTGATGATAAGTCATCATGCATAGGAGTGGGCTCTTTTGTTATGAACCCTCCCAACTCCTACTTTATTATAGTTCCATTTAAAAACTCCTACTGATATTATTTGAGGGAGAAAAACCTGTGATTGAGGAACTGGGCAGGTGCAAATCAATCCCCCCAGTTCTGGAACATACCCCTGTGTAGTCCAAAAAGACTTTACAAATCACATTCGACCTGGTGTCAGGCGCAACCAGTTTTTGAAGCTCATTAAGACTGTAATTTGGTCTCCCTGTTACTCACTGTGCTCTGACCCCTATTAGCAAGGAGATCAATCTTGGTTTTCTACCCAATTTTTCCTGTCTGCGGGCTGCCTCGAAATAATAAGCAAATCATTCAAGGTTTCTCTTTTTTGCCATGCTGATTTCAAAGAATTCCTGGTTCATCTATTCTCCACGTTGATTTGGGGTGCTTTTCCCCCCTTTCAGAAACCAGGAGATGCATCAGCTTTCTCCGAACGGTGGGAAGTTGTTGTCGTGAATGGCACAAAGCATTCTCCAGGCCTTGTTAGCGCACCTTTCCCTTCTGAAGCCGAGGTAATGAGGGGAACTCAACCAGCGAGAAAGAAGCTGTAAGAGTCTAAGAAGTATTATATTCTGGTTACCAGCACTGAATTCCTCCGTGGCCTTGTTAAAATGCATAATCTTTGTTCCTTAGTTTTACTTATCTGTCAAATGTTAAGAGTAGCTACTAACCTCACGGGGGCTGTTGTCGGAACCAATTAGTTGTGTTGCTCTCTGCCCAAGTTAAGGGAATGTCCAGCTTTAAGGGAGGAAAGAACAGATAGAGAAAATGGACCTGAAAAGTGGAACATGATGTACACAATGAGAGGCAATGATAGAACCAGCATAGGCTGGTTGGAATGCAGTCTCATGAGATAATGGTATGGATGTACTACAGAAGGAACCATTACTACTAACAAAAAATAGATAAGAGGAAAGGATTTTTTTCTTCAATCCAAAGAATACTGGGCAGTGATGAAAGAAAAAAAGAAAACAGAAAGGAAGAAAGAAATACTGGGCAGTGAAGAAAGAAAAAAAGGAAACAGAATTCAGAAGAAAGGGGAAGGAAATAGCATCAAGGGCAAATCTCTATGAAATGTTTCTGAATTTCAAAGGTTGGAGGGGGAAAAAGATAGAGAGAAAGTATAGTATAACTACTACAGATGTATTTTGGATAGAGTGCTGTGGCTAGCTGGTATAGGTCACACAAGGTGACACACAAATGGCCAAAAACGTGGTATTTCTGAATAATACAATCATAATTATATATCACTTGATGCATAATTGCATGCAGAATTCAATGCATGAACTTTGTTTAAATATCTCTATTCTATCAAATTGTAGCTGAAAAACCAGGCATCAGGTCAATGGTGTACCACCAGGCCCAGTCAGCCAGGATGTTGCCCCAATCACGGACTAAGAGGAGGTTCATCATAGGAGTGGCATGCTGGCCAACCACAGCACTGACAGCATGGATTAAATGATCACAGAATATTTCTGGTGTCAAGGAAGAGAAACAAGAACAACAAAAAACCCATCCTTTAAAAAATAATCTACAGTATGTGTTTATGAATACCTTAAAGGAAGAGAGAATATATAGGCACCGTATGTAATGAGTTCAATCTCCCGCAGCACTTGGCAGGGGTTGAATATACCATTTGACATATGTCCTCAAGAAGATGGGAACAATTTTCAGAGCAGCTTAGGATAATCTAGGAGTCTATTTTGCAATCTGTAATGCAAGAAGAGGACAAGACCATTTTAAAGGGCTTTTCCACCGAGCTATTAAGATGGCGCTGAGCACACTCTGGTGAACTCCAACAAATGGAATCTGTTTCACCAGTGCTTGAGAAATAGTCCAGAACTCTTATTCTCCCTCCTCCTTCATTTATTTTATCTTTCATTTAATTGGCAACTTTGGACAGCTGCATATAAAAAAGAGTCAGAGTTCTCAAACTTTGTCACAATTATCCTTCATAGGATATGCCTGCTGGATCAGGCATAATGCCCATCTAGTCCAGCTTCCTGGAATTCACAGTGGCCCATCCATCTAATGCCTCTTGGAGCACACAAGACAAACAAGATACCCGCATCCAGTAGCCACTCCCTTGCATCTGGCATTCAGTGGTAGCCCAGTCCAGCAGTGAGGGCAGTTCGGCAGTGAAGCAGATTGCCAAGGGTGGTGGACTCTCCCTCACTGGGGATCTTCAAGCAGAGGCTTGACGAGCACCTCTCAGGGATGGTCTAGGAGGATTTCCTTCTACAGGCAGGGGGTTGGACTAGATGACTTACTAGGTTCCTTCCAACCCAAGATTCTATGATTCTAGTTCTGAAATCAGAAGGTTGTCATACCCATCATGGCTTGTAAGCCATGATGGACTTTTGCTCCAAAAAGTACATCTAAATCCACCCCTCTCCTCTTCCCTTTCCAATGTTTCTCCCCAATTCACTCCCCACAGCCTTTGCTTTCCTCTGACTTCCAGCAGCAGCTTGGCAGCACATTATAGAGCCATATGTTCCTGCTGTGCAACCCAGTGATAGGACTAGGCTGACAATCACCTTGAGTGCTACTGAGCAGGAGGTTGTTTTAAGAGACAATTTTGGTGCGCTGTATCATGCGCAGAGGGGGCAAGTCTGCCCTGAAACATAGGCTCTGGGCATCTCAGAGTAAGAGACTGTAATCCAATTTTATCTGCATGATAGCTTAGTTGCTTCTGTCTCTTTACCTTTAATCCTGTTAGGACTGCATCAGCAGTAGCCACTCTGTGCGTATAATATCTACTTCTGCTAATTCTCCCATTTCTGCATAAACCGTCTCTCTGCTCAGTCAATTTTTCAAGCTTTAGCCAATCTCAGCAGACAGATTTCCAAACATTTATTGTAAAAAATATAGCACTTTTCAGGCATTTCCCATTTTTCTGGCCACCAGCATTGTAATTAATCTCATTGGAACCTAAAAGGTTCCAGCCGAGAAGAATGGTTCTTTATCAGGAAAAAAGATTCATCCATGGGAATGTTGTCACCCTGAGAACATTTTGGGTACATGTGAGTACTCAAATCTAATCTGGGTTCTCACACAATCATGGTGTGGGTTCATTTAATATTTTGAACTGGGATTCCTGTTCATTGTCATGACTTCTTGGCAGCCGGTCATGCCATCTGCAGAAAATTTCAGAGGTGCATCCTATGCCAAGATAGGCACATCTGAAGCAGGATGTGGTATTTTAGAGGAGAGCATGTTTTTGTTGTGTTGACAGTAGCCAGGAAGGGCTCTTTCCTGAGACTCTCCAACAGCTGAGTGATGGGTACATGAATAATTGCTACCCAAATCAATCCCTGCTATGACTGTATTCATGTCATGGTGACACTCTAGGGAATCATTTGCCTGGCAGCAGGTTGGCATAACAAAACAAGAAACTGAAGCATTATCCCTGCTGACAGACTTCCTGTGCCAGGACATGTGAGGATCAGCATGAAACTAATGCAATGCTTTGAAAGGAGAAAACTTTGTGGACCATATTGGGTTAAAACTTTTGGCTTGCAATGAACAGGCAAGCTATCCTGATGGTGGGGTCTTGCAATGCTTTCTGAAGAAATAGGACTGTTTGGGGAGTTGAAAGAAGGCTAATTAGTCCAAAGTGGGCATAAGATCTCTTGGGCAGTGATTTTCAAACTATGCCATGGTGCACTGGTGTGCCATGTGTAGTCTTCAAATGTACTATGGGATTTGGGAAAATGGTACAGAATGCACCTGTCCCTTGTCAATGGTCAAAAAACTGATAGTGTGACTTGATAATTTTAATGTCAATGAGATGTAAAAGGTTTAAAATCCCTGTTTGATGGAGCAGGGGTCCTGGAATGGAAATAAATTCTATGTTTCCACGTATCACCTTTGTAACTAATAACTAGCAACTACACATCAGAGTACTAAGAGGTGAGTAAGGTGATCCCTCTTTTACACTTGACATTAGATAATGGGAAATTCAGAAGCAATTATTCCATACAAGAACATGGTATTTGCTGAAAGGTAAAGTCCTAGCAAACCAATTTCATCTTATTTGGTGAGCAAATTCTCTCATCTGTCGCAAGAAGGTTAAAGATCATGATCGTTTCACCAATTCTGTGTACATCCTGAGCAAATATACAGTATGCAGTCATTGAGCAAGTATGAATTATGGAATTGTCATACCAGAGAAGAAGCTAAATGCTCTACAGATGAATCCTGGTACCTGCAGAATAATAATTTCTAAGCACAACCAAAAATAAGAAGATAGTCCCTCATCAGCAAAGATATGAAAGACCAGAGTAGTTGAATATTTGGAAGGTAAAAAGGTTGGAAGATCAAGGCCCACTTCTAGCTATGCCACTGACTGCGGGTAACGAACCAACCCATTGATCTATCATCTGCCCCTTTTCCAACCCTGTCACTCAACCTATTTTTAGGCTGGGTGACCAGAATTATATATGGTATTCCCAGTATGGTTACACTATAGATTTCTATGTCACATATGCCTGCTTAAGTGACTGACGTTGCAGCTACAACCTGATCGGTTCTACTCTGTGTGTCCCGTTGGTGGTTGGAGAATTGTAGTTAATTTAACAGTAAGTCAGGTCCATGTTTCATGGCTTGTCAGAGAGTTAAGCAGATTGTGGCAGCCGACCTAGCCTAGGATCAAGTTTATAAATGCTTATTATAAAGGTGATATTGCTGTCACCTAAATAGTACAATGTGTAAATATAATCAGCGCAGACAATGGCAAGAAAGTAATATTTCTACCAAGAGTCAACACCTAAAGACACAGAGTTGATTGATTGAATAAAAAATATACATCCTCATATACGGAATCTTTTTCTTACTGAGTTCCATCACTTGGAAAGGATATCCTTGAATTCAACCTTTCCTTTCCAAGCTTAAAATTTGGCTTCGGCCCCTAGATCATGCCTAATAAATGTGCATTGGTGGTCTTTGAGTTATTAAATCAGTTGTGAAATCAGTGTTCCTAAACAACATTTAAAATGACACTTTTATTAAGTTGGCATGGGACACATTGCTGAATCACTTTTAATATGATAATGCTTGCAGTTTACAATGCTGTTAAGTGTAGCCTGGCAGTTGTGTTTACATGAATATTTCATCTACTAAAGGCCATGAGTCCATAATTATAAATAGACCTTCTCTGACAGAAGGAGACAGATGCTTCCATTGCCTGTAATTCTCTAAGCTAGCAATAACCTGGTTGAAGACCATTTTTTCCCCAGCTGGACAAAGAGATATCTGTATGTCATGTTAAAGAGTTGAGCAATTTGCATTTAATATATGTACAACATGTAAAAAAGTTAAGGCAAGGCCCAATCCCAGTGGTGGGCTTCAAGGGGTTCTCACAGGTTCTATAGAACCCTTTGCTAATGAGCACCTGATTCTGACAACTGGTTAGTAATGGGACATAGGGCAAAATCCAGAGTAACTATGGGGAGTCCTTGCTCCGGTGTAAGAACAACTTACTCTGGATTCCAATATTAATTTTCCATAGGTTTTCACTAGGTGGTGTAGTAACTACCGGTGCACGTAAAGTCTCTTATGTGCTCCCGTAGTTACTCTGGATTTGGGGGATAGAACCTGTTTGTTAATTTAGGTTATTAGGACATGTGGGCTGTGGGTAGCACAAGTGGCTAAGACACTATGCCTGTTAACCAGCAGGCCAGGGTTCGATTCCCAAGTCGGCCCCACAAGACAGGGTGAGCTCCTGTCCTTAGCCCAGCTCTGTAATGCAGCTGGATCCAATCATATTGGCTCTGCCTTTCCATTGGACTAATTCAGTGGCGTGGAGAGTGGGATTTGCTGCTCGGGTAACAGCCTATCCTCCATAACAATCCAACCCAGGCTTTCGTGCTTCGCATGCAGCGTATGCAGCGCTGGGCGTGATACCATAGTCTTTCAAGACTGACGGAGGCCTTCTTGCTTTAGGATATAGAACCTGTTGTTAATTTTTTTTAATCCACCACTGCCCAATCCTAACCAATTTTCCAGCTCCAAGATAAGGGGAATGCAACTCTAAGGGAACAAATATTACCTTTCTTTTGACTGCCCCCATGTGCCCTGTTGGCACCCTATGCGAGTGCTGAAAATGTAATTAGAATTGTGCCCTAAGTAAGTTTTTACTATATCACATAATGCTTCTTGGCTGGAGGTTCATAAACAACTTTCTGTTTTGTATTCACAATTTCTATTGATTTCCAAGAAGACAAATTGCAAGCACTGCTTTTATGCTGTCACAATCAAAACACAATGTTAAGGTCTAAATCTAGCCTTTTGTCACCCAAATTCTGAATCATTCTAATGGGACATAAGGGTGACCAGATGACCAGAAAAACCCAGATTTGTCTGGATTTTTAGCCTCCTGTCCGGGTGTCCTACATTTTGGCTTCATTTTGAAACTTCGTGATAGTGCACAGTACCCCATCATGCCATATGTCGTTGGATTTGTATTGAAGAGCAGAATCCAATGCAAAAATAAGTTTGGAGATAACTCTTTCCTATCAAAGGTTATGATCAAAAAACAGAAAAACAAAAATATATATTTTTTTGGCAATTTTGTTCAGCGGGTAGGAATTTTGGCCTGGGATTAGGAATTTTGGCCTCGGGATTCAGGAATTTTGGGTTTGGCATCTGGTCACCCTGAAGGGTGCCATAGAAAAAAGTGGTTGCATGAATCACCCAGCGGCTTTTGAACACCAAGAACAATGTCACACAACTTGAAACAACCGTCAGCAAATGTAACCAAGTACAATGAAAAACTAGAATTCTTAGTAACTTGGATTGAGAGTGTTTTGCAAGACAAGCAAACATTTCCAATAAATTTTGACATGATATACAAGCAGTGTCTTTATAAAGAAGCAAAAAAAAAATAGTCCTGGTTAGAATACTGCCTATGCATGTCTAATATGAAGTAAGCCTATTACAGTCAATGGGACTCACTCCTACTTAAGGGTACATAGCACTCTGGTCCAAGAATCCAAAGATACTGCTATAAATGTTTTTCAAGTCTATAAGTAACATGAGCTCACCTGTACACCATTTGGAGTAGAATACCATTTCCCTTCTGTACTCACATACCACGTCCACATTACTGAATTACCTTTTTGGGGGGAAAAAATGAAAATTGAACATTCAGGGGTGGTGGTGTGGAACATCCCCTAGGCACAGATAGACAGCCCCCTTCGCTCTAGTAGAACAAAGGCAAAAGTTAACTTTTAAATGCAGATTTCCTTACATCCAAGCCTTTTCAACAGGCAGGAGGAACAAAGGCCTGCCATAAGCAATCATCTAAGATTACCTTCTCATGACAGAGCCTTATCTTCGAATTCGTCAAGAGATAGCTCCTCTGGGCATGTGCAGACTGCACCTCCAGACAATCGACTGAATACCATCTGCCTCCACATAATATTAATAAAACATATATCTTGCCTCTCCAACTCATCTTACATCAAACTACAAAGTTCTAAGTAGCTGAATTGATTTATTTAAAAAACAGATACCTTCTTTTACACACACACACACCACTCAAAAATATACCTTCTTGCCTCCTTCAGCCTGCTAATTCCCTATCATGTCACAATTTCCCACAGGTGCAACTACGGCAGAGCCTGAGAGACATCAGTCCCACGCGCTAAGCCACAGGGTGCGCATGACTGTCCCTAATGCTCTGCCTGTGGGAGTCTTGGCAGTTTTGTACCCCTGTTCCTTAAGAATCTTTATGAATCTTTGCCTCAGTCCCTCTCCTATGAAAGTTAGTCCTGTGAAAAAGCAGGCCTCCGTCAGTCTTGGAAGACTATGGTATCGTGCTCTGCGCTGCATACTCTGCATGCAAAGCATAAAAGCCTGGGTTGGATTGTTATGGAGGATAGGCTGTTACCCAAGCGACAAATCCCCCCTCTCCATGCCACTGAATTAGTCCAATGGAAAGGCAGAGCCAATACGATTGGATCCAGCTGCGTCGCAGAGCTGGGCTAAGGACAGGAGCTCACCCTGTCTTGTGGGGCTGACCCAGAAATCGAACCCTGGCCTGCTGGTTAACAGGCACAATGTCTTTACCGCTTGTACCACCCACATAGCCCTAAAGTCCTGTGAACACGACTATAAAATGTGTTGACAGTTGCTTACTTGAAGGCCTGTTTAAGACATGGAGCTGCTGTGGTAGTGGCTGTGATGAAATTGCTATCTCCAGCTGTGCGTCAGTGTAGGCAGTAACTGGGAACCATTCCCAGCTGGTGAAAAAGAGACAGCTTGTCAGAAGTGTATTAATGGGCAGGGGCAATCTAGCCACTTTCTGTTTGGACTTAACTTCCTCTGAACTAATGAGAGTGACGGACTCCAATCCTATGCGTACATGCATTGAAACATGGAGTTGGGTGTCATCACCTTAGTGTTATTCCTGCCTTATTCCTGCCTATTCTAGATGAAAGTGCAAAAAAATAAAACAAAAATCAAAAAGTCAGCATTCCACTAAGGGAAGGTTTCAGCTAAGGCTGTAATGCAGCTCTCGGCAATTCTGATTAAAGAACAAAATTTGGGGGATGTTTGCCTCTGACTGTGTGCTGAGCTCACAGATGCTCCCACATCTGCGAAAAAAGGCCAGAAGCCTCAAATCACTCCACGATATCTCCTCGCAGCCAATTTCATTATTAATGTTCCTCCAATTAGGAAACCTACAATTGTGTTTGAGCCGGAACTTTTGGGCAGAAAAATCAGACTTCTAGGACACCCTCAAGTGCCATAGAATATTGTTGCTATCTATCATTTTTTCTGACACCTCATCTATTAGTAGCAGTCATTCAGCAGTAGACATTTTTTGTACAAATGTTTTGGATATGAACACCAACCCATTTGGGGGCCTGCGGGAAACCGTGGTTTCTTTATTTCTGAAAAGCAAACTCTGAGCACAGATTTGCTCCTGGTTGAGGATCCTAGATGTGCACATAGTTCCCATGGTTTTGCTTTTGTCCAGCTTTACAACACCTTTACAACCCTTCATTGGAAAACAAAAAACAAATAAACCAGATCTGTTCTAAGATTTGGACACATCTTGATCGGATCTCTGAAGGCCTCCACAAGGAATCTTATCAGGAATTATAAAGTAATATGAAAAACAAAACACACTCTTAAGTCTTTCTAGAATCTTTTAAATGTAAGACAATCATTGCAGAAAATTAATATCTTATATAGGACTCAAACAAGAATGGAAAATGTCCTGTGTGCACATCAGGCAGCAATCCTATCCCCACTTTCTAAGCTCAATTGACCGTAATGGGACTTAGTTCTGAGTACTTTTAAAGGCATCTATACCAGATGCCATCACCTTTATATATTACATAATACATACCATGTATAATCGTACATTAATCTATTTACCACACGCATATCATAAAAGACATACTTCTCTTGATCTAACATACACCCCCCTCAATCTATCACCTGTCCCGATATCTGTCCCGATATCATATGGCAAGGAGTTCTACAGACTAATTACACACTGGATGAAGAATTATTTTTTATCTTATCCTTCATAACCTAATGTTTTGGGATCAAAACAAGGGTGGACAAGATTGTGTCCTACATCCATACCTATATCTGCTTGTTTACCAATGAGGGAGAACTTTCTAGAGCAGTGATTTTTATGGCACAATGGTGTGTCATTAGAAATTTGGGACAAGATAATTTATTAGCAGGGTCAACAGTGTGTGACCCCTCCATCAACAGCATGGTGTGCTATGTCAATGGTCTAATAACTGACGGTCTCCCTTGACAATTTTAGTACCTTGTTGGTGTGTCATGAAATGAAAAGTTGTTGAAAATCACTATTCTAAATAGTTGTGCCTTGTGGAAAGGATCAAGATGGCCTTGCCGTCCATCCATAGTGGCATATCCGTGGTTTCAGCTTCACAGTTATTCCTAGACACGGCTGACAGTGTAATGTCATTATGGGTTGCTTTTGTGTTATTTTCTCTCCTTTCTCCCAATCAATATCAAACTTACCTTTTGATGCCCTCTGCACACTCTCAGTGAACTCGGTGCCATGAGACAGCCCAGATCTCTTAAAGCACATCCTGAGGAGCTAATAAACAAAACTCTTCCCTTTCAGGTCGGTCCTAAAATATTTCCTTTGTTCACGTTCTTTCTTCTCGTTTTGATCACCCTCCTTCTTTGCCTGGCCTCCTCTTCCATACTGGAGTTGGTTTTGACTTCTTTCACTTCTTTGTAAATGCCTTCGCGGCCTTCACCCTCCCTCCCTTTCATCTTGGTTTTATATTCCTCAGCTTCCTTGCTCTTCAGATGCTTATGTTCTTTTAAGATTCACCTCCTATGCATATTTTTTTTGCTCCATCCTTATTTTATCTTCCTACTCTATATGTTTGGATGTTCTTTTATAAACTGGCTTCATTCTGAATATAGGAAGTGATTGGAAAACTTTTATCTTTATTTCCTGATCTTTCCTGGGGGTTCCCCCTCCAATTGCCAACATACAGGGTGACCATATATCCTCTTTTTCCAGGACATGTCCTCTTTTTTAGCCTTGTATCCTTGTATCCACAGCCCACACCATGGGCTGTGGGTGGCGCAAGCGGTTAAGACACTGTGCCTGTTAACCAGCAGGCCAGGGTTCGAGACCCGGGTCAGCCCCACAAGACAGGGTGAGCTCCCTTCCTTAGCCCAGCTCTGCAATGCCAGCTGGATCCAATCGTATTGGCTCTGCCTTTCCATTGGACTAATTCAGTGGCATGGAGAGGGGGGTGGATTTGCTGCTTGGGTAACAATCCAACCCAGGCTTTTGTGCTTCGCATGCAACGAAATGCAGTGCCGAGCAGTGCATGCTGTGCCGAGCACGATATGCAGTGCCGAGCACGATACCATAGTCTTTCAAGACTGATGAAAGCCTGCTTTTTTATCCTGGAAAAAAATCTTCATTGTCCTCCTTTTCCTTGTGAGTAGGCAGCACGCAGCCTTCTTGGAATTACTAAATTGTATGTAATAGTTTATATATAATAGCATAAATTTAATAAAAGTAATATAGTGTTTAAATTAACCACATCAAAGCAATGTGTATAAGTTTTTTAACTCTTATTTTTTCATGTCCTACATTTTTCTTGGTTGTCCTACATTTCACAAGGGCCTTGATTCTGCACTGGCTGATGCCCAGAAGAACCAAAACGGCTACTGCTGTGTTCGGTATCACCAGAGAGCTCCTCAGGGAGTGGGGACATCCATCCTCTTCCCCAATGTAAGGCAGAAGACCCTGCAATAGGGTTACTTACATCTATGGCGGTTATTTAGCTGGCATTGGGTAGAGTGGACCCATGTCAAGCCAGAAGGCCAAATGCAAGGCTCTGGATCAGGTGGAGCAGAGCTATGCCAAATAGCCAGAAAAGAAAAACACAAGTGCCTTATGTATTAAAAATGGATTTTCATAACTCAAAACTGATTAACAAGATTGATTGTTCCAATAGCCAATGACAAGCTGTTATGACACTGCAGGGAATCCACAGGTCTATGTATCAGAGCTCATGCTAGAACACTTATTGAATTGTGTATCATCAAGTTGGCCAATGGTTTTCTGTGGTTTATTGTTTTGTTGGGTGACCTGCACTGTGATATCTATCTAAATAAATTCCTTAGGCTGCTTGCTTGATATGGAATGTTAGCCAGAAGATGTGGACACCCACACACAGAGGTGGGCAGTGCAATCCAGAGTGAAGGCAGTGAGGAGTGCCCTGGCTGGGCTGCCCCATCTATTCTGAATCCTGAGCAGGAAGTTACGGTAAATCCACAGAGTCAGGAAGCTTAGGTTGCTCTAGCTGCTCCAGAGCAAGCTCAGTAGGCAACAAGTCAGTGGCACTTGGGGAGTGCTTGCTCCTGAGGAGACCCCCTTAGATCACACTGAACAAGGAACAGCTGTGGTGCCTGCATTATAAGGAATCCCTGACAACCAGTAACAGCAGGAGACTGCAGTACACAGGGTGACTGTGTTAACCAGAAAAACAGGACAAAGGCACCCCAAAATGTAAGACATCAAAGAAAAATGTAGGACATGACCAAATAAAACCTAAAAACACTCATATATATTGCTTTCATGTGGTCAATTTAAGCACTGTATTACTTACTAGCAAAATGTACCAGAGTTGAGGGAGTAAAATACCCCTTGTACACCATCCCCCTCATTGTGCAACACCCCCATTCGCATCAAACCCCCCATGCACATCATCCTCCCATGTGCATCAACCACCCATGTGCACCATCCTCCCATGTGTATCAACCATCCATGTGCACCAACCCCCATGCGCATCAACCCCCCATGCGCATCATTTGTCATACCTCTCCTGAACTGCCCTGGCTGCCCCAGTTAGGGCATCCCAGGTCCACCTGCCTTGGGGCAGCCTATGTTGCTTTAAACTGCCCCAAGCCTTTTCCAGAATAACTAGGGTGGAGCATCTTGCAGTTGGGTTAGCCCAATGAGAGGCAGGGTGACCCAAGTGCACTTCTGGATTGTGCCCTAAGGAGAGGGAACTGTCAACATTCCAACTGTCAACATTACAGCTACCATTTAAAATATGAGCTGAGATGCTGGAGAGTAGGATAGGTTTTTGCTGATGAATGTTGCTATATTGTAACTCCAACAGCTACAGGCCATTACTAGTATTAAAGTTATGCAGGGAGTTACACCAACTCTTGTCATGCCATGTATTTAGTTTGTGTGGATGATATTATAATTTATTATGTATAGTCTGGTCCTGTAGGAGGTCCATCATATGGATAACACCATGAGCTGTCACATCAGGAGCACAATCTTAACCATGTCTACTCAAAAATAAGCCATATTGTGTTTAGTGGGTTTTACTCAAAGGAAAGTAACTTTAGGATTGCAACCCAAATAAAATAAACCCTTGCGATACTTCTGGATTAATTCAAAATCTAAAGAAATTCTTTATGGGCAATTCCTTCTTGAGTTTTTGCAGTACGTCTGAACTTGCTACTTACAAACACGGCTCCCTGATAAAGTGTCTCTTAAAAAAGCATGAAACGATAGGCTTGAAATATTTTGAATCTGTTGTTTTATAGTCAGGCAATGTGGAATCTTCCAGAAAATCACATTCTTTATTTTTGTAGTGCTCTTCAAATGTGCTTGATAACCACTGCTTTCCAGAGCTGAATCAGAAGGAAAAGGAAAGAGCAGTACATAAAAGAATAAACACTTGAATACAGAACTTGATTGGTTTCCAGCCTGTGCTGCACCAGTTATATACAGAGTACCCGTCCAGCTAAATGTGAGTCATCGTTGTGGCTGGTGATACAGCTAGAAATATGGGTATATTTGAACACAATGCAGCTCCTTAAATTTATCCTTGGGGTGATGTCTTGAAAAGCATGTTAGGAATTCAGAACACAATCCTAACCATGTCTACACAAAATTAAACCCTGTTGTGTTCAATGGGTCTTAATCTCAGGAATGTGTTTTTAGGATTGCAGCCATAATTTCATGTATCTCAAGGAGTCAGATAGTGCTAAACAATGAACCTACATTACTATCTGCAAAAGTTCCCCTTTCAGTTCCCCTAACATTCCCCTTGAATGAAGTTCCCCTAACGTTCTACTTGAATGTTATTTATTTATCCTAATATTTTTAACTGATTTTTTTCCCCTGGTGTGATAGCATCCGAAAAGGGGATTGAACAGATATTTAGGAAAATCCATCACAGGTTAAATAACTTCTCTGGGAATAAGCCCCTTTCAATTCAGACTCATAGCCTCCTGAGTAAACATACAGAAAAGCTGCAGAGGGAAGGATGACTTCCTTTGTTCAGTGTTTCTCAAACTGTGGGTTGGGAACCACTAGATGAGACAAAAACCTATTTTAGGGTCCCCATTTTAATGTGTATTTTATTTTTAATAGACAGTGCTACCACAGCATGTTACTGCATGTCAAAGATCTGTACTTTTAACAGTCTACATATGATTTGTAAAAATTTTAACAAGTTAGAAGTTGCTTTTGAGAGTTAAGCATGATATTCTTTATTTTAAATAAATTTTTAAAGTTTATACTTATTGCAAACTTTTGATTTATAACTCTTAAGTACTTTATTTGATTTTATTTTGTTGTGTAGAATTATTAAAAATTTTCCTGCTTGATTATGTCACTTCTGGCAATGAGAGGTTAACGATTTCACTTCCAGTCAGTCCTGACAGACTGTGGGTACAATTCTAACCATAGAATCGTAGAATCCTAGAGTAGGAAGGGACCTAGTAGGTCATCTAGTCCAACCCCCTGCCTGCAGCAGGAAATCCTCATAGAGCATCTCCAACAAGTGCTCGTCAAGCCTCTGCTTGAAGATCCCCAGTGAGGGAGAGTCCACCACCTCCCTTGGCAATCTGTTCCACTGCCAAACCAATTTAAGCCTTTCCTGTGCTGTTATTGGGAGGCCAGTGAATGTCTGTGCACTGGCCTAACCCTCCCAGGAAGGTGCAGAAGTGCCTTATGGCACTTTTGTGATACCCCACACAGAAAGTGACCAGATGCCAAACCCAAAATTCCTGAACCCCAAGGCCAAAATTCCCAATCCCAGGCCAAAATTCCTACCCGCTGAAAAAAATTGCCAAAAAATATATGTTTTTGTTTTTTGTTTTTTGACCGTAACTTTTGATAGGAAGGAAATATCTCAAAACTGATTTTTGCCTTGGATTTTGCTCTTCAATACGAATCCAACGACATATGGCATGATAGGGTACTGTGCACTATCATGAAGTTTCAAAATGAAGCCAAAATGTAGGATAATGATGCCAAAATGTAGGACACCTGGACAGGAGGAGAAAAATCCAGACAAATCTGGGTTTTTCCAGTCGTCTGGTCACCCTGAACAAGCACAGGGCTTGTGCCAGGACTTATGCTATCCGGAGGGTTAGGATTGCATCCTGAGACTTTTAAAAAGTGGGCCCTGTGCTAAAAGTTTTGAGGACCACAGTTTAGTTTGAATCTTCCCACCACGTTGAATTCCATAACCAACCTTGACAATCTGTTCCTGCACATCTTCTGCCTGCAATACAGGGGAGGAGCATAATACTTGTTCAACTAACAGAATTGTCACGAGGACAACCAAAACGCAGAGCCTGTTGCGAACCTAACAAGACCGAGGCTTAATAAGAAGACACCGTTTCAGTGATTATTTGGTCTCCGTCGGCAGCTTCACTTGTCTCTTGTAACATTCCAATCAGTATGTTTTTAATAAGTGCTCTCAAGACCGGTCCTGTTTTCCTGCACAAGCCTGCACATGATGGCAGGTGTCATGCTCATGAGGAATGGACAATAAAGTGAAGGCTGCAAACAAGAATGGCTAACTACATCGGTTTCTTCTGGTGGATGAAATTTCTCCCTCGGTAATCATAATGCTGAAGCAACCATATTGCTCTGTGTTCCGTCTTTTGACAGGGATAAGCTGTGGTGTGATCTTGGGAGCAGAGCGGTGTAAATGATAAACAGGACCACGATCCCAGCTCCATATTATATAATGGCCAATTTGCTCCAAATGTTTATTGTACGTGTCCAATGGACAGGCATTGCATGCTTCTGGCTTTGCAATGGCGATGGGCTCAGTTCCTTATCATTCCACCCATTCTAAATTACATATTGTTTAACAGATGTTTTAGCAAAGACTGTCAAACCCTTTGGCTATTACAGATTTGGGCTGAACCTTAAAGCATTTGGAAAGGTAAGCAGCATTCTGTGCGCCATGTCAGTCAGCGTTTTGACCACCACACATGGCGCCATGCACCACAGCCAAGATGTCTTCTAACAATGCTGTCTCTTCAGCCATAGAAATGGAGATGAGCGCTGCACCCTATGGCCAGTCACAGCCAGCAGGCCAACCTGTGAGGGTTTACCTTACCTTATTTACCTTACTGTAATGAATTTGGATGTTCACCAAAGAGTGAGCAGCTGCTACTTCTGTGCTGGAAGTGGCATCATTAGGATTTGCATCACCCCATATACGTATTTACTTCTGGTTATTCAGTGGTAGGTGTAAAGGTGGACCATGTAAAGTAGTACAAAGTAGTACAGAAATGTTTGAACAGGTGGACTGGGTAAAGTGTTACATTGTAGGACAAACCTTGAGAAACAGCAATCCCTAAATTAGGTTTCCTCTGAGCAAACCCCAATGAACAATGAATGTCTACTCTACTTCTGAATAGACATTCTTAGGATGTGCTGTCACTATCCTAAGCTGTTTCACCACAGCCACATTTCATAGCTATTGTTGGGAATGTGAGTCCCTGCAGGATTAGCCGGGCTAAGCAGAATAGTTGTGCAGAGGATGAGAGGGCAGCAGCACAAAGTAAACACACAGCTGTTTATAGTTCAAGATAACTATATTGTTCAAAAGGACAGGCAGAAGATAAGTCAAGTAACACAGTCCAAGGTCAAAGCAGTAGATCAGTCATATACATACATCCAGTTGCAGGGTTATTCCAATCTCAGTAATCCAGTTAAACAGTCCACAAGTCAGTCCACAGGTACAGTCCAGTCTTTCAGAGTATCAAACAGCAATAATACTCCTTCTCAGTAACCCACACTTTGCAATAATCTCATACACGCTTAAATATAGTGAAACACCAATCAGTTAGAGATATTGCAGTCATGTGACCAGTGACTCAGCACTTCCAATTCTGCTGACTCATGCTGTAAGAGCAGTTTCAGATTGCATCAGCTAGATTGCATCAGCCTTCTGCAGTATTGCATCAGCCTTGAATCAACTTGCCTGACCAAACATGTTTCATTATTAGATTCAAACCCTAACATTCTCCTCCTTTGGACAGGTAAGTTGTTCCTTTACAGTTTAAGATAATATGCATCGTTTTATACAGTTTTCATATACATATTCCATACAGTTCACAATGCTCATTGTGCTTAGCAATGTTTTGTGCCTTTGTAAAATGGTCAGCAATATTATTTTCTGTAGCACAGTCTTCTAAACATATTAACCCATTTTTCACACTTTCTCTCACATTGTGGTATCTTATATCAGTGTATCTTGATCTAGATTTCACAGCAGAAGAGTTAGCCATGGATATAGCTGACTGACTGTCTTCATATACAGTAATTGGATAGTCAATATTTATTTCTAGATCTTTTAACAGTTGTTTGTACCATATTAGCTCATTACATAGGTAAGACAGACAAGAAAATTCAGATTCTGTAGTTGAAACTGCCAAATGTTTCTGTCTCAGTGATTTCCATCCTATAATTGCATTAGCAAGAAATATAGCTATTCCCGAAGTAGATTGTCGGGTAGTAGGATCAGAGGCAAAACTTGCATCAGCATATGCACTCAATTTCAGTTCTTCTTTTGGTACAAGATACAAAGAATGATTCATAGTTCCTCTTAGATACATTAACACTCTTTTAGCTGCTTGCCAGTGTTTTTGAGTTGGCTTAGAGCAGTGTCGAGCCAGCTGATTCACACTATAACCAATATCAGGTCTTGTCCAGTTTCCAATGTAAGTTAAACTTCCTATTAAAGACCTGTATATATCTGGATCAAACAGTGGACTAGGAGAGTCATCATTGTTGTATTTCAGTCCCATAGGGGTTTTTGCTGGATTACATTGTTCCATGTTATACTTTTGTAGAAGCTGCATTATTTTCTGAGTTTGAGATAGTTTGTATCCCTGTTTTGTTTCAGATATATCAACTCCTAAGTACCTTTTGATACTACCAAGATTTCTCAGTGAAAATTTCTTTTCTAGCTTCTGAATTATTTCATTAGCTTCAGAGTCAGTTTTGGTTATTATGGCCAAATCACCTGTGAACAAAAGAATGATCTGTTTGTTTTGTTCAGTATCCTTTGTAAATAGACATGGCTCTGCTAGGCCAGCTTTAAAACCTAGCTGTAATAAAGCATCAGTAATACAAGTATTCCATTCATAACCAGATTGTTTTAAACCATACAGAGATTTTTTCAGTAACCAGCAATCTTTTCCAGTATTTGCAGTTACACCTGGGGGTTTTTGCATATAAATTACATGCCTTAAAGGAGCATTCAAGTAAGCAGTTTCTATATCACAATGAGTTACAATATATTTATGTTTTGCAGCCCATAGAAGTGCAACCCTTAGCGATTCAGAGCGTAAATGTGGTGAAAACATTTCATCTTAACAAGCAGAGGTTTGTGAAAACCCTTGAGCAACAAGTCTAGCCTTGCATTTAGTTACACCATTTACTCCTTTTTTCAGTTTAAACACCCATCTGCAGCCAATAGCATGTTCACCAGGAGGCAGTACAGCATCCTCATAGAGTTGTAGTTTCTTTAAAGAATCAAGCTCATTGTTAACAGCTGTTTCCCAAGCATTTTTGTCTTCTGGTGACATGGATTGCAGATCATTATAAGATCTTGGCTCTACTGATACTTGACAAATTGCACCAGGACTATAGCGATCTGGAGCTTTTCGTTCTCTGGTGGAGCGTCTCAGTGGTATAGGCTCCTGTTGTACAGAGTCTATTGGACTTAGCCCCTCTTTTGTTTCTTGCTCCTCCTCTCCCAAGACCCGACAGTGAGGTAAAGCAGAACTTTCAGTTTTGGTTTTTGTAGCCAAGATTCAGAATTTCTTTTTCCAGAAATGTCAAAGTCTAAGGAATAATGAGGCACAAATTCATGTTGTAGCCTTTCCCATCCACTTTGCTCTAGGAATTTTGCACTAGCACTTTTCCAAATTTGAGTTGAACCAGGAGTACCAAATCGATAGGATTTAGGATTTATGGTTTGATTCATAACCCAAGAAATAAAGTTTTTTGGCTCTATGACCCCCTTTTCTCCTATTTTGGGCTGGAATATGAACCCAAGCAGGACAACCAAAAGTATGCAAATAATCTAAGTTTGGTTGTTTACAATGCCAGCGCATAAAAGGTATTTCCATTGTGGAAGAGTGTGCAAGAACATTCAGTAAATGGTTAGCGCACATAAAACTTTCACCCCAAAAATTATTAGGGAGACCACTGTCATTCAGCATTGTTCTTGCCATTGCTTGCAGAGTCTGACCCCTTCTCTCAACAAATGAGTTGTGTTGAGGCCGATATGGGGCAGAACGTTTGTGGGATGCCTGCCTTTGCCAAAATATTCTGCAATTTTTGATTGCAAAATTCTAGACCATTGTCAGTAATTAGGCATTTTAGCTTTTAATTGGTTTTTCACTCTGCAAATTTAATCCAGTTGGCAATCTGCTGAAAAGTTTCATCTTTTGATTTTAGCAGATAACAGAAACCATATCTGGAATAATGGTCCTCTATTTCCAGGACATATTTAGCTCCTCCCAAACTGGGTTTAAAAGGACCGAGTAAATCGGCGAACACGATTTGGAGCACGTCAGTAGTTTTAAATTCACTGCCGTGTTTGGCTGGAGCAGCTTTTATTTTCTCTTCCTTGCAAGCCTCACAGTCCAGATATTTGCTGCAAGGTTTCAGTTTTATTCCTTTTGACAATTCTACAGTCTTTTTCAAAGTTTTGAAATTAGCATGACCAAGGCGCCTGTGCAGCAAATGAATACAGTTATCATGGGGTACCTTGTTGTCATATACAGACTGAGCAGTTACATGGTTCAGTACAAATAGCCCATTTTGCAGTATAGCAATAGCAGAATTACCATCCCTTCCTTGGATAAGGCACTGGTCCTCTTCAAAAGATACTTTGAATCCTTCTTTTACCAGAGCACCCACAGACAGGAGATTGTATTTTAGTGTAGGCACACAAATCATATTTAAGGATTTAGCTAAACAAGGGAGATATACAGTTCCTTCCCCAGTTACATTTACACATAGCCCATCAGCCTAAACTAACAGCTATGAACTACAGATTGGGAAGGTTCTTGCCATAAAATGGTCTGCAACTGAGAGGACAATCCTAATCATGTCTACTCAAAAGTAAGTCCCATTGTGCTCAGTGGGTTTTACTCCCAGGAAAGTGTCTTTAGGATTACAGCCTAAATTTTACTCTTCTTACCAATTAAAATCTCCATAATTTTACATATTTGTACCTATTGGTAATTGTTCTGTATAGATTTTTCCTTTCCCAATACTGAGACACGGTAATGATTATTTGTTGTTATAAATTCTTTCATATATGACCTCCCTGATGAATGATGTGCTTATTTAAGCATCAGTAGGCAAATAAAGTTATCTATGGGTGACTAACAACCTTGAATAAATACCTTTGCCGACCAGCTTCAGAAACTATAGCACCTTAGCAATGCAATTACATGCTGGGACCGATTATCCCAATTAATTGACTGTTTTATGTTTGCAGTGTGCAATACCTGAAACATTTTGGAGGCCTGGACTTCACTTAGCTACTGGCAAAAAAAAATTGTATAACAAGGAACCAAAAAACGGCTTTCATTTATGTTACCAATATATGTAGCGTGTAATTATACGTTAAGCATAACTAGGCAAGCCTCAAAGATGCCCTTTGATTTCAGTAATCATAAAACTATATATCAACACCATAGAAAAGTGATCTAATGTCCAGGCTCTTTTGGAGGAAAAAAAACCCCACTGCTGTTGAAATGCTGATGTTATCGGCTTCCTTTATCTTCCCTGTAATTCTTTTGGCAAAGGTTAACCTTGATTATTAATTATATTTGTGTGCCGAGCTCAAGAAGAGAAAGAGCAGCCACTGGGGGCACTTTGGAGGTGTTGGATGGATGAGCAAGGAATAGGAGTCCATAACATTTGTAGGTATTGTAACTTTGCAAGGTGTCAACCACCCCCACCCTTAGCTAGACTTTATGGTTCTGGAATTTGACCACCAGTGTTTACCTCGACTCCCTCTTGTGGCTTCCAGAGCTGCACTGCCGACGCTATAAAATAAAACTCAGTAGTAATTCTTCTCCTTATTGTAAGAAGCATTGATTGCCTCTGATTGTATATTATAGCAAAGGGGCAGTCCATTACACAAATTTATTGCATTTTCTTCTTGATAATTACTGGAAGTTATTGAACAAGGCAGGGAGTTATAGCCCGCAAGTTCTTCCTCTAGCTGAGGAAGCAAATCCTGATATTTAGTAGAACTGAACAGCTGTAAACAACACATCCTGCTTTTAATAGATTTGGGATTTACAACTTACAGTGTACTTGATATTTAAAGAAAAAAAAACTGCTATGTTTTCCACCTTTTAACACATTTGTATATGCAAATAAAATTGTATATACAAATGCGTTAAATATAAGAGCCTGGGTTGGTCCACCAGATGCAGAATTCACCGTCCAAAGAAAGACCAGAACGTTATTAGGACAAATTTAAAAAGTAGGAAGGAGTCATAGAACAACCTTTAGAACCTCCTATGATTCTTTATCAGATCAGCAAGAGAAGTGGAGAAAATAATGGGGACATTTACATCCCTGCGGGTTGTGGGTGACGCAAGTGGTTAAGACACTGTGCCTGTTAACCAGCAGGCCAGGGTTCGAGACCCAGGTCGGCCCCACAAGACAGGGTGAGCTCCTGTCCTTAGCCCAGCTCTGCGACGCCAGCTGGATCCAATCGTATTGGCTCTGCCGTTCCATTGGACTAATTCAGTGGTGTGGAGAGGGGGGATTTGCTGCTTGGGTAACAGCCTATCCTCCATAACTATCCAACCCAGGCTTTCGTGCTTCGCATGCAGCGTATGCCGCGCCGAGCAGATACCATAGTCTTTCAAGACTGATGGAGGTCTGCTTTGCTTTTTTTTTTTTTACATTCCTCCTATAGTCCATGATTTGTGAAATCAAATCATGGAGTTCAGGAGGTAGACTTGAAACAATCTCTGAAGGATATCAGATGGTTTGTATTTGAGAAGGATTTCCAAGCTACTACTTCTTACTACAACACCTTTCTTTATCTCTAGTCCAGAAGATTCCAAACCCTGGCCCAGGGGCCAGATGCGACCCTCAGTGAGCCTCAATGTGGCCCTCAGCAAGACCCCTCTATCCGGCCCTTGGGCAAGTCCTGTAATCCATTAGAATACATCCTTATATGTAAATTTATGTAAATTTATTCAAATTTTAAATGTAATTTAGTTTTCCAACCCCCCAACACAGTGTCAGAGAGATTATGTGTCCCTTCTGCCAAAACATTTGGAGAATTCTGCTCTAGTCCATAGCTCCTGGTCTCCCATCCAAAGTGAGACCCAAGTTGACACTGCTTAGCAATTGCAGGCAAGGCAACAGCTCAACATACTGACCACATCTCCCCTATTTTGCTCCTTCATGGGGATATTACTGTTCTTGTGGGCAATGTCCACCATTCTACAACATTCACATGCATCCTTGGGACATTGCTTCAAATGCACGGCTTCCACTCTCAGCACATCTCCTACCAGATCCAACCAAAACAGTCACTGCTGTTGAACTTTGTTTGACTTACAGTGCAGTCCTAAGCATGTATATTTAGAAGTAAGTCCCATGGTATTCAATAGTAGTACTCCCAGGAAAGTGTGGGCAGGATTGCACCATTACTCTCTCAAAAGGAAGCAGAAGATTACATCCATATTAGATGTGTCCCATTGGAAAAAATTGTGCTCATTTTTTTGAACTGGCCTATACGTGTGTCCTGCAGTGTTATGACTGGGGGAAAAAATGAAATGCACCTGAAGTATTATTCCTTTGCAGGCTTAATATTTACCTTGAATAATCTCCACTTCTAAGAAGTAACTGCTCCAATCTATTTTTATCTGTCAAGAAGTGGGAAAATTTGACTTTTAAATGACAAAGTCTCCATTGTTTGCCAATGAATATAACCTCTATGAAAGAAAATAGACTTTTCTGCCATTTTAGTATGTTAATATATTTTATCCAAAGCAGCACAGCTTTTAATTAAGAATCTCTCTCTCTCTCTCTCTCTCTCTCTCTCTCTCTCTCTCTCTCTCTCTCTCTGTGTGTGTGTGTGTGTGTGTGTGTATGTGTGTGTGTGTTTAATATAGGTCCTTAATTAAAAACCTTTCATTAAAAGCTATAAGCATTTTTTCTAAGGGAAACACTGACCACAGGGACAAAAATGTATGATCAGGTTTACAAATTTCATGAAGAGCTCACCAGTTTATTTGTGAAGAGATAGATGTATGATGCTGAAGGGATTAACCCTCATTGTATAGCATCAATACTGTATTTATCACCAAATATAATGAAGATGCTTCTGCTCTGCCATATCCAATGCTCTGTGCTGGGCTAAAATATTCATTTCAGGGAGCATTCAAAAATGTGCCCCACTACTATGGTAAGGGCGCATTAGGGTCTCCTTGGAAGGAAGTCCCATGCTAGCCAGTGGGACTACTTTCAGGGAGGTGTGGACAGGATAACAGCTGGAAAAGCCCACTCTTATGCATAGGGTCTACTCGGAAGTTCCATGCTTGCCAGTGGGCCTACCCATTACTAACTAATAGTGCCATTCTTGAGACCTATGGGTTCTCTTGCCAACATTCCTCTTTGGACTGGCCTGGATTGGGCACTTCTGGGAGTCCCCCATCATCATGTGCATGTGTACTATATACACATGTCATGCTTCACACATTCAATCTATATATATAAAACTGAAAAGTTACTGACTGACTCGCTCGCTCGCTCGCTCACTCACAGAACTCATCAATGCCCAGCCAAAAACAATGGGCCTAGAAGAATGAAATTTGAGGAAAGTGTTCCTTCCATGATGGAGGCACCCATTAAGAAACAGTTTTTGGAAATTCCAAGCTGAAGGGGTGAAAAGGGATGCAACCCGTTTTTCTCCCTATGCTTTACATTGAAGAATCCCTGATTGAGAGATGCTCTGCCCAAACCCCTGGACCTAGAAGCATGAAATTTGGGGAGGGTGTTCCTTCTGTGACATGAACAGCCATCAAGAACTGATGTTGAGAAATTTAACCCTTATGGAGCAGAAAAGGGTTGCAAAGTGTTTCTGTCCTATACTTAACATTGAAGACTGACTGATCAACATCAAGCCAATTTGGTGCCTGGTGCCTGAGGCATTGGGAGGAAGGGTGCATTTGGGGATGGAAGGTGCACATGGGGGATTGATGCGCAGTGGGGGTGGTGTGCATGGGGGTGGTTGGTGCACATGGGGTGTTTATGTGCATGGGGTGGATGCGCATGGGAGGGTGATGCCCATGGGAGGGTGATGCACATAGAAGGATGGTGCACATGGAAGAGTGTTGCACATGGGGGTGTTGGGCATTGGAGGTTTTGTGCATAGGGAGTATTGTGCATGGGAGGATGTTGTGCATGGGGGAAGTTGCCCATGGGGGTTTGTTGCACTTGGGGGGATGTTGCACAATGGAGCAGATGATGCACAGTGGGGGCTTGATGTGCAATGGGGGCTTGATGCGCATAGAGGGATGTTACCCATTCAGGGTTGATGAGCACGGGAGATGGTGTGCATTCGGGATTGGTGCATATGGGGGATGTTGCACATTCGGGGTTGATGTGCATGGGAGGATGTTGCACCTTTGGGATTGATGCACATGAGGAGATGTTGTTACGCATGGGAGACAATGCACATAGGGGACGATGTGCAATGGGGATATGGAACACAGGGTGGATCATGTACAGGGGGTATTTTATTCCCACAATGCAGGCACAGAAATAAAATGGTTTAGAAATGACCATTAGTACAGAAATAAAAGAAATAAAATGATACAGAAATTATACAAAAATAAAATGGTTTGTCGGTCAGCATTATGCCCTCTGAATTTGGACAGAAAAAGAATACACCCCAAAATTTGCAATTCTGAACATAATAGAGAATTTGTGTCTCCTGCTACCTTCAGTCTGCAATAAAATAATATACTTTGAAAACTCACAGCGACCAGTACTTGCCAAAGCCCTTGCTTTGTTTGTTTGTGCCTTTTTTAATGAGCGGCCGGCATGTCAAAATGAAAATAGCCGGGAGCAATGTAAAGCTCAGTACTGGCAGCCTGGATTTCAGGAGGTGGGTTTGCTCGGCCCAGATGTCCTTTTCAGCTTGCTTCTGGAAAACAGCCCAATTAATACAAGGCTATTGGTGCCAGGTATTTAAAAGGGGGGAGAAGAGAAACCGTTGCAACTAAATTTCCCTTAGGAATCCCTTTATAATTATCACCATGTTATTTTGCAAGGACCTTAATGCTATTTTGCAAATTTATAAAAAAAGTCAACTACCCAACAGCAATGACGAATACAAGGAATAGCTGTTGAGATTGCTCAGATAAACAGAATATTCAACTACACAGATACTTGAGTACCAAGTTATATTCCATATAGGACCTTTTGAGTTCAGTAGGGCTTGTTCTCAAGTAAATGTGCATTGGACTGCAGCCTAAATTCATAGAATCATACCCTACAATCCAGAGTAACTACAGGAGCATGTAAGAGACATTACGTGTACCCGTAGTTACTGCACCACCTAATGAAAACCTATGGGAAATTCATATTGCAATCCAGAGCAAATTGTTCTTACACCGGAGCAAAGACTCCATGTAGTTACTCTGGATTGCTCCCACAGAATCATAGAGTTGAAAGGGACCTAGTAGGTCATCTAGTCCAACCCCCTGCCAGCAGCAGGAAATCCAACCTAAAGCATCCCTGACAAGATCCCCAGTTGCTTGAAGAGCCCCCAAATTATCCCTATTTCCTCTTGAACAGTCTGTCTGTAGGGTCTATTTGGTTCATTGAGGTCTAGTGTACAGGTGTCCCTCATTATCAAATAGAATTCCATCTCAGAACCTCCCATGGATTAAAAAAAAAAACCTTGGTGGACTTACACTGGCCCAGGCCTTTTCTGGTGTAGCTAAGCTGGCCTATTTGGCATTACGTCCACCCAAGTGCCGGATAGGCTGGCCTAAATGCACTTTAGGACTGCAGCCTAAGGAGATGAAAGCTGTATTCAGGTGTCTGAAGGGTTAATACTGGCTGTGGTTCCAGGAGGCAGAACTAGAACCAGTGAATTGAATCTAAAGGGAAATTGATTTAGGTTTGGAAAGAGGGTGAGTTTCCTAATTATATAGGATGTTCAATGCTGGAACAATCTGTTCAGAAGAAGTGGGCTCTCCTTCAAGGAGAAGTTTTCAAGGACAAAATGGATAACCACCAGTCAGGGATGTTGTAGCAATTGCCCTCACTGAGTTAGACTAGATCGGGGTGTCCTAACTTTTTGGCAGGAGTGTCACATCGTACCCGATCCTAACCATATCTACTCAAAAGTTAGCCCCATTGTGTTCAGTGGTCTAACTTCCAGGAAAGAGACTTTAGGTTTGCAGTCATTATTCCTCTGCCACTGTATCAGGGCCTAGAAAAAAATTTACATTTCAAATTTGAATAAATTTATATATAGGAATGTACATATTAAAGACCAATCTGGAGGATTGTAAAGCTTGCCCATGGGCCGGATGGAGGGGTCTTGACACAGGATGCATTGAGGCTCACCATGGGCTGCAACCACAGGTGGGCCCAGGCCAGTTTGTACCGGTTCTGCAGAACCGGTTGTTAATTTTGGCCCACCGCTAGCGATCTGGTTGCTAGCAGCAGGTCAAAAAAAGGGTGAACCGGTTCGCCCTTGGGGCCCACCGCTGGCGCCCTGAACAGAACACGACTGCGCTTGCAGTCACGTCCTGTTGAGGAAGCGTCTGCGCTTGCAGTCGCGTCTGTTGAGGATGCATCTGTGTGCGCGCCAACCTTGGCGCAGACGCGCCCACAATAGGACGCGACCGCGTGTGCCAACCTTGGCGCAGGCACAGACGCATCCGGTTCAGGACGCGTCTGCGCCTGCGCCAAGGTTGGCGCACGCGGTCGCATCCTTTTTAGGATGCATCTGCACCTGTGCCAAGGTTGGCGCATGCGCACTACGCCGGGGTTGGGGCTGCCCCTCTCCCTGCCCCCAGCCCCACCCCCTGACCCCGGCCACACCCCCTAACCCAAGTCACGCCCCTAACTTCCGGCGAACCGGTTGTTAGGGGAGCCGGGGCCCACCCCTGGCTGCATCTGGCCCTTGGGTCAAGGTTTGGATACCCCTGGACTATATGATCTTTGTGGGACATTCCATGCTATAGAATTCTAGCATTCCATGCTGTAATTTTATAAAATAAATAGCTTTTCAGACAAGACTTTCTCTGTCCCATACGACTCTTCTCTAGGGAACTTTAGGGATCTTCTCTATGCAAAACACATGTTCAGCCACTGAATTATGACCCCTCCCTCACTGGGGGCCCAAACTTCATAATGCTATGTACCTAACTTCATAATGCTATGTACCCTTAACCTGGGTGCAAGTTCCATTGCACTTGCTGGGAATTTCCACATCTACCTAGGAAATGTGGCATGGAGTGAGTTGAAAGCTTCTGACTTCAGACACATTTGCTGCCGCAGATTACTGCTCCTTTACTCCGCAGGGATTTATTTAAGAAATTATGTTTCTTTTCTCTTCCTCCTGCATGAGTCCTTAATGCACTTTAATCACACTTTTCCAACCACTAAACTGTGCCAAAATACTAGTTCTCTCTATCCACCTAAACCCCATCCCATTAAAGCTCTTTTTAGAGCAGTATCCAATGTAAGACAGTATCAGATTCCTCAGTTAAGAATACGGGAAAAGTTGCAAATAATGTAGCATAATGTGTGCTTTCTCTATGGGCAAATTGTTGCTTCAGTTTCCAAGAACAGAGAGATTCTTGCAGTCTGGTATTGTGTGATGGCAATCTCAGGCAATTTATTTAGTAGTTCCCATTGTTATCCCATGTAGCCTACACTACCAAGTCAATGTTTGCAGTTGTTGGCTGTAAAGCAGGTCTTTGTCAGTCTTGAAAGACTATGGTATCATGCTCAGCGCTGCATACGCTGCATGCGAAGCACGAAAGCCTGGGTTAGATTGTTATGGAGGAGAGGCTGTTACCCAAGCAGCAAATCCCCCTCTCCACGCCACTGAATTAGTCCAATGGAAAGGCAGAGCCAATACGATTGGATCCAGCTGCATCGCAGAGCTGGGCTAAGAACAGGAGCTCACCCTGTCTTGTGGGGCCGACCCGGGTCTCGAACCCTGACCTGCTGGTTAACAGGCACAGTGATTTACCCTACAATCCAGAGTAACTACGGAAGCACGTAAGAGACATTACGTGTACCCTTAGTTACTGCACCATCTAATGAAAACCTATGGGAAATTCATACTGCAATCCACAGCAAATTGTTCTTTCACTGGAGCAAGGACTCCCTGTAGTTACTCTGGATTGTGCCCATAACCACTTGCGCCACCACAATCAGCAAGTGGCTGTAAGTTATCCTCATAACATTCTTCCATGCACAGTGATGATCATAAGAACATTGGAAGAGGCAAAGACCAGTCTAGCTCAGCATCTTCTTTCTCATAGGAGCATCCAAGAAGGCTGAAAAAGTGATGACCCACACACACCTACCATCATTGCAACAGGTTTTTAGAGAGTGGAGGTGGCATACAACTGTTGTGACCAGTGCCCAGTGATAGATGAGCCTTCCAAGAATTTATCTTACTGTTAAAAGTCATCTAATCTTGTGGCCATCATCACTGCCAACTGATGTAAATTACTGCCAACTGACAGTAAATTCCACAGACCGGCAACCTCACCTGAAGATGTCAACCCTAATAGCTATTGCAGTATACTAAGGGCATCTTGCTGCCATCGGAGTCTCCTTTCCCCAGGGGAAAGATCCAAGCCCCACTTGTCAACAAAGTTGAAAGGCCCCACATCAGGCTTGAAGGCTCAACATAGGGTTTTGGATCTGATGGATCCCACCCATGATCTTGCAAAGTGTGCTGTCCATGTTCTTCCCCCTCGGTCCTCTCTTCCACTTCTCTATCATCTCAAAATTGCCCATCCAAATAGATTAGGGAGGTAGATAGGGAATGACCCACAACAGCCCTATGGCAAGCAGAAAAGAGATCTGCACTTTAGAGGAGCCACAAAACATGCCAGTTCTCATGGAAGAAAATGCAAGGTGTAGCTAATTATTCTTTTTAAAAATGATTTAAATCTGCACATGAATATGAAACACAACCCTAACTCACTCCACTGCAGAGCTTAAAGTAAACAGTGCTTTCCTGTGAAGTAGCCGAGCTGTCAATCAAAATTCCCTGGAGCCCCAGATGCTGTACAACTTAGCATGGGGCGAAAGCATTATACAGTAATGAATGGCGAGTGCATCAGTAATAACTCCCTCTGGAGTCAGGACGTTGACCAATAATGAGAAAGACAATGATCTGGCATATCCTTTTGGGATTTTTTGCTAATAAATACTCAGAGAGTCTTTCTGGCTCCCCACAAACCTCCTGTCTAGGTAGGTGCATATATTTAATTATTAAAAGATCAATATTCCTGCACTGCTTCTCAGGCTCTTTTCTTAGCAGCACTCAAGTTTCCACAACCAAACGTAACCAAACGGAAGCACGAGACTGTATATATATATGTAAATAGGACGGGATTATGCATGGCTGTCATAGCCCTTGTGGGAGAGGAGGAAAGTGGAAATGTTCTTCAAAAAAGACTAGGAAAACTATTAACTGAATTCTTTTAACAAACAGGTAGGATTCAATACCTGCAGGGCAGTTTCTATAATCTGGAGCATATTCAAACTGGTACATTTAAATGTTATGTCCAAGTTGTTCAATGGATCACTTTATTTCTACCTGGGGTGGAAAAACAGGCAGATCTTGGGGTCCTTATAACAGCCTTTTGAAACTTTTGCCGCGTATCTTATGCCTCTAGCACATTTTGAAACCAAAATAAGTCCCTTTTAGAATACTAATAGACACTACCTGTCAAATACATACCATCTACAACATCACAGTCACTATCCAATCATTACTTTTGATAGTTGCTCCAAAGAACAAGGAGCAATACTCACACTCTTGAAATATTCAATGGGGTGGAAATAAATGAGTGTAAGGGCGCAATCCAGAGTAACTACGGGGAGTCCTTGCTCCGGTGTAAGAACAATTTGCTCTGGATTGCAATATGAATTTCCCATAGGTTTTCACTAGGTGATGCAGTAACTATGGGTATACGTAATGTCTCTTACGTGCTCCCGTAGTTACTCTGGATTGTAGGGTAAGACATTATGAGCCACAGGTAGAGATACGGTATATGGGGCAGCTACCCCTGCCTATGTGCTGCCTGATGTATCCAAAATCCATGTGCATGAGAAGCAGGACTGATTGCCTTCAAAAGGTGACTGATGTAGGCAAAGTAGGGCCTAACTGAGATATCCAATGGTGTGAATAATTCTCTGAATGTTTTATTAGACTTTTATCTGGCAAACAACTCTTGGGCAAATTGCAAGTGAATATATTCTCATCCAATTATTGAATTATTGCTTTGGCTCTAAAACAAGAAATGTTGGTCCATGGGCTCTTGACGTGTGTTTTCCTACACCTTAAGGCATGATAGGAAACTCAGAGGGGGGCCCAAAGGATATCCGCAATCACCCTTCCTACCTGTTCCCCCAGGTACCACCATCCTAGATATCACAACATCTCATGAGGTTCTAAGTCAAAATCTTGAATGTTGTGAGATTTCACAAAATCCAAGGTGGTGGTACCTAACTGAGTCAATAAGAAAAGGCTATGGAGGTGTCATTACCCAGTTTAGGAACCACCAGGTTGACCAGAGCTGTGAGACTTGTGATGGCAGTGGTAGGACACCATATGACACCATATGGCAAGGGATGGACATCACCATTGGAGAGCCCAGTACTGGGCTTTGGTCTTGACTCCCATGCAATCTTCTATTTGTACTATTATGTGTACATTATAACAGAATCCCTTATATTTATACAGAGCAGCCAAGAATTCCTGACAGTCCTTCAAGCCAACAGTTCACTGAAATATATTCAACTTCACATGGTTGATTTATTTCGGGGAAAAATAAAAAATGGCCTCTGAGTTTGTTTAAAATATGTTTCCAAATGTTTTTCTCCACAACATGAGGTTTTCAAGCAATTTCTTTTGGCTGATGTCACACTGGTAATTACAGTGACTCGCTACACTCATGTAGACTTGAGGCTAATTCAAAGAGTAAGCTGCATGACTTTTGATACTTTTACACCAAAGCCCTGCCTAATTAGGGATCTCATTAAGAGACATATCGAGAGAGATTCAGGTGAAGTGTTTGCTCAACAACACTTCTTCCATTACATTCTGACAGAGTAAATAGCTGTGTTTATTTCTTGTGGATGAAATTGGATTATATAACTTGAACTTCCAATCACTATGGTAAATAAAGTAAACACTATTTGCTTCTGACTTTAACAACTAAAGCAAATCCCTGGAATTGAGCATCTAAGAGCACAATCCTAACCATGTCTACTCAAAAGTAAGCCCTATTGTGTTCAGTGGGTCTTACTCCCAGGAAAGTGTCTTTTGGATTGCAGCCTAAATCAGGAGTCTCCCAAACCTGGCCAAGTGGCCAGATGTGGCCAGTGGCGAACCTGTATCTGGCCCATGGTCAACCTCTGGTCCCCTAAGAGCCTCTGACTCAGTTGATCAGATCCAGATGGTTGGGTGGGGAAAATGAGATCCATTGAATAGAGTGCTTTATTTCTGCACTGTGTGTGTTGGTGCTTGCAGAAATCCTGAAAATTTGAGCCAATTCATCATTATTCTAAATTTCATCTCTAATCTGTTCATTTGAATTTCATATTTAATTTTTTTTCTGGCCTTCAACACTGTACCAGGTATTTGATGTCCCTTTGGCCAAAATGTTTAGGGACCCATGGTCTAAATGATATGGGAAAATAAGCAGGTCTTCATTTATACCCCACACACAAGTTTAAGTACAAGGTTTAAAACTGATGTTAAAATCAAGCTAGCCTGCAAAAGGGAAGTTAGATGTTTAAGGGAATTTAAAAGGGAATTTAGCAAAAGGGAATTTACAGGACAATCCAGAGCAACTAATCTGTCCACATAAGAGCCCTTAGGTTGCCCTGTCTAACACTAGGTTGCTCCAGCCCAGTTACTCTGGAAGAGGCTTAGGGCAGAGCAAGGCAAGATAGGGTGCCCTAAGAGAGGTGGACCTGCTCTGCCCTAACTGGGGCAGCCTAAGCAGCTCAGGAGAGGCAAGTTGAGGGCATGTTTAGCATTGCGTAGGGCAGAGCAATTACTCTGTATCCAAAGCCTGTTTCCAAGGCAGAAATGCCCTCTTCCAGCCCTCAGAGTTATACCACCTCAGGAGCAGGTATAGTAATGAGTAGACCCATAGGGGTCCATGATAAGGCCCGAGTACGAATGGCAGTGCTGACCAAAAATCTGAGTTCTTGGCCAGCCTAGCTGCAACCCCTTCCTCTCAACCTCAGGATATGGAACAAACTACGGCTGCCCACAAACCTCAGGATACAGCAGGCCACTCCAAGAAGCCCCTTGTATTCACTGTAGAATGTACTGGCATCTCATCAGGGACTCCTTATAAGGTAGGCACCCAGTGGCGTCACCAGACTGGTGCGGCTGGTGTGGGCCACATTGGGTGATGCGGTCCATATGGGGTGATGTGCCGGAGGAGTTTGACTGTCCTTTGGCAGGCCCCGGGCGTCAGCACCCCCATTCAGGCCTGCTCCAAGGCGGAGCAGCAGCCAGAAGCTGCCACTTGTCTGAGGAGCTGGCCTGAACGGCCATCTGAGGTGCACTGCGCAGAAACACACTGAGCATGCCGAACAGCTTCAGAGGAGACTTCCTTAGAGCAGAGAAAGTCCGCGCTTCTGCACAGCCATTCGGCCTCACTCAGGAGGCGGAGCGGCAGCCAAATGGCTTCAGAAAGTGTACTGCACAGGCACCAACTCTGACGCCTGCACAGTCTCCCCCGAAGCCAAAAGACTTCAGAAAAGTACTGCGCAGGTGTCAGAGATGGTGCCTGCGCAGTAGCCTTTCTGAAGCCAGTTGGCTTCAGAAACAACTGCGCAGGCGCCAACTTTGGCAACTGCGCAGTCCAGGTAGGGGAGTGCGCGCATCCCAGGGGTGATGGACAGACTTCTGCACCGGGTGATGCGCAGAGTTGTGTCATCACTGTAGGCACCACAGCTGTTCCTTGTTCAGTGTGATCTGAGGGGTGTCTCCTCAGGAGCAAGTCTTCCCCTCATGTCAATTACTTAGCATGCTCTGGAGCAGTTAGGGCAGCCCAGGCTTCCTGACTCTCTGGATTCAGCATAACTTTCTGCTCTGGATGCAGAATAGTTAGGAGAGTGCAGTTAGGTCAGAGCAGGCTGAATTTGCTCTGGATTGTGTCCTTAGCATCTAAGTTCCCTGGTAAACACTGCCTTCCCTCCAGCCCTCTGTCTCTATGGATAATCTATTCTTTTGCAATAGTTGGTATATTTAGCCGTGGTCTTTAACAGCTGATGTCTGGTCGAATCAGGATGGCAAGTCTGAGAACGCAGATGTTTCTAGAGCACCGATGTCTGGCCCTGGTGATTCCCCCCACTTTCCCCCTCCCCCCGAACTGCTTCTGCACAAAATGTTTCCTCTCTCAACATAAAATAGGATGGAGCACTTTTCCTGATCGCATCTGCAGTTTAGTCTGTGTTTTGCACAGACACACGAACAATTTTTTTACCCTTGCCTTTCCATCCAATTGAAGCTCAAGGCTATTTAATACATCATCAAGTGCCTTACACAATGCAAAATACATATATAAACTGGTTATTTGAGCTTGCTCTATGAATTTGTATGCAGCTGGAGCCCCAGAGCTGGTAACCTGAAGATGGTCAGACTGTCCAGGCTGCTTTGGTTGACTCTGATTTCATTGGCTCTCCAATATTTCAAGCAAGGAATTTTCTCTGCTTTACTGGGAGATGCCAGGGATCACCTGCATGGGAAGCAGTAGAGCCTGTTTGCACCTTCCCAGAAGCAAGCTGGGCTGGTGCATCTCTGAACACAGCCAAGTGGCTGCCTCTGGATGGTCCCATCTGCTCAGATCTAAGCCATCTGCAGAGGTGGCTTAGATATGAGTAGACCCATTGAGGCTGAGCTTCCCTTGCTCCAAAAAGGGGAAATGTTTCTCTTTTTCCATGATAGTGCAGCAGCTGCCCCGATCCTTGCTCTGGATACAGCACAGGCAAGCCTACCTGCCTGTTCCAGCTTGGAGGGATTCCCTGATGCCACATGTGATGATGACCACAGTGTGAAGGCTCCCACCTGGAAAAGAATTATATAAGCTACTTGTAGGTGGGCTGCTAATTTGTGGTGGGCTGCTATGAGATATAGGAAGCTGGACTAGATGGCCTGATCCAGCAGAAGTTAGGATTGCCCTATGAGTACCTTTTCTCTAATCTGCAGCCTTGCTTTAACTCTGGAAATTCTATGCTTAAGAATAGCAGCCTATGATCCAAAGTCCTGGAAAAATAATTATATCCTGTGATGATCCTATTGTGAGATTTCCTGAAAGCATATAAGATGCTAATGGACCTTTAGCCACATACATCCTTCTTCTAGCCCCATAATATGAAAAGGACTTTAATTTTTCTTGTCCTCCTTCTTACCTGCTTTTTCTATTCAGTGTCACAGTGGGAGTGCCAGATGCAGCGCCATCAAATTCCTGAAAAGTAGCAGCCTCTGATACAAAGTCCTGAGAAAGTAACTATATTCTGGGTTGATCCTACTGTGAGATTTTCTTGAACCATATGAGATGCTAATGGAATTTTAGCCACTTACATCTTTCTTCTAGCCCCATAATATGAAAAGGACCTTATTTTTCCTTGTCTTCTTTCTCTGTTCACTGTCACAGTGGGAGTTAGCTTTGGCCAGATGCATCGCCATCAAATTCCTGGAAAGTAAATAACAGTAGAATTCAACTGCTCTGGGCAACCCTCTTTTCTCCGTGTCCCTTCTCTGTGGCATTCTTATGCCATTGATGGTTCTCCGCCTACCATCCTCCAGCATCTACTCCCTTTAATGAAAATATGAAAAGTGACAATTTTTCCTTACATTCTCCCTCTTGTATTATGTTTCAAAGGCTCGATGTGGCTTCTCAGATCTCTCCAAAGTGCATCTTGTAAGAAGTTTCTTTTTATTATAAGTGCAGAACAAAGGAAAGGGATGAGGGGGGAGATTTGAGTTCCCTGACCGTCCAATTGAAAGACATTTTTCTCTGGGTTTGGAGGTATTTTTCAGGTACATCAAAGACACTCTGTGATGCCGAACTTAGGAGCACCTTTGCGTGATCCTCTTGTGCCCCCACAGTTATGGAGCATATGATTGCCTTAATTCAGTGGTTCCCAAAGTCTTTGAAAGTGCTTATGGGGTGGCTAAAGAAAGAGATGTGATCACCATGATTACATTGTTGCTGGATGCTCCCTACACCCTCTAGAGGGCCAGCACTGCCAGGGGTAAGTAAGAAAGAAATGCTTTTGTCCCTGGCAGTGGTACAACTGTGGTGAAACAAATCCTAATGATGCCACTGTTCTCAACCCTAATGATGCCATTGTTCTCAATCATTTTCGCAGCATGTGACAAATTGCACGTTTGCTAGATTTTGGAGCACTACTGTTTCCTTCAGCATTCACTAGCTCTGCCTATCATGAATTCTGGTAAACTGATAAATCCTACATCTTTTATCCTTTTTACCCATATGAAAGAAAAGAAGAAATTTCCCATTGCCATGCTGCTTATGGGGCTGAGATGATTAGACTTTTCGTGGCACAGATGACAGTACGCTTTCACTCTCCCACTTGTTACACCACCTGGCACATACCTGCCTACCCTGGACATCACAGGGACATAAACTGGCTTTTGGCGCCACAGGCCAAAGTATCTTGATATCCTGCTCCTGAAACATGCTTTATAACTGCACCGGCTCAGAATGATTTTAGGATTGTGATCTTATGTGTTTAGTGTCACTTGTAGTTGACCATCAGTTTAATTCCACATAAAGAGGGCACCATTTTGTAGCATGCAAGACAATACAGAGGCTGCAATCCTGCACAAATTTTCCTGGGAGTGAACCCCATTAAGTCAATGAGGCTGACTTAGTGTGGATTTTCACTGCAAGTTTCGTTGTGCTTTGACAATGAACACATGTACTTTTCTGGCTTACAATTGACAACTGCATCCGATGTATGACGTGAAATCCTCCGGCAGATGTATATCTGTATTGATATTTTATTGTCCATTTATTTAAGGTAGCCGCATTCGTTGCCAAACAGAAATGGAACCCAACTGATCTTATACCAAGCTTAAAAATTTAAATCCCTGATTGTGGATGAAGAGGCCCTTGAAAGAGATGAAACAGAATACCCCAGGCAGAACAAAAAAGTACTACTAACCTCAAAGAAGGAACCTCTCCAGCAATCAAGAATCACAGTAAAGGAAGAAAGGATGTTTTAAGGATATTAAAATCTAGCCACCGAACAAAGCACATACTTCACAGTACACTTGTCACTTATCAAAGTTCTCTGTAAGTATATTATATCCCCACACTGGTTGTATTAGCACTCCATTGACATATACATATTGCAAAAGAACACGTGCCAACTGCTTGTCAATATGGCAAATGTCTTCCTTTAAGCCAGTGCTGTCTGTAGTGGCCACGTTTGACAGCCACGTAGCCTGTTTCCTGCTCCTCCTCTTCATCAGTCCATATTGCAAGGGCACTTGCTTCCAAAGAAATCTGTTGAGAGTAAGCTGTGATTTATCTGGTTTTGTATTTTAAAGAAGCCCAGTACGTCAACACCCTTCCCCACTAATGATATTTCAAACCTCTGCAGAATTCAAATTGACAGCATCCTTGAACATGTGATTGCCTGGTTCAATCCGAAAGAAACTTTGCCACTGACTTCAATCAAGTTTTTAGAAAATTGTAATATCCTCTATGTTTTACGGTGCCAGATCTTGGTTGTCTCATTATAAATGATAACACTCTTTACCCCCTCTGTGAAGATTAAAGACACTGTAGCAGAAAAAGAGGAATTTTGACACTGTGCATAGGAAAAGATTTTCAAATCTGCTGAAAGAAAAATACAATGCATAATATAAATACAATGCATAATACAATGCATAATATGCTGTGAGAAAAGGTGGCAAAAGCTATAGCAAAATGTTTGAGGACCCATCCTTAGCCCAGCTCCTGTCAACCTAGCAGTTTGAAAGCATAGAAATGCAAGTAGATAAATACATTAGTACCTCGCATAACAAGTGCCTCACATAACAAGTGATTCACATAACAAGCACAAATTCCCATTGGGAGTGTGCTTCTTTTAACAAGCCCCAGGCAACCTGATAGTGACCTGGCTGGGTCATCTGGGGATGCGAAAGGCAAGTGCACGGAGAAACAGGAAGAATTGCTTCCTAATGGGTGGCACTCTAGGCAGCCCTGACGCTCCACGTAGAGCCTGTTTTAAAGGGCTGCTGCCTCTAACTGCCCCCAACTTGGGGGCAGTTGCCTCTAACTGCCCCCAAGTGCCCCCACCAGCCTCCAGCAGCAGCCCAGGTAAGCCCCTATCCTCCATGCAGCCTTCTAACCATGTCTACTCAGAAGCTGCATTGTGTTCAATGGGGTTTTCTCCCTGGAAAGTCTTTAGGATTGTAGCCTCCTAAGCATGTTTACTGAGAAATAAGCCCCATTGTGTTCAATGGTGCTTACTCCCAGGAAAGTGTCTTTGATTGCAGCCTTCTAAGCATGTCTATTCAGAAGTAAGCCACATTGTGTTAAATGGGTCCTACTCCCAGGAAAGTGTCTTTAGGATTGCACCCTAAGTAGACTTCATAGGATCATGCACATTGAATGCATGTTTTGAATTCAATTACATTGTTTTGTCATCATTTTAACATATAGTTTATATTTTTATATGAATTTTTGGGGGGTTGTGGAACCAATCGTTTGAGTTTCCATGATTTCCTATGGGAAAATCCACTCCACATAAAGAGCATTTCATATAACAAGCATGCTTCCAGAATGAATTAAACTTGTTATGAGAGGCAGCACTGTAGGTACCACCTTGGTGGGAAGATAAACCGCTTTCCATGCGCCTTTGGCAGTCATGCCGGCCCAGTGACCACTGAAGTGTCTTTGGACAACATTGGCTCTAAAGGCTTAGAAACGGGGATAAGCACAGCACCAGACAGTCAGATACAACTAGCAATATAACCTGCAAGGGACACCTTTATCTTTTGTGTTTAAATTAAGCACATGAAAACAATACATACAAGTGGTTTTAGCTTTTATTTTGTCATGTCCTACATTTTTCTTGAGTGTCCTGCATTTTGGGGGGTTGGACATTGTTCTCTTTTTCTGTTCATGACATGGTCAGCCTGGATGAAAGGGAGTAGAAACAGGATGCACATCTCTTGTTGTCTTATGTGTTGCCTGAAAGGCCATTATGAAATATAGGAAGCTGGACTAGATGGGCCTGATCCAGCAGGGTTCATCTGGTCCCTTGGAAGTCCCTGGCTCCGCACAAAGTTCTGAATGGATACACTGAATGCTCTTTTGAAGAACTTGGGAAGTATTTTCAAGATGAATATATAGACTCTGATAGAATGATTGTGATGCTTCCAAGCATTTGTTTTGTCCTACCTGATTAAACACAAAAGCAGCATCATTTGATAGCAAAATGAATAGAGAAGCAGATATTTTGCAAGCCAGTTGTCCTTTCAAAGAGATCAGAGAGAAAAAGAAATCAGAGAGTGTATGATTCTGAATTTGGCATTTGATATAAGTAGTAAAGGGATTCAGTCTTACTTATCACTTCCAATGTTGTCTTTAGAGGTTGGGTGCTCATTTTTCACATAGCACACTTCTAAGGTGAGCACCTAAGTATGTGATTCTCTCTCTCTCTCTCTCTCTCTCTCTCTCTCTCTCTCACACACACACACACACACACACACACACACACACACACAAACACTTATGTTCTTAGACTGAGAGTAAACAATTGAACTGAAGCACTCCTTGCTGGTAGATATACTCCAAATATGCTGGTAGATGGAATTAATAGGTGTGTTTCTCCATATAGAAAGCTATTTTTGCACTTGTCGTGCACAACGTAAGCCCCAATGAATTGAATACCCCCAGGTAAGTGGGTATACAGTTTCATCCTCAGACATCATATGACATACCAAAGAAATAGGGCAAAATCCAGAGTCACTATGGGGAGTCCTTGCTCTGGTGTAAGAACAACTTACTCTGGATTCCAATATGAATTTCCCATAGGTTTTCACTAGGTGGTGCAGTAACTACGGGTGCACGTAAAGTTTATTATGTGCTCCCGTAGTTACTCTGGATTTGGAGGTATGGCTGCAATCCTAGACACTTTGCTGGGAGTAAGACCCATTGAACACAATGGGGCTTTCTTTGGAGTAGACATGATTAGGACTGTGCTTTTAGAGCACAATCCTAACCATGTCTACTCAAAAGTAAGCCTCATTGTGTTCAATGGGTCTTACTCCCAGGAAATCGTCTAGGATTGCTGCCATGGTTGGCTGCAGCCCTCTGTGATTCCCTCTATAGGGAATGAATAACCCATGTTAGTCTTTACATCGGTCATTTTCAACCACTGTACTCAGGTGTGCCAATTTCACACCTGGACTCCAGATGTGCCCTGCAAATTTGGGGGAGGTCATAAGAGCCCCCAGCCGGCAGACCAGTGTGCCTGGTCTGTTGTGCCTGATGGTGTGCCTTGACAACCTGAACACCTTCTCTGTGTGCCATGAGATTAAAAAATTTGGCAATCACTGCTCTGGGTAATGTGTGGGGAATTCCTTTTTGAACAATTCATTCTTTGTCTGTTTACCTGTCGGATGGCTTTGAACTCAGATACAAGAGAAACCTGTGGTAGTAATAAAGCTTAATTCCAATAACAAGGTTCAACATTTTGAGGCTTGTGCCCCTGCAATCCACTTTCAAGAAAAAGGGAATAGCTATCCCATGCGTCTCAGCTTCTAACAAAAAGAGGAATAAAGCCTGTTTGGAACTCTAGATTGTTTTTAATTACTCATGAACAATACTATTTTTCTGAAAAAATAGGTGCCAGTACTCACCTGTCAATATTCACAGATATTCACCAATGTGTGTGTCTGTGTGTGTGCCAGTAGTCACCCACAGAGGTGCTGGTACCCACAGAGAGCTGCTAGTACTCTGTATGGGTCCATACCCCCTCAATAGGTCCACTGCTCATGGATAATATTTAAATATCATCAGCATCATCGTCTTTATGAACGTTTAAACACAAGAGGTGAGGAACTGAGGAGATGAGAGGGTGCTCGGCTATTAATTAATGCAAATAATTAATTAATTAATTATTAATGCAATTGGCTTATAACTGGATATGGAACTGGGAAATTTAGAAAGTCATCATAATGGATTCAGGTCCCAAGCTGAGTATCAAGTCACTCCCTCTCAAGTCCCAATTCTAATCTCTCTCTCTCTCTCTCTCTCTCTCTCTCTCTCTCTCTCTACTGCTTTTCAACTAAACAGTTCACAAAGCGGTTTACAGAGAAAGCTGAAGTCCAACTCAAACTCAAGTCCATGCAACTGAAGTCGAACTTTTGAGTGAGTGTCAGGATTCCAGTCAACAACATGGTTATTTCACATTTATTTAGTATTTAGGATACAATAAGGCTTACCCTACAGACCAGAGTAACTACAGGAGCACATAAGAGACATTATGCGTACCCGTAGTTACTGCAACACCTAGTGAAAACCTATGGGAAATTCATATTGCAATCCAGAGCAAATTATTCTTACACCGGAGCAAGGACTCTCCGTAGTTATTCTGGATTGCGCCCTTAGCTACTCAGTGGTATAAAGGAACTGTAGCTTCCCGCCTGGCTCTTTGGCAAGCCTTCATTTTCCACTTTTGTGCACTTAATACATTTCCCCAGAGGACACTGCAGGTTGAGGTGGTGCTCCACTTCCTACAGTAATTGCTTGTACACAAAGTACACTGGAGATATAAGAAAGTATATATCAAACAAATTAGATATATGTCAGAAACCCATAAATAATGAATTAAATACTGGGAGGCTCATAAATATTGTAGAAAAGCACCGTGGATTCCAAAAGCAGGCTTCTCTTCTGAGTTCTTCCCGTGAACCACCCGGGTGTCGTGTAGTTGAGTAATCTGAATTATATATTTCTGGATATACAATTAGTCCACCTGTCAAGTGTTTAAATTTATCCTCAGAATTACAGCATTCTCAGTTGAATGAGGAACGGACCTCAAAAGCATAGCGGGAGTCGCCGTGCTATTTATTTATTTTTAACCCATTTACAAAGAATTTTTACAAAGATGTTTGATTGCTTTGTGACTTTGAGCAAGGCATGCCTGCAGGTGAAGGACTGATGTGGCTTTTAAAATGTCGACACTCACCTTGCAAGCCATGCTCAGCAATGGGGGGGGGGGGAGAGACTGAGAATCATGCAGTACTGCGGTTGCATCTGTGACGGGTGGCTTTGCTAGAGCGATGGTCTTCAACTGGATGAGAGCTGGGACCCTCATAGAGGCTATTTATTATTTATTTACTGTATGACATACAATACATGGTAAATCAGATTTACTTATGGTAAATCAGATGTCAATATCCGGTCTGTCAAGCCATTCAATGAAAGAATCAGATACTGGGCTGGTACAAGCTCCATAGATGCTAACCAGTGTTTCCTCAAGGTTTGTCCTCTGGACCATTTCACATGGTCCACCTATTTGAAGTACCATTGAAAGTAACTGGTGATAACAGCAAATGAGATCTTCTTTGGTCACCTTCATATAGGGTTGCCATAGTTCTCTTCCACAAAATCAGGACAGAACCCCCTGACCCAGTTGCCAGTGTATGAATGATGATGGATAAGTCCCGTTCTGGCCCCATCCATTTCTGCAACATGAACACAATCCCCCAAAATTGGGATTGTCCCTGTTTGCCAGGACACATGGCAACCCTACCTTCATCCCATTCTCTACAACAGTGATTTTCAAACTTTTTCATCTCATGGCGCACTGATAAGGCACTCAAATGGTCAAGGCACATCACCAGTTTTTAGACCATTGCCAAGGTGCAACATGCTGCCTTTTTTGGGGGGGGGGGGGTCAAATGAGGGTGACCAGATGACCGGAAAAACCCGGACTTGTCCAGATTTTTAGTCTCCTGTCTGGGTGTCCTACATTTTGGCATCATTGTCCTACATTTTGGCTTCATTTTGAAGCTTCGTGATAGTGCACAGTACCCCATCATGCCATATGTCGTTGGATTCATATTGAAGAGCAGAATCCAATGCAAAAAATCAGTTTGGAAATATCTCCTTCCTATCAAAAGTTATGGTCAAAAAACCAAAAAACAAAAAAATACATTTTTTTTGGCAGTTTTTTCCAGCGGGTAGGAACTTTGGCTTGGGATTAGGAATTTTGGCCTTGGGGTTCAGGAATTTTGGGTTTGGCATCTGGTCACCCTGGGTCAAATCCCCCCAAGCTTCCAAGACACACCTGCAGATCATTTGTGGCACACCAGTATGCCATGGCACAATCACTGCTCTACAAGATCCTCTTGAAAAAAGATTTGCTGATAAACAGAAATCCTAACCATCACATGCACGCCCAGCCCATTATATGGTGACATAGGAAGCTACATACTTCATCTTTTCCCAGAATTACCTGGAGATGGTTTCTAGGACTGAACTGGGGTGTGGGGGTGTTGAGTCCTCCATGCAAAGCTGGAGTGGTTGGCCATTGAGCTAGGACCCCCTATGGCTCTCATAATGCAGGGACAGAGCCTGCATTTGTCAGTCTGTTTAGAAGAGACAGACCTAACAAGTAATTTGTATGCGGGTTCTTGTGCTGCTCGTGTGTTCTGCTGTTTTTGATGGTTTGATTTTGCAGTTTTCAATTATTTCTATTCCTCATCAGCTGCCCAGGGAGCGGCAGTGCTGAAGGGCAGAGGAGAGGCCTTTCAAACCAATCTGGAGTCTAGTTTGCACTCAAATAATTTTTTTAAAAAATCTGCATTATCCAAACACAACATATTTATGCTGGCAGCTCACTCAATCTGTGTGTGTGTTTGTGTGTGTGTGTGTGTACGGCTGCATACATGCATGCACATGTATATTTTGGATGGTTTACTGTCCTGGTTTCTGCATCCCCAAAGAGGAAGCTCAAGGTGGCTTACAAATAATTAATAATCCTTGTTATGTATCATCTCTATACTTTGCATAATAATGGTCTCTTGTTGAACCTCTACAATCCTACAGCAAAGCAGTTTCTGCTTTTACAACTTTTTTCCTTCTCTGGGCATGCTCACATATGTGCAATTGTGCATGTGTGCATGGTTTGAAGTGGGTTGTGGCCCATAAAATAGTCTGCTGGAACAATTGATTGCGCTGCAGTCTTCTGCATGCTTTCCTAGGGCTGCAATCTTAAAGACACTTTCCTGGGAGTAAGACCCATTGAACACAATGGTGTTAACTTTTGAGTAGACATGGGTAGGATTGTTTTTTAGGAGTACATTCCATTCAAAAACTTGGCATCCATCAGTCTTGGAAGACTATGGTATTGTGCTCGGCGCTGCATACGCTGCATGCGAAGCACGAAAGCCTGGGTTAGATTGTTATGGAGGATAGACTGTTACCCAAGCAGCGAATCCCCCCTCTCCACGCCACTGAAATAGTCCAATGGAAAGGCAGAGCCAATATGAGCAGAACTGGGCTAAGGACAGGAGCTCCCCCTGTCTTGTGGGGACCCAGGTCTCGAACCCTAGCCTGCTGGTTAACAGGCACAGTGTCTTAACCACTTGCACCACTCACAGCCATTCATACTAGGAATTGCTTCATTGTTTGCATCATTGTTTGTATGATGATGATGCTGTTGTGCATAGGATGAGACACCTCATCTCTAGAGGCTCCAAGTGGTCCCACACCATGGGTTCGGAGGTCCGTGAATGAACAAATCCATGGATAATGTGGGCCACCTGTAAATAATTTAATTAAAATATTGTTTCTGTTTTTAGAGAAAAATTGCACAGTGTTGTTGGGACCAAATTATCTTTATGGGATTTCTAAAAATGATTTAAAATTATAAATTAAGGAAGTATATTTGACAAGACTAATTACTAGTAGGTGTGCAGCACAGCTGCAACCACTAGAGGAAGACAGGTCTTTTTACAGCATGTACCTGGGCAGGTAGAGCTTGTTGGTTGTAGTGGAGACAAGAGTGAGGGAGGGTGATGCCATATTGGACTAGCTTTCTGGTTAATTGGCTTATGGGATTTTTAAGGGACTGGCTAACTGTTTAATACACACCTTGACTTGTTGGGCTGGTTTCAGTAGGGTAATTACATAAAATTTATTAATTAAAAGAAAGCTACATGCTGTCTGCTCACAAGGAAAAGGATGACAATGAAGATTTTTTTCCAGGACAGAAGGCTAAAAAAGAGGATGTGTATGGAAAAAAGGATGTATTGTCACCCTGCCATACTACACCCTGTGGCGAGGAGTTCCATAGACTCCTCTCCTTCTGGGGGCACTGTCCTATGGCTATGAGTTGGCATCCAGGCCACTGGAACAAGGAGTTCTATAGATTCTTTTTCTTCTGGGGGCACTGCCAGTTTCACCCTTTGGCCAGGTGTTGGCATCTAGGCTACACTCCATTGCTACACCCTGTAGCACCCTGTGGGGAAGAACACTGCTTGTTTCACCCTATGGCAAGTAGTTCCCCAGTCTCCCCTCTTTTTTGAGGGGCAGGATCAGCTTTTTGCTGTGGCAGTGAGTTCCACAGACTCCCTCCTTTTGGGGGGCACTGCCTGCTTCATCCTGTGGCAGATAGTTCCCCAGACTCCCCTCTTTTTGGGGGACACTGCCTTCACCCTATAGCACGTAGTTCCCCAGACTCCCCTATTTTTTGCGCGGCTATACCTCCATTCTATGGCAGGGAGTTTTCCATACTCCCCTCTTTTTTTGGGGGGGCAGGGTCAGCTTTTCGCTGTAGCAGTGAGTTCCACAGAATCCCTCATGGGGGGGGGGCACTGCCTGCTACAATCTGTGGCAGGTAGTTCCCCAGATTCCTCTTTTTTTGGGGGGGGGCACTGCCTTCATTCTATGGCAGGGAGTTCTTGACTCCCCTGTTTTGGGGGAGGGGGCACTGCCTGCTTCATCCTGTGGTAGGTAGTTTCCCAGACTCCCCTCTTTTGGGGGGCACTGCCTTCACCCTATGGCAGAGAGTTCTCCATACTCCTCACTTTGGGGGGGGGGGCAGCAGGGTCAGCTTTTCGCTGTGGCAGTGAGTTCCACAGACTCCCTCCTTTTGGGGGGGGGCACTGCCTGCTTCATCCTGTGGCAGGAAGTTCCCCAGACTCTCTTCTGGGGGGAGTGTTAGCTTCACCCTGTGGCAAGGCGTTCCACAGATTCCCTGCTTTTGGGGGGGGTCATCTTTGCGTGTCCCCCCAACACTGTCATCAGCACTCCCCACCTGGCGGGCAGGTGAGACTGTTGGGGGGGGGGCTTCTCAGGGCGCATGCCTGCCTCCCTCCCTCCCCGCCCGAGCCGGGCATGCTCACTGGCGGCGGCTGAGCCGAGCCGGGTTGGGCTCTTCCAGTGCGGAGCGAGTGGTCCAGCCATCGCTGCATCCCGGGTGCGCATCCAGCAGGAGGACCAAGGATGCCGCGCCTCCGCCCCCACCATGTGGATCTATCCCAGCCTCCGGCGTAGCCCCCCCGGGAAGGCAGGCAGGCAGGCAGGGTAGGGGGAGCCAGGGCGGCATCCTCAGCACCCCAGCCCGGCTCCATGGCTGCGGAGGCGCTGCGGACACCCAGGATGCTCCCTTCCGATGAAGCTTCCAGGTAAGAGCAGCTCCGGCATCCCAGGGTCTACTCGGGAGTAAGCCGGGGGGCTCATCACTTCCTCTCCCCCCCCCCCAATCACCATCATCCCCTAGGGAAGTGTGGCTGGCAGAGCCCCAGCCTGGGCGTGCCTACTCGGAAGTAAGTTCCATTGTGTAGTATGGGGTTTACTCACAGGTAAATGGGGGCCAGGGAGCTTGAGAGCACCATCCTAGGCATGACTACTCAGAAGTCATGCCTATTCTGTACAATAGGACTGACTCCCACGTAAATGGGAATATCTACTTAGAAGTAAGCCCATTGTGTCCAGTGCCCAGCTTACTCCCAAGGAAGTGTGGCCAGGATGGCAATCTTAGACATGTCTACTTGGAATTAAATACATTGTGTCCTATGGGCTTACTCATAGGTAAATGAGATCAGGGTGGCACCCTGACAGCACAATCTTAAATATGTCTACTTAGAACTAACGCCTATTGTGTTCAATGGGACTGACTCCTGGGCAAATGGGCATGTCTACTCGGAAGTAACTCTTATTGCGTTCAAAGGGGCTTACTCCCAGGAAAGTGAGGCTAGGCTAACAGTCTGAGAACACAATCATAGGCATTTCTCAAAAGTGTAGACAAGTGTATGCAATGGGGCTTACCCCCAGGAAAGAGTGCTCCTGATAGCACCCTCCTAGTCATGTCTCCTACTCAGAAGTAACTCCTATGGTATTCAGTGGAGCTTACTCCCAGGTAAATGTGGCTAGGATGGCATCCTGAAAGCATCATCCTTAGGCATGTTTACTCAGAAGTAACTCCTCTGGTGTTCAGTGGGACTTACTCCCACGAAGTGTGGCTAGGATGGCAGCTTGACAGCTTAATCCTAGGCATTACTCAGAAGTAAAGCCTGTTATGCTCAATGGCAGTGACTCCCAGGTAAATGGGCATGTTTACTCAGAAGTAACTCCTGTTGTGATCAATGGGGCTGTCTAAGTGTGGGTAGGATAGCACAATCCCAAGTGTGCCTACTCAGAAGTAAGCCCCACTCTAGTCAGGGGGGCTTATCCCCAGCCTATGCATGCCTACTCAGAAGTAAGAGCCACTGCGTCCATCAGGGCTTGTTTCTAGGGAAGTGTGGCTGGGACTGCGAATTGACAGTTCAATCTATGCATGGCTACTCAGGAATAAGCCCTAGTATAGTTGAGGAGGCTTACTTCCAGGTAAGTGTGGGATGGATGGCTGTGTGTGTTTGTATGTGTGTTTGTGTGAGTGATCTGGTGTGGCAAGAGGAGAAAAGGCATGGTTTGTGTGTTTGGGGAGGAGGAATGAATATCTCTTAAGTCAAAAGAGGCATAACGGGCACTGTCACTCCTACCTGGGCATGGTGCCCCAGGGCCCCCTGTGTGCAAGGCAGCTGGCACAGACCTTTGGAATGATGTGCATCCCTGCAAGCAGTGCACCCAAGGATTGTGCATGTGCAGGATGAAGAGAGGGCATTTGTTCTAGCAGACAATGATGATGCTCCCAGCAATGTCCTTGTGCATGTACAGGGCAGAACTGTGAATCAATGGGTGTCAAAATAAAGTGCACAAGTGGGGGTATGTGGCTGTCAGGGTGTGTGTAACCTTGACAGGTTTCTGTATCAAGGAAGTGGGATTTTCACAGGCAGCCAGTTTGGTGCGACGCCTTTCCAGAGGCTGTGTGTTGCTTCGTGAGCAAGAATGACTGGTGTTCATAGAATCTGCACATGACTTTGTGTATGATGTGCCCTGCAAGGCTGCCCATCACAGTCCATGTTTCTAGAAGCTACCAACCTTTATTTAATACATCCAGTTTCTATCCTGTGCTCCTATGTGCAGAATGCATTGCACCCATTTATCTGTGCATGAAGTGATGCCATCAAAAATATGTGCTTGCTAACTCCAGACTGGAAGCACAAATATTTCTTTTTGCCTATAGGGGGTCTCCTTGGCTCACAGTTGTTGCAATTGCACTTCTTGGTACTGTAACAAGTGGGCTCAGTGCCATGCGCGTGCACGTTCTCTCTCTCTCATTTTTGTCTGGGGCACACCAAAAGGATGCTTTTCAGGCCCAGATAAAAACAAACCCTATAACTGATAACATTTCTTATGATCCTGACGGCTGGATTCACATTATCGGTGCATTATCTTTGTGCATGATTCACATTATTGGCCATGCTCATGACACTCCTGTAAGGTAGTCCTTTATGTTTTGTCATGGTAGCTCAGTGGAGGTGTTAGGATAGTGGTTGAAGATTTTGGGGTTGATGTGAGACTTGAACTTAAGGTATTCCAGGTTCCTGTGGTTCTTAACCCTTGCACAGCACTAGATCTCGACCAAACTCTGTGGTTTGCTTTTTGGTTGGTTTGTGTTCTTTGGTTTGTGATGTAATAACATTAAAATCAACAGCAAGAATTCTCAATTTGGTTTGTTATTTGGAAACAGATTGTGAGATGGGGGCTGTGATGGTAATGATGTTAACTGGCAATGGATAGGGAGAAGAGGGTGTGAGATTCCAGTTCTCAGAGTGTTTACATGCTGTCTGTTGAGGAGGACAAAAATATGGCCTCGGTGGCTCTGGATCACCGACAACACAGTGTGTGGTTTTAATTTTAAGGCATTTTCCTGACCTTCCACTATGAGAGCAAGTTAACCTACTATATATTTATTGCCTTGGTTTCTGACTCTGGTAAACTATGATTGTTGACAATTCAAGCTTCTCCATAGGTACAAATGTGCAGGTGTGCAAAAAAGAAATGTGCACCTATTGTCACTCTGAGGAGGTATAAATCATGTCTGAATGTGGTTTAGGAAATAATTCAGATCCTCTCTTTGGGGTTTACATTTTTCTGGCTATTAATTACTGAGCTGAACAACACAGTTTGCAGCTGATTTCATGTGAGCACCCGTACCCCCACTGTGGCCGAACAGAACACCGTACAAATCCAAGTATGGTGGTGTATTCACCAAAAGAGAGCTATTAAATGAAGAGGAATATGTTATTTTATCTTAGTGTCTTCTCCCTTCTCATGGTGCATTCTTTTTAATTCTCAATTTGTACTCTAATAGATTGATCTGTGAAGGGAAGGTAGTCTCTTGGGGAACCTATGAATGCACTTTAATGCCAAGATCTTGGAGAAGGGAGATCTTGGAGAAGTACATTAAAGAATGTACTTTAATGCCCAGTTTCTTGAAGAATAGTACTGATATATTGGTGGGATTTCTGTGTGTTTGAATCTGCATTGCTCTATTTTTTGTTCATATGGACAGTGAATCAGAAAACCCCTCTATATTTTTTGATTCACTATGGCTACAGTCCTAAAGTCACTTTCCTGGGAGTAAGACCCATTGAACACAGTGGAGCTTAATTTTGAGTAGACATGGTTAGGATTGTGCTCTAAGTGAATGTTTTCTGATTCACAATAAGATAACTATGTATCTTATCTAAGATAACCATGTATCTTATCTCATAACTATGTATCTTATATAACTTATTGACAGTCCTAACCACACCTTCCTGAGAGTAAGTACTATTGAACACAATGGGACTTACTTCCAAGTAGATGTTTTGGATTGCACAATATATCTGTGATATGTAAATTGGGGGGGGGGATTGGCTGTCCAGATATAATGGGGTGATATAAGTAGTAAGTGGAGTATCTGGTCTTCTTAGGATCTTAAGTAGTTATTTGACCCAGAGTGGATTACAATAAGGAAGAGTGTTTTTTTAATGATATTAAAATTACTTTGGAATATTTGACCAATTGGGACATCTTCACCATGTTTAAATCTCTTCTTCTGCTTCTCAATAAACTTGCTCAGAAGTTTAAATGTCAATTTCATGGGATGTTGAATTTTGGGACTAAGGCCGCAGTTGTAACGACACTTACCAGGGCGTAAGCCCTATTGACTATACTGGAGCTTTCTTACTACTTATTTCTGAGTATGTATGCCTAGAACTGGGCTCTAAATCTTGGTTGATGAAAAAATGAAGTTGTCACAGGTGAACAGAGTTTCTACTATTTAATACTGTTGTTAGTTTCTCTCCCTTGTTACATTTATTAATGGTTTGAGGGTTATTCTGCTTCTCTATGGAGATTTAGCTCTTCACCTGCTATTTTCTGTTTCTGTTGCAATATGGCAGGTAATTAGTAGAATAAAATTGCTTAGATATGCAAATGATAAAAGATGTGATTTGCGTTTCCTCTCCGAGGCTGGGTTTCTCTAATGGTGTATAGTTGGCTCTGAAGCTGGAATAAAAAAACCCCAAGCTCATCCAGGGGAAAAAAAAGAAAGATATCTATTTTGGAAATGGAATTTAATTGAAGGAGAATGTCTGACTGCCCTTCTGAAGTGGAAAATGAGGACAAATGTTTGGAGTTTGTACTTCTTGGTTTTGTTTTTCTTGCCAGTGAGAAGGTACCAGTATATAATGAAGACGGATATTGCTCTTCCAATAACACCTGCAGTCTAGTTTCAAGATTCAGGCTGTAGGAAAAGCATCAACTTAGATTTGGTTAATTCTCTTTTCTGACCAGAAAATGTTTTTGATCCATCTTGAATCATGGAGACCATCCATTTTCTGAGGTCTGTCCCAATTAGGGTCTCCAAGAGGAATTTGATCAGGGGAATATAAAGGTTTTTTTTGGGGGGGGGGCTTCTCAGAGGGGAAAGAGCAAAACAGAGTGGGGTAATGGGGGTGAAAACTGTAATAGTGAAGCTTAGAATTGCTTTAGAATTGCCCAGCTGCTACATTGTAGCTCCTACATGCTTCTCAATCTCTACCATCTCCAAAAAGGGTTGGAAAGACTCAAACCCTGGAGTACAGCTTCCAATTAGGGGTAATTTGGAGCCTAAAAGGGCAGGTGGCTCCCAAGATGTCTCCGATACAACGTGGCACCTGTTGTCTCTGATGAAATCTTAAAGCCAGGCTAGTGTCTTGATTTAGGAGTTGGGTTGAGACCCGGAAGATCTTGATTCAAATCTCCCTTTGGCCATGAAGCTTCCTGGGTGACCTCAAGCCAGTCACTGACTCTCTGCCTCACCTACCTCACAGGGTTGTTGTGAAGATAAAAGAATAATAAAATGATTTGAAAGCCACCTTGGCGATCTATGCTGGCAAGGGAAAGGTGGGGTAGAAATCCCTTAAATATAATTTTCCTTCTCTTGGGTAAGGGCAGTGCAACTCCATGATAGAGGAACAGCCATTGCCTTACATTAAGAAGGCCTTCCTCATGCCCTCCAACAGCAGCATGCAGCATATGCTCCATTGGCACTGCTGGCAGTGCTGGAAAGTTGGTTAGGATTGTTCCCTCCATGTCTCTGGTTGCACCAAAACCTGTGAAACTATTATTAAATTGTGCACAAAATTCTTATTTGAATTTTTTCTAACCCCTTAGCAATGCAGTCCACAATCAAGTTTTAAGGCAGCGATTCAGGGCACAAGTCATGGGCAACAAGTTTCAATGGGATGCCTCAATGTGAACATGATCAAAATGGGGGGGGGGGGCAGCTTCCTCTGTGTTCCCTTCATTCTTCTGTGTTGCTCACCCAGTACCAGGAGGCTCCTTAGTCTAGTGACATCCAAATACAGTCTGATTCATGTTCCAAAAACAAAAGTAAAAAAGGAATGTGTTCCTACTAAACTGAGCCACTGTGCAATCTCTTATTGATTTTTGGTTTTTGCAGTCTTATAAATGTGCTGTTTGTGACTGGAAGGGGGGGGGGTGAGTAAGATTGAGGATGGCACTAGTTTTCTCATAAGCCTTAAACAAGTAGCTGTGACCTTAAAGGGCTTCAGATGATTCTTGGATGCTTGTGATGGTTGAAATTATTTCAGTTAGTAGTTGGGTATATGATTGTAAAAACCATGACAATGTAAGGACTCCTTTCAGTGGAATAGCCAAAGGGGCCAGGGGGTGTCTGTTATCCTGGGAACCTTTCCTTGAAGGGGTGTCAAAAGATGTTTTTTGGCTGAAAACCCCCTTTTAAGGCTCCGAGGAAGCCTTCTGGGGCTTGGGAGGTATGAGGGTGTTAAAACTGTATTGGCACTAGGTGCCAGATATATGGGCTCTGAATGTCTGATCCTATCTACACCAATGACTCCTTTCTAAAATAATAATTTGATGTTGGTCATCAATCAAAACAAACAGGTCCAACATTTTATACACTTATTTTTTATACAAAGATTTGACTCACTACAAATGACCACTGCAAATCATTGTTTTTAAAACTGCTTTTCTACTGTTGTAGAAAAAAACAGTAATGCAAGCAATCATTCCATTCTTCAGTCCCAGAATTACTTGAAGCACTATATTAAACCATTAGTTGCAATGGAGGTTCAAGAAACCTAGAAGTGGATCTTTAATGCTACAATCCTAAAGACACTTTCCTGGGAGTAAGACCCAATGAACACCATGGGGCTTACTTTTGAGTAGTCATGGTTTTTGCTTTAAATCTATTTTTCCCTTTTTTTAAATCCACTTTTTTTTTTTAATTCATGGGAGGTTCCTGAACGGAATCCTAGTGGATAACTAGGGACAACTGTAATTCCATTCCTGCCTTTTTTGGCCATGGAAAACATACTTTGGGGCACTGCCCATTGAGCTGAGTCCCCTACTGCTATTTATTGCATCTCATTCCTAGTCTTGCTAAAGGGCTGTGGGTGGCACAAGTGGTTAAGACACTGTGCCTGTTAACCAGAAGGCCAGGGTTCGAGACCCAGGTCCCCACAAGACAGGGTGAGCTCCTGTCCTTAGCCTAGCTCTGCGACGCAGCTGGAACCAATCGTATAGGCTCTGCCTTTCCACTGGACTATTTCAGTGGTGGGGAGAGGGGGAATTTGCTGCTTGGGTAACAGCCTATCCTCCATATCAATCTACCCAGGCCTTTGTGCTTCTCATACAGCGTTGAACACAATACCAGTCTTTCGAGACTGATGGATGCCATTACAATAAAGGGCAGCAGATGTCTATCTATCTACAATATTGTTTTTGTCCAGGGGTCCAGTGAATACTGATCAACACCACTTCAAGTACCACTGATTCTACCTGTACCACTAGTTGAGAAACACTAATTGGGAAAGAAGCACCATCTCATTGCTGTCGTGATGCTGCCCACTACCATCCCCCCCCCCCAAAAAAAAATTGTTTCTGGGTTCCTCTATGTAAGGTTACAGTTTGTGTCCCACTCCCAGATTTCCACCCGAGAACCAAAAATGCTGAGGTTGCACTTTCCCACTCCAACTGGTGTTCAGAATTGTTAACTAGATAAACTAGATAATAATAGGAACGGAATAGGAATAAGCTGGAGCTTAGAGGTTCAAACTCTTACTGCCTTCCACGATAGGAGGAAGTCTTCTGAAATTTCTCCTTTGGAAATAATGGCACATCAATGTGCTTAATACTAGCTGGATCATGCCTAATGGGGTTGGGGGAGTTGGTTTGTGAGTGGCTCAATGGGAGCTTATGGCAGGAATTCAGAGTAGTACAAAGGATCGATTGGCTCTGAATGATCTGTAGGATTGCTTTCCCACAGCTTAAATAGCACACTGCAACCATTTTGAATGGCTTTCTGCAAAATTGCTTCTTTTGTCTATAGGCTTCCATAAAGACTCAGTTTAAACAATACTTCTTAAAACTTCTAACCTAACCACTGAGGTTCTGGATGCCAAGGAAGATATAGCATAAGGGCTATGGCCCCAATTTTATGAAGTTGGTCCTTGTGGAAGCATGCTGTAGCAACTGGGCCCATGAGAGGAAGTTCAGAGAATACTTTACACCCATGTCCAGGGTCAACAGGAGATCCAGGAGCGCAAAGGAGGGTCCCCAGAATTTTCTGGGGACCTAAGCTGGCCCAGGGAGAGCAAACAATGGAGCCCAGACCTAGTTGACCATATGTCCTGTTTTTCTAGGACATGTCCTCTTTTTTAAAGCCTTGTGTCCTGGAAAAACTTCATTGTCCTCCTTTTCCTTGTGAGCAGGCTGCTTGTAGCCTTTTTGTAATTCATCAATTATATGTAATAAATTAAGAATAAGCAATATAGAATTTAAACTGACCATATGAAAGCAATACATGAGTGTTTTAAGCTTCTATATTGTCATGTCCTACATTTTTCTTGGATGTCCTACATTTTGGGGGGCCTTATCCTTGTTTTTGGTTAGTCATCCTGGGCTAGGACAACTGAGATGCCAGGTCTACTGGGCAGATGGACCTCAAGAGGATTTGCACATTTTTTTCTTCTGTCATTACATGATTACAATACAGTAGAACAAAATGCTTATTTTGGTTATTATTTCATGGTTATTAAGCAGATTGTGACACTAAAATGACATCACTTCCTGTTTAATGATGTCATTGGCTCACTCTGGGCCAGCTTCTGTGACGAGCTGTCAGTAAAGTTATGGCACATTTGTGACAGTGCACACCAGCAGTGACCCAGTGCACACACATCAGGATCAGGCAGTTAATCATCCATGGAAACTGATATAGGCCCAACCTTGTTATACACTGATTTTTAATTCACACTTTTGACTCAGTATAAATGGTCATTGCAAGTCAAAGTTTTAAAAACTGTATTTTTAACTCTTGTAGAGAAGCAGCCATGCAAGCAACCATTCCATTTTTCAGCTGAGCCAAGCAGACAGGTCCTTTGCATTTCTGATTTCTCTCTGCCTCTCTACAACAGTAAGAAAATCTGTTTTTAAACAATTGTAAAGGGACATCTTTGTTATTTTTTTAGATTGCTTTATTTAATACATTATTTTGTATCAACATGGAGTCCCAAAATCAATATCTGCAGATATTGAGGCACAACCTACTTCCATTAGGAGAAATGGAAGAGCAAAAAACATGGAAGTGGTCTTAAATTCTATTTTTTGACCTTTTTAGCTACATGAGTAGATATCTGTTCTTGGATATCTGGACATAAGAACAAATCCCAAGCTGATCCCAAAGACCAGGTTAATTCTTCTTCCAACTTGTCTCCCGCTTTCTTTAGGTAAGAGATATATATAAATTGTTTTCTCACCTTCCATGGGTGGTGTCTGGACGTTATCCTCAATCTCGGGTCCTCTACCAGAGGCCTGGGAGTTTGAGGGTTCTGCGCAGTATCTTAGCTGTTCCTAGCAAGGAGCTTTTCTGGATCGAGTGTTCTGATGTACTTCCTGGGATCTGTTGGAGCCATTCTTCCAGCTTGCATGTCACAGCTTGGATGTCATATTCATATATACCATATATATTCGCATATAAGACTAGTTTTTTGGGCCCAAAAAATGAGCCCCCAAACCCACCTCGGCTTATACGCGGGTCAGTAAAAAAAATTAAGAGAAATGGCTGGTGTGACCTCCAGCGCGCGCCCTCAGAGGCTCTGCAACCTCTCCAGCTGCTGGCGCTGGCTCTCCGGGCTGCGGAGGAGGCGCACGGCAGCAAGACATGGAGCCCACTGCAGCCAAGCCCCTCCTCAGACTCAGGGACTTCTTTGTGATCCTTACGTCTGAGTAGACATGCCCAGGATTGGGCCCTGAAGCTACAAGGCCAGCCACACTTTCCTGCTGTTGCTGCATTTCCCACCCTTGGCTTCAGGGGTGGGCAGAAGGCGGTTTGGGCCGGATCGCCTGAACTGCTTCCTCTTTGTGCCCCCCTGCTACTGATCCGGTAGCAGAGAGGGGGGCACAAAACTGGGCACACTGGTTCGGCACGCCCGGGCCAGGGAAGCCCTACTGCACATGCCTGACGCATGCGCAGTGCATCTCCTGTAGCTGGCGTGGCGCACGCGTAGTGCGTCTCCTGCAGCCAGCTACAGTAAGGTTGGCGCACACATAGTGCATCTCCTGCAGCCAGCTACAGCAAGCTTGGCGCACGTGTAGTGCATCTCCTGCAGCCAGCTACAGCAAGCTTGGCGCACGCATAGGGTGTCTCCTGAAGCCAGCTACAGGAGATGCACTATGCATGTGCCAAGCTTGGTGCACAAGTAGCACGTCTCCTGAAGCCAGCTACAGCCAGCTTGGTGCACGCGTAGCACATCTGCTGAAGCCATCTACAGCAAGCTTGATGCACGCGTAGTGTGGCTCCTGAAGCCAGCTACAGGAGATGCACTACGCATGTGCCAAGCTTGGTGTACATGTAGTGCATCTGCAGCCAGCAGTGCGACGGGGTTGGGTCCCCGTGCAGTGCGACGGGGTTGGGTCCCACCCCTTGCCCCGCCCACCTGCACCCGCAGCATGCTAGGGTGGGTGGTGTAACCTCCCCAGCCCAGCCCCACCCCCACCCCCTGATCCTCCCCAGCCCTGCCCCCTGACCCCGGCCTAGCCCCGCCCACCTCCAGGGAACCGGTTGTTGGGCCAGGCCGGGCCCACCACTGCTCGGCTTATACTCAGGTCAATAAGTTTTCCCAGTATTTGTGGTAAAATTAGGTGCCTCGGCTTATACGCGGCTTTTATATTTATATATATACACACATACACACTTCCAGCTTGGATGTCATTGTGTGTGCGTGTGTGTGTGTGTGTATATATATGTGTGTGTGTGTGTGTGTGTGTGTGTGTGTATATATATATATATATATGTGTGTATATATATATATATATATATATATATATATATATATATATATATATATATATATATATATATATAAACAGATTTTGAACAGAGTGCCAGAAACTTTTATAGCAGAACTTGCATCCTCCTCCCCTCCAAAGGAGAAGAAACACTCTTTTATGGTCTCCTCTTTCCTCCCTCATTGTTTCCATGCAAACGCCGCGTGGAATCTATAAAACCAGATAGAAATTTCAAAATAGGGATGACTTAAAAATCTTTCCCCTCTTTCCTTCTTGTCGGGCGCTGTTACCATGGGAACTGGTTCAGGAAGGCAGCGGGTAGTCGGTGGTTGAGTGAGGAGTGTTGCCCGTTACACTCGGATTCTCGCCGCCTGTTGCGTGAGATTACAAGCTTATAGAAGAACATAGTCTTTTAAGGTAAAAACGGATTTTTAAAGACCGAGAAGGACCCCTCTTGTTGGGTAACCCACATTCCGTGCCAAAGAAAGTGCAATTATCTGATGGGAAGGGTGCCAGTAAAGGCACGTGGAGCATATAATAGTGAACTATTCTGTTAATATAAGGAAGAAAATAATGTATTTAACATTTTTTTAAATATGCTGTACATATTTTCTTAATTTTTTTGAAAGAACATTAGAGGAGCCGCACTGCATCAGGCCAAACCTGCATCTAGTCCAGCTTCCTATATCTCATGGTGGCCTCCAAGATGGGGACAGATGTCAAAACCAAAAAGTTGAACAAGGCCCCCCAAAATGTAGGACAATCAAGAAAAATGTAGGACATGACAAAATAAAAGCTGAAAACATTCATATATATTGCTTTTATGTTGTTAATGAAAAACTGTATTATTAATTAAAACTAAATTTAAAACTATTACGTATAATTGATGACTTACTTGCTGATCAACACCCAGCCCAAACCCCTAGACCTAGAAGCATGAAATTTGAGAAGTGTATTCCTTTCATGAGGACTGTGGGTGGCACAAGCGGTTAAGATGCTGTGCCTGTTAACCAGCAGGCCAGGGTTCGAGACCCGGGTTGGTCCCACAAGACAGGGTGAGCTCCTGTCTGGATCCAATCATATTGGCTCTGCCTTTCCATTGGACTAATTCAGTGGCGTGGAGAGGGGGGATTTGCTGCTTGGGTAACAGCCTATCCTCCATAACAATCCAACCCAGGCTTTCGTGCTTCGCATGCAGCGTATACAGCACCAAGCACGATACGATAGACTTTCAAGACTGACAGAGGCCTGCTTTTTTTTTATTTCTTTCATGACATCAGCACCCACTAAGAACTGATTCTTTTGAAATTTAACCACTAAGGTGATGAAAAGGGATGCAGCGTGTTTTCATCCTATACTTAACATTGAAGACTTACTGATCAATACCCATCCCCAATCCCTTGACCTAGAAGCATGAAAAAATTTCCAGGACAAAAGGCTAAAAAAAGAGGGCATGTCCTTTAAAAAGAGGGTATATGGTCACCCTGTTCACTACGGGTTGTATGCCTTGATGGAGTTTTCCTCCAGAAATCAGTCCAATCCCCTTTTAAATGCCTTTAGACAGATGTCATCACCACATCCTGTGGCAAGGAGTTCCACAGACTAATCACATGTGGGATAAAGAAGTATTTTCTGCCTGTCCTAGCCCCCACATACACACTTGGTTTTCGTGGCTATTCTCCTGTTAGTCTTAAGGCTGAGCAAGTCCCAAAAATTTTAAGTTTTTCATCACACATGGTGGAGAGTAGTAGGGCAGAATAAAAATAGAAGGTGAATTATTTGAACAGACTGGAGCTTGCAGAACTGAAGCTACTAGTATTCTCTACCTGCTGGGTGTGGGTAAATACAAATGCTGCATTTAATTTCTTTATAAATATTTATGTCGCTATTTTTTCAAGCAGGAGAAGTTCACCGAGTGGCCTACATAGGAAAAGAAATTTTTAAACAGGTTTCCAGTCCCAGAGGATACATAATCTGGGACATACATACATGCATGCACGCATGCACAAAGGAGGCAACAGCAAAAGACCCCTGCAAAAGCTGTTAGGCTGGGGACCAGTCATCCCTACTGTGCACCAGTCACTGAACACCACCGGGCACCAGAGTGCAACACCAGACAGCAAGCACCACCAGGCTCTGGGCATCACATCAGTTCTTCGTGGGTCCTTTCCTCACAGAAGGAATATGCTCCCCAAATTTCATGGTTCTAGGTCCATGTGTTGGAGCTGGGCATTAAGCAGTCAGTCTTCAAAGTTAAGTATGGGGATGAAAACATGTTGCACCCCTTTTCACCCCCTTCTGGTTTGAATTCCCAGAAATGGGTTCTTGGTGGGTGCCTACATCATGGAAGGAAGACCTTCTCCAAATTTCACACTTCTTAGTTTTGGCTGGGCGCTGATGAGTCAGTTGGTGACTCTCAATTTTATGTATAGAGATAATTTATCAGTTACAAGAAGGCTACATTCTGCCTGATCTTGAAGAAAAGGAGGACAGTGAAGATTTTTTTTCCAGGACGCAAGGCTAAAAAGAGGACATGTGTAAGAAAAAGAAGACAGCTGCTTACCCTGGTTAGAAGCAAGCACCAGTAAGAGACTTGGGATGGATGGGAACTTGGGGTGGATGGGAAGGCTTCTTAAGCACAGGAGGGCATGCTTTGGAACTCTGCCTGCCAAGCCAAGCATCCTTCAGCTGTTTGTTGTATTGCATTCCTGGCCTCGCTGCTGGGCGGCATGTGTCCAGGGGTCCCGCAAGTATCAACCAGACCCCATCTCAAGTACTGCTGCTGGTACTTGCACCACTAGTTGAGAAACACTGGACTATGCGGTGGGAGGAGGAGTGGCTGATACTGTTCCCTTGTATCTTTCAAGACCAGTATGTGCCATTAAACAACCAGAGCTGCTCTGCAGCAGGGCAGATCCGGTGTACCTTGGGGCAAACCATGCCTGGCTGACACCATCCAGCCTGCCACAGTGTCAAACGAGAGTCCATAACGGCAAACCCCAGCAGCCTTCCCTCCGCCTTCCCCTCTTTGTTTGCGGCAGCTGCTCTGCCCTGCGAGTGCCATTGCTAATGAAGTTAGAGTGATTCATTAGAGTTGGTCAAGCTGCTAATTTCACAATTTGGAGCCATATAAAATGGCTGCTTGCCAAGAAGAAAGTAGATTATCCGTGACAATTGTGGCTTGAGTTGAGAAGTGCCAGGGAAAGTTAGAATTCAACACAATTCTCCCCCTTCCTGGAGCCAGTTTATGGGCAGACTGCAGAAATTGGGCTACGGGGATGACTGGGAGGAGAAAAAAAGTCTTTTGCAGTTGGAGCTCCCGGTGGTCTCCAATTCAGATTACTGATCTGCAGAGTTCACATCTGCTTTACATTTGCTGTTAGCTTAGCCCACCTCTGAGCTTTGCATTTCATTTTCTTCTTTGTGGGTTCAGTGCAGTTGCACAGTTGCATGCCTGAAGAACTGATTGCAGAGGTGTCTAGAAAAGGAGCACTCAAGGTTTGCGCTCCAGGCCACATCCAGCCTCCTGGCGCATTTTGATTGGTTTGCTGAGCCCAGTGGTGTTATAATTCCATGCGCCTCTTCTCACTCCAGAACCTTTGTCCTCTGATTAGATGAAGCTGCGTCTGGGCTGACTTTTAAAAACTGATTAGCTGTAGCCATTTGTGTTGAGTCAAAACTGTGTATAAAAAATCAGTGTATAACAAGATTGAACCTCATTAGTAAAACTTCTCAAGGGTTTGGAGAATGTTCACCAAAGCATTTAGCTGTGTCTGAATCCAGCCTTGCAAAAATGCCCCCATTTTCTTAGCGTGAGGTTGACACACGCGGTGGCGTAGCTAAAGATCATGTAGCCTGGTGCAAAGCTCAAGATGTTGCCCGGGAAGTGATTTTATTTTATTTATTTATTTCTTTAATTTATAACCCGTCTTTCTTCACCTGCAAGAGGGAGCTCAAGGCGGCTAACATCAGTCAGAAAAATAAAACACCATTAAAATAGAATTATAAATATAGATTAAAACATAATTAAAATACAATTAGGTTAAAAACTGAGAACAATTAAAACTGACTAAAAACGTTTGTTAAAAACAATAAAATAAAACAATAAAACTGCCCCCCCAACCTCTGCCCCATTTAAAAGCTTTTTTAAAATAAAAGGTTTTAAGGCTCCGCCTGAAGCTCTGTATTGAGGGAGTTTTCCTAAGTTCTATGGGGAGGGAGTTCCAAAGCTGGGGTGCCACCACCGAAAAGGCCCTATCTCTGGCTGCCACACCTCTCACATCTCTTAGTGGCGGCACAGTCAGTAGGGCCCCCTCAGATGACCTTAGGTGACGGGTCGGATTGTACAGAAGAAGGCAGTCCCTCAGATACCCTGGACCTGAGCTGTTTAGGGCTTTAAAGGTCAGGAGCAGCACTTTGAATTCAGCCCAGAAATGAACGGGCAGCCAGTGTGGTCGCTGAAGCAGTGGCCCGACAGTGATGTCACAACCAGAAGTGATGTCAGCCCAGGAAATTTTTTAGCATGGATTAACTGTATTATTTTATATGTATTTAGAAATGAGAGCTGATTCATATTAACACCTTATTTGTTCCATAAAGTATCAGAATTGCATCTCATTGGCTCTCAGATCAATCAGTATCATGGAAAATTGAGTTTAAAAAATCCACTTTTTGTTCCATCAGCTTTTGTGTTTTCTTTTTCTGGTCAATTGGCCATACCTTTTGAAAGAATATAGATATTCCAATGCAGCTTGTTTCATTGCATTCTGCATTAAATTACCTTTCCAAAGATATATAACATGATGATATTATCATTCATAGGTAGCCTGTTTTTCACAGGCTACAATTTTAGCCACCAATTTTAGCTCAGCTTGTAGTTTCGCTAAAGGTTGTAGCCTGGTGCAACTGTACACCGAACTGCACACCCATAGCTACGCCACTGGACAGACGCGCCACTTCTTGTCATTCATTTTGTTTAGCTTGAACGCTCAGTAGCTATGCAGTTTGGTTGTTCTTTTTTTCCAATGACTATCAATTGTACAGATTGGTTTTGATATCAGTTGGGTTAGTTGTCGGTTAAGTAGCAAACAGAAAAAAGAGATGTCCTTTTAATGACTCTCAGATTTGGATTTGTAATATTGTTGTGACAGAGAATGACTCATGGATTCAAATTTTGGATGATGAAGCACATATAAGTTGAACTGAAGTCTTCCAGCAGTTCTTGTTGCTCTGTCCTGGCATGCAGGCAATGAGAAATCTCATTTTTGTGTATTTTATTTTATCTTTCTTACAGCTGCTGCAAGATTATGATAAACTTCTTAATAATGGACCCCAATAACAGAGGAGTTTTCGGAGTTTCAGCAGAGTTTTAGGCTCGTCCAACTTGGATGATCTTTCATATCCCAGGATTAGAAACAAATTGTGGTCTTATTTGTGGTTTACTCAAGTTTCCCTTGAAGGTAATAGGTTGCCTGCAGGTTGCCTTACTTGTCATGAACGATTCTAAGGGTGGTGATCTCCAGTACAAAGTTGAAGAGTCCGGTACAATATTCCAAAGACATCTCCAAATTATTGGTCTCATTTTGTGATTTTCAAACTTTTTAGCATCACAATCCATTTTTAAGAATGACAGTAAGTCATACTGGAAGTGTTTTTGGACTTACTGGAAGTGTTATCATTAAACTGGAAGGGATGTCATGGCCAGAAGTGACATTGGCCCATATCCTAAAGTCAAATTAAGCCATTTGCGATAACACTAGATGGTGACGTGACTGCGTGGACCCGTAACTGCTCTGGATTTTGCCCGTTTTCAGTCTTCAAGCCCATGCCATAATCAGCCACAGGCGCCATCACACCAAGTGCTAGTGCTGTTACTTTGCATAGCTTGGAATTAAAACTTTCCAGATGGAATGTTCTAGCAGATTACAGGTATCCCCCATTTTCTGATGATCCATTCTTTCAACGCCTTTCAATTATACACATTGGTTTAATGCATGTTCTGCTCTTTCAACATCTATCTGCTCTTTTAAATGTCATAATTGCCCTGCCCCATGTTGCAGCTCCTGGTCTCATCCTATTCCCAAAGTAGTTAATGAGAACCCATTTACAGAACTATTGGTGTGGCAGGCTGTGGGCTGTGGGTGGCGCAAGCGGTTAAGACCCTGTGCCTGTTAACCAGCAGGTCAGGGTTCAAGTCCTGGGTCAGCTCCACAAGACAAGGTGAGCTCCTGCCCTTAGCCCAGCTCTGTGACTCCAGCTGGATCCAATCATATTGGCTCTGCCTTTCCATTGGACTAATTCAGTGGCGTGGAGAGGGGGATTTGCTGCTTGGGTAACAGCCTATCCTCCATAACAATCTAACCCAGGCTTTCGTGCTTCGCATGCAGCGTATGCAGCGCCGAGCATGATACCATAGTCTTTCAAGACTGACGGTGTGGCAGGCAGGAATTTACAAATAAAAAGGGCGTTTGCAGTTCGCTAGCTAAAAAAGCATTGGAAACAACATTTATAAACTTACAAAGATTTGGTTCCACTTTTCAATGGTTTTCACTTTTGGATGATGCTCCAGTCACTACCTTTCCAATAAGTGGGGGATACCTGCACAGATATCTTCCCACTTGTTCTTCAACCACACAGCCTACCTCCTTACTCATCTGCCTCTCTATCATCGGGATCCTCCTTGCCCAGTTGCATATTTTCATTGAGGGGCTGAGCTTGGTTGTACATAAGAATCCTGAGAGCCAGGATGGTGTAGTGTGTAGAGCAGTGATTTTTCAACCAGTGTTCCATGCCACATTGGTGAGCCTCAGGTGTGCCGCGGGAATTTGGGGATTGACATTCATTAATAGGAAAATTGAGGGATTTGAACAGTCTGGTGTGCCTTATCAATGGTAAAAACAACTGATGGTGTGTCTTGACAATTTCAGTGCCTTGTTAAGTGTGCCATGAGATGAAAAAGGTTGAAAATCACTGGGTTAGAGAGTTGGACTGAGACCTGGAAGATCAGGGTTCAAATCCTCCCTCATCCATGAAGCTTCCTGGGAGACCTTGGGCCAGTCATTCACTTTCAGCCTCACCAACCTCAGTTGTTGGGATAAAAAACTTTGTAAGCATTGTATTTGCTTTCGCATTGGAAAGGTATAAATTAATAAATACGTGCCCCTTATCTAGGGGATCTTAACTAATAGTTTGAGGCACACTGGTCTAATTCATCAATGAACCAGATCTTTTGTATGCACTTCTGTAGAGTCCTGGCAGATTGTCAGTCTAAAACAGTGGTTCTCAATCTTCCTAATGCCATGACCCCTTTATAAGTTCCTTATGTTGTGGGGACCCCCAACCATAAAATTATTTTCGTTGCTACTTTATAACTGTAATTTTGCTACTGTTATGAATCGTAATGTCAATATCCGATATGCAGGATGTATTTTCATTGTTACAAATGAAATGTGTGTTCTATGCACACATTGAACACAATGGGATTTATTTCAGAGTAGGCATGCATAGGATTGGGCCCTAAGGCTGCAATCCTATCCACATTTACATGGGAGTTAAGGCCCCCCTGACTATAATGGGATTTATTTCAAAGTAGGCATGCGTAGGATTGGGCCCTGAGGCTGCAATCCTATCCACATTTACATGGGAGTTAAGGCCCCCCTGACTATAATGGGATTTATTTCAAAGTAGGCATGCGTAGGATTGGGCCCGGAGGCTGTCAGTCAGCCCCGGTTCGCGCACAGCTACAGCCGGAGGGCTGGCAAGCCTTACCTGGCCCCCTGCACCAGGGGTCTTTAGGCGAACCCCAGGAAACCTCTAGGTGACCCCCAAAGGGGTCCCGACCCCCACTTTGAGAAATGCTGGTCTAAAATGATGGTCCAGCTCTAAAAAATTTATATTACTGGTTATTGTATACACTGATCATGCAACTCCAAAGGATCTACAAGCAGTACTGGAGAACTGAAAAGACGGCTTGAGTTTTTATTACAGCTAAGGAACCGATAGCCCTTTTAGGTTTGCCACCCCTGAGACCATGAGCAAGAAGAAGGAGCATCACTAAATAAACTTGACTGGCAGGCAGGCATGATTCACATTGGAAGATGAAACATTTTAGAAGCTCTTGAAAGAGTTTCAATGCATTTATCTCGCTTAAGCGTCCGTGGGGGCCGACTGCCCAGCGGAACACTTCAGAGCTCTTTGTTTATTGGTGGCGAAATCTGCTTCTGAAAAACCACGCATTTATTCTTAACTTTTTGGCAACTTTTCCCTTTGCAAGATGCTTTTTTATTTTCACTGCATCTTCCCTACAGCTAATGTCCTCTGGGCCTTGCAGGAGGGCTGATTTATAGGAGGCATCAATAACACATGAGAATTTGTGTTGATTGGGGTCCAATCCTGGAATTTTTCTCCCTGCTCACACCAAAGCAGTTGTGTTATATCCAGAGGTGGAGATTTGGACATGCTTCCCAAGTGAAATAGCTGGCAGAAATCAGAGAAGAAAGAGAGGATCAAGTAGCTTCAGGAAAGAGGAATAGGTTACTGCACTCAAAACTATCCTGCAGCCTGCTTTCCTATTTCAGTCCCTCTTACTCCTTGACAGTGCACCCTTGGGTGCAGCCACTGGAGGACTGGGAGCACAACTCAAGATTGTGGCAGCGCCACACGTCAGCGCTCTCAAGATGGCACTCTCAATTTTAGTGGATTTGTGCCAGATAGAAAACCCATTTTTTTCTCAACTCTCTCTATCCCATACATAATTTCATATGACTTGAACACACACTATTTATACACGGCTTTTCCAAAGTTCACAAAGTGCTTTACAAATAAACATATTTAGTCAAATCTAATGCGTCATCGAATCTAATGCACACTTCAATTTTAAAAGCCTTGCTATAAAACAATTTACTGGCAATTGTAATGCTCAGCTGCAAAGCAAGTGTAACATTTAAATTTACTACATACAATAATGAGTTATATGACAATAATAATATGGCAATGGGTTTGTGTTATGATTTTTACCTAATTGCACTATTTTATACAACAATGCATTTGCCACATTTTTATTACAATATAGTAAACTGTTAAACTAAAAATTGACCTATACTTATAATCAAAATAATGTATTTACTTGAATCTAAAGCACCAGCGAATCTAATGCACACCATGATCTTGGAGACTAATAGCACAATCCTAACCATGCCTACTCAAAAGTAAGTCCTATTGTGTTTAATGGGTCTTACTCCCAGGAAAGTGTCTTTAGACTAAGGGCACAATCCACAGTGATAACCAGGAGTCCTTGCTCCAGTGTAAGAACAATTTACTCTTGATTGCAATATGAATTTCCCATAGGTTTTCTCTATGTGTTGCCATAACTTCATCGACGTAAACGTCTCTTACGTACTCCTGTAGTTACTCTGGATTGTAGGGTAAGGCTGCAATCCTAAACACACTTTCCTGGGAGTAGGCCCCATTGAATACAATAGGACTTACTTCTGAGTAGATATGCTTAGGATTGCACTGTAAATTTGGCCGAAAAAGATAAGCCTTAGATTTGAATTTTTTTTTTAAAAAGCAGGCCTCCATCAGTCTTGGAAGACTATGGTATCGTGCTCGGCGCTGCATACACTGCATGCGAAGCACGAAAGCCTGGGTTGGATTGTTATGGAGGATAGGCTGTTACCCAAGCAGCAAATCCCCCCTCTCCACGCCACTGAATTAGTCCAATGGAAAGGCAGAGCCAAAACGATTGGATCCAGCTGACGTCGCAGAGCTGGGCTAAGGACAGGAGCTCACCGTGTCTTGTGGGGCTGACCCGGGTCGCAAACTCTGGCCTGCCGATTAACAAGCACAGTGTCTTAGCCACTTGCGCTGCCCACAGATTTGAATAAATATGGTATATTTAGGTTTCTCTTTTTGAGCAGAACAGACGCATTTAATATTTTGAACTCCCTTTGTTTGTTAACTCTCCATTTGCTGTTGGTGCCAATGATGGGCCATTCAGAGTTTAGTTCTGATAAGTGCCCTGCCTCCTATGTGTATATTTCATTGAGATCTCCCTCAAAGCCTAGATCCTTCTGGTTGTAGCACAGCTGAGCCAAGGTATTAAAATTCCATTACAAGGTCACAAGTGGGCCCTACAGGCAAACTGTGGCTGTCGGAAGTGAGAATCCAAATCGCTTGCTTGTAGGTTAGAGGCTTACGGTATGCAAATTTATGAAAGTGATTTCCATAAGAATGTGACCTCCATTTAAAGGTTTCCCTTCATCTCTGAAAGCTGAAAGTAGAAGTGTTGGACTTGCTTTGTCTGCAGATTAAAGCAGGAGATGATGATCTTCTAATCATTATCCTGGGAGCCTAATGCCTTTCTACTATTGAGTTGGTTCATTAATTTATGGGAAACCTGAACTGTAGCAGGTCCCTCTTCCACCATCACTTATGAAAAGAGTAGGTTTTTCCCAAAGAGCACTGATAGCTTTAATCATGCAACTTCACTCTATACAGCAGATGAGATGTGCTGTATAGAAAGAAAGATGGGATTTTAGAAATGTTTGCCATTGGTTTTTTTGTCAGTGGGCCAGATAAATACATCAAATAGTTCCTTGAATGGAGTTACTTTGTGTATGTGTCTTCTAGGCTCTTGGCCCTTGTCACTACGAATGTACATCTCCATGTCCATGTATGAATGTACATCTCCATGTCAATGTGTTAATGTTCCTCTCCATGTTCATGTATGAATGTACATCTTCATGTCCATCAATAGCAGATCCAAGAGGGCCATTGGTACATAACTAGTTAAGACAAACCAACACAATTCCCAAAATAATTCCGCTCTCGTTTATATGATGGTTCTCAGTTTGAAAAGCTTGGCTACCAGTGACAAATTTGAGGTCAACCTGCCTGTCTGAACTGTTTATTCCAGGGGTCCAAACTCCAGCCTGAGGGCCAGAGGTAGCTTGTCGTGACCTTTCAACCATCCTGTGGCCAATATCTAGTCCCCTAAGAATCTTTGACCCAGTTGACCAAACAGGACTAGATTTGTGATGGTAGGCTGCGGAAAATGGATATCCATTAAAGTGTGTGCTTTATTTCTGTGCTGTGTGTTGGTGCTTGAAGAAATCCTGGAAATTTGAGCTCATCTTTTCATTAATCTTATAGTGCAATCCTAAGAATGTCTACTCAGAAATCCCATTGTTTTCAATAGTACTTACTCCCAAGAAAGTATGATTATGATTGCAGCCTAACTTCCTTCTCCAATCTGCTTATTTAATTTTTTTCTTTATAATTTTTTTTTCCAACCCTCAACACAGCACCAGGCATTTCACGTGGCCCTTTGGCCAAAACGTTTGGAGACTCCTGGTGTATTCAATACACAGTACACTGTTGTGTATTGACCTGCACAGAAAAGTAATTCCAAATTCTATTTTTTTAAAACAGGGAAGGAATAGGTGTTTGGGGAGGTGGAACATGTTAAACACAGAGACACAAATATACACACACAAGATCCAGTCACCATTTTTTTTATGCAGTCCTGCAGTTTTTTTTTGTCTGAATGTGTAACAAAATTAAATTCACAGTTAATTGGATTTCTGTGTCTTTTAGCGCCTGCAACCTGCTAGATTATCTTTATCAATATGCAGGAAACATGCAGCTTGGATGAGCTGGAATTTTCAGAGGCATAAATGACATTTTCCAAGTGCCTCTGTCTTATTTATTTTTTAATTTATTTTTTTTAGTTCGTCCTGACAATCTCTTCTTGTGTGTTGAAATGTAAGCCCATAATACCATTTATCTATTTTCCTCCCAGAAAGATGCATTCAGCAGGTGATACAGGATACTCACTTATTATCATTTAATTCAGAAGCTTTGTGGCCTTGCCCTATGGAATTTTATTTTCTACCCAGTTCTTACAACCATAAAGTGATCACTTGCTTCCTTATGATCTATTTAAGTTATGTATTTAATTAGATGTCCAACTGGGTCTATTAGGCCTGAATATTTAATGCATGCAAATTAGGCTATTTATGGATGGGCATCTAAGGGTTAAGTATTTCTTTAAGTATCTAAGTGTTTAAGGGTGCAATCCCTAACCATGTCTACTCAAAACTAAGCTCCATTGTGTTTAATGGGTGATACTCCCAGGAATGTGTCTTTAGGGTTGTAGCCTAAGTTAACTTCCTTATGGAGCTTTCTAAGGGCACAATCCAGAGCAAGTTCAGCCTGCTCTGCCCTAACTGTTCTCTCCTAACTATTCTGTATCCAGAGCAGAAAGTTATGCTGCATCCAGAGAGTCAGGAAGCCTGGGCTGCCCTAACTGCTCCAGAGCATGCTAAGTCAGTGACAGCTGGGGAGGGCTTGCTCCTGAGTAGAACCCCCTCAGATCACACTGAAGAAGGAACAGCTGTGGTGCCTACATTATAAGGAAGCCCAGCAGTTCCTGACAACCAGTTACAGCTGCAGTTCTTCTAGTGCAAGATGGATGCTTGGAGTGGCCTGCTGTATCCTGAGGTTTGTGGGCTGCCATAGTTGTGCCATATCCTGAGGTTGAGAGGCAGGGGTTGCAGCCAGGCTGGCCAAGAACTCAGATTTTTGGTCAACACTACCATTCTTACTCAGGCCTTATCATGGACCCCTATGGGTCTACTCATTACTATACCTGCTCCTGAGGTGGTATATCTCTGAGGAACTTGAAGAGGGCATTTCTGCTTTGAAACAGGCTCTGGATACAGAGTAACTGCTCTGCCCTAGGCAATGCTAAACTTGTCCTCAAATTGCCTCTCCTGAGCTGCTTAGGCTGCCCCAGTTAGGGCAGAGCAGGTCCACCTCTCTTAGGGCACCCTATCTTGCCTTGCTCTGCCCTAAGCCTCCTTCAGAGTAACTGGGCTGGAGCATCTTGCAGTTGCTCCACCCTAGTGATAGATAGGGCAACCCAAGGGCTCTTACGTGGACAGATTAGTTGCTCTGGATTGTGCTGTAAGTCTATGCATCCTTAAAACGTTATTCCACTTAATTTACCTGTGGATCCCCTAAAGAAGCACATGAGACACCAACTTGGGAATTAGAGCCCATTGCTTTTGGTTTGGACTTTTCTTCTGAGTAGAAGTATAAAATCACCATAACTTTTACTGACCCTCAACTTTGCAGGCCTTGTTATTGGTTAAACCAACTGCAGTGAAGCAAACCTGATTTGTTTGTGTGTGCGCGCATGCACATGTGCTTATTTTTTAACACCCCATGTTTTCTGGAACAGCATTTTAAAGAGTGAAAATAGGCTTCAGCGTTCCTAGTATGTCTATTACTGGGAAGTGATTTAAAGGCCCTATTGCAACAGTACAATCATCACAATTATGTTTCATTGCAAGTCGGAAACATGTGGCACTGAAGTGGAAACTGCTGTGCAGTGATGAGTTTCCGGTCCTCATTGTCATTCTGTTAAATTCTCATAACTATCCCTGATGCTGCCTTGTTTTTCTAATTGTCATCCTGACTCTGTGAGTTGGCCTAATCTTGTTCCTCCAATGTGCCCCAAAACAACTGTTTATGATATTGAACTGGCCTTTTTGTCAGACTACAATAAAGGGTGTTTTGGATGTCAAGCCTTGACACTGTCCACGGCTGTGACCACCTTTCTGTCCATGAGAGCATCCTTTTGATTCAATATGAATCATAGAATCCTAGAGTTGGAAGGGACCCAGTAGGTCATCTAGTCCAAACCACTGTTTGCAGCAGGAAATCTTCCTAGAGCATCTCCCACAGGTGCTCATCGAGCCTCTGTTTGAAGATCCCCACTGAGAATATGAAGGCATGTTGTTCAGAGAGGAAGAGTGTGAGTATATTTACTCCCATCCCTGTTTCCATTTACACATTTAAAACCACATGAGATGCCTCCAAGCATAACTTTTTAGTGCAACATTTATCCAAGAATTAGATCTCGCTGTGATTGATAATTAGCATGGTCAGCTCAGCAATCCAGATGGTCATCTAGTCCAACCCCCTGCCTGTATCAGGAAATCCTCCTAAAGCATCTCTCACAGGTGCTCATCGAGCCTCTGTTTGGAGATCCCCACTGAGAATATGAAGGCATGTTGTTCAGAGAGGAAGAGTGTGAGTATATTTACTCCCATCCCTGTTTCCATTTACACATTAGAACCATTTGAGATGCCTCCAAGCATAACTTTTTAGTGCAACAGTTATCCTAGAATTAGATGTCGCTGTGATTGATAATTAGCATGGTCAGCTCAGCAATCATTCCAAATAAGGTGAACATTTAATCAATAGTCCTTTAAAAAAAGTCTGTCGAGCAATAACAGGCTGGAGTTACATTAAAGGCATTTGAATGATGTTGCTGAACTCTTTATGAATTTGGGTGATATTGGCTTATAAAATATTGCAAGAGCCATTTGCTTCCAATGGAGAGTAAAGAGGAATAAATACACAACAGTGGGTTATAACTGGCTACAAAAATCTTGGATCTTATAGTAAAGAGGAAGTCCTGTAAATGAACTCTTGTTTATGAATAGGAAAAAAGTGTGCCTAACTCCATGTCTTGCTACCTGATCTTTGGAAGGAATTTGAGTCTTGTTAAGTCTAGAGTTTTATTTTTCTGTATGGCAGTTACAGTTGCTGGGAGATCCTCTGTGAGGTTCAGGAGCCAGTAAGTGTAGACTGTTTATGCCCAGGGTGTAGGCTAGTCTACTATGTCAAGCAGTTTGTATAACCCTTCTCTTTCCAGGTGGAATCCTTCACATCTGGCTGGTCATCATCACATCTGGTATCGGGTAATTAATCTTCCAGTTTTCAGGCCAGCAAAGCTGTAAACAGCAACATCTTCTGGCTCTGTTGACTCATGATAGCTTTATCAGCTTGCAGTATCCAATCTAGGAGCTGTCCAAGGCCTTCCCTGCTTAACTTTCTTCAGCAGCCCTGCACTCAACAACTAGAGTAACCCTATTGGCCCAAGGGCTAGAATTAACCATCTCCCATCTTTCTTCAGACTGTTGGAGAACCTGCAACATATTCTTGATTTGTCGTATACCTGGTTAGGGCTGTGGGTGGCGCAAGCGATTAAGACACTGTGCCTGTTAACCAGCAGGCCAGGGTTCGAGACCCGGGTCGGCCCCACAAGACAGGGTGAGCTCCTGTCCTTAGCCCAGCTGGACGCCAACTGGATCCAATCGTGTCAGCTCTACTGACTAATTCAGTGGCGTGGAGAGGGGGATTTGCTGCTTGGGTAACAGCCTATCCTCCATAACAATCCAACCCAGGCTTTTGTGCTTCGCATGCAGCGTATGCAGCGCCGAGCACAATACCATAGTCTTTCAAGACTGACAGAGGCCAGCTTTTAGTGAACCTTGGTGTAGTTGTGGCCCCTTATCTGCTGCTTTTTTAAACTGATATTGATCTATCTAATACCACTAGGCCAATGTTTTTCAATTATTGTCCTCTGCTGTACCACTGCACATGGTCCATCTCTTTGAAGTACCATTGGAAGTATCTAGTGATGACATCATTGCCAGTTTCTTCTCAGTTCAGAGGCCAGATGGAGCATAACAAACACCAATAAGAGACTCAGAGTGCGTAGGAGGGCTTTTGCGCATGGAAAAACATGCTTTGGAGCTCTCCTACTGTAGTTTATTGTGTCACATTTCTGGTTTCACTGTTGGGCAGCAGATGTCAGGGGGTCCAGTGAGTGCCACTAGACCCCATCCCAAGAATACTGGTGGTACCCAACCCATACCACTGACTGAAAACCACTGCTCTAGACTAATCATAGGATCTATGCATAGCTTACAGGTGTCCCTTTGTTACCCTAGAATTCCATTCTGGAACCATCTGTGGATAAAAAAATCAGTGGATTAAAGAAAACCAGTGGAAAATAGATTAAACCCCAAATCCAGAGTAAATATGGGAGCACGTAAGAGACTTTACATGCACCCGGAGTTACTGCACCACCTAGTGAAAACCTATGGGAAATTCTTATTGGAATCCAGAGTACCGTATATACTCGTGTATAAGCTGACCCGTGTATAAGCCAAGGCACCTAATTTTACCACAAATACTGGGAAAACTTATTGACCCGAGTATAAGCTGAGGGTGGGAAATGCAGCAACAGTAGGAAAGTGTGGCTGGCCTTTTAGCCTCAGAACCCAATCCTGGCCATTTCTACTCAGAAGTAAGGCCCACAAAGAAGTACCTGAGTCTGAGGAGGGGCTTGGCTGCAGTGGGCTCCATGTCTTGCTGCCATGTGCCTCCTCCGCAGCCCGGAGAGCCAGCGCCAGCAGCTGGAGAGGCTGCAGAGCCTCTGAGGGCACGCGCTGGAGGTTGCGCCCGCCATTTTTCTTAATTTTTTTTACTGACCCGCGTATAAGCCGAGGTGGGTTTTGGGCTCATTTTTTGGGCCCCACAAACTAGGCTTATACATGAGTATACAGGGTAAGTAGTTCTTACAACGGAGCAAGGACTTCCCGTAGTTACTCTGGATTTTGCCCTTAAAGACACTCTTCCAGGTTTCCTGCTCCTCCACTGAGCCTATGGAATAAGGTTGTTCTATGATATTCTGGGATTCACTGCTTATACAAAAAAGATGTGTTAAACAAATGCATTTTAAAAAGTGAGTCCCTTTACAATTATATAAAAAACAGCTTTTCTTACTGTTTGGAAAGGCAATCAGCATTTAGAAATGCAAAATACCCCTCCTCTCCACACATGCTTTTGCCAGGTTTAGTTGAAGAAAGGAATGAATGGAAAATACCCTCTGAAATAGAAAAAAGCAGTTTTTTAACCTTAATTTTCAGGGTCGATCCATGTACAGGTCCAACAATGTTATGCACTGATTTTTTTTGTACATGGATTTGAATCAACACAAATGGCCACTGCAAATCAGTTTTAAAAACAGCTTTTCTACTGTTGTAGAGAGGCAATAATGCAAGCAATCTTGCATTTATAATCTTTGTAAATATTCTGTAAAACATATTATCCCTCAAATTATAGATGGAGAAGACTGAAGCTCTTAGGAAGAAGCTTTCCAAATGCCATAAGGTGAGTTCCTGGCAGTGGTGAGTTCTTGAAGTCATTGGCATCTGGAGAATGCTAAAGGAAGTGTGGTTTGGAAAAAATAAAATCATAATTGTTTTGTTTTGAATTCTGGGTCAGTGGCTGTTCATAAGCCTGTGTTGATTCCCACGTTTGGAAGCAAATCTATGCCGGCAAATTGTTAGAATTAAGAAGCTTAAGGTTGTGTGTTGTATGGCCATGCCTGCAGCTTTAGTGTGGATCTCAACTGCTGTTAAATTGCTGCAGTTCTGCAAGGGTAGATTAATGCCTTCTGTGATGAAACAGGAGCAGCATCCCTGCTGAAAGACCAGCTTTGCTGGCTCACATCCTCTTACTTTGCTGTTCTTCATCCTACCTTTCTTGCTCTTTAATGCCAAGCAAATAATCAACTTCTGTTTGCTTCAAGAAGCAAATATTCTTTCTCTGTATGGTTCATGAGATACTCATTGTCATTCACTTTACCTTCCAAATAGTCAGCCTGTATCTTCCAAAGTTGTTTTTGGGAGATATCCCAGCCATGAGGATCATTGAGGACCAAATCCTATCCAACTTTCCAGCGCTGACGCACTGTTCCAGTGGGGTATCATCTGCATCCTGGAGGGGAGGAGCAATCATGAAGGTTCCTTTATCTAAAGATAAAGGAATGGTTCTCTTATCCTCGGGCTGTATTGTGGGTGCATCCATGCTGGAAAGTTGGAAAGGATTGGGCTCTGAGGCAGTCTACTCTGGGGAGCTCCAACATCTACTGCAGAGAGCTGCATTACATTAAGAACTCCAACATCTACTGCAGAGATGTTTTTATCTCATGGTGCACGGACAAGACACTAAAATGGACAAGGCACACCATCAGGGTACACCAGGGTACACTAGGGTACACCAACTACATCATGTTGCTGGTATAGGGCTCAAATCCATCAGCTGCCCGACTGATAAATCGCTGGTCTTCTGCTTCTGCTGGAATCTAACAGCTATTGTTTTGGGTAATCAGATTTTTATCCTTCTGGACACACAGACACACACACACACACACACACACAAAATGCATGCAATTACACTTCTGATGCCTAATTGAAAATCTGTAAGGTTTGTTTTAAGCCATGGAGAATTGCCCGGTTTGATGTTGGTATTCCCAAAGTCCTTTAACAGGGTGTGTCGGTCCCCAGATCCCCCGGAAAACAGCTGGATGGTTCCATAATGAACAATCCTGTTGCGTTTGTGTAAAACAAGTGTAGCTGGTTTGATCCGATAAATGTTGGAAGATGCATTACTCAGACATATGTCCTGTAGATTTCAGCGTGGGGCTGGCTGCCAGCTTGGATAAACCCTGCTTTGACAGATCTGCTAACACTCTGTAATCTGAGAGAGAACATCAGAATCAAACTTGCAGAATTGAATGGGGGATGTATGGTTTTTTAATGCTCTACCCACTTTCGTTGCAACGCAAACCATCTGTTGTTTGCAGATGTACCACTTCCAGTGGTAGCATTCTGGGGGAATCTTCGACACCAACATAGAGTTGCATCAGTCCCAAGAGAGCGCTTTGATCGTGATAGGTTTGCATGTCAACAAGACCTGTGAAATTTCTGTCACTTTGCCAGGTTTGGGGGTGGGGGAAATTCCAATCTTGGACATGACATTAAAGCTGATCATGGGTGGACTTCTATGGAGGAGAAGTGTTGTGAGATAAAGGGATTTTTTGCATTCTCGGGAGTGCTGGCGTTCCGGAATAGGAAACCTGCTCATCTAAATCTGTTCAAATTCTGGTGCCTTGGCACACAATCTGTGGCAGGCTTTAAAAACAGATCGGGACCTTTCTGAATGCTGACCACCTGGGGAAGCTTCAGCTGCTACATTTTGGGTTCATTTGAAACAATATTGACATGAATAGAAAGCAGATCCCTTTTCGTTGATCATACAAAGTGTGCTGTAGACGGTGGTCCTTCCTTATCCATAAATTTGGCACCTACGGATTTGACTCGGTGTGGGTGCCAACCTCACAGCTGCAGGGCCTCCCACAAGTGTCTTTAGGTGGCATCCAGGAATGCCATGGATTTGATTGTGGAAATTAAAAATTTGTGGAATAGATTCCCTGCAGATACCAAGGGCCACTTTGGGTTCTTGTACAGCAATATGAACTATTGTGATTGTGAGTTTGTGATTGTGGCCAGACTGGAATAGGAGATTTTCCATCTCATGCTATGCTTGTAATGGCTGTGTCTCAGCAGCTTACGGAGGTGCGGAGTCTCTACAGTAATAGTTTTAGCTTGAGAACTTCCTCTAATACAGTGGTTCTCAATCTTCCTAAAGCCATGACCCCTTTATAAGTTCCTCATGTTGTGGGGACCCCCAACCATAAAATTATTTTTGTTGCTACTTTATAACTGTAATTTTGCTACTGTTATGAATCGTAATGTAAATATCCAATATGCAGGATGTATTTTCATTGTTACAAATGAAATGTGTGTTCTTGCACACATTGAACACAATGGGCTTTATTTCAGAGTAGGCATGCATAGGATTGGGCCCTGAGGCTGCAAGTCTATCCACATTTACATGGGAGTAAAGGCCACCCTGACTATAATGGGATTTTTTTCAGAATAGGCATGCATAGGATTGGGCCCTGAGGTTGTCAGTCAGCCCCAGTGCACGCGCATCTACAACCGGAGGTCTGGCAAGTCTGACCTGGCCCCCTGCACCAGGGGTCTTTCGGCAACCCCCAGGAAAGCTATAGGCGACCCCCAAAGGGGTCGCGACCCCCACTTTGAGAAACGCTGCTCTAATTTGTCAATGGCTCCAAGAGTACCCCACAGCCCCCATGCAAAGCTCAACCATCCTTGACTGTCGTCTGTAGAGAGACCAGCTGACGACTCCCTCCAAACCACTGCTTGCCTCATTAATATCACTGGAACAAATTATCACTGCACAGCCCAGAAGTTTTCTGTAGCAGTCGAGGTGATTGATGTAACAAGGCTACAAAATAATGATGAAATGCGTGTTCCAGCAGACAGGATCTTCAAAGGCAATTAAATGTGACACCCAAGGAGGCTTGCTTAGAATAAAATATTTTTCCCCAATCAGGATGGTCAAGTAAGTATGCTCTACCTTTATAAACTGCCTTGAGTCTTTGAGGAAAGTGGTATACACCATACGTATTTACTTGAATCTAATGTGCAACTTTTCAGCCAAATTTAGTCTCCAGAATGGGGGTGTGCATTAGATTTGATGGCACATTAGATTCGGGTAAACATGGTATTTTGTTTATAAGTTTAGGTCAATATTTAGCATAACAGTTTGGTAAATGTAATAAATAAAAATGTAACATAAACCCATCGTGTAAAGAAGTGCAATTAGGTAAAAATCATAACATAAACCTGTTGTTATTATTATATAAATCATTGTTACATACAATAAAATTAAATTTTATACATGCTTTGCATTGTAATCACCAGTTAAAATTTTATTTTAAGCCTTTTAAAATAGAGTTGCACATAAGGTTCGATGTTCAGTGCATCAATTTGTGTAAATATGATATGCTCTACCTTTATATACTACCTTGTGTCTATGAGAAAGGTTGTATATAAATACTGAAATAATATTTAACCAAATCTACCTTTGGGAACATTAGGAAAAAAATATCAGTCATACCCAAGTGGTTTCAGTCTAACTTTAGTTGAGGCAGAGCTGTAAAAAAAATTAAACTTGGCTGAAAGTGATGCAAATGAATGCTTTTAAATATTGGATGTGTGGAGTTGTGGGTGCAAATTTGCTGGATGTTAATTGGCTGTGGTTCAGCAAATGTCATGAGGGTGCAATCCTAATCAATTTAGTCCTGCATAACTCCCCTGGTCCCTGTTCCTGTTTTGGTGGTGGGAGGCCGGCACATGTCTGTGCACTGGTCTAACACCTCTGGACTGGCACAGAAGTGCCTTATGGCACTTTTGTGACACCCTCAGGCCAGAACGAGACTTGTCCTGGGACTTGTGCCACCCTAACTGGGGCTTAGGATTACTGCTTGAGACAATCAGGTGGTTGACTTTTTAATATTCCTGAAGAAACTTTTGAGTTAGGAGGCCTTAACCAGATAGTTAGGTTTCTATTGTTATATATGGGAAGTTAAAATGCTGATAACGCAGTATTTTTAGCTGCAAGAATTGTCAGGCCAGTAATTGGAAGATGAGAACTCAAGGCTGGTTATAGAGGACTTTGGGGAGAATCCATATGGATAAATGCACAGACCTAGTGAAATAAAGAAATTGACTCTCCAATAGGTGCAAATGGATTTATGTTGCATATGCACAATGTCCCATGCATTTCAAATTCTAAATGCCTTTCCCATTTCCCTTGTGGGAAGGAGACATTTAATGGTGAGAGACAAATCTTTTAATTGGGTTGGGTTTGAAGGCAGCTTTTGCTTTTGGAAAAAAGCCTTGCTTACACTTTACACTTCAGAGTATGCACCTTTTTCTCAAAGTATACTCTTTCAGGGCCCCATGAGCATACTATATGGTAACCATCTGCTCCCTCCCCATTTAATCCATCTCTATACATGCTTCTTCCCTATTCCTCTCCTATTCTACTTCTTTGCCAGTATTTGACATTCGGCTGGCATTGCAACTTGTATTGAACTCGGACTTCTCTGCAGCGTATGTAACAACACATAAAGCACGAATCTATGTTGGCACTCTTAGAAAAGATAGTTTACCAGACTTTGTTCTAGTGATTTACTCTAGTGAGTTAGTGATTTACTGATATTAACCAGGGTACTAAATTTTCATTTTAACAGTATAGTTACATGTACAGTATCAGCAGAAATGTGGGAGACTTTGTGAGAATGTGGGAATTAAATGTGGGAATCAAAACTATGAGTCCTACACTGGTACCCACAAGCTGATGGTACATTGCCGAGGGTCAGTCCTCTTTCAGATGAGCCAGTCCAGCCTGCCTGACTCATTGGATGCCAACCGCCACTGGCAGTGTTCTGGGGTCAGCCTGCCTAGGTGAGTTCCCAAAAGTGTATGGGGGTTTTCATAGGCCAAACCTTGACCTGGCTGATCCCTGACTCTACCATGATTTTCATGCTGACTTTCTATGGATCCAATGTCTGCACAGTACGAGTATAAAGCTTTTGAGCCTCAAATTGAAGCTTCTCTTAAAGATACTCTGATGCAGAATCACTTAATTAGTAGACTAAATGCAGCTATAAAATAACTTACCTTCTACTGCTGTTTTGTGGTCCTCTTTTTGAACATACAATATGCAGTTTATGAGGGTGGGAGAGGAACATCTGATTAACTGTCGTCTGAAGCACAAGTTCTGGCCTCTTTTAATTTTGGAAGAACTCTAAGCCATCTGTTGTTTTGAAGCAGAGAGATTTAGTAATCAACGATGACAGTAAGAAGGAACTTTGTCTGGGGAGGTTATTAATTAAGAAACTTGGATGGGGTTCAGCATCTTCTAGCCTTAAGGTCAAGCTATCCCAACAAGTCTGTTGGACAATTAGTTTCAAAGTCAGGCTTAATCTCATCAGATGGTCTTGGTTAGTACCAAATTCTCATCCAAGCCAGCAGTGAATATAAAATGTTTACAGGTATCCCTTGTTATCCACTAGGGTTCCATTCTGGAACTTCCTATTGATGAAAAAACCATGGATTAAAAAACAGTGGAAAAATAAAGACCCACTTCCAGGTTTTTTGCTCCTCCTGGCTGATCCCCAAAAATGTGTTAAATAAAAGCAGTTTTAAAAAATAAAACAGCTAACCCTTTACATTTGATTAAAGAAAGCTTTTTTACCATTGTAGAGAGGCACATAACAGTATTAAGCTGCAATGCTAAATGTACATTCCTGGAAGTAAGTAATATTGAACACAATAGGACTGATTTCTTAGTAGACATAGGGCAAAATCCAGAGTAACTACGGTGAGTCATTGCTCCAGTGTAAGAACAACTTACTCTGGATTCCAATATGAATTTCCCATAGGTTTTCACTAGGTGGTGCAGTAACTATGGGTGCACGTAAAATCTCTTATGTGCTCCAGTACTTACTCTGGATTTGGGGGATACTGTCAGAAATGCAAAGGACCCCGGCCTTTGCCAGGCTTGGTTGAAGAATGGAATGACTGCTTACATCACTGCCTCTCTACAGCAGTAGAAAAGCAGTTTTTACAACTGTGAGTTGTAGTAGCCATTTGTGTTGAGTAAAATCATATATAACAAGGTTGAACCTTGAAAAATATTACTGAGATCTATTTTTGAGCATCACTTAGATCTATTTTTGAGCATCACTTTCTGACTCTATAAAAGCACTCTGTAGATAGAACTTTGCTTTGTAGTAACTGGAAAACAGTTGGAAAATTGTATGAGATGTGGTTATAAAAGATACATTTTTCAAAAAATAGCAAAACTTCTCAGTACTTTCCTTTCATGTCTAACAGTCTTAAGTGAGACATTCTGATGCTTTATACAAAAGCTTCTCAACTAGATTCCTGCATATAGAAAAATATCCAGCAGCTGAAATGAATTTTGAGGGCACAAAGGCCACACTCAAGGACCAAGAGGGCACTGACAATAATTGTTGCCAAGCAGAACCATCTGCTATTTGCTTCCCAGCAGCACTTCTTAGAACTGAATTAAATCTCAGTAGGGCAGGCATCAAGGGTTAGGGGGGGGGGAGTTGCAGGGACATGAGACCAACAAACCCACATGATCATTGGCTATCACAAGATTCATAGCGGTCTAAAAGCTGCTATGAATATAGGAAAGTCCAGAGTCCCTAAGTGTATCCCCTTTACGTCTAGGGAGATGAAGGAAGAGGAAGTTATGAATCCCACAGAAAGCTGAGTTCTTTGAAAATCCCAGTAGGCTAAAATGAACCAATAAAATAAACCACAGCAAAACTGGAAGTCAGCAACCAGTTGACTGCAGTGGTTCCCAGACTGTGAGCTATGGCTTCCTAGTGAGTCATGGAGATCAGCTTGGAGAACTCTAGTATCCTTGCAAAGAAAACATGCAGCGATATACAATGCACAGGTGTCCCTTGTTATCCACTAGCGTTAGTTCTGGAACCACCCATGGATAAAAAAATTGAGTGGCTAAAAAACAGTGGAAAAATAAATGGAAAGACCCACTTCCAGGTTTCTTGCTCCCCCATTGCACCTAATGGAATAAGGTAGTGCCTTAATATCGGCAATATTCAGTTTGATTCTGGGACTGAAGAATGGAATGATTGCTTGCATGACTTCCTCTCTCCAATAGTAGAAAAGCAGTTTTTAAAACTGTGATTTACAGTGTCTGTGATTGGTCTTTGGAACTCCTTGCCACAGGATGTGTTGATGGCATCTAGCCTCAATGCCTTTAAGAAGGGTTTGGAGAAATTACTAGAGGAGAGGGCCATCATACGTTACAAGCAGAGGTGGGCTTCAGCAGGTTCTCACCTACTCATGTTGTTATAGGACCTGTGTCTATAGAACATAGAACCTGTTGTTAATTTATTTGAATCCCACCACTGGTTACATGGCATGGTTAAATGTAAATGTGCATGCATGCATACTTGCGTAGACAGTGGAGAACATAGGCTGCAATCCTAAAGACACTTTCCTGGGAGTAAGACCCATTGAACACCCTGGGGCTTTCTTTTGAGTAGACCTAGTTAGGGTTGTGCTCATAGAAATGTGATTTGAAGTCAAGAGGAGTGTTAAGAACTTTGGTGCTCTTGGAGTTCAGCCGGTCCACAATTAAATAATCTCATTTGCAGTCCTGATCTGATCTGAATGGCCTGGTGCAATTGTTAAGTGCAGAAATAATTAAAAATTTAAGTCAAGAGGGTTGAGGTGCTCTTGCATTTTTCTGAAGCAATTAGTGGTGATTGGGGAAGTTGGTATTTTCAGACTTAATTTCTTGATTTGGTGAAGTGTGCACAAGTCCTGATAAACCATAGAATCATAGAATCCTAGAGTTGGAAGGGACCTAGTAGGTCATCTAGTCACTCCCTGCCTGCAGCAAGAAATCTCCCTAGAGCATCCCTGACAGGTGCTCGTCGAGCCTCTGCTTGAAGATCCCTAGGACTCTCCCTCACTAGGGATCTTTTTGACTGGAATCAGAACATAAGAAGAGCTGCCACTGGATCAGCCCATCTAGTCCACACAGTGGCCCATCAGATGGCTCAGGGACCACATAAGACACCTGCATCCAAGTCCAAGGGAATTGGTATGTGTGCATCAGTGCACATCAGTGCAATGAATAAACTTCATCAAATGTGTCCCCCATACCCGTCATACCAGTTTCACCAGTCATGTTTTGGTCCTGATTTGCATTGCTATCTGATCTGCCATTTGTGCGGCAAAGAGGAAGGTACTGCATGAGAAATTTCTGGGTGGTCTAAAATGACAATGGTTTGAACCCCAATGAAGATTACTTTGTAGGGGGTACCTTGTTTTGCAAGGAAGGCAGTTTAAGGGTAGTACGTCTGTGATGTTAAATGCAAAGCATTTCCCAAAGTGGAGCCATAGTTCAAATGCAAACTGTGGCTGGCTACTTCTTTTCCTTAGTTGCATCAGAACACTAAAAAAATGTGGCATGACTTTAAATCAAGATCTGCAGCCAGAAAATATTAAAAGCTGACTTCCACCACCTTGGGGACTTGTCTTGTTAGTTGTAAATTTCCTTTGGTTTTTCTGATCTTCAGCCAAATATCCATTAACTCTGCTTCTCTCCCCCCACCCGACCTGCCCATTTGAAATTACTTTGCACAGCCCATATGTGATATGGCTGCAGTCCACCATATGGTTCCCTGCTCCTTATTACTCCAGTGAGTCAGTTTGGCCACATAAAATCAGGCCAGCCAGGAATCTCAGCTTTTGCATTCATGTTTGAGAAATTGCAGCCAAGAAACAGGAGATGAAGACTGGTGTGAAATGGACTCAGTACCTGCACAATGCTATAAAATATCAGAGATTGTTTGATCATTAGTAGAGGGCTGGTGCCCCCTGAACCTGAGGGCATTTGGGGCCACTTGTTAGGACTAGGGTTGCCATATGTCCCCAATTGGGGGGGGGGGATTGTGTTCATGTACTGGCAAATGGGACAGAGGGTCCTGTCCTGATTTTGTGGATGAGATTTATGCAGGGTGATCATATAGAATGGAGGACAGCCTTGAGCCACTCCATATAAGAGGGATTTAAGGCAAGGTTAGCTCATTATAGAAGGGTTTTAACACCTGCCTCAATTCCCTCTGCTATGGAGTGGTTAAAGATAGAGGCACACTGTCCTCCATTCTATATGGTCACCTGGAATTATGGCAACCCTAGTTAGTACTCACCAGAAGTGATGTCATGGCTGGAAGTGACATTGTTAAGCAGGATAATTTTTTAAGAACACCCATACAACAAAATGAAATTAGAGTAATACTTTACAATCAGTATAAATAGGAGGACCATCATGGGAGTGATCATGGTGGGAGGTCCTTCATGGATGTGACTGCTATTGTGCATGCAGTGCCTACTATATGTACAGGTGTCCCTTGTTATCTGCTAGAGGTAAGTTCTGGAACAGTCTGGATTAAAAATCCATGTATAGAGAAAACAATGGAAAAATAGGTTGAAAGACCTACTTCCAGGTTTCTTGCTCCTTTGTTGCGCCATTGAAATAAGGTAGTACCTCAATGTCTGCAGGTGTCTAATTCTGGGACTAAAAATGGAACCATTGCTTGCATGAATGCCTCTCTACAGCAGTAGAAAAAGCAGTTTTTGTAAACTGTGACTTGGAGTAGCCATTAGTGGTGAGTCAAATCCTTGTATAAAAAAATCCATGGATAACAAAGTTGGACCTGTACATAACTACAGAAATCCCCCACTTTGATGGTTCACTTTCTGATGGTTCTTCTCTTTCAACACCCTTCAATTATACCAGGACTCATTCATTCAACACATGCTCCACTCTTTCAACCTCTCTCTTCTGGTCTAAAGGTTAAAAAGGTCTTCCCTGATGTTGATTTGCATGCGACATGGTGATCAAACAGTTTTTGGCATCTCCTTATTACTTTCTTCAGAAAATAACATTCATTCAAATATTTACGATATTCACTACCCACACATGCCTTTGTTCATTTTATTGTAATTTGTTATATATTTTGGCTACATGTTATGTGTATTTAGGCTTTCACAAGTGATATTTATGTCTTTTTGGTATCTATTTTACATTTGCAAGCTGAAAAAGACAGGGTTCCACTTAATGTCTTTCATTTTTGGACAGTATGGTCCATAACCCATCCAATAAGTGGAGGATGCTTGAATATATGTGTCATATGTGACGTATACTAGTCGTGTGACAGTCACACTATCTCCCTGTATGTTTGCATTTAGTTCTATACCATTTTCTTAATCAAACACCACCCTGTTTATTGCAATGCTGGGTTTCCAGGGCTGCAATCCTAAACACACTTTCCTGGGAGTAAGACCCATTGAACACAATGGGCCTTACTTCTGAGTAGACATGGTTAGGATTGTGCTCCGGGAGTCTGTCCGTAACATGTTTGGTTTGTCAGAGCAGTTGTGCCCCAAATCTGTTGCAATAGCTGTCAGTTTTACTTGGACACTGTCAGTGTTGTCGGTTTCACACTCAGCCATGCCCTTTTCAGTCCACACATGATCAACACTGTCAGTTTCACTTGGAATCATCTCGGTTTCCACTGCAAAGCCTTGGGAAAGCTCCGGGAATATTCAACAACTTTGGTTGCAAATTAGAAGTAGAAGCCAAAAGTGTATGTAGGTTGACGTTTCTAAGTAGGGGAGGTTCAGTGTTAATATATCATGTTGTATTGCTAGAAGGCAATGGTTCGTTCCAGTGTTGAAAGAAATGAGAACATCAGTGGATAAGACAAATGCTTTTTATGGATAGTGAATCTTGAGAAAGCAAAGGATAAATAAGATACTCATGCCCCTTGGGATCTTAGGAGTGATAATTTAGCAAAAGGTGGAAGAAACCATCAAACAAACTGGGTCCCTCTGTTACAATTACGGTGACGCCTCATATAAAGAACGCCTCGTGTAAAGTAAGTTTCACGTAACAAAAAAAATTTCTCTAGGATTCTGCTTCACGTAAAGAAAGTGCTTCACGTAAAGAAAACAGTCGTTGGCAGTTAGGGTAGACGCGCTGGCCAGCAACCTGTTTAAAAAGTGTCAGGGCTGCCTAGCACACCTGCCCATAGTGAAAGCAACACTTCCATGCTGTTCCTCCTGTGGCCAGACATCCGCTGGGCAGAGGGAGAGAAGAGCAGTGGAGAAGAGGGAAGCAGCTCAGGGCCAGCCAGAAGGGAGCAGAGAGAGAGAAAGAGGCTCAGGATGAAGAGAAGGAGAAAGTGGGGAGACACTTGGAAAGTGTCTTGGATTACAGAAGAAAGCGTCTTTGATTGCAGCCTCCTACCCATGTCTACCCAGAAGTCTATCTCATTGTGTTAAATGGGTCCTACTCACAGGAAAGTGTCTTTAGGATTGCAGCCTAAGTAGACTTCATAGGATCATGCCCATTGAATGCATGTTTTGAATTCAATTACAGTGTTTTGTCATCATTTTTACATCCAGTTAATATTTTTATATAAATATTTTTGGGGTTGTGGAACCAATCATCTGCGTTTCCATTATTTCCTATGGGAAAATCCGCTTCACGTAAAGAAAGTTTCACGTAAAGGAACTGCCTCCGGAACGAATTAATTCTGTTACTTGAGGTACCACTGAATTTGATCACGGGACCCTGTCCTCTTTTTCGCCCTGTGTGCTACAATTTCTTTTTCACTGTCCTCTGTGTCCCTGTGAATAGGCAGTATGTAGCCTTCTTGCAGTTAATATATCAAAATGTAATATATCAATTGATTAATATATAAAATGTAATAGTTTTAAATTTGATCTATATATAAGAGAAATGTCAGTGACTTACTCACTGACTCACTCATCAATGCCCAGTCAAAACCACTGGGCCTAGAAGTGTGAAATTTGGGTTGGGGGTTCCTTCCATGACCAAGGGGTGCACTAAGAACCGGTTTTTGGAAATTCCAACTGGAACGGGGTGAAAAGGGGTGCAACGCCCCTTTTCCTCCCTATATTTTGCATTGATGAATCAGTGACTAAGGGCTGCTCTGCCCCAGTCCCCAGACCTAAGCAGGCCTCCGTCAGTCTTGAAAGACTATGGTGTCGTGCTCGGCGCTGCATACACTGTATGCGAAGCACGAAAGCCTGGGTTAGATTGTTATGGAGGATATGCTGTTACCCAAGCAGCAAATCCCCCATCTCCATGTCACTGAATTAGTCCAACGGAAAGGCAGAGCCAATACGATTGGATCCAGCTGGCGTCGCAGAGCTGGACTAAGGACAGGCGCTCACCTTGTCTTGTGGGGCCGACCTGGGTCTCGAACCCTGACCTGATGGTTAACAGGCACAGTGTCTTAACCACTTGCGCCACCCACAGCCCTATTAGTCCCCAGACCTAGAAGCATGAAATTCGGGGAGGGTGTTCCTTATGTCACCTACCAAGAACCAATATTGAGAAATTTAACCCTTAAGGGGCTGAAAAGGGGTGCAACGTGTTTTTGTCCTATACTTAACATGGAAGACTGACCAACCTCCAGCTAATTTGGTGCTCGGTGCCTGGTGCGGTGGGAAGGATGTTGTTCAGAGGGAGGGGTTGCACTGGACAGGATGCTGTGCATGGGGCGTTGAGCATTGGGGGTGTTGCACATGGGGGCATGTTGCGCATGGGGGCATTGATGCACATGGGGAGATGATTTGCATGGGGGATAGTTGCGCTTGGAGGGTTGATGCTCATGTGGGGTTTATGCACATGGGGAGATGTTGCGCATGGGGGGTTGAGGCTCATAAGGGATAGTCGCACTTTTGTCATATCCTACATTTGTTTGAGTGTCCTACATTTCAGGAGGGCTTTTTGGTTATGATATATGGTTACCCTGATCCCAGTGGGAAACCATCATGGCCTAAACAGAGGCAGGACAAAGACTTGTCAAAGGAAGCTATGGCTTCCAGCACCTTACCTGGGAAATAATGCAGAAAAGCTGGACTCACCACAGAAAACCTCAAAATAAATAAGGTTTTACTGATTGCATAGCTTAGCATTTGAAAAACAACGCGTATTCTGATTCATCTATGAGTATAAAATGTGATCTATTTTAAAAGTGTAATTTATTAAAACAATGACACATCACTGGCCCTACTGGCACAACGATGTCATTTCAGCTTAATGGCATCACATTAAATCTGGAGAAGGGGCTGGGATTTTTGGTACCTATCTGGGGCGGGGGACGGGGGGCGGGGGGCGGGGGGCGGGCACAGTCACAGTGCTGAAAAGGTTGGAAACCACTACACTGGCCAAACCTTCCTGGAAGAGCAGAAATTAAGGCTGCAATCCTAAGGACACTTTCTTTGGACACAATGGGGCTTACATCTGAGTAGACATGGTTAGGATTGTGCTCTAATTCTCTATTGCCAGTCTCAATGGTATAAACTCCTTTAATGTGAGTGATGGCTGATCTGATACAGGTTTTTGAGTTACCTCCATTGCTGTAATTGGTGAATCCTTGATAACTTGGGTTGTGTGTGAAGAGCCCTTACAGCTGATGCACCTGGCAAAGTTGTGTTCATTAGTTCTGTGGCTCTTCAGTTCTTTTTCCCACATGCAGTCATGCGCCTCTCCCTTTGCAATGAGTGGGAAGGAGCCTACAAAAGGAATGAAATAAAAATTGGAGAGTTGAAATTTGCACATGCGTTTCAGCCGTAATGCAAGCAAGGCAGCTTCTGCTATAAAACTGAATATGGCAAGGCATCTGCAATGGAGAGAGAAGGGGGGGAAGGTAATTTGCAGCTAATTTATGAGCTTGAAAACAAATTTCATCATGTTCCAAGGATAACAAATACCTGTTTCCCCCTGAATGTAATTACCAAAGCAGGGCATCGTGGAAATGGGGTGGAATGTGTTTTGCATTCAGTATTGTTAACCTATCATTAGCTGTTCCCATAAATATTGTTATAAGGTCTTGCAATTTCAGCAAACCCTATTAAAGGCCATTTTTATGCCAGCAGAGGTTTTTATTGCAAGTAGTTCCTACCCAATCCTGCCAGGGTCGGGAGGACGTTCCCAGGTTTGGTGAGATGCAGAATTTATCGTTTATTTAGAACTCTGATCATATTTAATGCCAGAATTCATTAACCTTTTTAAAATGAAGTGATAAGGTTGCATTGTAAGCTTTGGTTTTGGAGATGTTCTGGGCTGCATCTGACAAGGAAGAGCAGGATTGATGCAGTTTTGGCCTCCCTTGAGGGGTGTCTGTGTTAGGCCCATATCTTAAAGTCAAATTAAGCCCTTTGCTCCAGAGCAGTTAAGATGACTTTCCATAAGATAACACTAGAGCAGTGGTTCTCAACCTTCCCAATGCCATGACCCTTTAATACAGTTCCTCATGTTGTGGGGACCCCCAGCCATAAAATTATTTTTCTTGCTACTTCATAACTGTAATTTTGCTGCTTTTATGAATCATAATGTAAATATCTGATATGCAGGATGCATTTTCATTGCTACAAATTGAACATAATTAGAGCATAGTGATTAATCACAACATAATATTTAATTATATATTGTGAAATATTTATTTCTAATTACAAATAAAAAAGATGCAAAATACCTTGCAAGGCCCTCTACACCAGGGGTCTTTAGGTGACCCCCATGAAAGGGTCAGGAGACCCCCAAAGGGGTCCCGACCCACAGTTTGAGAAATACTGCACTAAAGGGTGACGTAACTGCATGGACCCGTAACTGCTATGGATTTTGCCATTAGTCTGCAGCAAGAAAATGTCTTGTGGCAGTTCAAAACTAACAACAAAGTTTGTCTTTAAAGTGCCAAAAGGACCTTTTTTGTTTCTCTTTTGTTATCATATTCCAGTGACTTTCCCAAACTCTGTGGCATAACTAATGATCATGCCCTGTGCAAAATTCAAAATGTTGCCCTGAATCTCACCACCAGAAGTGATGTCATCCCGGAATTTAAAAAAAAAAAATTGGGGAAAACCTCCCCCCTCTTTCCCAGGTGCTCACCATCCATTTGCGCTGCTCTCTCCCCCCAGCACTACTAACAGCATAGCTAAGGCACCAATCCACTATCAGGAGTTGACGAATTTTTATAGCACTCCCTGCCCCCAACCACAAAATCAATTTAAATTAATTAAGTAAATAAATAAAAGTGTGCCCTTTATTAGAGAAACTGCTGGGGTCAAGAGTGATGGCTATTTTCTCCCTGTTAAATATAAAAGAAGCACCACTTAGAAGTGCCTCTTTACCCAGCAGGGGTAAATGTACTGTATTATTGATATATGAAATGGGAACTGACTCATATTACCTTATTACTTTAGGGTTGCTTTAGGGTTGCCATAATTCTCTTCCACAACACCAGGACAGGATTCCCCTATCCAACTTGTCAGTATGTGGATGCAATTCCAGAAAACCAGAACTGTCTCAGTTTTCTGGGACATAAAGCAAACCTATATTAGTTCCATGCAGTATCAGAATTACATCTGACTGATGTATCAATTTCATGGGAAAATCAATCTCATGGGAAAGTTATGAGTTTAAAAAATCCACTGTTTGTTCCATAGACTTTTGTGTTTTCATTTTCTGTTTAAATAGATGTAAACTTTGATAGAATACAAATATTCCAATGCAGTTTGTTTCATTGTGTTCTACATTAAATTATTCTTCCAACGATATATAACATGATGGTTTTATTAGTCATACATGCCCCATTTTTCACAGTTTCAAGCTCAGCATGTTTGCCCCCCTAAAGCTTGCTTCCTGGTGCAACTGCTACCCCCTGACACCCCTTAGCTATGCCACTGCTTGGGCTACATAAACCAGAATCTACCTCCATGTTCTCCAATTGCTGCTGTTACCTTTGGACAATGCTTATTTTCTTATCTTTGTCCCTAGTATGGTGGTTCCAAAACTGTGGATTGGAACCCACTGGTAGACCACAACCTGATTTTTTGCAGGTTGCCAAAGGACAATGGAAAGATTGGATAACTAACTGTTTCAAGTTCTGAGGCTATTAAAATATCAGATTCCATAACTCTAATTACTCTGCAAAGAGCTCAGCTCCTGCAGTTGCAAACCCTACCATGCGAAGAGTATACAATGGTACCTTGAATAAAGAGCGTTTTGTATAAAGAGCAAAATTTTCTCAGAAATTTTGACTTGCTTAAAGAGCACTTGAATAAAGAGCACTTCTGAGGAAGTCCGGAAGAGGCTTCCATGACAAGGGAACTCACAGGCGGGACGAGGGGACTAGCTTGAGCTACAGTGGGGCCCTGGGCAAAGTTTGGAATAGGCTTCCATGACCAGGGAACTCATGGGGGGTCTGGGGGGAGCAGCCTGAGCTAGGTTTGTATGTGGGATCTGTGTGTGGCAGCATGGAAGGTGTGCCTTATCAATGTTCTAGCTTGAGAATGTTAAAGTTGCACATAATGACAAAGATTCCACTGAGTCAATGGATAGCAGTGACTCAATCAGTGATTGTGAAAAGCACAATCCTAAATATATCTACTCAGACGTAAGCACCATTGTGTCCAATGTGTCTTACTCCCAGGAAAGTGTCTTTAGGATTGCAGCCAAAGTCATCCCCCTCTCTGTAACCCTCACAACCAGCCATGAAGGCTTTCAAAGGTACAGTACAGTTCAGTATCTTTATTGCAGCGTTGTGTGTTACTGTATATTACAGTGTTTTGTACTGTGTTATATTACAGTGTTTTGTAATCATTTTTATAAACAGTTAATATTTTTATATGAATATTTTTTGGGTTGTGGAACCAATCGCCTGAGTTTCCATTATTTCCTATGGGAAAATCTGTTTCACATAAAGAGTGTTTCACATAACAAGCATGCTTCTGGAATGAATTAAACCTGTTATGTGAAGCACCACTGTAGCTATATATCTATGGCTTCAATCCTATCCCTACTTTCCTGGGAGTAAATTTCTTTGACTGTTTTGGGACTTCTGAGTAGACATGCATAGGATTGTGTTGTATAAAGAGACAAGGTTTGAGGGTCCCTTCCCACCAAGTGGAAAGGGTAGCATATATGTGGGTGTATGTGTGTACACATATGTACAACACTAACAATTTTTCAGGCATCTTTTAAGTCAGGCATGTCAAACTGGTGGCCTGAGGACCACATGTGGCCCTTTGCAGGCACATGTGCAACCCTCGAGTGATCTCCCCATCCCCAGAAGCAGCTCAGTAGTGGTGGCAGCACACTAGATTTTGAGCTGGAGAAAGAGCCCAGGAGAAAGGAGGTCACTTCTAAGCAGACATGCAAAAAATTGGATTTTGGCCCTTGGGGGACACCATTAATGCTATTGCAGCCCTCTGTATTGCATTACGGGAGACACCAGTAATACTAATGTGGCCCTTTGTATGAAATGGGTTTGACACCCATGTTTTAAGTCATCCCCAAAGGCAAAAAGGGGGGCAGTGGTATATCACAACAGTGGCTGCCACAAGTTTTAGCACCGGTACCCACTTTTTAAAACAACACTCTCAGGACTCCCCTAAGTTTACCAGCCTTTTTAAAATAATGAGAGAAATAATATTTTATGTATTTAATTTATTTATAAGTAATAATAGCCCATTGTGGACCACCGTGGCCGAGTGGTTTAAAAAACTGGGATTAGAAAAACTGATTGACTGGAATTCTGCTCAGCAGTTCAAGACCACTGGTGGGCCCAGGCCGGTTCGCACCGGTTCTGTAGAAAAGGTAGTTAATTTTGGCCCACCGCTAGCAATCCGGTTGCTAGTGGTGGGCCAAAACGCGGGAGAACAGGTTCGCCCCCCGGGGGCCCCACCACTGCGCCTGCGTCAAGATTGACGCAAGCGCAGTCACTTCCTGTTGAGGACGTGACTCCGCCTCCGCCAAGGTCGGCGCAGGGAAAGTCGCGTCCTGAACAGGATTAAACTGAACTGCCCTTGCAGTCGCGTCCTGTTTAGGATTAAACTGCGCTTGCGTCAAGCTTGACACAAGCACAATGCATCCTGAAGGGACGCGACTGCGCTTGCGCCAAGCTTGGCGCAAGCACATTGCGTCTTGAAGAGGACGCGTCCACGCTTGTGTCAAGCTTGACGCAAGCACGGTCACATCCTCTTCAGGACGCAACTGTGCTTGTGTCAAACTTGATGCAAGCGCAGTTGCGTCCTCTTTAGGATGCGACTGTGCATGCGCCAACCTTGGTGCACACGCAGTGCGCCAGGGTTGGGGCCACCCCTCGCCCTGCCCCTTGCCCTGCCCCCTGACCACAGCCCCACCCCTTGACCCTGGCCCCGCCCCCTGACCTGGTCTGGACCCTCCCACTTCCGGCAAACCGGTTGTTGGGAGAGGGTCAGCCCACCCCTGTTCAAGACCTGAGTACTGCAAGATGGGGTCAGCTCCCGTCCTAAGCCCAGCTCCTCCCAACCTAGCAGTTTGAAAGCATGCAAGTAGATAAATAGGTACTACTTAATAAATGCATATAGATAAATAGGTACCACTTCATAATAATGACCTGAATTACATGAAGGCAATACATAAAAACCACATCACCATACTCAAAAAAGTGTTGCATATATGTGAGTAATATTTATTACTCACTCTTCAGGATTTTCAATACCTTTTTATCTTTTTTTCCTTTAGAAATTGCTGATCAATGAGATGTAAAAGATGAAATTTAACCTTTCAACCTCCTGTCTGTAATCGCTATACCAAATATTCAGAATATTTTAAATGTTGATAATTCACGCTGTGGAAGTTTGAATGCGGCAGGAAAAACATGCTAGAATGTGTGGGTTGTATTTTTGTTTGTCATCTTTGCAGAAATGTAACCTTGATTCAGGAACTACAGGTTAGCAATTATCTTTGTCACCCCGGAATACAAACCACGTTTGTAGAAGTACTATGTTTCAGTTCAGTTTGAAAAAAAAAAATGCTTTTAAGGAATAATATAAAGTTTTTGTTTAACTGGTTGACAGTGAGAAGGTTGGGATTCATATTTTTAATATATCGATTTAAGGGATTTTTATCTGCCTTTCCAATACCAAAGAAAATGCCCAAAGTGGGCTTATAAAATTTTGATGCTTTTGTCGTCACAACAACCCTGTGAGGTAGATGAGACTAAGGGCAAAATCCAGAGTAACTATGGGAAGTCCTTGCTCTGGTGTAAGAACAATTTACTCTGGATTGCAATACGAATTTCCCATAGGTTTTAACTAGGTGGTGCAGTAACTACGGGTGCACGTAATGTCTCTTACATGCTCACATCGTTACTCTGGATTTGGCTGTAAGAATGAATGACTGGTCCAAGGTCACCCAGAGAGCTTTATAGGTGAGGATGGATTTGATTCACTACACCATCCTGGACCTCTGTTTTTACGATAGGGTTTTGACAAGTAATAAATAAATAAATTGTAATCCCATTTCTTTTTTTTTTTTTGTTGTATATGGATTGAGTTTTCAGTGTTTCATGGTTAATCGATGAAAAAAATTCATTTTTTTAACATTCCCTACAATCCAGAGTAACTACAGGAGCACATAAGAGACATTATGCATACCCTTAGTTACTGCACCACCTAGTGAAAACCTATGGGAAATTCATTTTGCAATCCAGAGCAAATTGTTCTTCCACCGGAGCAAGGACTTCCCATAGGCTGCAATCCTAAAGACACTTTCCTGGGAGTAATACCCATTGAATACAATGGGTTTTACTTTTGAGTAGACATGGTTAGGATTGTGCTCATAGTTACTCTGGATTGTGGTCATCGTAAAGAAAAACAAAAATTGTAAAGAAAAAGAAATTAAAAAATGATTCAACAGAGAGAACTAATTTAATTTTGGTGTTTTCTTTCCTATTCAGAGGTGTGACTCATGCTGTCATGATTCACATTCTTACCTTGGAGTATCTACATTTTTAAAAAAATATGTGAGTCAAACAAGATTGTTTTTCCTCTTTTTTAAATAGAATTTCATTGAATTAACAGCACTTCATTTCAATGAAGTAGTTCTTAGAACCTGTATGTGTAAAATTTGGTTTGTTCATTTTCTTTGACTTGGATCAGTGCTCGGAACACCAGTCAAAATTGGTTGAAAGAAACTGCTTTGGGGTTGGTGCCATGCAGCTACATTGGATACTACTACAGTGCTGCCTCACATAAAAAGTTTAATTCATTCCGGAAGCATGCTTGTTATGTGAAGTGGATTTTCCCATAGGAAATAATGGAAACTGAGACGATTGGTTCCACAACCCAAAAAAATATTCATATAAAAATATTAACTGGATGTAAACATGATGACAAAACACTGGAATTGAAGTCTACTTAGGGTGCAATCCTAAAGACACTTTCCTGGGAGTAAGACCTGTTTAACACAATGGGCTTACTTTTGGGTTAGGAGGCTGCAATCAAAGACACGGTTAGGAGGCTGCAATCAAAGACACTTTCCTGGGAGGCTTACCAGGGCTGCTGCTGGAGGTTCAAGGTGGCTGGTGAGGGCACTTGGGGGCAGTTGGGGCAGCTGCCTCTGGCACCCCCGGGCAACTGCCTCCAAGTTGGGAGCAGTTAGAGGCAGCAGCGCTGGCCAGCAGCACTTTTCTAAAACTTCCGTGTGGAGCGTAAGGGCTGCATAGCGCGCATGCCCATTAAGTGCCAGAGGGATTTGTTATGTGAAGCAGATTTGTTACGTGAAGCAAGAGTCCTTGGAAATTTAGACTTGTTACATGGAACATACTTTATGTGAGGCGCTTGTTATGAGAGGTACCACTGTAGTCCCTTTGGAGCAAGGGGTTGAGGTGACCTGGCCAGGTGACCGCTGTGATTGCGCCTGTATTGCATCTCGCCCATTGGTAATCCTTTTGGCTTGCATGTTTTGTAAGAATGCATCTTGAGTTTGGATGCCCACCATACATCTGTCTTTAGCTATATACAGATGCCCCCCACTTTCTGATGGTTTGTTTTCTGACAGTTTTGCTCTTTCAACACATTTCATTTCTGATCTTCCTCAAATTCTCATGGCACATTTGCAGACCATCCACGGCACACAGTGTGCCACATTACAGTGGTTGAAAAATCACTGTCATACAGCTTGGTTCTTAAGCATACATCTTACCAGGAACATTTAGCTGAGGTCAAAGAAGGATAGTATTGACTGTTCCTACTAGTTTGATTTTGGTAGATTAAGTTCTTTCACTGTCCTTCTTCTATGGTCTGTGACCTCCATTATGTCCCTGAGACAGGGGTCTTTTTCAGAGGTCTTTTCCTTGACACAGACGTCTTTTTCAGGTAGCACCCATATGGAATACTGGCACTTGTGTATGTGAGTACCGGCACACACACACACACACACACACACACACACACACACACAGAGAGACACAAACACACACACACCCACACACACAGAGACACAAACACACACACACACACCCACACACACAGAGACACAAACACACACACACACACACACACAGAGGTGAGTGCCAGTGAGTAGTGCCAGGTGAGTACCAGCACCTTTTCCCAGAAAAATAGCCCTGCCTTGACTTAAGTCAATGGAGTTTGTAAGCAGCTCTTGACAAATGATACAGACATTTCTGACAGTTTGTGTTCTGATGGTTCTGCTCTTTCAACACATTCCATTTATACCCATAACTCATCCATTCAACACATCCTTCAGTCTTTCAACCTCTCTTTGTTGGTTTAAAGGCTAAAAAGGTCTTCCCTGATGTTGATTTGCATGTCACATGGTGATCAAACAGTTTTTGGCATTTCCTTATTACTTTCTTCAGAAAATAACCTTCATTCAAATACTTGAGATATTCACTACCCACATATGCCTTTGTTCATTTTACTGTAATTTATTATATATTTTGGCTACATGTTATTATATGTAATATATGTATTATATGTAAGGGCTGTGGGTGGCACAAGCGGTTAAGACGCTGTCCTTGTTAACCAGCAGACCAGGGTTTGAGACCCGGGTCAGGCCCCACAAGACAGGGTGAGCTCCTGTCCTTAGCCCAGCTCTGCGACTCCAGCTGGATCCAATCGTATTGGCTCTGCCTTTCCATTGGACTAATTCAATGGACCATTGGCGTGGAGAGGGGGGATTTGCTGCTTGGGGAACAGCCTATCCTCCATAACAATCCAACCCAGGCTTTCGTGCTTCGCATGCAGCGTATGCAGCGCCAAGCACAATACCATAGTCTTTCAAGACTGACAGAGGCCTGCTATTATATGTACCATGTTTAGGCTTTCACAGGTGATATTTGTCTTTTTGGTGTCTATTTTGCATTTGCAAGCTGAAAAAGACTGAGTTCCACTTTTCCCAGGTTTTCAGTTTTGGATGGTACTCTGATCCCTAATCCATCAAATAAGTGGGGGTGCCTGTACCTGTGTTACACTGTCTTACCTAGCTATAAATAAAAATCAGTTAGCCACTGTGGGATATAGGAAAATAGCTGAAATGGACCCTTGATCTGATCCTATAGGATTCCTCTTATGCCCTTAAAAAAGGAGTTTAACTAAGGTTGCAATCCTAAAGACGCTTTCCTGGGAGTAAGACCCAATGAACACAATGGGACTTACTTTTGAGTAGACATGGTTAGGATTGTTCTCTAAGCTTATAGGATGTTAAAGAATCAAATCTTCCATTTCTAAAATGGACAGGTCTTTCATGGTTGCAAGGATGGCAAAGGAGGTCTTTGCTACAATTTTGTATCAGCCCCAGGAAATGGTTGTGTACTGATTTTGGCATCCATGGCTTATATTTCACCTCTGGATAGCTTAGTGTCAAGTACTCGTGATAGCTACAGGCATCTTTCCTACAATCCAGAGTAACTACGGGAGCACGTAAGAGACATTACGTGCACCCGTAGTTACTGCACCACCCAGTGAAAACTTATGGGAAATTCATACTGCAATCCAGAGTAAATTGTTCTTACACTGGACCAAGGTCTCCCTGTAGTTATTCTGGATTGCGCCCTTTGTCTCATGTTTGGTGGTGGTTCCAGATTTGTATTCAGATCCCTCATACTATGATGCTATAACAGTCTTATAAAATATTATTCTTTCCATGTTTCTGTTGAAAATTAACATCTTTACAGAGAAACCTGACTCAGCCCATGAAATTGGTGATGTAAGGTTATTGAAGTCATTAAATTTTGTGAAGAGAGATTGTATTCACAAAATACGCACCTTTGCAGGAAATTGGCTATTAGTGTTTTTTGTCCCCGCTGGCAACAGATATACTGTAGATAAATTAAATAGCATGTGTTTTTTATTGCTCAGTTGTCCTTTTAATAAGGCCGGTGGTGAACTATGGAGCAAATATAGAAATACATCTTTGGACAAATCACACTTCACAGGTCAAATAATCGACAACAACTCAAATCTGGACCAGGATCATGTGGGGAGCAAAAGATTACAGTGTTTATCTAGATATTTAGATGCTGGGCATTACACTTTAGGAAAAATGCAACCAACTTAAGAGTTTGGTCAGTTGATGATCAGAGGACTGGAAAACAATCCCTCTTAAAGGTGGTGGGAAATTGGTATGTTGAACCTGGAAAAGTTAGGGCTGAGATGGGATTTGAAACCACTCTTCTAATACCTAAAGCAGTGGTTCTCAATCTTCCTAACACCATGACCCCTTTATAAATTCCTCATGTTGTGGGGACCCCCAAACATAAAATTATTTTCGTTGCTACTTTATAAGTGTAATTTTGCTACTGTTATGAATCGTAATGTAAATACCCAATATGCAGGATGTATTTTCATTGCTACAAATGAAATGTGTGTTCTATGCACACACTGAACACAATGGGATTTATTTCAGAGTAGGCATGCATAGGGTTGGGCCCTTAGGCTGCAGTCCTATCCACATTTACATGGGAGTAAAGGCCCCCCTGACTATAATGGAATTTATTTCAGGGTAGGCAGGCATAGGATTGGCCCCTGAGACTGTCAGTCAGCCCCAGTGCGCGTGCAGCTACAGCCAGAGGTCTGGCAAGCCTGACCTGGCCCCCTACACCAGGGGTCTTTAGGTGACCCCCAGGAAAGCTCTAGGCGACCCCCAAAGGGGTCCCGACCCCCACTTTGAGAAACACTGACCTAAAGGTTTCTCCTTTGGAAGAAACAACAAATTTGTTCTCAGCTGTTTCTGAAAGTAAAACAAGTTCCAATGGGTTCCATTGGGTTTAAACTCCAGGAAAGGAGATTCTGGCTGAACATCAGGAAGAAATTTACAGTCAGGGTAGTTTGGCAGTGGACCAGACTGCCAAGGGACCCCTCACTGGATATCTTCAAGCAGAGGCTTGACAAGCACCTGTTGGAGATACTTCATGGCAGTGGTCTCTATAGGGCTCAAACTTGCAGGATTTCTGCAAGCACTGACACACAGCTCAGAAGTAAAGTACATGCTTAGATGGACTCCCATTTTCCCCATGCCACCATCACTGCTCCAGTTGTGTTTGTTCAACTGGGTCAGAGGCTCTTGGGGGACGAGAGGCTGGCTATGGGCCAGTTAGAGGGCTGCCCCCTCTAGAGACCCCCACTCTGGGAGGATTTCCTGCTAAAGGGAGGGAGTTGGACTAGATGACCTGGTGGGTCCTAAAAATGCAAAATGTATCAATAAAAGAGGGGAAGCTCAAGCAAAGTCTTGTGTAATCATAATCTCAGTCGATTCTCTCCCTTGTTCATGGTATTTACGTTAAAGAAACCAAGCATGCAGATCCCTGTCATTGGTGCCTTTTCAGGTTTGGCCACACATTTTATTTTTCTCTACAATAGATAAATATAAAAATTCATTTTGTTCTTGGATATCAAAGAACAGTGTGTCCTACTCATCCTCTCACCCACCCCCATTTCACAGCTTGCCTTTTTCAGATTTGGAAATCAGAATGTATTTTTGGACGTTCTTGAAGTTTTATATCTATTCTTCAGATACCTTTCCTGAACCCTATAGGGATTCTTCTCTTGGGTTGTAGTCTTATCTAGTTATCTGGACCTACATCCAAGGATCAGCCCATGATCTCTACCAGCTGAACTTTCAGCAGTTGTTGAAAGTCACCCAGAAGTAGCAGCTTGCTATCTGTGATTTCAAGGCATCCTGTGCAGGATAAATGAATTCTTGCCTGACATCCCATGCATCATGGGCCATATGTTTTTATTTCTCTACCCAGAGATCTTCCCAGATTTCATTTAAATCCTGACGGAACAACCTATGTAATTTGACTTACTGCTTTTCCCATAAAACTGATGACAAGTCATTAATTTAACCACAGATCTTCATGCCTTGGCTCTCTGCAGGTAATCTTGTAAATCCCTGACAATAAGCTGCAATTGCAACAACACAAACACAAATAAGGAAAGAACCCGTATGTGCCATGTTGTCTGGTTTATATTGATCTTGAAGCCATCAGCAGATTGATTTTTACAATAGTGGCTGGACTGAAAACAGTTCAGGAAGGAAAGAAAAAAGTGGCCATTAGGTTGTCTGTAAAGAAAATCGTCCCTCTTTCCCAATTTGTCCAGTTGACAGCTCAGTTTTGGGTTTTTGCTGGACTGCAATAGATCTGCTAAGGTCTTCATATAGAAACTGGAGATCATAATATAGTTTTTGTAAAACAAAAGCATCTAGAAAATATAGTGAGATCTGTTCCTTGCTTCACAGTGCTGTGTAAATTAAAGTGTCAAGTGGTATCCTGAGGGTAGGAAAGGGTCTTTTACAAATACGAAACCTCCCCCTCCCCTATCATTGAAAAATTTGAATGCTTGACATTTCTTCTCCATTGTCCTGATTATTTCATTTTATTGCATTTTTATACCAAGCTTCCTCTAAGGCAGTGGTTCTCAATCTTCCTAACGCCGTCACCCCTTTATAAGTTCCTCATGTTGTGGGGACCCCCAACCATAAAATTATTTTTGTTGCTACTTCATAACTGTAATTTTGCTACTGTTATGAATCGTAATGTAAATATCCGATATGTAGGATGTATTTTCATTGTTACAAATGAAATGTGTGTTCTATGCACACATTGATCACAATGGGATTTATTTCAGAGTAGGCATGCATAGGATTGGGCCCTGAGGCCGCAATCCTATCCTCATTTACATGAGAGTTAAGGCCCTCTTGACTATATTGGGATTTTTTTTCAGAATAGGCATGCATAGGATTGGGCCCTGAGGCTGCAATCCTATCCATATTTACATGGGAGTAAAGGCCCCCCTGACTATAATGGGATTTTTTCAGAATAGGCATGCATAGGATTGGGCACCGAGGCTGTCAGTCAGCTGCAGTGTGCGCACAGCTACAACTGGAGGTCTGGCAAGCCTGACCAGGCCCCCTGCACCAGGGGTCTTTCGGCGACCCCTAGGAAAGCTATATGCGACCCCCAGAGGGGTCCCGACCCCCACTTTGAGAAACGCTGCTCTAAGGAGATTAGAACGATGTACATAATTGCTCTCTCCTTTTGTTCTCACAACAACCCTGTTGAATTGAGCTGAGTTGAAAGCCTCGCCAAAGGTCATCCTGGATGTTTTATGACCAAGAATAATAGAATCATAGAGTTGGAAGGGACCTAGTAGGTCATCTAGTCCAACCCCCTGCCTGCAGCAGGAAATCCCCCTAAAGCATCCCCGACAGGTGCTCATCGAGCCTCTGCTTGGGAAGTTGAACCTGGATTTTGCAGGACCAACTGCCAAACCACTAGCATCCTGACACTTGTGGACTGTCATGAGTTGTGTGTATATGTTAGGGAGAGAAGGCAAAAGGGCCAGTTTATACTAGCAAAGAGTCAATTTATACCAATTTATACCCTTTATCCAAAATATTCACTGAATGTATTTTGGGCCATTTTCAGTGTCCTGGGAAATACATGGAGTAGTGGCATTTAATGGAGATAGGGAGTCGGCAGATTCTTCTTTCTGCTTCCAAAAATCTTTCAATCTTTATTCAGATATTAATTCATCTGAAAGGGGTATTTTGTTCTAATTATCCCAAATAATTTGCATCCAATTGGCCAGAAGATTTTGCTTAACAAGCCAAAAGGAAAATTTAAGGTTTTCCTTGTATTGACATTGTAGGAAAGGATGTAAATCTTATCAGAAACTTATGGTTGTTTTAAATTAGAAGACTAATGAAGATACAGGAACTATAACATTTAGCATCGTAGTTTTATAAAGTGGTATGTGTTAGGCTTTATTATTATTTGTTTTCCCCTTAAAAAATGAACTAGCCTGGTTAAGGATCTCTGTGTTTTGTCTTCCAACTCCTTAGGAATGATTTATCAGACTTTCAGTACAGGTTATTACCTGCTCCTTCCCTTTTGACCTTGCATTTCTGTTGAGTAGCAAAAAATGTAATGCGTACTTTCTCTGAAGGAAAGGAGACTTAGAGCACAATCCTAACCATGTCTACTTAGAAGTAAGCACCATTGTATTCAATAGGTCTTACTCCCAGGAAAGTGTCTTTAGGATTGCAGCATTACCCTACAATCCAGAGTAACTACGGGAGCACATAAGAGACATTACGTGTACCCGTAGTTTCTGCAACACCTAGTGAAAACCTAAGGGAAATTCATATTGCAATCCAGAGCAAATTATTCTTACACCAGAGCAAGGATTCCCTGTGGTTACTCTGGATTGTGCCCTTTCTTTCACCATCCCCTTTAACTGTGGCTGCCCAACTATAACCATGTTTTGTCCAAGAGCTCTTCTTGCTGTTGGCACCACAATAATGGAACTCCCTACCAAGGAAATTGAGAACCATCCAACACAGGAGGGATGAGATTTTTGTAAATTGTTTTTTTAATGTTATAGAAAGAAACAACATTTTTATTTACTTACAAGAAATACTGTATATATTTCTTCCTAGATCTTTTTTAAAAAGTCTCACTCTTAGGTAGATTCCAATAAGAATGTAGTTTTTAAAGTGGGTCCTGTTGCTATAAAAGTTTGTGAACCATGGTTCTTGGTGGTTGGCAAAGGCCTCCGGATACTTTATTTTGCTGCTGCCAACTTGTAGGGCAATTGTTAGATGAAACAGAATATATTTTTTTTTTCCTGAAAGAAAGTGGAGATGCAGGTGCCCAGTAGGTGATCCTTCACTGGTTAGGATCAATCTGTTCTTCACCTTGCTGCTGCTTCTGTAATGTTCTTCTTGAGATATGGCAGCACTTTTGAAATGTTGATATTTTGAAGCCCTTGAAATTCCAAAACACCAGCCACTCAGCTGTGAATTTCAATTTCGGAGTTTATCGGTCCTCAGTTGAATTTCAATTTGTGGTTGCAGATCTGTGAGTATATAATTAATGGTGGACGTCTACCCTTGTTTTGCTTGATCTACCCAATGCAGAGCAATATGTTCTTAAGCTTGGTTTCAGCAATATCACAACGCAATGGATATTTCTGCTTTCTATATTAGTTTGCCAGCTTATTTTGGGATTATTTCTCAGATGTCTCTCACATGGACGCTCGTCAAGTTGTTGTTGCTGATGGCAACTATTAATATACCACTTTGCGACCGATAAAAAGTCAACAAAGCTGCTTGAAGAGAAAAATTAAATCCAGTAACTAAATGGCTCCCTTTTCCAAACGGGTTCATGATCTAAAATATTTGAGGGGTTCTCTGATTTTTTAACACCACGACCCACTTTTTAGAATTACAATCTATTGGGGCCCACTGTATGTAATGTTGTTACCTGGAAGTGATGTAATGGCTGAAAGTGACATGCAGGAAAATATTTAACAATACCCCTGCTAACTGGGCAAGAGACACTCTTTCAAGTGGGTGTTCCTCTTTTATTTAGCAGGGGAAGAGTAACTGGCCCTACACACCCCAGCAGTGTCTGCTCTCGTGGCTTCTGCTGGTGTTCTTATTGCATTTTAGATTGTGAGCCCTTTTGGGACAGGCACCCATTAGCTATTAATTAGCTATTAATTTTTTTCATTTTCTTGTAAACCGCTTTGTGAACTTTTCAGTTGAAAAGCGGTATATAAATACTGTAGGTAGGTAGGTAGGTAGGTAGGTAGATAGATAGATAGATAGATAGATAGATAGATAGATAGATAGATAGATAGATAGATAGATAGATAGATAGATAGATAGATAGATAGATAGATTGCAGTCCTTTATTCAATTATTCATTCATTTATTTAATATCCTGCCTTTCTTCCTTAACAAAAGAAAACCCAACTTACATACTTACTGTACATCATTATTAAAAGCAGGACCCACCTACATTGTCCTGACCCACATTTTCAGAAAGTTATCTAAAAAGATGGAAGGACATAGATGAGAAAAAGGACACCAGATAAATCATTAGTAAAGACACTGCTGGGGTAAGTGGAACAAATTATTCTAAAAGCAAAGATAGCATATCATACCTAATGGCAATACTAATGAAATTACAAGAAGATTAAAGGCAACTGAATTTAAAAGAATTGCAAAGGAATTTTAAAAGGAAAAGAATTGCAAAGTCCAAGACTTTAGAAGCTGAATCCAAATTCGGAGTGGTCCATTTCAGAATCCAGACTTAGAGAGCCAGAGAGACCATGGAGACTGCGGTCTCTGCCACATTATTAGCTTATAAGATGCCTTTCAGGATTCTTCGCTATATGTGTGCTTTATTATCAATTAAGCTTTTAGTGCTCCTGCAATCTGGCACCAGAGTGCGCAAGCAGTCATCAGCCAAAGGCTCCATTTATGGCAACTGAGACTGCAGTGGAATATAAACATCTCACACTACTGGAAGGCAGGGGAGAGCAGGGGTAAAAAAGAATATTGAACAAAAAATCCATCTCCTATAAGGCTTGGGCGATGGCTTTTAAAAAAATTTAAGGAGCTGTTTAAAAGCTCTGGCAGGCATTCTGAGTCATGGGGACGACAATAACATGTAATTTTGGACACTGCCCAGGGTGCCACAGTAGCTAGTGATGCCACTACAAAGTCCTTTATGGCCATGCTTGTATTCCTGCCACCCAACACCAATCCATCCCACTATTTGCAAAAAATAGTATTTACTCAAAATTATTTATGCAAAATTATGCTAAACTTAAGATAGTGCAACAATTACAAATCCTTGGTTATATGTGTACTGGGTTGGGGGGGGGGGTGCCAGATGCAATTTTGTGTAGTATTCCTAAGCTATACTTGGAAGAATATATTTGTGCAGAAAAAAATTCGTCTATATGCAGAGCAGGCTGTTATTTTTATTCAGTTAATTAAAAAGATTACTATGTTTTGAAGCCATGGAAGAGGAAAAGCTGAATATGTAAAAGTAAAAGTATTTGTCACCAACCTCTTTTACACAGCCCAGAATAATGTGCTATGCTTTATATATCTGATTTAACTGAGGGTGGGCTAGATGCATAAGGTGCCAGGTCACCAGACAATTCTTTATTGGCCATGAAGCTGATGTGGCTCCCGAGGACTATTTGAACAAACAGCCTGACTGTCATTTTCACTCAATAAATTAGCTCAATAAATGGATCTACCTGTTTGTGTCAAGAGCCCCGAAGTAAATTCGGGGATTTGCTAAACGCCCTCATTTTTGCAAAAGAACATGTTTGTCAGTGAGCCATGGTTTTTTTGTCTGTTATGTTGCTGAGATGTTGAACAGCAAATTGCAAATCGATGGAAATAACCCGGCGTCTGTCTGTCTGTCTGTCTGTCTGTCTGTTTTATTTTTTTGAAATGGAAAACAAATGGGGTGAGGGATTATGGCATGTAAACTTGCTGGATGAGAATCCATGGCTGCAGTCCTAACCCTTAGTTGGTACACACAAATCCCCTTCTGGCCTGGGGGTATCGCAAAAGTGCTATAAGGCATGTCTTTGCCACTCCGGGGGTTGGGGGGGGGTTAGTCCGGTGCACTGATATGCACCAACCTCTTTACACCACCGCAGGAACAGAGAGATGGGTGAATTGTGCTGGCCTAAATTGCTTAGGATTGAGTCCTGTGTTATCTACTGTTCCTTCTCCAAATGACTCTCCCAAGTGCAGTGGCATAGTTTTGCAGAAGGGCTAGGGGGTGGCACAGTATATAGTGTACATGCTGCAGTGTGCCATTTAAGAGGCTCCTTCCACTCACCATTGGAGCCATTCCAGGAGCAATAGTTAACATGCAGTGCAGCCACTTTTCAGTATTTACCCATTGCAACTGAGCCAGGGAAACCTAATGTTCACCATGTGCCTTGTACCTATGAAATGGCAACTGGTGCAGAAGCCAAAAGCTTATGGATTCATGGAGAACCACCATAATTATTTGGGGAAATATTGACAGTACAGATCTGAAACATGCATGTGCTTTTACCAATGATAAGTCAATGAGGCTTACTTCTGGGTAAGAAGCGCAGCCACCTATATTATTGGGGAATTTTAAGCAGATCAGCAGCAGCTTGGAAGAATACTTTAAATAAATTTTTAATTTGCTCAGTTGATTTGATTCAGTTGTATTGGCATGTTAAAAATTTTCTGCTTGACGTCACTTTCAGCCATGACATAGAGTAAGAATGACTGCACCCCAAAATGTAGGAAACCCAAGAAAAATGTAGGACATGACAAAATAAAGGCCAAAAACATACATACAGTGGCGCCTCACGTAACAGAATTAATTCATTCTGGAGGCAGTTTCTTTACGTGAAACTTTATGTGAAGCGGATTTTCCCATAGGAAATAATGGAAACTCAGATGATTGGTTCCACAACCCCAAAAATATTCATATAAAAATATTAACTGGATGTAAAAATGATGACAAAACACTGGGATTGAATTCAAAACATGCATTCAATGTGCATGATCTTATGAAGTCTACTTAGGCTGCAGCCCTAAAGACACTTTCCTGGGAGTAAGTCCCATTTAACACAATGGGGCTTACTTCTGGGTAGACATGGTTAGGAGGCTGCAATCCAAGACACCTTCAGAGTGTCTCCCCACTTTCTCCTTCTCTCCATCCTGAGCCTCTCCCCTGCTCCCTTCTGGCTACCCTGAGCTGCTTCCCTCTTCTCCACTGCTCTTCTCTCCCTCTGGCCACAGGAGGAACAGCATGGAAGTGTTGCTTTCACTATGGGCAGGTGTGCTGGCAGCCCTGATGCTTTTTAAACAGGCTGCCGGCCAGCGCGTCTGCCCCAACTGCCAACGAATGTGTTCTTTACGTGAAGCATGTTCTTTACGTGAAGCAGAATCCTGGAGAAATTTTTGTTTGTTACGTGAAACATACTTTACGTGAGGTGTTCTTTATGTGAGGCGCCACTGTATTTCTTTCAGATGGTTAATCACTATATTGCTTATGATTAAATTTAAGACTATTATGTAAAATTTATTGTATATAATTTATTAATTCCAAGAAAGCTACATGCTACCTGCTCACAAGGAAAAGTTGAATAAGGAAGATTTTTTTCCCAGGACACAAGGCTGAAAAAGAGGACATGTCCTGGAAAATCAGAACGTATGATCACCTTGGCCGTGACATCACTTCTAGTGTGTCCCAACTTCTGTCCTTCTAAAAGTTGGTAGCATCACTAAAAAGTTTGCCAACCACTGATTTTTCTTTAACTTTGATTTATGTTAACTGATCACACAATTGTGTTTTTACCAAGCAGATTTGTCAAGCAGAAACACGGTAATGAACTGGGAGCCACCAGGTTTTATGAGACCCACCAGGCCTTGGGAAAAGGTTTTAGCATCTAATAGATACAGACATGAACATTGGAGTGCAAATTGGAGTTGCGCAGCTTGTTTCTTGCAGAGAAGTTGACGGGGGACAAAAGGCAATATGCAGACACCAATCACTCTTGCTTCGTGAGAAGGTTGCTTTATTGCAGCGCCTGCCAGCCAATTTTCAGAGTTTCCCCCCAACATTCATCCTTGTAAAAGAAAATGAAAGGGGAAAGTTCTGCCCCAACGGGTTCCGAGAGAGACTTCATTGAAATGAACTGCTGTAATTCAGTGCAATCCTTGGGAAAGGGGAATTGTTTAAAAAATCCCTTCTTTGCAGCCAACTGTTAAAACAATGATTCAATAAGCGGGACTAGAAATGTATCCCATAGACATGCTCTTAGACAAATATTATTTCTGTGCGTGGTCTGGTATTGCAGATTCAATCTTGATTGTTTGCCATCATTCCATACAGTGGTGGTTCCCAAACCATATTTTGCAAGCCACGAAAGGGAATCGATTCCATTCCATACAGTGGTTGGAGAAATGGAGTGGTAAGAAGAGATCCAGCGCACTAAAACTATGTACTGGTGAAAGCTCACCAACCAATGGAGTTGCTAGATGGGGGGCAAAGCAGTCAGCCTTTGAGGGAGTGTGCAACGGCTAGGGGAGGGGATCAAAACGGAGCTGTCACATTGGGTGACACACCCCTAGTGTGCCCTGAACAACCCACAAGCTACAGCAAGAGTAGGGGAGAGAACTAGTGATGATGGCCTGGTACTCTTCTCAAAATTCTCATGGGGAATCAGGTACTTTTGTGGGATTTTTTTGTATGACTCTTGTTTTTTTATGGCCCCCACCCCACCCCCTACAGCATTGTTCATTTTAGCTATTGTTACCTGATTGCATGTAACAATCCCTGTTGTTCTGCATCCTGCAAAAGGTGCGTCAAAGAACTCTGATTGCTGGCGCCACAGTTATCGTGCAACTCTTGAATGGGTTTTAAATGAAGTTGGAGAAGAAGGAGGAAACCTCCTTGTTGGTGAAGATTTAGCTTACAAGTATTCCCTGCTTTTTGATTGTTCGTTTCTGATGATCCACTCTTTCAACACCTTTCAATGAACTCATTCATTCAGCGTATGTTCCACTCTTTCAACATCTCTCTGCTGTTCTAAAGGCCAAAATTGCTATCCCCATGTAACTCATGATCTAATCCCATTCCTGAAGGAGTTAGTGAAGATCCATTTGCAGAAATCTTTGTGTGGCAGCATAAATTTGCAAGCATAAATTTGCAGCATTTGGTGTACTGTGGGTGGGGCAAGTGGTTAAAACACTGTGCCTGTTAGCCAGTAGGCCAGGGTTCGAGACCTGGGTCCCCAAAAGACAGGGTGATCTCCTGTCCTTAGCCCAGCTCTGCAACGCAGCTGGAACCCATTGTATTGGCTCTGCCGTTCCATTGGACTATTTCAGTGGTGTGGAGAGGGGGGATTTGCTGCTTGGGTAACAGACTATCCTCCATATTACTCTACCCAGGCCTTTGTGCTTCGCAGACAGCATTGAGCACGATTCCATTGTCTTTCAAGACTGATGGATGCCAAGGTAAGCAGAAATTTGCCGCATAAAAGGGACATTTCCAAATTGCCACCCCACAAAAGATTGGAAGCAACATTTATAAGCTAAAAAAGATGGGGTTCCACTTTTCAGGATCCAGTACTCACCTGCCAGTACTCACAGCTGTACATATGTGTGTGTGTGCTGGTACTCAGACAAAGCTGCTGGTACTTCATATGGGTGTGTACCACCTCAAAAGACCCCTGATTTAACAACCCAGATTTGGAAGCTTCAAGCCAAAGTGAAGCAGATGCAAATGTTGGTTTAGGACCCTTTTTTATCCCTGTACCCTTAAGCGCAAACAGCATTCAGCTATGCTTGACAAGATTTAATGCACTCCTCCTAGTTATAAAGTGGGTTCCCTGCAATATAGATGCTGGTGTAACGGCATCAGCAGTTTACGGTTCCCGCATGACCATGCGTGCCTGCCGTTTGTCAGGGCTTGATGGCAGAGCATCTACACTGCTTGTTCATAGTGTTAATCGTGTGTTTTCCACTGGAGCTGAACTGATGAGGCAAAAAGCATTTGCTAATATTGAGTCTAGCAATATCACCCTGGGAAAAAATCCCCAAATAAGCTCACATGATTGGCTCCTGGTTGAACCCAAGATCCTTTTTAAAGGTTGGCTTTAACTGAATATCTTGCAGAGCAGTCTTACAACCTGGGTTCGGTTGTTTGTGCATGTGGCATGAAGATCCTGGTTAGTTTTTAAAGAAATTTGATTTCCTGTTCCTAATGACATAAGGTTTTCCCTTAATAAATGGAAGGGTTTGATTCTGGGATAATATCTGGAAGGGTTTGATTAAAAAGCAGGCCTCCGTCAGTCTTGGAAGACTATGGTATCGTGCTTGGTGCTGCATACGCTGCATGTGAAGCACAAAAGCCTGGGTTAGATTGTTATGGAGGATAGGTTGTTACCCAAGCAGCAAATCCCCCCTCTCCACGTCACTGAATTAGCCCAATGGAAAGGCAGAGCCGATACAATTGGATCCAGCTGGCATTGCAGAGCTGGGCTAAGGACAGGAGCTCACCCTGTCTTGTGGGGCCGACCCGGGTCTCGAACCCTGGCCTGCTGGTTAACGGCACAGTGTCTTAACCACTTGCGCCACCCACAGCCCACACTTTGATTACTGATACTAAAAATGTGTTTAATAAAAGCAGTTTTAAAAAAATAAAAGTGCATCCCTTTACAATTGTTTAAAACAGCTTTTCTTACTGTTGTAAAGAGGCAGTCAGCAATTAGAAATGGAATGGATCCCTTGCCTTTTCCTGGCTTGCCTTTTCCTGGCTTTCCCCTTGCCATTCCTTTTGAAGAATGGAATGAATGCTTGCATGACTGCTTCTCTACAACAGTAAAAAAGCAGTTTTGAAAAAGTGTGATTTGCTGTGGCCATTCATGTCGAGTCAAATTCATGTATTACAAAATTAGTGTATAACAAATTTGGACCTATATTAACACATGCTTCTAAATTGCAGGCCAGCTCATTGCAGGGTGATTCGTACTTGATATTTGAAGTGGTTTCTTAAAGCTTGTGTCCATTAGTGATCCAATCTTTCCATCACCCTTTGGGGACCCACCGAAAATTAGGATTATGGAAGCTTATGGAAAGCCCACCGGCAATGGTATTCTTCATAGAATTATAGAGTTGGAAGTGACCAGTGGTGGGCAGATGCCTACTCGCCCGAACTGGATCTTCTTAATTGGCTGCCACTGGCGAGCCGGTAGGGCGGCGGGTGCTGAGAATCGCCAGGACCAGTTCGCACAGGGTGGCGGCCATCTCCTGAAGCTGAGCTGGCCGGCGGGGGGGGGGGGGGGCTCCAAGGCCCCAGCGTGGCTCTTCCGTGCAGCTCCTGCCTTCCCCGCCAGCGGGGGGCACCAAGGCCCCAGCGCAGCTGCTCAGCGCGGCTCCTGCCTTCCCCTTCCTCAGAGCCCCATCCTAAGACTGCAGCCTCAGAGCCCCATCCTAAGCAGGTCTACTCAGAAGTAAGTCTCATGACAGTGAATGGGACTTACTCCCAGGCCAGTGTGGAGAGGACTGTAGCTTCAGAGCCCCATCCTATGCAGGTCTACTCAGAAGTAATTTTATTTTTAACATTTTTTAAATTTTTAATTTAAAAACCTCCCCGCTCCCTGACCCCAGCCCCGCCCCTGGCCCCGCCCACTTCCGGAGAACCGGTTCTTGGGCCAGGCCCTGCCCACCCCTGGAAGTGACCCATTGTTGCAACATCTCTACAGTGCTTAGAAACTATTAGGATCCGAGCACTGTCATGTAGACAACAAATACATTCTGTGGCTTGTCCTCTAACCTTGAATGCTCTTCCCACTGCCTGAATTTGTCACTGACCATCACCAGTCACTAATAATAGACTTCTTTATGCACCACCACAATATTCCACAATTATAGCATTTCAAGGGGAAATAAATGAGAAGTTTTCTCTCTGCATGTTGTCCTTGTCCAAGGACACATGACACCAGATTGCACAACTGTTTGTTTTCTTTCCTTTTGAAGATGATTCTGTGTGTGGTTAATAAATCTGTAGCTTCTCTTTGCTTTCCTCTTCAGTCCTGCAGTCACAGTGATCCTAACAGAGACTTTCCCTGTTAATGTTTGTTTTGGCACCTTCTTCAATCCGTGTTGAAGGCCAGCCCAAACCCCAAGTTTCTAAAGAGCAGTGATTTTCAACCTTACTTATCTGACAAAGTGATAAAATTATCAAGGCACACCATTAGTTGTTTGGCCATTGGCAAGGCACACCAAGCCGCTGGTAGAAGGCTCAAATCCCCCAATTCTGACCTTCCTCAAATTCTCATGACACACTTGCAGACCATCCGCGGCACATGGTGTGCTGCATTACAGTGGCTGAAAAATCAATGTCCTAGAGCTTGGTTCTTAAACGTACATCTTACCAGGGTCATTTAGCTGAGGTCAAAGAAGGACAGAGTCTTGACTGCTCCCACTAGTTTGATTTTGGTAGATTCAGTTCTTTCACTGTCCTCCTGTCCACTGTCCTCTATGGTCTGTGACCTCCATTATGTCCCTGACTCAGGGGTCTTTTTCAGAGGTCTTTTCCTTGACACATGGGTCTTTTGCAGGTAGCACCCATATGGAGCACCAGCACCTTTGTGGGTGTGTATTGGCACTCGTACACAGACAAAACACGCACTCACACAGGTGAGTACCTGTGAGTACCGGCATGTAAGTACCAGCACCTATTTTCCAGAAAAATAGCACTGCCTTGATTTAAGGCAGTGAATTTTTTAAACAGCTCTTGACAACTGATACAGGCATCCCCCACTTTCTGACAATTTGTTTTCTGATGGTTCTGCTCTTTCATTTATACCCTGAACTCATTCATTCAACACATGCTCTACTTCTTCAACCTCTCTCTGCTTGACTAAAGGCTAAAAAGGTCTTCCCTGATGTTGATTTGCATGTGACACGTGACATGGTGATCGAACTGTTTTTGGCATTTGCTTATGGCTTTCTTCAGTCTATAACCACCCTTCAAATATGTAAGATATTCACTGCTCACACATGTTCATTTTACTGTAATTTGTTCTGTATTTTGGCAGTGTGTTAATAAATGTGTTATTTAGGCTTTTGCAAGTGATACTATGTTTTTTGCTGACCATTTTGCATTTGCAAGCTGAAAAAGACTAATAGCACAATTCTAACTCATTCGAACTCAGGGCTGTGGGTGGCACAAGTAGTTAAGTCACTGTACTTGTTAACCAGCAGGCCAGGGTTCGAGACCCAGGTCGGCCCCGCAAGACAGGGTGAGCTCCTGTCCTTAGCCCAGCTCTGCCACGCCAGCTGGATCCAATCGTATTGGCTCAGCCTTTCCATTGGACTAATCCAGTGGCATGGAGAGGGGGGATTTGCTGCTTGGGTAACAGCCTATCCTCCATAACAATCCAACCCAGGCTTTCGTGCTTCGCATGCAGCGTATGCAGCGCCGAGCACGATACCATAGTCTTTCATTTATGGAGGCCTGCTTTGTTTTTAACTCAAAAGTTACCCTCATGTCTCCTCAAAAGTAACCCCCATTATGTTCAGTGGGTCTTACTCCCAGGAAAGTGTCTTTAGGATTGTAACGTGAGTTCCACTTTTCAATGTTTTTAACTTTTGGATGGTGCTCCGGTCCCTAATAGGTGGGGGATGCCTGTCTATGGCTGCAATTCTAAACATACTTTCCTGGGAGTAAGATCTATTGAATACAATGGTGCTTACTTCTGAGTAGACATGAGGATTGTGCTGTATGACCATCTTATTTAGGCAGCGCATACATAGTAGGAAAGCTGCCTGAATGCATTCTCAACCCTTTGAGACTTAGGGTAAAAGCCAGATAACTACGTGGAGTCCTTTCTCCGGAGTAAGAACAAGTTACTCTGGATTCCAATATGAATTTCCCATAGGTTTTCACTAGGTGGTGCAGTATGGGTACATGTAATGTCTCCTATTTGCTCCTGAAGTTACTCTGGATTGTGCAAATACCCTACAATCCAGAGTAACTACAGGAGAACGTAAGAGACATTTATGCTGACATAGTTACGGCACTACCTAGTGAAAACCTGTAGGAAATTCATATTGCAATCCAGAGTAAATTGTTCTTATTTCGGGGCAAGGATTCCCTGTAGTTACAAGCAAAATAGGTACCTTTTGTTACTACTTCTTCAACTGCAGAGAGTTGAGTCACGCTCTTCTTTAATCAAGATAAAGGGAAATCTCAGGTACTGAAGAAATTTGATCCATATCTCCAGGGCTGACAGCAAGGCATAGATCAACCCTAATTTTAGCCTGACAATATCACAATTTGTCTTGAACAAAAGAAAAGTTGGCCTGACATGGAGTTCAAATGATGGTACTTCTGGGAGTTAACAGATCCTGCTGGGGCGAGTTGCTGTCGCCAGACAAAAGGCTTTGAATGCATTGATGGATGTGAGGACCACTTGAAAAAGAGGATGGGATCTCTTCCCAGGCATGTTGAGTGATAATCACACTAAGGATGAAGGCAGTGACTCTTAATTTGAGCATGCTGCAGATGATGCCCTTTTCGTCTTTGCAGATGTGGTGCAGATGAAATGCCAACACTGGGAGTGAATTGTAGAATGGACACAACTTTTAATACATTTTGGGGAGCTGCTATACAAATATTTGTTCTTGGTAGTCAATGGGATGATTTGAAAAATCCAATCTGACTTTTTGTCTTAGTCCTCCATGCAGGGCCCTGTATCCCGCCTTGCTCCCAAGATGCTCAGGGCTATACAAATGAGTTTTCCAGGCAATCATCCATTCAGAAATTGCTTAGACTCAGATGTGCTGAGCTGTTTGTCTGCACAATCTCTCATTTTTTTTCTAGAGTTGCTTCCAGGACAAGGAAGGGCAAACGGCCTCCCTCCGCCTCTCACCCCTTTTCAACTTGATAGGTTTCTTTGCTGTTCCATATGCGCTGCAGTCCATACATATAAAAGGGACCCTACTGGGTTTCAAAACCGAAGCAGAAAAAAATGATGACAGCAAGCAGTTAGGTGGCTTAAATGTCATTGACGTCAATATGATTTCAGCAGCTGATATGGGGAAATAGAACAGATTAGAGCAGAAGTTGCTACAGAAGAAGGGCGGCCTGACAACTGCAAACCTCTTGGAAGCTGATAACAGCTTTTGAGGTCCTCAATCAGATTGGCACCTGGAAAGCACCTGGAGCACTTTACCATGCTCTACTCCAGGGCTCTCCAAACCCCAGCCTGGGGGCTGGATATGGTCCAGCCCCCCGTATGGTCAAGCCTCTAACTGGCCTCAGCCATCCTCTGGTCCCCTAAGAGCCTATGGCCCAGTTTACTAAACAGGACTGGATCTGTGATTGGGGAATGGGGGTCCATTCAAGTGTGTGCTTTATTTCTGTGCTTTGTGTTGATGCTTGCAAAAAGCATCTAATTAATCTAAGTTCTCTCATCTGTATGGTTAAATTTTATATCAAAAATACTTTTCCTGGCCCTCGACATTGTGTCGGGTTCTTGATGTGGCCCTTTGGCCAAAATGTTTAGAGACCCCCTGCAACATTGCCATTAACCAACTAACAACATAAGCCTAGTATATACTGGTATGCCTCTATTCCCTCTGCCTGGAATTGCACCGAAGTAGAGGAGCACCTTGCACACCTCCCTCCAAGACTGTCTGCTTCACTGCCCCCTCTATTACACCACTGCCTCCTACCACCCAGGGGTGGGCCTGACCTGGCCCAAGAACTGGCGAGGGACGGGCCCCAACCCCGCTGCACTGTGCATGCGCAGTGCATCGCTTGAAGCCTGGCTTCAGGAGACACAGTGCACTTGCGCCGAGCTGGATGCAAGCGCACTGCGTCTTCTGAAGCTCGGCTGGCCCAAGAACTGGTTCCCCAGAAGTGGGCGGGGTCAGGCCAGGGTCAGGGGGTGGGGTCAGGGGTGGGGGCGGGGCGAGAGACAGGCCCCAACCCCACCACACTGCGCATGCACCAGGCTTCGTGCATGCACAATGCTTCTCCTGAACCCCGGCTTCAGGAGACGCAGTGCGCTTGCGCGCGGCCACAAGTGCACTGCGAACCAGTTCCCGTGGTTCTTGCCACCCACCGCCGCTACCGGCTCGCTAGCGGTGGCCAATTAAGAAGATCCAGTTCAGGCGAGTAGGCCCGAACTGGCATCTGCCCACCACAGCTCCCCACCATTCACCTAGCAGATTCTTACTGCTGGCCAGTGCACCTGGCGAACAGCTATTGGGATGGTGGCCTCACCATGGAATCAATCAATCAATCAACAGTATTTACGGTATATACCACTTTCCAATAGAGGTGATGCAATGCCAGTATTCTCCCATGATAGGGGGATAGGACTGGGCTATGCAATAAAGCAAATAAACTTGAATCCTCCAAACTCCTGTGACCTGGCGGTTTTCATTCCGTTTCTTTCAGGGGGCTTAAACAAAATGAGCTCTATTTTATCTGAACCTAACAGCTGAAATTAAATCCTGTTCTGATGAGTTTTCGATGGAGACAGTTATTTAATATTCAAATGAAGATTATGTGTATCAGCGCTGGCAGAATAAAAAATTCTGCATCTCCGAATGAGTGTTTTTTAAACCAATTTCTTTGTGAACCCAAAAGAGGCTGTGTCAGATCAGTGTTCCACCCCTGAGCATTAAGGGGTTACGGTATATTTACATGGCTGATGTGGTCCAAAGAGGCTTAAGAATTCATCCAGCAGGTTGCCTTTTTATCTTACACCTGCTCTCTTTGACTGTACAATTGTTAATCCATCTCCCAGCAGGAATGGGTTTCTTATGGAAGGAGAGAAGAATGGGAACGTTTAGTCATGGGCACTAAGGACCCTGAAAATGTCCCCTTGTACTGTTGAAATAGCATCCTGTTGGAGCTGAACAATCTGCAGAAAAGCTCACCTGCTATTTAAGAGAGCTGATCGACTTCAAGTATTCTTCCTCCCTATATGTTTTAATCTAGGCAGGGTTATCATAGGTCCTATTTTTCCAGGACATGTCCTCTGTTTAATCCTTGTGTCTTGGAAAATATCTTGATTATCTTCCTTTTCCTTATGAGCAAGAAGCATGCAGCTTTCTTGCAATTAATAATGTGTTAATATGTAATAGTTTAAAATTCATCCTATCTATCTATCTATCTATCTATCTATCTATCTATCTATCTATCTATCTATCTATCTATCTATCTATCTATCTATCTAAAATTGAAAGGTCACTGATGGACTGACTAAGGCCGCAATCCTAAGGACACTTTCCTGGGAGTAAGAACCATTGAACATAATGGAACTTGTGTCCAAGTAGACGTGGTTTGGCTTTTGCTCTATGGCTCCAATCCTAACCACCGTTTCCTGGGAGTAAGTACTATTGAACACAATGGACTTACTTTTGAGTAGTCATGCTTAGGATTGCATTCTAAGAGTGAAATCCTAAGCATGTCTACACAGAAGTAAATCACATGGATTTACGTAGGGATCTGCATGGATCTACACAGAAGTAGAACCCAGCATGGATTTACCAAGAATAAATCTTGCCAGACAAATCTGATCTCCTTTTTTGATCAGGTTACGAGCTTACTGGACATGGCAATGCTGTGGATGTCATTTATCTTGACTTCAGCAAAGCATTTGACAAAGTCCCACATGACATTTTAATTAGGAAGTTGGAAAAATATGGGCTCGACAGGGCAATTGTTAGGTGGATCTGCAACTGGCTCGATGGCCGCACTCAAAGGGTTTTAGTAAATGGTTCTGTGTCAACCTGGAGGTCAGTTTCTAGTGGGGTCCCCCAAGGCTCTGTCTTGGGACCGGTTCTCTTTAACATTTTCATCAATGACTTGGAGGAAGGGATACGGGGGAGCCTGATCAAATTTGCAGATGACACCAAACTGGGAGGAGTAGCAAACACGCCAGAAGACAAGAGAAACCTCCAGGAGGATCTGGATAAACTGGAATCCTGGGCTGTAACAAACAGAATGAATTTCAACAGGGAGAAGTTCAAAGTTCTGCACTTGGGCAATAAAAACCAAAAACACAGGTATAAAATGGGGGATACTTGGCTTGGCAGCACAACATGTGAACGGGATCTTGGAGTCGCCGTGGATCACAAGCTGAACATGAGTCAGCAGTGTGATGTGTCTGCAAAGAAGGTAAATGCCATTTTAGGTTGCATTAAGAGGACTGTAGCTTCCAAGTCACGAGAAGTTATAGTTTCTCTTTATTCTGCATTGGTGAGACCTCACCTTGAGTACTGTGTTCAGTTCTGGGCACCTCACTTTAAGAAAGATGCAGCCAAACTGGAGCAAGTCCAGAGGAGAGCGACAAGAATGATCAGTGGGATGGAAGCGAAACCCTATGAGGAAAGGTTGGAGGAACTTGGGATGTTCAGCCTGGAGAAGAGGAGGCTGAGAGGAGACATGATTGCCCTCTTCAGATACCTGAAGGGCTGTCATAGGGAGGAAGGGGCTCATTTGTTCATAGCTGCTTCTGAAAGCAGAACTAGAACCAATGGGGACAAACTGCAAGAGAGGAGATTCAGGTTGGATATCCAGAAAAAATTCCTGACTGTGAGGGCGGTTCGGCAGTGGAACAGCCAAGGGAGGTGGTGGACTCTCCCTCACTAGGGATCTTTAAGAAGAGGCTCAACGAGCACCTGTCGGGGATGCTCTAGGGGGATTTCCTGCTGCAGGCAGGGGGTTGGACTAGATGACCTACTAGGTCCCTTCCAACTCTATGATTCTATGATTCTACATTGTGTTCAATAGTACTTACTCTCAGAGAAGTGTGGTTAGGATTTCAGCCTTTAATTCACTCACTCACTGACACATCAACGCCCAGCCAAGACCACTGGACTTGAAGTGTGAAATTTGGGTGGAGTGTTCCTTCATTAATGGAGGCACCCACTAAGAACTGGTTTTTGGAAATTCAAACCGGAAGGGGGTGAAAAGGGGCACAACATGATTTTCTCCCCATATTTTATTTTCAAAAATCCCTGACTGATCAACACCTTACCCCAGTCCCTGGACTTAGAAACCTGTAATTTTGGGAGTATATTCCTTCTGTGACATTGAACAACCACTAAGAAACAATGTTTAGAAATTTAACACATAAGGGGGTGAAAAGGGATGCAATGTGTGTTTGTCCTTATGCCTGACATTGATGACTGACTGATCAACACCCAGCCCCAACTGCTGGACCCAGAAGCATGAAGCAATTTTGTGCCTAGTGGTGCCCGGTGCCCTTTGGTCGTACCTGGTGCCCGATAGTGCTTGTTGCCAATTGTTGCTCGTTGGTGCTTGGTTTTGCTGGTGCCTAGTGCCTGGTGCCCAATACCTGGCAGGGATCCCCAGTGGTGTCTGTTGCTGCCCACTACCACCCAATGCCACAGCCACCATTCCTAGAAGAAGGGACCATCATGGGTTACAAGCCATGAGGGGTGTATATAGGTACAGGTAGAGGTGGAGAACCTCAAAATGCCAGATGCAGGGGAGGCAGGTGTCTTGTGTGATCCCTCAGGTATCTGGTGGGCTGTTGTGTGATCCAGGAAGCTGGACTAAATGGGCCTGTGGCCTGATCCAATGGAGGCTCTTCTTATGTTCTTATTATGGTGCCCAGTGGTGTCTGGTGCCTGGTGATGTCCACTACTACCCGCTGCCCACAGAGCACTGTTGCCTGATGGTACCTGGTGCCCAGTGGTGCCTGGTAGTGATGCCTGATAGTGATGCCCAGTGCTCACTGCCTGATGGTGCCTGGAGTCCTCTGGTGTCTGCTGCCCACTATTTCCCGTTGGTGCTCGGTGGTGCCCGGTGCCTGCTGTCATCCAATAGTGCCTGGTGCCTGGTAGGGATGCCCACTGGTGACTGCTGCTTCCCCCTACTGCCCATATACCCTCTGGTGCCTGATGCCTGTTGTTGCCCTGCAGTGCCAATGCCTCCTGGTGCCTTTCACCCAGTGCCACTGCCCAGAGCCCACCAGTGCCCAGCCATGCCCAGGACCCACAATTTTTTAATGAAATTTTACTCCTGCAACTGTGGGTTCATTCTGCTAGTAATAATATAGTTTCTAAATTAACCAGTTGAAAATAATATGTATGACTGTATCTTACATTTTGGATGGGTCTTTTTGTCACCTTTTTTAGGCTGCTACCAAGAACACTATGAGTGTAACCCAAAATACAATTACTTTGGCAGAGCACACCAACACTCAGTAGTTTGGTGCCAAAATGGGTGACTTCCTATGTTTCACCCAAACGCTCTGACTTCATCCCATAATGTCCTATCCTATTTAGCATGTTCATGGCACCAAGCGCTGGTACAAGGGCTCGACATCACTGCTGGGTGTCTTTAGGATTGGGTCCTTTTCCCATTATAAACAATGGAACTGGCTGGATATACATGAAGAGGATTGCAGCCAAGAACTAAATATATTTGTCAGTAAAAGAGACAAACCCGCTGAATGCAAAAAGGACAATATTGAGCTACCCCGGTCTGTTGAACTTGTGCTGTCTTCCCCACAGCTGACACATTCAGGCAGAATATTCTCATTCCCCCCCTACGGTTGGTTCATTTTCAGCACTGCAGAAGGCCGGGCTTCAGGGATAATAAATTAGGTCATGATAACTGCGAGCCTCTGAATTTCACAGTCAGAAGGAAAGAAGACATGTTCTTACATAAAGAAGCTGGCTGGTAATAGAGACACCTATTTTGTTGGACTGGATCCACTCCACCTCTCCCACCTTCTGGTTCATTTGAAAATAGAATGGATGGTGCCAAACAGATCATTCTTTTTTCCCCCCAAAGCATATATTAGTTAGGGCAAAATTTTGCATAGCTGTATGTTACGTTAGCACACATAAGGATTTTTTTGTACATGAAAATTGTGGAGCTGATGAAATTGTAACATCGAGGAGCTTTGCCTCCATGCCTCAAAAGAACTTTTAAGAATAACTGTTGGTTTAACTGTAGTCCCATAAGTATGTATGTAGTCCCATAGTCCTTATGTAGTCCCAGTCCATCCTTGAACCTATTAGAAAGAACCTATTCATTCATTCATTCATTCATTCATTCATTCATTCATTCATTCATTCATAGAATCTCACCATTCTTCCTAAAAAGGCACTCGAGGCTACCAGAACTTAGGAAGGGGATCCAAATCCCGTATCGGTTACCTCTTTCTGGAGAAGCTACCTAAGCACTGGTTTAGTCAATCTGTTTTAGATGTCTTCAAGGATGGTGGCCTCATCCTATTTGGGATGTCTTGGGTGGGGGGTGAAGAACTTGCACAAGCTGCTAATATCGCTTGACTTGCACATAAAGCTGGCCAAGGATGTTCCAGGGCTTGAGGCTTTCTTGTTCCTGAACTTAACCAGGAACATGTCAGCTTTTCCTCCAAAATCCAAAAAGGAAGAGAGGAATTATACACCTAATAATAAATTTCTGAACCACATCACCACATGAAGCGATGCTGACCTCTAGCTTAGGGCAATTTATAGTAGAAAAGTTTATTCTGAGGTCTAAATAGCAACTCAATGTTCAGGAAATGAACTTGGTTCAAGGAGTCTGCAAATAAGGGTTGGCTGTTCCCTTAATAATACTTTTCAAGAAGCAACTGTAATTAACATATGAAGAGCCCTGTTGGATCAGGCCAGTCTTGCTTTCTGTATTTTACGTTGGTCTACCAGATGCCTCAAGCATCACTCTGGATATTGCTCATGATGGATGAATCGATGGATGGATGGATAGAGCATCATCAGTGGGCATAACATTTTACATGGGGGGACTAGGGGCAAAATCCAGAGTAACTACGGGGAGTCCTTGCTCCGGTGCAAGAACAACTTACTCTGGATTCCAGTATGAACTTCCCATAGGTTTTCACTATGTGGTGCAGTAACTAAGGGTTCACATTGGCCCTACAATCCAGAGTAACTATGGGAGCACGTAAGAGACATTACGTGTACCCATAGTTACTGCACCAGCTACTGAAAACCTATGGGAAATTCATATTGCAATCCAGAGCAAATTGTTCTTACACTGGAGCAAGGACTCCACGTAGTTACCCTGGATTGCACCCCAAGTCTCTTACATGCTCTCATAGTTAATCTGGATTTGGGGGCAGGTCTCTGTCCTAAGGATCTTGCAAACTAAAGCTTAGCTACTGTTAGGGAGAGGACTGAGGCATGATGCCAACAGATTGATGGAGAAGGCTGATTTCAAGAAGATATTTTTATGATGATATCTCAACAGGCTTATCAGAATTCATTTACAAGAAAACAAATACAGAACGGCCATGTTGAAAATTTATTTTTTGTTTCTAAAAAAGGATTAAAACTATGGGGAAATTAAGGAATATAATTAGCATCACTTCTGAGATATGCATTGAACTAATGTCTCTGGGTTAGGATATTGTATGAATAGAGAGCCGTCATGGGGATATTGCTTGTTTAACAAGTTTGTAGAGCCGTAGCTTCCAAGTCTCGTGAATTGTGGTTGTGCTTTACTCTGCGTTGGTCAGACCTCACCTGCAATACAGTATAAAATTCTGGGCACCACACTTAGGACAGAGGCTGCCAAACTGTAGCAAGTTCAGAGAAGAATATCTCTTGGCACTGTTTGCTTGGCATAAATCTAAGGAACAGATGTGTCTGAAATGTACTTCCTTGTGGCTGTACTATTTATTGTTTTTAATTTCTTTGAAGCAATGAACTGGCTTTTAATATCTCAATGCAAGTGCAATGAGATACCAGAACAACTGCAATAAACAGTTGTGAGACTATTTTTATTTCCCTTCCCAAAGGACACTTGCTATGGGTATTCACCTGCCAATAGCATAGGGGCACTGCAGTAAGTATTATGGGCATCTCAATGCACCATATGAGCAGCCACTTCCACTTGCCATTGGAACCATTCTGTGTAGTGATGGCAATACACTTGCTATCGTTGCCCAGAATGGCTGCAACAGTGTGTGGGAGAAGATGTTTACACAGCACTTTATGGCTTCTAATGTACAGGTGTCTGCCACTTAATGGTAGAGATATGTTCTCCAACATCCGTTGTTAGGTGATTAGGTGAACATCCCACCCAATCTTGTGCCTTTTTGTGTGAACAGACACTCTCTGGCTGAGCAGGATACTGGCGACTGTCACCTCTTTGTAGTGTTGTGCAAACAGTTTAAACCAGTGATTTTCAACTACTGTCCTCAGGTGGGCAACAGGACACATGGAAGGTCAATTAATTAGTAGGGAAATTGAGGGATTTGCATTCCTGACGAACAACATGGTGTGCTTTGTCAATGGTAAATAACTGATGATGTATCTTGACAATTTTAGTGTCTTGTCAGTATGCCATGTGGGCTGTGGGTGGCGCAAGCGGTTAAGATGCTGTGCCTGTTAACCAGCAGGCCAGGGTTCGAGACCCAAGACGGCCCCACAAGACAGGGTAAGCTCCTGTCCTTAGCCCAGCTCTGCGACGCCAGTCTGGATCCAATCATATTGGCTCTGCCTTTCCATTGGATTAATTCAGTGGCGTGGAGAGGGGGGATTTGCTGCTTGGGTAACAGCCTATCCTCCATAACAATCCAACCCAGGCTTTCGTGCTTCGCTTGCAGCATATGCAGCGCTGAGCACGATACCATAGTCTTTCAAGACTGACGGAGGCCTGCAGTGTGCCATGCAATGAAAAGGTAGTAAACCAGTGGTGTAAACTGAAGGCTATGGCAGACCTGACTGCCTCAATGAGAGCGTCTTTGTTGTGCTTTGACCATTGTTGTATATGTGGTCTGTTGTTAAGCGGAAGGTTGTTGAGCAGCATAAACCTGCATTTATAGCACCACTGCCCCTATAGCTATGATACTAACACCAGCTCACCCATCTGTTTCTCTAAGGGGAACAAACGATAAAGTAAAATAATGCTCACATCTTTGAATCAAGTGAGTTACGTTAACAATTGTATCTCTTTCAGGACTGATCCTCTAAGGAGTCTCGGTTCTTTGTTTTCATGACTGCGGACCTACTCAATCAGCGATGGAGCAGATGGACTGCAAACCCTACCAACCGCTGTCAAAATCGAAGCACGAAATGGATCTCGCTTACACGAGCTCTTCTGATGAGAGCGAAGATGGGAGGAAGGCTAGACAATCCTACGAATCCCGCGAAACTCTCAACGAATATGGCCAAGAACTCAGACTGAATTACAACAGTCACAGCAGAAAAAGAAAAGCTGTTGATGAACCAACTCAAGGTAGTTTTAATTGTTCATTACTATTAATTTTGTTTTTTTAATTATATGGTCAACATTTGCATAAATCACTGATTCTCAACCGGTCCTACGTAGACCAAAGGTGGTCCACAAGACCCTCAGAAGTGGTCCATGGGATTTCAGAAATAAAATATCACCTTTGAACACTTCTAGTGCCTCACTAAGTGAGCACTCCCCCATACTCTAATCAATCAATCAGTCAGTCCATCTGTCTGTCTCTGTCTGTCTGTCTACAATATTTATAAACTGCTTTTCAACTAAAATGTTCATAAAGCAGTTTGCAAAAAAAGCAAAATGAATGGCTAAAGGGTCCCTGTAAGAAAAGGGCTCACAATCTAAAAAGATACAAAAGAACACCAGCTGAAGCCACAATAACAGACATTGCTGGTGTGAGGAGGGCCAGTTACTCTTCCCCTGCTAAATAAAAGAAAAACACCCACCTGAAAGAGTGCCTCTTGCCCAGTTAGCAGGGGCAAATCTCTTATAATAATAATAATTAATTATAATAAAATAATTCTTTTTGGTATGTGCATGGCCCCTTAAGGCAGCAGTTCCAAAACTCTGCATCACGATACACTGGGGCATTGTAAGAAGCTTGCCAGGTCATCCTGGATCTCCTAATACTCTTGCGGAGAAATTGTACTATGCCACGCCGAGAATGTTTGGAGGTTTGGTATGGTGGGAAGAGCTCCAGTGCTCAAAAACCCTGTTCTGTGAAAAGCCCTCCTATTTACTGCTGACCTCCTTACCGCTGTCTGCAGTGGTGCACAATATCTGCATAACTGGAAGTTACTGGAGATGATGATATTGCCAATCACTTCCAGGAGACATGCGCTGTTAATGTAACACAAGGGGTGTCATGTGTCCAAAGACTTTGGTAACCACTGCTTGGCCCCAACCTGTAGTGACTTACAGTGAAGTGTAAGTGGGGTGCTGATGTAAGCTGCAGACGTGAGCAGATCTCTGATCTTCTCCAATAGTTCTGGCAGTGGAGGGGATGCAGAAATCTTGCCCTACAATCCAGAGCAACTATGGGAGCACGTAAGAGACATTACGTGTACCCGTAGTCACTGCACCACCTAATGAAAACCTATGGGAAATTCATATTTCAATCCAGAGCAAATTGTTCTTACACCGGAGCAAGGACTCTCCATAGTTACTCTGGATTGTGCCCTTAGTGTCTCTCTTTGCAGCAAGAGACATCAGAACAGGCACATTTTCCTTCCTCCGCAGTTCTCCAGGCCATCTGTTATCTCTCACTACTGAATCAGGCAAAGTGGTTTGCTATCTAAGACTTCCATTGTTTGTTATTGTTTTAAACAATCTGCAGAGCCTGCTGCATTTACTATGGCCATCCCTGTGGTATGCTGTTCCTTTCTACACCACATCACATCGCAATGTTTTATGCCTGTTCAGAAGCCGATTTGTTTTATCTTATCTTTGGCTTTCAAAAAACTTTTTTGAAATATTTGTCTAGGAAGAGGATTTCTGATGATTTCTACTTGACTTGCTTGTAGGAAGTGTAAATAAGTAAATAAAAATCAAACACTGAATATGGAATTGTTCTATTGGGAGACCATTATTTAGCATTCCACGTTGAGCATTGCAGAAGATAAAAAGTGTTCCTTTTGGATCATAGTAGATTTTTCTTTTAAGGAAATCAAGAGGAAGAATTATAAACATTTCAGTAGGTGGTGTAAGGTTGGTCAAAGGACCAGAAGGCACCCTTCAAAGATTGAACCCTTAAACCCAAAGTAGGAGATGGTAGAACAATTAATCTTAAAACAGCGTAACCCTTAGATGGCCGATTGGATCCATTGACCGGCAGTTTACCCCCAAATCCAGAGTAACTATGTGAGCACATAAGAGACATTACGTGCACCCGCAGTTACTGCACCTCCTAGTGAAAACCTATGGGAAAATCAGATTGGAATCCAGAGTAAATTGTTCTTACACCGGAGCAAGGACTCACCGTAGTTACTCTGGATTTTGCCCTTAGGCTATTTTTAGATGCATTGAATGTGTATATATCATACTCCATATTCCAGGGTGTTCCGTTCCGGACCCTCTTCCCAAGGATGCTGTGAATCCTTGGATATTGGGAATGCTCTTATAAAGGTAAGGAAATGACACCCCCAGGTCAGCATGTGAGTTGTGACAGCCTAACCAGGAGTTAGGATTGCAATATTGGTGGCTAAAGGTTGGCACCTGGTGGCTAAATGTTGCCTGGAGGTTGGCAGATCAGTAGTTCATTGCCCAAGTACCACACAATGGAGTGAGCACTACTTTCCTAGATCCTGCCAGCCTAGCAGATCAAAAGCATGTCAATGCAAGTAGACAAATACGTACCACTTCCTGGAATCTTCCGGGTTTGGGCATTTAGGTTCTGTGATTCTAAGCTGAACGTCTCAAACCTGTTTCATGACACCAAGATCCAAAGCACATTAAAAGTGATTCTGTTAGAAGCGATGCCGTCTTGTTCTGCACATCCGGGAATAATAACAAGTTTTATGATGAGAAATTGCATTTTGAAATGAGTTCATCTGTCAAAGTAGAGCTTACCTGAACACAGACAGATGGGGGGAAAATGCTATTTGGAGGGTGTGCAGCCATCCACTTTACAGGCCGGCTGCTCAAGTTTATTTTTGGCATATTGTGGCATTGCTGCCCCGCCCCGTTATTTCTGTATTGCTGCTGAATGCCAGTTTATCTTGAAATCCAAAGTTTTCCATGGGTAAAAAACTGTAGGGCTGTAGGAAATCTGAGTTTATCGTACATTGCGTTCAGAGGATTCATTGCAAGAAACTGGTAGCCAGAAATCAAAGTTTGGGGTTATTCACAACAGCAGAATTAAACACACTGGAATCTGATTAATCCATGATCAGTCTTTGGACCTATTTTTAATATTTTCCCAGGAGCAATGTTGTCACTACTGTTTGCATTACCTGGTGCAGGAGGCCAGTGCACCCCCAACCCCAATGATGGGTGTCCTCTCAAGCAATGGGCAGAGAAATTTGAAATTTCTTAGTTGGTGCAAAGTGGATGGGGCCAGGCTGGGTCAGGGGGTGGGGGCGGGGTCAGGGGGCGGGGCTGGGGAAATGTTGCCCTGCCCCTGGTGGTTTTGGGGTATATAGGTAGGATTGGGCTGTCTATGAATGGGGAAAACGTGGGCTTATTACATTCGTTTTATCATCTGACATCCTACAATAGAAAAAAACACACATTAATGTGTTTTTATAATGAATTATGAACATTTTTCCTTGATCAAATGGTAATGTGAGTTGCACAACCCAAGTTGTTTTCCTACTAATCAAGTTAATGAATTTTGAGTGGTTTTGAGAGTGAATGCAATTAAAAGAGGGGTTACTTGGTCTTGATGGAGAGTACAGAATAATCAAGGCATGAAGAGAACATTGATCACTATTTGGACCAGGAGAAAGATAAGAAATGAGATAAACACATCTCATTCTTATCCTCTATAAGCATTTCTATAAGCTATACTAGAACAGGGCTCTCCAAACCGTGGGCTGTGGGCAGTGATGGGCCCAGCCTGGCCCAACAACCGGTTCCCCGGAAGTGGACAGGGCCAGGCTGGGTCAGGGTCAGGGGGCGGGGCCGGGGAGAATTTAAAGGGGAAATTTTTTTTAAAAAAATATTTTTGTTAGTGCCCTCCAGCAACCCTAGCCACACTTTCCTAGGAGTAAGTCCCATTGACTGTCATGGGACTTACTTCAGAGTAGTCAGCATAGGATTGATATCTCAGGCTGCAGTGCCAACCACACTTTCCTAGGAGTAATAAGTCCCATTGACTGTCATGGGACTTACTTCAGAGTAGTCATGCTAGGAAGGATGCTCTCAGACTGCAGTGCCAGCCACACTTTCCTACAAGTAAGTCCCATTGACTATCATGGGACTTACTTCAGAGTAGTCAGCATAGGATTGATCTCTCAGGCTGCAGTGCCAGCCACACTTTCCTACGAGTAAGTCCCATTGATTGTCATGGGACTTACTTCAGATTAGTTAGTATAGGATTGATCTCTCAGGCTGTAGTGCCAGCCACACTTTCCTAGGAGTCTTTGGACCTATTTGACTGTCATGGGACTTACTTCAGAGTAGTCATGCTAGGAAGGATGCTCTCAGGCTGCAGTGCCAGCCTATGTTTCCTGGGAGTAAGTTCCATTGACTGTCATGGGACTTACTTCAGAGTAGTCAGCATAGGATTGATCTCTCAGGCTGCAGTGCCAGCCACACTTTCCTAGGAGTAAGTCCCATTGACTGTCATGGGACTTACTTCAGAGTAGTCAGCATAAGAAGGCAGAGTAGTCATGCTCTCAGGCTGCAGTGCCAGCCACACTTTCCTAGGAGTAAGTCCCATTGACTGTCATGGGACTTATTTCATAGTAGTCAGCATAGGAAGGATGCTCTCAGGCTGCAGTGCCAGCCACACTTTCCTAGGAGTAATAAGTCCCATTGACTGTCATGGGACTTACTTCAGAGTAGTCATGCTAGGAAGGATGCTCTCAGGCTGCAGTGCCAGCCACACTTTCCTACGAGTAAGTCCCATTGACTGTCATGGGACTTACTTCAGAGTAGTCAGCATAGGATTGATATCTCAGGCTGCAGTGCCAGCCACACTTTCCTACGAGTAAGTCTCATTGATTGTCATGGGACTTACTTCAGATTAGTTAGCATAGGATTGATCTCTCAGGCTGTAGTGCCAGCCACACTTTCCTAGGAGTAAGTCCCATTGACTGTCATGGGACTTATTTCATAGTAGTCAGCATAGGAAGGATGCTCTCAGGCTGCAGTGCCAGCCACACTGTCCTAGGAGTAAGTCCCATTGACTGTCATGGGACTTACTTCAGAGTAGTCGGTATAGGAAGGATGCTCTTAGGCTGCAGCAGCCAGCTGGGCATTTTGAAATTTTTAAATTTGCCACTCCCAGCGGCAGCCTGGCGATGCACCCCACAAGCCTCAGCGGCCGGGGAAAGAACAGCGCTCAGGCTTGCGGGGTGCTTTGCCAGGCTGCCGCTAGGAGCAGCAAATTTAAAAATTTCAAAATGCCCGGCTGGCTGCTGCCGCGCAAACCGGTCCGGATGGTTTTGGGGGGCCCCCCCACCGCTACTGGATTGGTAGCGGCGGGGTGATTGGAACATCCGGTCCCCAAGAACTGGACTGAACCAGCCTCAGCCCACCACTGGCTGTGGGCCAAATATGACCCACGACAAGCTTTTAAGTGGCCTGTGGCTAACCTCTAGTCCTCTGATCCAGTTGATGAAACACAACTGGAACTGTGATGGTGGGATGGGAAAATGGGAGTCCATTTAATTGTGTATTTTTTCTGTGCTGTGCGTTGGTGCTTGCAGAAATTCTGGAAATTTGAAATTTGCATCCATTAATTAATCTAAGTTCCATTTCTAATACTGTATATTTAAATTTTATACTTTAAAATATTTTTTCTGTCCTTTGACACTGTGACAAGTATCTGATGTGGCCTTTAGCCAAAAAGTTGAGAGAACCCTGCCTAGAAGCTGAAAGAGCAAAGCATGTGACAGGTATTTGATGTGGCCCTTTGGCCAAAATGTTGAAAGACACCAACGTTGAGAGACACCAACGTTGGCCAAAACGTTGAGAGACACCTGTCCAGAGGCTGAAAGAGCAAAGCATGTGTCAAATAAATGACTTCCATGAATAATTGAAATATGCTGAAAGATCAGATCATCCAAAAACAAACAATCAGATACCCACAAGCCCAAGTGAACCAAATTCTTCTTTTCAGTTTTTTATGGTTTTTTTTTAAAAGAATCTTCTATACCATTGTTTATATACTGTAGCTTTTTTCCTATACCTGTAGGAGAAAAGCCAATATCATTTTAGCAAGGAAACAAACCAAAAGTGAAATCCCAGCTGCTCAAAAGCTATATGTTTATTGGCAGGCCTGTGCTATTGTAATCCAGGGTCTTGGCGAAGAAATAAAATTAGTGGTTGGCAGTGCCACCCTTGGTGATTGTTTATTGGCAAAAGGAGTTGAATTGAACTGGCAGCTCTGCAGATGGCGGACGTTTGGTTATTCGGGTATTTAAAACAAAATGAAAAGAAACATGCAAAAAATCTGTTTCACTTGGGACATGTCGTTCCTCCAGCATCTTGTTATACTGTTAGGTTTTGCTTTACAGGCATACCCTACTTATTGGCTAGGTTAGGAATTGGAGCACCATCCAAAAGTGAAAACCACTGAAAATTGGAACCCAGTGTTTTCTAGCTTGCAAGTACAAAATGGACAACAAATATATATAAATATTATTTGCAAAAGCCTGCAATCCTAAAGACAGTTACCTGGGAGTAAGTCCCATTGAACACAATGGGACTTCCTTTTGAGTAGGCATGTTTAACAGTGTGCTCTGAATAACACATACCCCCAAATCCAGAGTAACTACGGGAGCACATAAGAGAGTTTACATGGACCCGTAGTTACTGCACCACCTAGTGAAAAACCTATGGGAAATTCATACCTCAATCCACAGGAAGTTGTTCTTACACTGGAGAAAGGACTCCCCGTAGTAACTCTGGATTTTGCCCATATTTATTAACGTATAGCAAAATACATGACAAATTACACTAACATGAGCAAAGGCAAGTGTGGGCAATGAATATGTATTTGAATGGTGGATTCAATATCATAAAAAATCATAAAAAATAAAAAAATATCATAAATCATAAAAAAATGTCAAAAACAGTTTGAGCACCATGTCACATGCAAATCAACATTAGGGAAGACAATTTTAGTCTTTACACCAGAGCAGAGAGGGTTTAAAAGATTATTCCTTTTTCCCCCTTTTTATTTTCCCTTTTAAATTTTTTTTATTATTTCTCCCCCCCTTTTTTATTTTCTTTTTGTATTTGCTCATCACATTGATCTATTAGAGTCTTTAGGACTGTGATCTAAATTTACCGAATGCCGCTGATGCATATGGATATCATTCATAAATTTAGGGCACAATCCAGAGTAACTACGGGAGCACAAAAGAGACAATATGTGCACCCGTAGTTACTACACTTCTTAGTGAAAACCTATGGGAAATTCATATTGCAATCCAGAGTAACTTGTTCTTACTCTGGAGCAAGGACTCCCTGTAGTTACTCTGGATTTCACCCTAAATCTGCACGGTACTGCACGGTACTGCAAGGACTCCCTGTCGTTACTCTGGATTTCACCCTAAATCTGCACGGTATAAGCATGGTACTGATGCATCTAAGTACCAAAAAAGCATGTGCAATGGCCCTCAATGTCATGGTGAAAAGAGTAGGCCAGAGGTGGGACGAGCAGGGCAGCTGGGAAAAGAATGTACTATGTGATAACAGGCGACAGATAATGAATACAGAAGAAGATAAGGATTCTCTTGGTGAACCTAAGGAGTTTCTGCTGGAGATTTCATTTTAAAGAAGCAGATAAATTTGCATAGGTGGATTGAAAAGGACAACTGTGGTTGCTGCAGGGAGAGAACAAATTAGGTTAGTGTTTCTCAAATTGTGGATCATAACCTATGTGGTGGGTTGCCAGTGGTGGGCTTCAGGGGATTCTCACAGGTTCTATAGAACCCTTTTGCTAATGAGCACCTGGTTCTGAGAACCGGTTACTAATGGGACATATCCTACAATCCAGAGTAACTACGGGAGCACATAAGAGACATTATGTGCACCTGTAGTTACAGCACCACCTAGTGAAAACCTATGGGAAATTCATTTTGCAATCCAGAGTAAATTGTTCTTACACCAGAGCAAGGACTCCCCATAGTTACTCTGGATTGTGCCCACAGAACCTGTTGTTAATTTATTTGAATCCCACCACTGGTTGTAACCCAATTCCAGGTGGTTTCTGCAGATAGAAATCTCAGATCACTCATTGCGTAAGCCTTGGGGCTATTCAAACAGATACTGGTAACTCCCCACTCCCAAAAAAAGATCTGAGCTCTTGCAGTTTGCAAGATACATCATAATTGTCCTGCAAGCTGTTCAGCTCCTGCAGTTTGCAAACTTGTATAAGTATATACAGTGGCACCTCACAGAACAAATTTAATCCGTTCCGGAGCCATGTTTATTACATGAAACATTCTTTATGTGAAGTCCTGTGTTATCTACTGTTCCTTCTCCAAATGACTCTCCCAAGTGCAGTGGCATAGTTTTGCAGAAGGGCTAGGGGGTGGCACAGTATATAGTGTACATGCTGCAGTGTGCCGTTTAAGAGGCTCCTTCCACTCACCATTGGAGCCATTCCAGGAGCAATAGTTAACATGCAGTGCAGCCACTTTTCAGTATTTACCCATTGCAACTGAGCCAGGGGAACCTAATGTTCACCATTTGCCTTGTACCTATGAAATGGCAACTGGTGCAGAAGCCAAAAGCTTATGGATTCATGGAGAACCACCATAATTATTTGGGGAAATATTGACAGTACAGATCTGAAACATGCATGTGCTTTTACCAATGATAAGTCAATGAGGCTTACTTCTGGGTAAGAAGCGCAGCCACCTATATTATTGGGGAATTTTAAGCAGATCAGCAGCAGCTTGGAAGAATACTTTAAATAAATTTTTAATTTGCTCAGTTGATTTGATTCAGTTGTATTGGCATGTTAAAAATTTTCTGCTTGATGTCACTTTCAGCCATGACATAGAGTAAGAATGACTGCACCCCAAAATGTAGGAAACCCAAGAAAAATGTAGGACATGACAAAATAAAAGCTAAAAACATACATACAGTGGCGCCTCACGTAACAGAATTAATTCGTTCTGGAGGCAGTTTCTTTACGTGAAACTTTATGTGAAGCGGATTTTCCCATAGGAAATAATGGAAACTCAGATGATTGGTTCCACAACCCCAAAAATATTCATATAAAAATATTAACTGGATGTAAAAATGATGACAAAACACTGTAGTTGAATTCAAAACATGCATTCAATGTTCATGATCCTATGAAGTCTACTTAGGCTGCAGTCCTGAAGACACTTAGGAGGATGCAATTCTAAAGATACTTTCCTCGGAGTAAGACCAATTGAACACAATGGGGCTTGCCTCAGAGAAGGCATGGTTAGGAATCTGCAATCCTAAACACTTTCCTGGGAGTAAGCCCCATTGGGGAGACTGGGGGATCTTCTGTGTGGGTGGGAGGGTGTTTGGGGACAGTGGGGAGGGGGAGATACAGGCAGTTGCTACTCACTTTAAAAGCCTGGCTTTCAAACAGGAGGCTCCCTGCAGACTGGTCTGGAGGAGGATCATCTCCTCGCCCCTCTCCAACCTCTTCAAAAGCTCTGCAGGAAGCCTGGTGTTCGAAAGGGAGGAATGTTGCTGAGTCAGCAATTTTCAATGCAAAGTATAGGGAGGAAAACTCGTTGCGCCCCCTTTCACCCCCTTCCAGTTGGAATTTCCGAAAACCAGTTCTTAGTGCACCCCTCCATCACGGAAGGAACACCCACCCCTAATTTCACGCTCCTAGGCCCAGCGGTTTTGGCAGGGCAGTGATGAGAGAGTCAGTCAGTGAGTCAGTCAGTCAGTGAGTGACTTTTCTCTTTTATATATATATAGATTTTTTTAGGTTGTGGAACTAATTGTCTGAGTTTCCATTATTTCCTATGGGAAAATCCACTTCATGTAAATAATGTTTCATGTAACAAACATGCCTCCGGAACAAATTAAATTTGTTATGCGAGGCACCACTGTACATAAAATATTACTTGTAAATAAAAATATATTCTTTTTATATCATCATTTTTTTAAAGTCCTCTAAAGTTGGATGGGTTCTGATGTGTTCTTGGCATAAAAAGCAGAAACCTGTTGGGAAATGTGGTGAATACCCATCTCAAGGTGCTTGGTGTTAGAGGAATGTTACCAAGATCTACCTATTAATGCTATTCATACTGTAGGCTTTCTCACTTCAGGTTTGGGGATACAGTGGTACCTCGCTTAACAAGCGTTTCACTTAACGAGCAAAAATTTCCAAGAAATCTTACTTCACATAACAAATTCTGCTTCACTTAACAAGCAAGTGCGCTATGGGCACATGTGCTATGCAGCCCTGACACAGAGGCTCTTTAAAAGGGCTGTCGGCCAGCGCTGCTGCCTCTAACTGCTCCCAACTTGGGGGCAGTTGCCTGGGGATGCCGGAGGCAGCTGCCCCTAACTGCCCCCACTGACCACCTTGAACCTCCAGCAGCAGCCCAGGTAAGCCTCCCAGGAAAGTGTCTTTGCAGCCTCCTAACCATGTCTACCCAGAAGTAAGCCCCATTGTTTTAAATGGGGCTTTCTCCCATGAAAGTGTTTTTAGGATTGCAGCCTAAGTAGACTTCATAGGATCATGCACATTGAATGCATGTTATTGAATGCATGTTTTGAATTCAATTCCAGTGTTTTGTCATCATTTTAACATCCAGTTAATATTTTTATATGAATATTTTGCGGGTTGTGGAACCAATTGTCTGAGTTTCCATTATTTCCTATGGAAAAATCTGCTTCACTTAAAGAGCTTTTCACTTAAAGAGCATGCCTCCAGAACGAATTAAGCACTCGATGAGCACAATCCAGAGCAAGTTCAGCCTGCTCTGCCCTAACTGCTCTCTCCTAACTATTCTGTATCCAGAGCAGAAAGTTATGCTGCATCCAGAGAGTCAGGAAGCCTGGGCTGCCCTAACTGCTCCATAGCATGCTAAGTAATTGACAAATGGGGAGGACTTGCTCCTGAGGAGACACTCCTCAGATCACACTGAACAAGGAACAGCTGTGGTGCCTACAGTGGGGACACGACTCTGTGCATCACTTGATGCAGAAGTCTGTGTGTCACCCCTGGCATGTACGCACCTCCCTACCTGGCTTCAGAAAGAGTACTGCGCAGGCACCATCTCTGACGCCTGCGCAGTATTTTCAGCTTCAGAGGAGACTGTGCAGGCATCAGAGTTGGTCTGAAGCCATTCCGCGTCTGAGGCGTCTGAAGCCATTCGGCTGCCACTCCGCCTCCTGAGCGAGGCCAAATGGCTGTGCAGAGGCACGGGCTTCCTCTGCTCTAAGGAAGTCTCCTCTGAAGCTGTTCAGCATGCTCAGTGTGTCTCTGCACAGTGCTCTCTGCACAGTGCACTCGGCCGGCCATTCGGGCCAAATCCGAGGACAAGTGGCAGCTTCTGGCTGCTGCTGCACCTTGGAGCAGGCCTGAATGGGTGCGCTGACGCCCAGGGCCTGCCAAAGGACTGTAAAACTCCTCCACCACATCACCCCATACAGATGTCACCCAATGCGTGTCACCCAATGCGGCCCGCACCAGCTGCACCAGACTGGTGACTCCACTGGGTGCCTGTCTTAAAAGGAGTCCCTGATGAGATGCCAGTACATTCTACAGTGAATACAAGGGGCTTCTTGGAGTGGCCTGCTGTATCCTGAGGTTTGTGGGCAGCCGTAGTTTGTTCCATATCCTGAGGTTGAGAGGAAGGGGTTGCAGCCAGGCTGGCCAAGAACTCAGATTTTTGGTCAACACTACCATTCTTATTCAGGCTTTATTATGGACCCCTATGGGTCTACTCATTACTATACTTGCTCCTGAGGTGGTATATCTCTGAGGAACTGGAAGAGGGCATTTCTGCCTTGAAACAGGCTTTGGATACAGACTAACTGCTCTGCCCTAGGCAATGCTAAACTTGTCCTCAACTTGCCTCTCCTGAGCTGCTTAGGCTGCCCCAGTTAGGGCAGGGCAGGTCCACCTCTCTTAGGGCACCCTATCTTGCCTTGCTCTGCCCTAAGCCTCTTCCAGAGTAACTGGGCTGGAGCATCTTGCAGTTGCTCCACCCTAGTGATAGATAGGGCAACCCAAGGGCTCTTACGTGGACAGGTTAGTTGCTCTGGATTGTGCTGCCAGTGAGTTACCACTGTATATGTTTGGATTCCTCCCACCCATTACAAAAGGTTTCTTATATGCAGAAAAACTCACTCTCCATTGAAAGCCATGTTTCTACTGCCTGGATTTGAATAATAAGGGAGTCTGGCAAGTGTTGAGAGGAAGTTTTTCAGAAAAATGTCACAGTCCCTTCGGCACATATGGGAAGGAACATAAACTTCAGAAACACCAAGCTGAACCGAAATCTCATTTTACAGATATAAATGCATTATATCCATAGATGTATTCTAGATATTTGAATTTCCCTGTAGATGTTTATAGGAATTTAATAAGATCAGGGCACTTCAAGTGAAACTATCAAGTGCATCTATCAAATAGATGGAAGAGGTATTTCTCATGGCTGTGACCTCCACTGACAGACAGCCAGGACTCAGATATAGAGCTTGATAGATCTCTGGCATCCAACACCTACTGCCTTGACAAAGTGGATGGACAAGGTAATGAGGAATCCTGGGATCAGGAACCTGAATCCACAGAGATTATTCTCCTTATACACATCCATCCAAAAAATCGGATCCCAATTCATTTAGGATCTCTCACCCTCAAATGCCTACCCATTAGCACATCAGGTAAGAGAATGTAGGGTACTCAGTTCCAAGTTTTAGGTGTGATCCTTTTAAGGTTCTGCAATCTTAGCTTGGAAAGGGTGGTAGTTTGGTCCAGGAGATATAAAAGGTCTTAGGTGGAGGCAGGAATCCAGTAATCCAATTTGCTTCGTTGTCACTGTCCAAGTTACTGGGCAAAATCCAGAATAACTACGGGGAGTTCTTGCTCTGGTGTAAGAACAACTTATTCTGGATTCCAGTACTGTATGAATTTCCCATAGGTTTTCACTAGGTGGTGCTGTAAGTACAGGTACACGTAAAGTCTCTTACGTGCTCCCGTAGTTACTCTAGATTTGGGGGACTGTGACTTGATTACCTTGTTTTACAATATCATTCTTCCTGCAAAAGAAGGAAAGGACAGTTATGGGACAGAACAGTGATCCGTGGTTCAGATCTCTGCTCCTCCCCAGAGTTATCCTGTGGCCTTGGAACAATCACTGTCTCTTCCCTGTCCTTGCCACCCCCTGCCTTTGTATTTTCTCGGGTCCGTTTAGCATTATTTTAAAAGTTAACTTTATTACATCAAAGGCAGAGAAGTTATAAAACTGGATTGGGGCTCTTGAAATTCTAATTTAAAATATTTAAACCCTGCCTTTTCAAGCCTGTTGGGAGCTCATTTGGCAATATTAAAAGTGAAAGATCATACAGCACAATCCTAGCCATGTTGACTCAAAAGTAAGCCCCATTGTGTTCAATGGGTCCTGCTCCCAGGAAAGTGTCTTTGGGATTGTAACACAACACCGAACATTGGATTAAATTATTGCATGTTACATAGGATTCCAATAGGGCTACCGCAGGCCTACCCTAGGAATTTCTGTTAACACTGCAGCATTCAGAGAAACTCTGCATTGTCTCCAAACGTGGTCTCTTTGAAATGGAAATCTGAAAAATCAATATGTCTGAAAGTATGTTCATTTGAACATACCACTAATTGCATTGTGGGGAGAAAATTATAACCTAGGAAAAGGATGATTAAAGTCCACTTAAAGAAATATTTTATTTTTAAATTTAAATATTTTAAACCACCATTTAGTCCGAAATTGGACCCCCAAGGTTGTAGATAACAGTTATTACAAAGGAGACTTTAAAAAAATCCAATAAAAGGAATGAACTTACAGGTCCTAAATTTGCTATGCAGCATTTTCAAACATTGCACTTTGGTATTTAGATCTTACAGTGCAGAAAATAAAGTGATTTATCCATACATTGATTTCTTGGGCTATTTGGGTGCATGTCTGGGGAGGGTCAAGATAGAAACTCAGAGTCCCTCAAATCCATAACCTGGGAAATGCTGGAGACTCTGGGCCTCTTTATGAAGGAAAGATATGATCAAGAACTTGGCCACACAATATTTACAAAAGTCTATTGCCTGTGTTTTTCAACCTAAGGCCTCATGGGGGGGGGGGGTCATGTCTGTCTGTCTGTCTGTCTGGGTGCAATCCTAGGACATTTTGGCCAACCTAACTCACCTGGCCTGTCTTTCTGTGATTGTGTGGGGAGGCAGGCATATGTCTAATCCCCCCAAGAGTGGGGCAGAAGTGTCTTACCACACTTTTGTGACATTCCTAGGTTAGCACAGGGCTTAAGCCAGGCTTATGATGGCCTAACTGGAGATAGGATTGCAACCTTTGTCTCACTTAGGAGACAAAACTCAGGAGTCTTTGAGGAGTTACACACCCATATGGAGAACCAGCACTGGGGGAGTACCAGCATACACACATACAGACTCAAACACACACACACACACACACACACACAGGTGAGTACCAGCAGGTGACTAACAGCATCTATTTTCCAGAAAAACAGCATTGACATAGCCTATCACATTTTTAAGCTGAATTGGAAGATTTGGACTGCAATCCTAATCTCCACTGGTCTGTGCATAAGTCCTGTGGTGATGGGGGGTGTCACTTCTGCTCCACCTATTGTGGGGGGGAGATTAGGCCACTGCACATGCATACACTGACTTCCCAACACCATCATGGAAAGATGGGCCACATGAGTTAAGACAACGTAAATTGGTTGGATTGAACCCTTGGAGGGAGGATAAGGAATGTTGTGCTTATATTTGTTAATGAGAGCTGATGAGATTCAACCATGATTGAAAACCTTGTCCTTCTTGTTTTCTGGTTATTATTACTTACAAATAAAATAAAATATTACTGTATTTACTTGTACCTGTATATAACGCTCACAATGTCAGCCAAATTTAGTCTCCAGTATCAGGGTGCACATTAGATTCGATGGTTAATTGGATTAGAGTGAATGTGGTAATTTGGTTATAGGTACAGTATAGGGTGTGTATTAGATTTAATGGTGCATTAGATTTGGGTAAATATGGTATTTATAAATATTTTTTAAAGGCTGCTAGGTGTGATTAGGTCCTACTAGAGTATCATTTTCAAAAATTGGTCTGGGTACTAAAATGTTAGGGAACCACTGCTCTAACCACCACTGCAATCTATTCATTGATCCTCTGGTGGCGCAAGTGGTTAAGACACTGTGCCTGTTAACCAGCAGGTCGGGTCCGAGACCCGGGTACCCACAAGACGAGGATTTCCTACTGCAGGCAGGGGGTTGGACTAGATGATCCACTGGGTCCCTTCCAACACTATGATTCTATGATTCAATGTACAGTAGTTCATCTCTCCCAAGGTTTTCTACAATTAGGATTCAAAGTAATTGGGGGGGGGGGGGAGAGGTGATATTGTGAATTTATCCATGGCTTTTTTCATCAAAGAGGCAGCTGAATTAGGGAATTCCTGAAGTATGAAACTTCCTGCCCTGCAAGGATATAATCACAGCTAAGTCATGAACAATAACATCCCCCCTGTAGGGAATCTTTGCATACTTGGGAAAGAAGCAGATCAAACAACAAGAGGCTGAATGAGCAACCCTTAGTACTTCTGTTCTTTTTGGGGGCGGAGGGAAGGGGTGGATTGTTTTTGCTGTTGATAAACACAAGAGATAAGAAGCTTTTACATCAAAGAATACAAGTTCCTAATGAGAGGAGGAGGGAAAAGGATGAAGGATATTTATTTATTTTAAATAAATAGACTACTTTGTATATTCAGCTTGTAGTTCCAGCTGTTCTGTTTTTGTTCTGGGGTGCATAGGAAAGCACCCCATTTCATGAAATGAAATGAAATGAAAGGCTGTCATTTCAGCTCAAGAGAAGACAGTATAAAATTCTATAGTATAGTATAGAATTTAGATCAGCAGCCTATATTCCATGTGAATATAGGCACCATAGCCTATATTCAATACAGTACAATAGGCACCATAGCCCATTGGCCTAAGGCCGTGATTTTCAACTGGTGTGCCATGGGTGGTTCACAAGTGTGCTGTGGAAGTTTGGACAATTTCTGTACTGTATTTTCTCGAATCTAATGCACCATCAAATCTAATGTGTGCCCTATACTTATAATCAAAATTCCACATTTACTCAGATCTAATTAACCATCAAATCTAATGCACACCCTGATTTTGGAAACTAAGGGCACAATCCTAACCATGTCTACTGAAAAGTAAGCCCCATTATGTTCAATGGGTATTACTGCCAGGAAAGTGTCTTTAGGATTGCAGGCTGGAAAAGGTGAGCGTCAGATTCGAGTAAATACCGCTTTAATAAAATCAATTATTAATAGGGTTATTGTGGAATAGCCCAGCTCTGTGACGCCAGCTGGATCCAATCGTATTGGCTCTGCCTTTCCATTGGACTAATTCAGTGGCGTGGAGAGGGGGGATTTGCTGCTTGGGTAACAGCCTATCCTCCATAACAATCCAACCCAGGCTTTTGTGCTTTGCATGCAGCGTATGCAGTGCTGAGCAATATACCGTAGTCTTTCAATACTGACGGAGGCCTGCTAAACCCTCCAACAGCAGCATGGTGTGTCTTGTCAGTTGTCCAAATATTGATTGTGTGCCTTGATAATTTTGGCACCTTGTTGGTGTGCCATGAGATAAAAAAGATTGAAAATCACTGGCCTAAGAACTGAGGACCATGTAGAGTTATCTCAGCTAAAGGGAGCAAAATAGACCAGGATGATTCTGTGGATAGTTTTGGAGAGGTGTTAAAATCAGATTGGAGGCTGTATGACATAGAAGCCATATTTCCCAGTACCGAATCTGGAGATGTTTATGCAAACATGGGTTCTCATGTTCATTGTTTTCTCATAGAATCAGAAAATCCTAGAGTTGGAAGGGAATCCTAGAGTTTGAAGGGACTCAGTGGGTCATCTAGTCCAACCCATACTAACTGGGCAAGAGGCACTCTTTCAAGTGGGTATCCTCCTTTATTTAGAAGTGGGAGAGTAACTGGCCCTACACACCCCACCAATGTCTGTTCAAGTGGCTTCTGCTGGTGTTCTTTTTTGCATTTTAGATTGTGAGCCTTTTTGGGACAGGGACCCATTACCTATTAATTAGCTATTATTTTTTCATTTTCCTTGTAAATTGCTTTGTGAACTTTTTAGTTGAAAAGCAGCATATAAATACTATAAACAGATAGATAGTCCAACCCCCTGCCTGTAGCAGGAACTCCTCCTAGAGCATCTCTGACATGTGCTTGTTTAGCCTCTGCGTGAATATCCCCAGTAAGGGAGAGTCCACCACCTCCCTTGGCAATCTCCTCCACTGCCGAACCGCCCTCACAGTCAGAAATTTTTTTCTGATATCCAGCCAGATATTGTGTGTATGTGTACTTCTCAAATGTGTGTGTATGTGCAAACATTCTTATGTGTCTGTGTGTCTGTGTGTGCATGTGTCTGTTCTTGCTTTGGTTACCCTTGCTGTGGCATGGATGGACCACTGGCTTTGTATTGAGCATGATCTGGGTTCAAAACCTGGCATCACAGGATAGGTCTGGGAAAGACCCTGTAACAATATTTACTGACCACTTTCCAATGGGGGGGGGGGGGGAAGTCCACATTTTTACATGGCAAAAAGAAATGAAAACTTGTTTTCCTCTCCCAAAACAATTCACAATACAAAAGCCATCAGCAAACGGCCTCTGTAAAAGATGTAGACCTAGGAAAATGCAAGGAATTATTATTATTTTTAAAAAAATCAACTTGGACCACCACAAAAAGGTGTTACAGGGTCCTATGTTCCCAGATCTGGCGGACAGAAATAGTCCAGAAAGCTATCGCCCAATTTAAAATAAAAGAAAGAAAGCTTAATCTTCTAAGTTGAAGGCTAGCCTGAGAAGTCTTTCAAATCCATCTTGGTTTATAATTCTTTCGGCAACCCTCGCCCTGCTCCAAATGAGTCTCTCTGATAATCCTAATCTTATGAACTGATGGGCTCAGAGCCAAGCTATACATCTTGGTTTCCGAAGCCATCTCCAGGTCTGTCAATGATCTCAGAAAATCTATACCGTGCCATTACTTAACCAAAATGTGCACAGGCATTTTGACACTCATTGCTTTGGGAAGAGATGTCAGGTATAAAGGTGGGAGACCTGGTATAAAGTCATACTCCGACTGTGTTTAATGGCGGAGGGAGGGGAGCAGGGAGACTTCCGCAGCCCACAAACTCCTGTCTTCAAACTCCTGTCTTCAAACCAAGGAGGAGGAATATTGGAGGCAGGCAGGAGTCCCTCGGAGGCAGCTACGTTTTACTCTCGCCTGGGAAGATCTGAAAATATTGACATCTCCAGATGGAAATACTGAAATAACAAGATTTTCCTTTTTATAGAATTCCTGGAAATGCAAATTCGGTAAATTGTAATGATCAGTCATTTACTGGTATGTTAATTTCTTAATGTATTCAATTTATCCTCAGCAGGTTTTTTCCCTAATTATAAGGTTGAGAAACCTGATTGTCTCTACACAGACGGATTGGAGAAAACCACATTATTTGGCTTCTTTTTAGGAATACCCAAGGCATAGATAAATAGAGGTAAACAATTAATGATGAGAAGAAGCTCGCCTTGTTCTGACAGCCTCTGATTTCATCAAAATGCAGCCTCCATTTCCCCCCAGATGTCATTTATAAAACAACTCAAAAGGGGGTTATTCATATGTATCCGAGTGCAACATGTCTGAACTCAGGTACGCCAGTCCATGTGAATGACTATTTGGGCTTATTTATTTACCCAGAATGTGATTAGTCTGTGGAACTCCTTGCCACAGGATGTGATGATGGCCTCGATGCTTTTAAAAGGGGATTGGACAGATTGATGGAGGAAAAGTCCATCACAGGTTACCATCCATGATGCGTATGTACAACCACCTGGTTTTGGAGAGCACCAAGATATAGGGCTAGCAGAGGCATCTGTTGGGCCACGGTGAGATACAAAGTGCTGGGCTAGATGAATCTTTGGAGATGTTCTTATGTTTAATGCACCTTGTGCATCAGCAGGAATTAGCGTTCACTAGCAAAGGCAGATGCACTGGGCAGACAGTTCACTCTTTGGGAACTCGCTACAAGGTACATCCTTGTATATATCCTTGTACATACAAGGTCTGTTGAACACCAGGCTGTTTGAAACAGAATTTTAAGTTTTCAACCTTGTAGTTTATTAAAGTTTGCCAGAGCTTTATATGGATTAAAAGAAATCTCCCTGTTAATCTCTTGTGCCACATCGACTGTGGTAATGGGAAAACAGATTTGTTTAGACTTGCTGATTGAATGGAGTAATGTTGCTAACAAACAAATATGCATCTCTCAATATAATTTCATTGCAGCTTCGGAGGAATTTCAGGGAGTAAACTGCCTTTCATTTTTAATGTATAATAAATTATCCAAATGGAGGTTGAAAGCTACTGTTCCTTGGTACAGATGCTACATTATTAAGATTAATAAGAGCTTTTTAGTAGTAGTAGTAGTAGTAGTAGTAGTAGTAGTAGTAGTAGTAGTAGTAGTAGGGCTGTGGGTGGCGCAAGCGGTTAAGACGCTGTGCCTGTTAACCAGCAGGCCAGGGTTCGAGACCCGGGTTGGCCCCATAAGACAGGGTGAGTTCCTGTCCTTAGCCCAGCTCTGCAATGCCAGTTGGATCCAATCGTATTGGCTCTGCCTTTCCATTGGATTCATTCAGTGGTGTGGAGAGGGGGGATTTGCTGCTTGGGTAACAGCCGATCCTCCATATCAATCCAACCCAGGCTTTCATGCTGCGTATGCAGCATTGAGCATGATACCATAGTCTTTCTAGACTGACAGAGGCCTGCTTTTTTTTAGTAGTAGTAGTAGTAACAGTAGTAGTAGTAGTACCGGTAGATTACTGTATTTATTTAGTATATGGCAATTACTAGTGTTGGGAAATTCTTTTGTGAGGCTCAGCAGCTGGTGAGTATAAACTGTTCTGCCTGGGGTGCAGTCTAGACTAATCACAATACAATCCTGTTAGTGTCTACTCAGAAGTAAGCCCTATTAAATTCAGTAGGACTTACTCCCTACTGCTCTTAAGATTACAGCCATAGTAAAAGAAAAGCTTAGGAAAATTTAGGAATTAGGTATTTTTAATTAGGAAAACTAACCCCATTTGATTGTTTGCACCCAGTAGAACCGGTGATGGGGCCCGTTTATCCAGTGAAGTCATCATGAGGGTCTTTAACTCCCATTTAACTTGGCTGCCAGTTCTTACAAAAGGTCACTTTTGAAAGTGTCTTTGAACCTTCCAGCCTTGAGCATCCTCCTTCCACGGACCCTGTTCTGATCAGTTTTTCATTACATTTCAGATGAGTTCACCTCCAGCTGTGTCACTTTTTTCCCCCTTTATGAGGAGGGACAAAATATTGCTTGCGATAACAAACTCCTGTTTAGCTTATCTACACACAACAGGCTACCCTGCAGGGCAAGGATGTGTTTACAGGACTTAGTCTGGTCTAATTTGTTGGTGAGTCTTCCTGCACTTAGTCTCTGATTTATTTTGTTTCCAGCACAATGTGTGCTTGACAGTTAAGCGAGAGGGCGAATGAGAGAGAGGGAGAGGATGCAATCCTAATCAATATAGGCCAGCACAAGTCACCTGTCTCCCTGTTCCAAAGGTGGTATGGAAAGGAGGGTTCATGTCTGTGCACTGGTCTAATAATCCCAAGGGGTGGCACAACTTTTGCAACACCGCCAGGCCAACATGGCATTGCATATAAATGTACCCATGTTGCAGGAGTAAAATACCCCCCATACACCATCCCCACTGCACGTCAACCTTCCCCATTGCGTATCAAACTCCATGTGCATCCCCCCTGCACATTTTCCCCCCTGCACATCATCCCCATTCACATCAACTCCCCCATGCACATCAACCACCCATGTGCATTAACCCACCCCCTTGGGCGCATCAAACCCTCTCATGCACATCTAGGTCCAATCGTGGTTGGGGCAGACTGCCCATCAGCCAGTGATTCTTCAATGCAAAGTATAGGTAGGAAAACATGTGCCTCTTTTCACCCCCTTCCAGTTGGAATTTCTGAAAACTGGTTCTTAATGGATGCCTCCACAACAGAAAGAAAACCTTCCCCAAATTTCACGCTTCTAGGTGTGGTGGTTTTGGCTGAGCATCAGTCAGGCAGTGAGTTTACACACACATACACACACACCACACACACACACACACACACACACATACACGGAGGCATACTTGTTACGTGAAATGCTTTTTATGTGAAGTGGATTTTCCCATAGGAAATAACGGAAACTCAGACGATTGGTTCCACAAACCAAAAAATATTCATATTAAAATATTAACTGTTTATAAAAATGATTACAAAACACTGCAATGTAACACAGTACAAAACTCTGTAATATACAGTAACACACAACACTGCAATAAAGAAAATACTGTACAGTACTGAACTGTACTGTACCTTTGAAAGCCTTCATGAGTGTTGTGAGGGTTACAGAAAAGGGGATGACTTTGGCTGCAATCCTAAAGACGCTTTCCAGACCATGGAAGCCTATTCCAAACTTTGCCCAAGGCCCCACTGTAGCTCAAGCTAGTCCCCTCGTCCCCCATGTGGGTTCCCTTGCCATGGAAGCCTGTTCCAAACTTCCTCAGAAGTGCTCTTTACTCAAGACAGTGCTCTTTACACAAGTCAAAATTTCTGAGAAAATTTTGCTCTTTGCACAAAACGTTCTTTATTCAAGACACTCTTTACTCAAGGTACCACTCGTGAGTGTGTGTGTGTGTGTGTGTGTGTGTGTGTGTGTGTGTGTGTGGCATGGGGGGAATATGAGAATAGAAGTGATGGATCGGGCTTTCTTCCTTGCCCTGCAGTCCCACATTGCCTAATAACAGACAGTTCTAAGTGTTGCCTGGCTATCATCCGAACTCATTATCCATCCGTCTTGTGCTGTCTGCTAGATTCGAGATGAGTCTCTACTTTGACGGCTCAAGGTCACAGGGCCTAAATTATCTGAACGGTTAGGTCCAAGATTCTCCATTTCCCTCTCCAACTCCAAAACCCCTTCTAACCATACCCTGCTTTTCAATACACCGGACCCAGATGCATTCTCAGCCATGGGGAACTCGGAATCTTCCCACATAGTTGCAGCAAAGATTCTTTGGGCGCAATCCAGAGTAACTACGGGGAGTCCTTGCTCCGGTGTAAGAACCTTCCCATAGGTTTTCACTAGGTGGTGCAGTAACTACGGGTACATGTAATGTCTCTTACATGCTCCCGTAGTTACTCTGGATTGTAGGATAAGAATAAGAACATAAGAGCCCTCCTGGATCAGACCAAAGGCCCACCCTGTCCATCATTCATTCTTTGAATATGAACAGAAGAACATCATTCTTTGAATAAGAACATAAGAAGAGCATTGCTGGATCAAACCAAAGGCCTGTCTTGTCCAGATTCCTGTATCTCAGTGGTTCTCAATCTTCCTAATGCCATGACCCCTTTATAAGTTCCACATGTTGTGGGGACCCCCAACCATAAAATTATTTTCCTTGCTACTTTATAACTGTAATTTTGCTACTGTTATGAATCATAATGTAAATATCCGATATGCAGGATTATTTTCATTGTTACAAATGAAATGCGTGCTCTGTGCACACATTGAACACAATGGGATTTATTTCAGAGTAGGCATGCATAGGATTGGGCCCTGAGGCTGCAATGTTATCCATATTTACATGGGAGTAAAGGCCACCCTGACTATAATGGGATTTATTTCAGTAGGCATGCATAGGATTGGGCCCTGAGGCTGCAATCCTATCCACATATACACGGGAGTAAAGGCCCCCCTAACTATAATTGGATTTTTTTCAGAATAGTCATGCATAGGATTGGGCCATAAGGCTGAAATCCTATCCACATTTACGTGGGAGTAGAGGCCATCCTGATTATAATGGGATTTATTTCAGAGTAGACATGCATAGGATTGGGCCCTGAGGCTGTCAGTTAGCCCCAGTATGTGTGCAGCTACAGCTGGAAGTCTGGCAAGCCTGACCTGGCCCCCTGCACCAGGAGTCTTTCGGTGACCCCCAGGAAAGCTCTAGGTGACCCCCAAAGGCATCCCGACCCCCACTTTGAGAAACACTGCTGTATCTCACAGTGGTGCACCAGAGGAAGCACACAAGACAACAAGAGACCTGCATTTTGGTGCCTTCCCCTGCATTTGAAGGTTGCCCACTTCTAACATCAGGAGACTTTCATGCAATTTCATACAAAAATGTGGAACTCTATGGAACTCTTTGCCATAGGACCTGGTGGTAGCATCTAGCCTAGATGTCTTCCAAAGGGGATTGGGTGGATTTCTGGAGAAAAAGTCAGTAACAAGTCCCAAGCTGTGATGGGTATGTATGTGAGTGTGTGCATCCTTTGTGCTTTGGAAGCAGGCTATCTCAGAACACCAGGTACTAGAGAATGGTACCAATTGCAGGTCTCTTGATGTCTCGTCTGCTCCCTAATGCAGGTGCTGAACCATTGTGAGATCCAGGACACTGGACTAGATGGATCTTTGGTCTGATCCAGCAGGGTTTCATAACATCCCCAGCAGAGGCAGAGCTATCTCAACCAATATGGGCTGAATGATTCTCCCTAGATCAGCTCTCCCCCACCTTGCCTGGTTTGGATTAAATAAGAACAATGTGTTGTGTGTGCTCAAATGTTACCTTTGATTCCATCTATTTCAAACAAGGCACACACGGCCTCTGCACCCTGGTCAGACCGAATTAAATGCCCCGTAACAAGCCGCAGCCTATCTGACCTTCAAAATGGGACCCTTGCCAGGTGGAACCCGCGGAGATGCTTTCAGTGCCTGCGAGCTGAGGAGCAGATAAGGTTCAGAGTTATTCTTAGAACATTTTCTAACGTCTTTTCATATATATTTTTTTCACTATTTTTTAAAAAAATTATATAAATATATCATTCTATCTCTGCTTCTTTTTCCTTCTAAGGGCACTTTAATCTCATGTACCCTGCTGATGTTTTGAACCTTTTGATGAGATCCCTTAAAACTAGGCTGAAGGGAGAATTTTGAGTGAATGCGCATATTTTCCCCTGGCTAATCAGAGGCAGCAGATGTGCTCCGATGTCTTTCATATCATCCCATTGATGTTAGATTGGCAACAAGATGTAATTTGATGTGAATGGAAGAACAGAGGAGCATATTAGATCCAGCTTTTGCACAGACTAGGGACAACATGGCATTTTTTCCCTCTGTGCAAGGGTGGGGCCATTTGTAGATGTCGTCACATTCAGATCTATCTACAGCCATGTGTGTGTGTGTGACATTGCAGGTTTAATCAGGTAGAGCTAGGAAAGATCCACCATTTGAACCATGGATGGCTACAGGATGGTCCTCCATATCTGGGTGATTGGAGCCTATGGTTTCGATTCAGCCATAGGTTCTAAGATGGCTCAAAAGATGAGGAGGGCCTCCCTATATTTCCTATCTTCCCACAGCCTCTTACCAGTGTTGTATTTGTTGTACCAATTTGAAGTAACTGGTGATGACATCAGCAGCAGTTACTTCCAGTTGTATTTCCAGTAGGCAGACCACAGTACAGCATAGTACAGTGGTACGTAGTACATAGAGGGACAAATGTGGAGAATGCATAGGATTCCCAAGAACACTTGGAAATATCCTTCAAATAGAGAAGGCATCTAACACAGTGTTTCTCAACCAGTGGTACTCATACTTCTCAGCCGGTGATACATGTGGGACCCCCATTACCTGGCAGCGAAACCAGCAAAACAGTGAGACTGGCAGAATAAGGAGGCTCAGCTTAGTGGGCAAAACTCCATTTTGTGCTTTTCACTCATTTAAAAAAGTCCTGCTCATCCTCCTTGAGCCTCTTAACCAGTGATGATTATGTCCTGTCTGGCCTCCCAATCCAGAAGTAATTGGCAAGGACATTATCAGTTACTTCTGATGGTACTCCCAGTAGGTGGGCAATGCACGGTGGTACAGCGGGAGACAGATATACTGATTACATATATAGTAGACTAGCCCCAGAGACTCTTAGCATCTAAGGTGGCATGCCAAATGCCACCCACTTACCTGGCAGTGGGCTTTCCGCTTGGAGAGGAAAAGTGCTACTTTCCCTTTTCAAAAATGCTATATTTTAATGAGACTCAGAGATATCAGAAACAAGCACACAAACATTTGTTCTCAGCTGGAGAGGGCAACATCTGGGTCCTGCATCTACCCTTGCAGCACGACACTGAGTAAATGTTAAATCATATCAGCACTAGAGGGTGGAAAATTATGTCTCATGCTCACCTTGGTGGATGCATTAGATCGTTCCCACCCTGGTGCGCACCCCAGTTTCCATTTGAAGTGGCAATGAGGGCGTTGGTGATTTACTTGTGTCACTCTGTTCTTTTGGAAGTGCCAATCCTAGAAGCGTCTGGAAGTGATAATTACGTTGTCGAAAACACAAATTAGAGCTGCCACTCGTCTCCAGCTTCTTTTCCATGGCCTTAGGATCAAAAGCAGGGAGAATGTGTCACAGTGGTTTGTGCTGAGACCTTGGGGCTGCTGGAGTCTCTGGCAAACAGGCTGCTGGGAGGAGGCCATTCAGTGTGGGGAATGAGGCTGAGAGCCTTGTTCCTGCTCTTGGGGTTACCTATATAGAACTGCACAAGCTTCTTCGCTGACCTTGGCCAAGTGCTGATGTGGAATGATTGCCTCCCATGGCTTTCTCTTGCTCCTGCTAAGGAACAAGAAGTAAGAACATAACCTTTAAAGAGCAATGCTGGATCAGGCCAAAACCCATTTTGGCTAGCTTCTTGGATCTCTCAATGGCCCATCCTGTGGCAAGGAGTTCCGCAGACTGATTACATTGGGAGACTCTTGCTGGATCAGGCCAAAGATCCATCTATTCCAGCTTTCCTAGGTCTCACAGTGGCCTATCCTGTGGCAAGGAGTTCCACAGACTGATTACATATGGAGAACCCCACAGGATCACACCAAGGGCCTCCCTAGTCCAGCTTCCTTTATCTCATAGTGGCCAAGCAGATGCCGCATGGAGAACACCAGACCATATAAGACCTGTCTTCTAGTGCCTGTCCTTTCAGCCGGCATCCTGAAGTCAACTATTTCTTAAACCAGGAGGTTGCACATACCTAACATGGCTCGTAACCCATGATGGACTTTTCCTCCAGAAATTTATCCAGTTACCTTTTAAAGGCATCTTGGCCAGACAGCATCATCACATCCTGTGGCAAGGAGTTCCAAATGACTAATTATTTGCTGAGTAAATAATTTTTTTTTTGCCTGTGCTAACTCTCTTGAGTTAGCAACTCAAGCTATACTATCAACACAAGCAACAAACCTATCCACACTTTCCTGGGAGTAAGCGAGCCCCATTGACTATACTGGGACTTACTTCTGAGTTCACATGCATAGGTTTGGACTCTCCATTTCAGTGGATTTTTGGTGTGGTGTGAGACATAAAGATGTTTTTACTCTTGCTCTCCATCTGTATGTAAGACAGCTTCCAACTGAGTCTTGCCATCAGTCTACCCATCTCAGCATCTCTTGCTGGATCTTCAAGCAAAGGCTTGACAGGCACCTGTTCGAGATTCTCTAGTCTATGAGATGCTCTAGGTTGGGGGTCAGTTTAGATGACCCTTGTAACTCTGTGATTCTGTGGTTTTGTTATCATGTTTGGGCAGAGGCTTTCTGAACCAAATACAGCCCTTTAACCACAAACTAATATACCCCCAAATCCAGAGTAACTACGGGAGCACATAAGAGACTTTATGTGCATCCGTAGTTTCTGCACCACCTAGTGAAAACCTATGGGAAATTCATATTGGAATCCAGAGTAAGTTGTTCTTACACCAGAGCAAGGACTCCCCGTAGTTACTCTGGATTTTGCCCATAGTCTTCCAAATGGACTTTGGGAAATGCTAAGACCCATTAGCTATTAATTAGCTATTAATTTTTTCATTTTCTTGTAAACCACTTTGTGAACTTTTCAGTTGAAAAGCGGTATATAAATACTGTAGATGTAAATACTGTAGATGTAGATCTGGAAATATTTGCTCAACCTCTGCAAAAGCAACAGCAGAAGTTTTTTTGAAAGAGGAGACGTGTGGCCCTTTGTCCAGCCACCTTCATTGGCACTCATCACTGTATTTCCACAGTCTATCCCAAAGCACAGCATCTCTGCAGATCATGAATGGTTTTTAATGGTCCTAAAGAGTCTTCCCAGCCACACTCCAAATCAGCAAAAATTACAAGTGATCTGGATATCTTTGATTTGTAAGAGTAAAATAGCATCTCTTTTATAGCAAATCCTTAGCACTGCTCATTTCAAGAATTTTGTTTCATTGGTGCTGCTCCTTTTGGGACCATTTTCTTTCTTCTTCATCTGCAGTCTTGTCTGATTGGCCTCCCAATATTATGTTCCTGTTGTCAGATGCTGTATCTGACCTGATTCCTGAAATGCATATATTTCGTCAGTAGCTTATTTAGTTTTTATTTTTAGAACTGAGTATGTGTTGGGTAAGAAATTATAACAGAGTCTGAATTATGTGTACACATTGTGTTCTCTCTCTCTATCTATCTATCTATCCCTCAATCTTAAACAATAAGTTTTGTGTTTTATAGTTTATAGATACAGTATACCTTGAATAACCTTTGGGGTGAAAGATGGGGTAAAAATCAATCAATCAATCAATCAATCAATCAATCATCTGCCTGCCTGCCTGATCTATCTGTTTGTCTGTTTAATGTACCTTCCAACCAATCAGCCTATCTATCTATCTATCTATCTATCTATCTATCTATCTATCTATCTATCTATCTATCTATCTATCTATCTATCTATCTATCTATCTCTCTCTCTCTCTCTCTCTCTCTCTCTCTCTCTCTCTCTCTCTCTCTCTCTCTCTATCTCTATCTCTATCTATCTATATTCCCTGCTATAGGCAGGGGGTTGGACTAGGTGACCTACTGGATCGCTTCCAACTCTATGATTCTATCTATCTGGACCTCTTTGATGCTGGTGTTATTGAGCACTGGGAAGCTGTCCCTGTGCAGCCAAAGTAGAGCTCTATTTACTCCCCCTCCAAAATTAGAGGGAACATTGATGCTGATTGCAAGAGATGGACCCACAGTGATGTCCCCTGGCCATGTGGTTGTGTTATTCAGTGCGTACCTGCCGGGTGTCATCATGCCATGCTGTTGGCTCTGCACATGAAGTGTGCCTAACGGGCCTCATAAATCCACATTGAGTTTGACGTCCCCTAGGGAATGCGCAGCCCTGTCGGTAACAAGGTTAGATGCGCAAACCTAAAAACAACCATTTATGGCATTACAAGAGCTTCAAAGAAAAATGCATCCTTTGGGAGTTCAACCACTACAAAAGCATGCATATTTAAAGAAATGCTCTTGGAAGGCAACGACGGAGGCTGTATGTTTTGGGCTCACCCTCTACCCTTTTAGCGTTGTATAAAAGTGTTAAAATGTTGTAAAAAGTGTAAAATAAGTGTAAAAGTTGTAAAAATTCTTCCAAAATATATTGACTGTATTTAGTTTAGACTGCCAAGTATAAAATAGAAATGGATGGCCACATTCTGCTTCCCATAAAATATGTCATCAAATTAGCCATCATCAGATTTAGTGGGCTGGAGTCGCCCTCTAGCTTCTTATCACTACAGAGAGTCACGACCCTGCCGTTGGGTTGCCAAAAAAAAGAAGGGTGCCTGGAAGAGGGTGAACTAGCAAAAGTGCCTTCAGCCATTGTGCTGTGATCCCAGCTGCCAGAGTGAACATTGGTAGCTCAAAGGAAATTTCAAGGCAAGGAACATGATAGGGAGGGGAAGAGAGGCCAGGACAGATTTAAAAGATAAAGCTGTATTGGGGCAAACAAAAAATTGTACAGATGGACATTTGTGGGGGGGATTGAAATTATTATTTTCTTCTGAAAATCATTATTATTTTTTTCCAGAGATGGAGTTCCGTGACACTCCCCATATCTTGTGCACTGGCTACCAAGCCGACCTGCGTGCCGTCTCCCAGCACGGCTATCCGATCGAAATGGGCTCGGATGTGGATACTGAGACAGAAGGAGGTGCCTCACCCGACCGAGCCTTGAGGATGTGGATGAGCGGGATGAAATCGGAGCACAGCTCCTGTTTGTCAAGCCGGGCCAACTCGGCATTGTCCCTCACCGACACTGACCACGAAAGGAAATCAGATGGAGAGAACGGTAATAAAGCAAATGGGGTGACACTTCTCAACTGACATGGGATTGTTTCAAATTTTCCCCCTTTATGGTCAGGGATATATTTATCTCTGCCAGTTTGTGCCAGTGGCTGCATTCCTAACTCCCAGTTAGGCCAGCATAAGTTCTGGTACAAGACCTGTACTGGCCTGGGAGTGTTGTGAATGTGCTATAAGGCACTTTGTCACTTTTGGGGGGAGGGGAGGGAAGTACACAGACATGCTCCATCCTTCCCACACCACCATGAGGATGGGGAGCGAGTTATTTATTGAGGTCTGAGATCAAATTGAGTGAGTTGTGACATCCTAAATTGATTAGGATTGCACCATGCATATGTACAGTAGGCCCTCAGAAAATTCCAGAACCCCTCACAGTTACCAAATTCTGCAGATAATAAAATCAGCATGGGGCCTGCCCCACATCTGCAACTATTCAAATCCATTGATGCTGAGCCTGTGGATCTTGCCCACTGTACATGTTCATTACAAAACAAGTGCCTGAACAAAAGGTATGGGATGAATTCAGTTCTGTGTATGTGAATTTTCTTGTCCTTTCCGTGGAGGACAGGAGCTAAGCCAAATTGATTTTCATTCCATATACGGTGGAAAGAGAGGGATGAATGGCCAAAGCAGTGTCTTGATGAATAAAATATCAAAAGGAAACGGTCAAAAGAACCAGATTACTTTGGAGTGTCGACATTAATAATCTCCGGATGCAGAGGATACTGTGCGCAGGTGCACTCATCTCTGTGATGTGTGTCCTTCCAACAGTTGCTGTCATGTGTTTCGGCAGAGACACCACGGAGGTCATACGTGAAGCTGGAAGTGTAATTTTAAACATTTGCCCTTGTGCATAGTCAATAACAATCTCTCACAGGCAGTTAGAGTCACAAAGCCAGTTTGTAAGACTTCTCCATCAAAGGAGATGCAGTTTGGATGGACACCCGGCTGGAGAGGGTGTGTGCCTGGATATACAGGGGAGTTGGCCCTGGGTGCCACCAGGCCTATCAATGCCTCTGATTGGAAGCCAGCCATGATTGTAGCAAATGGGCTGCTGGCCGTATATTACGAGTGTATTTGTCGCTTAATCTGACTGTGCTAGAGAAGAAAGGAGCATTGTGGCAACACAAGGACTTAAAAAAAACTTATTGCGTCCTTTGATTTTTTTTTTTCGTTTGTTGGGTCTCGTGAGGCTCTGCCTCCCTCCTTCCCTGACGCCACTGCTTCTGAATCTGGTAGATTCTGTATACCAGCAGCAAGCAGCAACATGTTCACTTTTCTGTTTGTACTTTCTTTGTGGTTTGTTTGTGATGGCAATTTTTGTTATGCTACTTACAGCGAAATAGGAAACTGAGCCATTTTCTCCTGAGTTTGGTATTGCCTCCTTTCAGTATAATGTTTCGCTATTGATGATTGCATTGATTATTTTTTTATTATTATTTTCATCCCAGCCTTTCTTCCAACCTGAAACTCTAATTTCCTCTGAAATGTGTATCCAGATGCTTTTGTCTGGATAGATATAATCTGATTCCTGCTGCATGGATTTCTCCATAAGATCTAATATGCCAAAGTGCTTGAGAGTCCCTTCTGCTTTTTTATTGCCCATCTCTTCCCCCCTCATGTGTTGTCTGATTGCTGCACTACCATTCTGATATTTTTTATTGAATCATTTTAGGGTGTAATTTATTCCAGATCTTTAGTACCCCTCATCTGTGTCTAAAGTGGCCTGCATAGTTTCAATCACCCATTTTTGTTTATCTCTTTCTTTTCCGTCAATCTCCCTTCCAAAAAATAAAAAAATAAAAAATTCCATCTCCGTTAAATCATGCACTATCCTATTTCCTTCCACTACAGACAAGAAACAGCATATCATTTGCGGCCCTTTAAATCTCCAGCCTCGTCTCTCCACCCAATTTTCCTGCCCGGATCGTCGAACAGGGCTTCGCCACAGTGTAAAGATTAAATGCCCTATTTAAAAATAAAAAGGGCTATCTTGCGAACCTATTAAAATGACAGGATTGTAAGCCAAATGGAATAGGTACGTTTCGGCGACATTGCATTTTACTGCCCTGTAGTGCGCAGCAAACACACTGAAGGATGCTCAAGGGGAATGCTAAGTCATATAATGTCCCATGAACTATGGCAGGGTGGGCTTCTGACAACATAGAGCCACAACTGTCTAGGAAGTTTGTTCTTTCCTGATAAGATACACAGATCAAGCACAGTATATAAAACAGGATATCTTTCAGTGCGCCTTGAGCAGTGTTGGTGCTGCTACCTCATCTATATAGGCCAACATCTGTGGTCAAATGAATTATTATTTTATTTCCTGCTGCATCTTCCTAAGAGTCCAGATTGAAATCCATCAGACACGTTTATTGTTGCGTATAGGAACCAGCAAGGGTTGTCCAGGCCTCTGGATTTCATCTGAAATTATAGGAGTTGAGCCATATTGTCAGGGTTTCCAGGAAAAGGAGTAGGGTTGTGCTGCTTTCCTGGACCTCAAAATGTTCTTGAAAGCTTCTAGAAGGCCATAGAGAGGCAATTCTGGTTTGGGGAAACTGAATCTCAGCAAATGCCAAGACATGTCCTGGACCACTTTGTCAATAAATGATGGGAAGCTGGAGAACACACCTGTTTTATAGTAAGTGCTTTGTGTTAAAACATTTGTGTCTGTGTCTGTGTGTGTGTGTGTGGTCCTTCTCACCAGGGTGCTGATTTCTCCTGGTTTCCCACTCCAGTGTGAATAAAGATTCTCCAGATCTTCATTGAACATTAGTTCCTGTTCTACCCCATTCCCCTCTCCTAACTACATCCATATCTCCACCTAATAGAATTTCACCTTCAGCAAATGCAATCAACCTTTCTGATAGTTTCTCATAAAATACTTTCTTTGTTCTGTATTCAGGCCGTACATCCGGGTAGATTTATGTTCTGGGATCTATATGTTACTTTCAATTGAATAAATCTTCCTTCTTCTATGTGCCATTTCATCTATCACATCTTTTTCTATTTCTTTTTTAATTATATTGTTCCCCCTTTGTATTTTAAGGAGCCTCCTGCTATGTGTAACTTTCCTACCTACTTGCCTGTTAATGCACACATTTACATTTGTGGTGGAATATTTTAGACACTATTATTTTCAGTCCTATTGTTGACTCCCTTTTGTGTTTATGGAATGAATGTTTTTCTACTCCTCCTACAAAATTCATGTGTTCAAGAAGATGAAATTTCTGGAAATTATTTAGATTTGACGTTTGCACTGGTTTGTTTGTGTGTAAGGAAAATATGAGACAGTACCTTTTAAATTGAATGTCTTCATGGATAACAACTGAGTGAAGTTAACCATTCACCCATCCATTCACGAACACACACAAACATATAGTATAGTATATATAGTATAGTGTATAGTATAGTATAGTGGGTTGTGGGCTGTGGGTGGCACAAGTGGTTAAGATGCTGTGCCTGTTAACCAGCAGGCCAGGGTTCGAGACCCGGGTCGGCCCCACAAGACAGGGTAAGCTCCTGTCCTTAGCCCAGCTCTGCGACACAGCTGGATCCAATCGTATTGGCTCTGCCTTTCCATTGAACTAATTCAGTGGCGTGGAGAGGGGGGATTTGCTGCTTGGGTAACAGCCTGTCCTCCATAACAATCCAACCCTGGCTTTTGTGCTTCACATGCAGCATATGCAGCGCCAAGCACGATAACATAGTCTTTCAAGACTGACGGAGGCCTGCTTTTTTTAGTATAGTATAGTACAGACACAGGTGGGCACTAGGGGGATCGCCCCGGCTCGCCAGAGCCGGTTCTTTAAATTTTGGGGCGATGGCGAGCCGGCTGTGAAGCGGGAAGGGGAAAAAGCAAGGGACCTTTTTGGAGGGGGTTTGTTGGGGGGCAGTGCGGGCTCTTTAGAGCCAGTTCTGGGGTGTGGGAGGGTCACTGGGGGCAGTTGTGGGTAGCCATGGCTGACCGCTACTGAGAAATTAAAAAAAATTACTGTGCATGACAACGCAGCTAATTAGTTCCCTGGGAGAGTCCTGGAGAGGCCCCGCGTAGGTGGGACCTCAATTGAACTCTTCCAGACTTTCACTTGCTAGAAGAGTTCAATTGAGGTCCCGCCTACACAGGGACTCTCTAGGACTCTCGGAGGCTACTAATTAGCTGCGTTGTCATGTGCAGTAATTTTTTTTTAATTTCTCAGTAGCGGTCAGCCGTGGCTACTGCTACTGAGAGTAGGAAGCCCCCAGTGACCCCCCAACCCCCGGAACTGCCTCTGAACAGCCCCCCCTGCGCACAACTGCCCCCAGTGACCCCCCAACCCCCACAATGCCTGACACTGCAGCCTGAGAGCCCAACCTGACTACTCAGAAGTAAGTCCCATGACAGGCAATGGGACTTACTCCCAGGAAAGTGGCTGGCTCTGCAGCCTCAGAGCCCAATCCTGACTACTCAGAAGTAAGTCCCATGACATGCAATGGAACTTACTCCCAGGAAAGTGGCCAGCTCTGCAGCCTAAAGACCAACCTGACTACTTAGAAGTAAGTAATTTATTTATTTAATTTTTTTAAAATTTTTAATTAAAAACCTCCCTGGCCCCTCCCTCTGACCCTGGCCCCTCCCCATGATCCTGGCCCAGCCCCCTGACCCAGCCTGGCCCCGCCCACTTCTGGAGAAACGGTTCTTTACCCAGGCTGGGCCCACCACTGAGTACAGACCGACATATATTGGAAGGGTCAAGGGAGTCAAATGGTCATAGGTGTCATATAGTATAGTATAGTATTGTATAATATACCCCCAAATCCAGAGTAACTATGGGAGCACGTAAGAGACTTTATGTGCACCCGTAGTTACTGCATCACCTAGTGAAAACCTATGGGAAATTCATATTGGAATTCAGAGTTCTTACACCAGAGCAAGGACTCCCTGTAGTTACTCTGGATTTTGCCCATAGTATAGTATAGTACAGACTGGCACACACTGGAAGGGATAAGGTGGTCAAGTTCTCCTGGTGTCATGGCTGTGGGGGTTCTGCCACCATCCTCACCCATGTATGGAGGTTCAAGGAGGCCACACACAGCTTTCCAAGGCTTCCAGATGACTATTTCAACATCACTTCTGGTTGTTGGACAGAAATTGCAAGTACTATTTTAAGTCCCTTAGAAGACCTTCTTAGAACTGGCCCTCCGTCACTAATGACAGAGGACAGCAAAGTTGGGTTTTTTTGTTTCCTTAAACTTTCCAGCCTCCCTTTTGTATCATACCATTGTTGTCTGTGACAAGGTAAAGATAACCACCAGCCTCCGCTCACTAAATGTAATTTGATTAACATTTAATATGAAACGCAGGCCAAATATGATGACATTTGATAAATCTACACCCTTGAATTAATGTTTTGACTTTTATCTCAGATGCCAGTTCATACCTTATCTCTGCTAATCTGAAGACTCCTCGGGGGATTAGCTCAAAATGTGTTCTTGGGTCACCTTCACCAGCACGATCAACTGATAATAAGCTGTGGTAGAAATTCGCAGCTAACTGAAGTTACAATGCAGTAGGAAAGCATTGATAACTGACACCGTTGAACTTAGACCTCATACCCCTCATACCCAAATGATCTCTGATGTTTTCAGTGTCTTCTCCCAAGCTCATCACTGATAATGTCAAGTGTCTTTTACAGTACATTTCGTACTTGGTTACCTTTTAAAATGTGTTGTTCTTCTGTTGCCCTGTTGGGAATTATCATAGAATCATAAAGTTGGAAGAAACCCAATGGGTCATCTACTCCAACCCCCTGCCTGTAGCAGGAAATCCTTGTCTTGTACGGACCCGGGTCTCGAACCCTGGCCTGCTGGTTAACAGGCACAGTGTCTTAACCACTTGTGCCTCCAGAGGGTCTATATTCAAGGAATGGAACAACTGACTGCATGTTTATATGTGCAAAAAGGCAATTGTCATATGAAAAAGAGCCTTGTTAGGTGATCTAGCATTCTAGAACCAGGAGCTTGCATATTTATTTACATACTTTACTTACTTATTAGGCTTGTACTCTGCCTTTCTCCACAAAGGGCACTCAAGGTATAGGTATATACCTATATATACTTATACCTATTGCATTTTCCTATACCTATTGCATATACCTATTATGGTTTGTAATTTGGGTGGACCTTTCCTCCATGGATCCCCTTTTGAATTCCCATGATGGTTCCAATTTTTTTGAATTTTCTAATTCCAAGGTTGGGACCCACTGTGGTAGTTGGACAGAAGCATATTGGAAAGTTTGTCTCCAGGCCAAGTAAGAAAGGGACAAGATGAGGACTCCGGAAACGATCAATATGCATCCATGTAGTTAGTGCATTATTAAGCCACCCTTCAGTACCAGTCTCCAAGCATGGTGTTCACTTTAGAATAATACCAGTGAAATCTCAATGCAAGCAGCAGCTGTCTGGTCGCTGAAGCCAAAGATCAAATACTGAACTTGGATGCCTAGAGAATAGTAAACAGTCTGGCAGCAGACAGTGGGAAGTCTTGTGATTCACTGCAGTGCTAAAATGAGGATTTGATTGTTGTTGTTGTTGTTGTTTGCCAGATTGTGGGATGGCTGCCTAGATTCTGACAGCACTCTGGGGTAGACTGATTTTTCTTAGGACTTTGTGAAAGTCAGTATTGCTGGGAAGGGCACTTGTACTGAGAGGGTGAGACCCAATGTGCTCGTCTAATCTAGAGCAAGCGTGCACTCTGCTGATAGCCCAGCAGACTCACTCACTCACTCACTCACCACTCACTCACTCACTTTGGCTGCAGTTCTAACCCCCAAGTTAGGCTGTCCTAAGCCCCAGCTTAAGTCCTGTGGTTGTCACAAAAGACAATTGTGTGCCGTTCCTAGGTTAGGCCAGGGCACTTGCCTCCATACATCAGCATGGGAATGAGAAGACCGATGAGTTGTGCCTGCCTAGCTTAGGATTGCAGCCTCTCTCTCTCTCTCTCTCTCACACACACACACACACAGAGAGAGAGAGAGAGAGAGAGAGACAGACAGAGAGAGAGAGAGAGAGAGAAATACACAAACACACACACACACACAGAGAGAGAGAGAGGTGTCCAGGATAGTGATGAGAGAAACATTGTGATGTCATGTGCATTATGACGTCACTTGTGGTTATTTTCTCAGAGTTGAGGGTTTCTTCTTAAGACTGGAAGGCCTCCATGCTTACTTCTATGAGTATGCTTTAAAAAGAATTAAAATCCTTACAACAACCCTTTGTATTGGTAGACAACCATCTAAAAATAGCCTAATTTGCATACATTATAATTGCTGGACAATAAATCCAGTTGGTCACCTAACGGTTACACTGGAAAAATGAGGCTAATCAGTGAGTTGATAAGTGGTATATAAATACTGTTGATTAATAGATGGATGGATGAGTTTCAAGGCAGCAAGAATTTGAATCCCAGGAAATAGGATTCCCTTTTCCTAGCTGAAAGCTCTGACCTTTACACCAAAGTAGTGTAAATGGTGGACTTTGAGAAATGGTGAACTTTTGGGCTAATGTTTAAAGAGCAGTCCCTCAGTTTAATGAATGGGTGTCAAACGTGTTTAATATAGAAGTCCAAATAATATTTGTGGCACCTGCTGAGTGACATCATTAAATAGATTATGGGTGGAAATCAGCACGGAAGAGAAAAATGTGCAAATTTTGTTTGTATTTTCAAAGAATCTTGAAAGGAATTTGGGATAGGGTCATTAATAGGGGGATTTGAGCCCCCTTCCAACAGCATGATGTGTCTTAAAAAAACTGATGCTATATCTTGTCAATTTCAGCCCCTTGCCGGTGTGCCAGGAGATGAGCAAGTTTGAAAATCACTGTGTTAGGTATTGGTTTAATTATTGTTAGTGGAATTGTTAGGTATTGGTTCCAACTCGCAGTTTTCTGCAAGACAATCTATAGGTTACTGCAACCATGAAAAGGCTCGCATCACAAATTGCGCATAAAGTCCCTAAGAAATAATTCTTGGTGTCTGGAGTACTTGAAGAGGGTAATGAAGAGTCAATTGGGTGTACTTTACAGGTCCTGGAGGATGTGAGAGAGCATAAGGTTCAGATGGATTCTTGTACAGGATTATGCCAGTTGAATGTTCCCAGATGACAAGGGAGGCTGCGACAGCAGAGAGGATATGGAAATCAATAGCTAGTGGCAGTCATTTGAGTTTGAATACTATGTTGGATCTGAAATAGTTGGATTGCTGAAAACAGGAACTTGTGCTGATGCAAAGGGGGGCACTGATCCTATTGATCTCTGGGCATTGATACTATTGTGCCAGCCCCAAAGAACAGAACATCCTTTGAGACACTTCTTGGAAGAGGCATCTCATTTCATTTCTTCCCAAACATATTGGAAGCTGGCAGCCTAAGCATCAGGGGAGGCAGGATTTGAGCAGTGGTTCTATCACGCTTCAGAGAACGGCGAGTGGCAGATGAGGGAGCAAGGGATGGATGTAATAGGGAGCCTCCGGTGACCTGTCTGAGATGTGATCCACACTCTGAAAATCAATAGTCCAGATGTGAGTGCCTCTGGCTGTCTGGTGCCCCCTTGATCATCCTCTTGGCAGCACCAAGGAGCTGAATGTTAAGATTTCTTCCACTTGTCAATGTCTGGGCAAGAGGGTTTCATAGAAGTAGAACAGTTTAAAAAGTTACTGTTATTAAAGGAACAATGAGGCCATACCAGATTGATTGTGTTTGGTTGTGCTGATGCTAATATTTTAAAGCAGCTAATTTATTAGCAGCACTTAAGTTATGCTTTAAAGCAAATGAGACAGGCCCCTGCCCCTAAGAGCTTAATTTGGATTTGGATGTTTGAATAAATCTGGACAGAATGATTGTATGGGTTTTAGTCAATAAATTATTATTATTATTATTATTATTATTATTATTATTATTATTATTATTATTATATTAATATTGCTCAGAAGGAAGCCACATTGAGTTCAGAGGGACTGTGTATGGGATTGCATGACCCAAATTAGTGAAGTTGCACCATTGTGAAAGTAATTGAAAGTAAGATGAGGAGATGCTCATATGTAGGGCATGGTTTGGGGAAAAACGTATTCATGCCTGTGCAAGAGAGAGAAAGAGGGTGATGCGCAAGTGCCAGGTTTTCATTCAATGGTAGCACTAGCATGGCTGCTATCTGTGGCAGTTGCCGCCCCTTATGTGGGAAGTTTGGAATTCCCATGTAGAAAATATGGGAATTTTTATAATATATATTTTATTACTGTAACTGAGTTTTTGGATGTTTTACTCTATGTCTTTCATAGAAAAAGTTGGGATATAAATAAAGAAAATAAATAAAGCACAGGTGTAGCCTAATTTATATGTGATTTTTTTTCTCAAAGTGAATGAGGTTGACTCTTTAAATTGATAGATAAGCATTCCTTAAGTCTCAACTAGTGTCTTAAAGGCAGCCTGCTTACCATGGCAATGGGGCAGGCAATTAAGCTTGTCTTAGAACAGCGTTTCTCAAAGTGGGGGTCGGGACCCCTTTGGGGGTCGCCTAGAGGTTTCCTGAGGGTCACCTAAAGACCCCTGGTGCAGGAGGCCAGGTCAGGCTTGCCAGACCTCAGGCTGTAGCTATGTGCGCACTGGGGCTGACTGACAGCCTCAGGGCCCAATCCTATGCATGCCTACCCTGAAATAAATCCCATTATAGTCAGGGGGGCCTTTACTCCCATGTAAATGTGGATAGGATTGCAGCCTCAGGGCCCAGTCCTATGCATGCCTACTCTGAAATAAATCCCATTGTGTTCCATGTGTGCATAGAACACACATTTCATTTGTAACAATGAAAATACATCCTGCATATTGGATATTTACATTACGATTCATAACAGTAGCAAAATTACAGTTATAAAGGAGCAATGAAAATAATTTTATGGTTGGGGTCCCCACAACATGAGGAACTTATAAAGGGGTCACAGCGTTAGGAAGATTGAGAACCACTGTCTTAGAAGAACTTTTAGTTTCCTTTCTGTTCAGCTGGAAGGAAGAGCCCCCTCCCTTCCCCAAGTGATAATCACCTGTGAGTTGCTCTGAGCGGAAACTGCTTGCAAATTGCTTCCACATGCTTGTAAATTGCAGGAGTTCAGCTCCATGCAGGGCAGTTCAGCAGACACTTGAAAGGGAATTTGATTCACTGCCTGCCTTGTTACCGTTGTAACTAATTGCCTTAGTATAACGCGAACATACTGGTAGTTAACATGGAGGTACTTGCAACCAAATGTTGCATATGAGGAAGTTCAACCTGTAATGAAAAAATATATACAGTGATGCCTCGTGTAACAAATTTAATTCGTTCTGGAGGCATGTTTGTTACGTGAAACGTTCTTTATGTGAAGCGGATTTTCCCATAGGAAATAATGGAAACTCAGACAATTGGTTCCACAACCCCAAAAAATTCATATAAAAATATTAACTGAGTGTTAAAATGATGACAAAACACTGGAATTGAATTCAAAACATGCATTCAATGTGCATGATCCTATGAAGTCTACTTAGGCTGCAATCCTAAAGACACTTTCCCAGGAGAAAGCCCCATTTAACATAATGGGGCTTCCTTCTAGGCAGACATGGTTAGGAGGCTGCAATGCAAGACACCTTCCAAGTTTCTCCCCACTTTTTCCTTATCTCCATTCTGAGCCTCTCTCTCCCCTCCTCCCTTCTGGCTACCCTGAGCTGCTTCCCTCTTCTCCTCTGCTCTTCTCTCCCTCTGCCCAGCAGACACCCAGCCAGACACCCAGACACCCAGCAGACACCCAGCTGGCAGACACCCAGCAGGAGGAACAGTATGGAAGTGTTGCTTTCACTCTGGGCAGGTGTGCTAGGCAGCCCTGACGCTTTTTAAACAGGCTGCCGGCCAGCGCGTCTGTCCCAACTGCCAACAAATGTGTTCTTTACGTGAAGCACAGTTTGTTATGTGAAGCAGAATCCTAGAGAAATTTTTGTTTGTTACATGAAAAATACTTTACATGAGGCGTTCTTTACATGAGACACCACTGTACAGTGGTACCTCTCATAACAAGCGCCTCACATAACAAGTGTTTCACATAAGTATAAATTTCCAAGAAAACTGGCATCACTTAACAAGTTCCGCTTCACTTAACAAGCAAGCACACTATGGGCACGCATGCTTTGCAGCCTTGACGCTCCGCATGGAGGCTTTTAAAAAGGGCTGCCAGCCAGCACTGCTGCCTCTAATTACCCTAGACTTGAGGGCAGTTACCTGGGATTGCCAGAGGCAGCTGCCCCAGCAGGTAACTGCCCCCCAAGTACCCCCACCAACCACCTTGAACCTCCAGCAGCAGCCCAGGTAAGCCTCCCAGCAAAATGTATTTGATTGCAGCCTCCTAACCATGTCTACTCAGAAGTAAGCTGTTTGTGTTCAGTGGGGCTTGCTTCTAGGAAAGTGTCTTTAGTATTGCAGCCTAAATAGACTTCATAGGATCATGCACATCGAATGCATGTTTGAATTCCATTACAGTGTTTTGTCATCATTTTTACATACAGTTAATATTTGTATATGAATATTTTGGGGTTTGTGGAACCCATCGTCTGAGTTTCCATTGTTTCCAATGGGACAATCTGTTTCACTTAAAGAGCGTTTCACTTAAAGAGCGTTTCACTTAAAGAGCATGCCTCCAGAACGAATTAAACTCTTTATGTGAGGTACCACTGTACTCATCAGAAGCAGTGCATAGCATTCCCCGGTTACTCACCAGAAGCAGTGTCTGCTTCACCACTCACCACTGAGATGTGGTTTGGCATCAACATGTGACATCATCATAGTTTGTTCAGTGGCAGCCACTTCTGTCCATTTGGAGCTTTGGGAAAGATGGAGAGCACATTTGCTGCCAAACATGGCCTCCTCTTGGCTGGGGCTCAAGTAGCATACCAGTCACTACCCAGGGCATGTCACCCAGTATAGACTGCCTACACTCCCAATTGCTACGCTACTGCATTCACGCAAATGGGATCGTCCTCCTGCTTCCCTTGTTCTTTCTTCTTCCATCCCCTACAGGCTTCTTACAGCAGGTACTGTTAACATAATGGCCATTTACTGCTCTTCTGTCTTAAGTGGACAGGATCCAGGCATTAGGTGTTGGGAAATAACAGCACTGACCTGCATGTATCAGAATGGGCAGCAGAATATCTCTCAATGCCCAAGTTCCCATCCAACAGTTGGCTCACCTATTTCTGGTATGTTGTTTCTCTATAAAGCATGCTCAGCACTGCCATAATGCCACATGATCCCATGAACCTCCCTAGCTAGTCAGAGCTGCAGGTGCCAACACATTCTCCCCCACCCCCCGGCATGCAGTACCACGCTGGGCAACCTCCAAACAAGCCCTCAAAGCCCAATCCTGTGGCTATCTACAATCCTAAAATCCCATTTTAATCAATGGAGCTTCTTCCCAGGAAAGTGTGGATAGGATTACAAACTCAACCCATTTAGTAGACCAGCAGTGCACTGAAACAGTTGTTCTGTTTTGGCTGGATGCCATTTTATCAACATCATTGCCCTTTTGAATGAGAAATATCGAAAGGATGTGCAGTTATTCCTACGAGAGGGATTTTTTGCACAGCTGACTGTTCTCCATACTTAAAGTACTGTGTGTGTTGCCTAATAATGCCTCCTGCATTAATATATGCCATTAGTGTGAATTATTTATAAAAGTAGGCATGACCTATAATCGACGAATGACTCCCTGGCCCTTGGAGTAAGTGCTCAAAACATGTCCCCATTGCCCAGAGTGTGATCCGGAGACTGAAATGTGCTGTTTCCAAGCATTACGATTAGGTCGGCTAGCAGGGCGGCACATTAATTCCCACAGCCAAAAATGGATTTAAATGTATTTTCTGCTGCATTTATTGGAAAGAACCCCATTGCTACTCATCAGAGCCATTCCCAATCTCCCTGCCGCTTATTACCCCAAAAATTGCTTCTTGCAAATGTGATCCTTGGAGTAAAATGGAAGTGTGATAAATGTGGGGAATTGGTTGTCAAGTACTACCTGTTGGGTCTAGACCACATCATACATGGGACCTGTTTAGGGACATCTGAGGACTGTGTCCCCAAAAGAGGTCAGGCTCATCCTGAACATGCCCCACTTAATTCTATGCCGCCATGCTACCCCATATCACCTGGGAAGAAATTCAGTTTCCACGAGGCTGACGATGGGAGATACCTTTTTTCCCGTTTCTTTAATTACACCAAACATCTCCAGATTTGGCGTTTAAATGATTTAAGTCATCTGCTGCCTCTGCCAATCTGGATGCGGTAATTATTGCGTGAAGAAAAACACGGTTAAAAATTCATGCTCGCTCTTTGCATCTTTCATTATGCATAGAAACTAAACAGTTTACCGTTTAGATGGCAGAAACGCAGGCCGGCAGCAAATTGCGTGTGCCCGGGGGGTACTTGAAGCATTTTAAAATGGCAACCAGGAGCAACAGCTTGCGAGAGAAAATGCCGGTCCCATCCCAAGCTGCATTAGGTCACAGTAGCGGTGCTGAAATTTTGCACATAAATCCCATTGTTTATGGGCAAAATCTAGAGTAACTAAGGGGAGTCCTTGCTCCGGTGTAAGAACAAATTATTCTGGATACCAATAGGAATTTCCCATAGGTTTTCACTGGGTGGTGCAGTAAGTATGTGAGCACGTAATGTCTCTTACATGCTCCCATAGTTACTCTGGACTTGGGGGTTAGTATCTTCTAAACTGGCCAAATGGCAGTTCTTCCTTGCTCACTTGTCCTACAATCCAGAGTAACTACGGGAGCACGTTAGAGACTTTACGTGCACCCATAGTTACTGCACCACCTAGTGAAAACCTATGGGAAATTCATATTGCATTCCAGAGCAAATTGTTCTTATACTGGAGCAAGGACTCCCCGTAGTTACTCTGGATTGCGCCCTTAGTTTGGGAGAACCAACCAAGGTGGTGCTGGTGCTAGGCTGGTATCAACAACCCTCAATCAGAGAACAGGATCTCTGTAGTGACTGACTTCACGTCTACCATGTAAGCTTCTGTTTCAGTAGTGAAGACAGACACCCAAGCTCTGACATCCATTGCCTTTTCCTTCATTCTCTTCCTGTTGGTTCTGCCTCCACCATTCAACTCTTGAGTCACTACTAGTATTACATAGTGTCATGTGATGAGAAAGATTGTGGTAGACAATCCAACAATTTCATCCAACATATCAGGATGATAAGATCATGGTTGTGTAAATTCCATACTGTTAAATATATGGCATAGAGTCTATATAACCATGGTGTTATCAATCAATCAATCAATCAGTCAGTCAGTCAATTGATCAATCAATCAATCAATCAATCAATCAACTAGACCACTAGTGACTATTTTTCTTCCTTTAGCAGTGGTTTGAATCTATGATTACTTTGGCTCTAAAGTTTGGTGTCTTAAGTACACTGTGGTTCTACCTGTGGAACATCACATGATCTCCAGTTGATACCACAGTCTGTGCATGTATGTACGTGGTATCAACTGGAGATTGTGTGATGTTCCACAGGTAGACCACAGTGTACTTAAGACACCGAACTTTAGAGCCAAAGTAATCATAGATTCAAACCACTGCTAAAGGAAGAGAGAGAGAGAGAGAGAGAGAGAGAGAGAGAGAGAGAGAGAGAGAGCACAAGCACCCTGAATCTGTACTTGGGATGCTTAAACTCAAATTCCAGTTCATCCTCCTAGGTCTTTTAAAAAAATGATGTGGCTTTGAAATGCCACAAAATCAATGTGATTTTGAGTTGCCACAAAAGCAATAATGGAGAAATATTCACAGGCACTTTACATTGTGCAAGTCCCATGCAAATGATTAATTTTATGCACAAGATTTTCTTCCGGAAGTTCATGAAAATGTATAGAAACCAAAACACAAATCCCTTCAATAAACCATCTATCACAATAGAGGTACCTAATCAATATTCATATTGAAGTTTTCCCTATAGGCAAATACATACTTTTTCCTGGAATTAATTAATTTAAATAACTTGCTGAGGATTTTAAATATAAATTAGATCAGTAATGTAGCTCTCTCTCTCACTCACACACACACACACAAATACATGTGTGTGTATAGCACTTTCTTAAGTATGCCTATGTCCTCACATGAACCCTTGCTGTCACTGATAATAGAGCTCATTCAAAGATGACAAAAGGGACCAAATAACACTGTCAGTGATAAACCATCCATGAAAAGGCAGATTAAAGTGGATTTCTTGCACTCCACTCTGTATCGTTATTGCAGAACTTTCTGAATCTTAAATGGCCTTTGCAGGAGTCATTCATATCAGCTACTACCGGAGGGACGAGAGTGACACACACACTCTCATACACGACAATGGCAGCCACTCATTCTGGTTTTTTATTCTCCGTAATCAGGGAAGGATGATCCATGTGTTGAAGAAAACTTTCCAGTTCCTCTGCCAGGTAAATGCAGGGGCATACTTTTGATGGTGTTGTAGTCCACCAAGTCATAGGATTGAAATAGTTTGAGTGCTTGGCAGTTCAAACTGTACCCAAGGATTAGAAGAACTGGTGAAATATCATCATATAATTTATAGAGTGGTTTCTTGAAGTTGTTCAGCTTTACCTTGGAGGTAGTGATGGTGGTTATACTTCAACATTCTTTAATCAAGTGATACTTGCTGTTGTAAGCAACATTATCTATCCATCCATACATCCATCCCCATACATCCATCCCCATACATCCATACATACATCCATCCATCCATCTCTTTCTTGCCTATCCATCTATCCATCTCTTTCTTGCCTATCCATCCATCCATCCATCTCTTTCTTGCCTATCCATCTATCCATCTCTTTCTTGCCTATCTATCTATCCATCTATCCATCTCTTTCTTGCCTATCCATCTATCCATCTCTTTCTTGCCTATCCATCTATCCATCTCTTTCTTGCCTATCCATCCATCCATCCATCTCTTTCTTGCCTATCCATCTATCCATCTCTTTCTTGCCTATCTATCTATCCATCTATCCATCTCTTTCTTGCCTATCCATCTATCCATCTCTTTCTTGCCTATCTATCCATCCATCCATCCATCTCTTTCTTGCCTATCTATCTATCTATCTATCTATCTATCTATCTATCTATCTATCTATCTATCTATCTATCTATCTATCTATCTACCTACCTACCTACCTACCTACCTACCTACCTATCCCCATTGGCCATTAATTTTTTTTTCACTTTCTTGTAAACCGCTTTGTTGAAAAGCAGTCTATAAATACTGTAGTTGGGTAGAAAGATAGTAGATATATTTCTGCTCTGGAGCTGAGTGGTAATGTACTCAAAGTCAACTTCTAGCCATTGCTCTGATAGCTCCATCATCATCCACACAGTAATTTTCAGATGGACAAGATATCATTAAATGTTTTCCTGAGATAATAATCCTTAAATGTACTAATTACACTTGAATCCTTTGACTGGATGATGAATGTGGCGTTTGGAGGAAGATAAAGAACTTGGACATTTTCTTGAAGATCTTGAATTGGAGGTACAGAACCAGCCTGGATAGGCTTCAGTGGAGTTTCTTCATCCTTTTCTAGTTCTGGACTTGGAGCATGCTGACTGGTATAGCGCACTGATTTTTATCTTTGATCTATGTGCTCAGCGTCTACTCCATGATGCCTCTACCCCATTGAAGAATTTTGAGCAAAACCTCCATGTTTTCTTTGTCCCTGATATAAAACTTTATCTTTTCAGTGCTCTGATGTAGACCAAGCACATGGCTAGAGTGCCATGTGCCATGCTCTCTTCTCTGATCACACCTAATTTCATATCCATTGTGATCACTTATTGTGCTTTTATTTCAAAAATATGTAAATCAAAACTGTATAAATCAGTAATTTTCAATCTTTTTCCATCTCATGGCACACTGACCTTATGCGAAAATTGCCAAGGCACACCATCCATTTTTGGGTAATTGACGTTACACACATGCTGGTGAGAGGGTTCAATACTTCAATAAACTTATTGATAATAAATAAATACATTTGCCAAACTCTCACAGCACACCTATGGATCATTCGTAGCACACCATGGCATGCCGTGGCATACTGGTTGAAAATCACTGGTATAAATCAAGATATGCCTGGATTCCACTTGCCTGGTAAATTGGGGCTCTTCATTATTATGTGTCCCTTATATCCCCTTTGAATGTTTGTGGAGATCTCTAGTGTGGTCTCTACACTTTTTCCAGCTCTTCTCCAAATGCCTGAATATTTGCCAACTCATTCACCATCTGGGTATGACTAATGGTGTTTGATATTCGCCATGCAAACCTATTTGACCATGCTTGATAGCTGACATTTAATGGTATTTAGTATCTGTCAGCATCTGATAGGTAATATGCAATGGTATTTGGTATTTGACAAATGACAGCTTATGACATTTCAAATGTGATGACTGCCAAAATCAATCCATCATATTATTTTTTTTCCCCATTTATACACTGGCATGGTAATAAATCTGAATATTTGGAGCACCAAAATCTCCATGTTTTCCTAACACATGCGTTTGTCTTTTGTTGCAATCCTAAAGATGCTTTCCTGGGAGTGAGATCCATTGAACACAATGGGACTTACTTTTGAGTAGACATGGTTAGGATTGCGCTCAAAGTTTGGCTTTCTTATTCCATAGCTCACTGGTCCCCAAACTGTGGGTTGAGACCCATTGGAGAGTCACAACCTGATTTTGGGTGGATCTCCAAAGGGTGATGGAAAAATAACTGATTAAGCCTCGAGGCTATTCAAAACCAGATTCTATAGATGATTACTCTGCAAAGAGTTCAGCTCCTGCAGTTTGCAAGCATGTGTAAATAGGGAGGGATAAATGTTTGAGGGTCTTTTGAGTTTTTTTAGTCTTACAATGTGCTGTGGGTGGCGCAAGTGGTTAAGACACTGTGCCTGTTAACCAGCAGGCCAGGGTTCGAGACCCGGGTCGGCCCCACAAGACAGGGTGAGCTCCTTTCCTTAGCCCAGCTCTGTGACGCCAGCTGGATCCAATTGTATTGGCTCTGCCTTTCCATTGGACTAATTCAGTGGCGTGGAGAGGGGGGATTTGCTGCTTGGGTAACAGCCTATCCTCCATAACAATCCAACCCAGGCTTTCGTGCTTCGTATGCAGCGTATGCAGCGTCAAGCACGATAACATAGTCTCTCAAGACTGACGGAGGCCTGCTTTTTTAGTCTTACAACCTAGTCTCAAATACGGTTTTTCATGAAAACTCCAGAGATTTCCACCCACCCTCCTTTACAACATATACCGTGATTTAATGGCTACATTTTTGGCTTTATGATTTTATTCTGAAATATTTCCAGATCAAGTTTTTTTTCCTCTGAGGGATAAAATGTATTTATATACCCGAAACAGTAAATTTTCAGGAGAAAAAATATGATTAACTGTTCTAAAGAATATCACTACACGGTAGTGTTGGATATTCAGTCCTGTGTGATTCATGTTCCATAAAACTTTATTGTCATCTCAGTCAGATTCTGAGTGCTGTAAGGCAAAAAAGTATGAATATTTGTGTGGTTTGAAAAACAGCATTTGCAGTTGTTTGTGTGCTGTCTTAATTTAGCCACTGAAGGGTCAATATAGCTTCACGAATGGACTGCTTAAAATGCATGAATGCATATGTGAGATCATTTACCTTCCAAAATAGGTTGTTCTTAAAACTCCTTCTGAAATAGTAAACAGAAATGTCAATATCAGTAAAACAAATGCTCACATAGTAGATCCTAGTTATGCGCACCTCACACCCAGCTAGGCAGCATCCTGTAGTATAGGATTGGGGTTGCAAATCCTGTTTAGCTTCACGAGGTGCAGCTCAGGCACAGTTTGCATTTACTGTATCTGTTGATGGGAAATCAAGACAGCAATCGAAATTGGGTATCATGTGTGGTCTCAGTTTGTCAATCAATCAATCAATCAATCAATCAACATATTAAGATCATATAGTATGAGGCTTGATTTGAATGCATTTAGTAAAAATAACTTGCAGTCCAATCTTGTCCATTCACCATGACCCCATCCCAGGTGATATAGAAGAATTAAAATGGTGACCACTGCATCATCTGTTAGGATCACACCTGGGTAAAGGAATATTATTTCAGTTCGGTCACAAATCTGTGGAGCTTTTGCAAGTCTCATTGCAATATGGTGTAATTCTAGGAGTCCTGGGAGGTTCTCTATAAGAACCCTGTTAAGTAGTCACCATCTGCCCCCTGCACCAGTTTGCCCAATGATCCCTCCCATCTCCCCTCTTTGTGGGTCTCGTTTATCATCTCCCTTCTATTTGGGATTTTCACCCATATTTAGGATTGGGTATTCCCCACGCGGGGGCTCCACAAGTTTCTTTTTATTACTGTAAAACTTGACATCCATCAGTCTTGGAAGACTATGGTATTGTGCTCGACAGAAAGGCCTGGGTAGATTAATATGGAGGACAGGCTGCTACCCAAGCAGCAAATCCCCCCTCTCCACGCCACTGAAATAGTCCGACAGAACAGCAGAGACTATACGATTGGATCCAGCTGCGTTGCAGAGCTGGGCTAAGGACAAGAGATCATCCTGTCTTGTGGGGACCTGGATCTTGAACCCTGGCCTTCTTGTTAACAGGCACAGTGTCTTAACCACTTGAGCCACCCACAGCCCTATTAGTGTAAAGGGGTCCCAAAACTGAAATGTTTAGGGCTGCAGAAAAATATGGGAACTAGTATTCACTCTTCCCACCAGTTGTTAAAAATACAGAACAAACTCGGTGCTTAAGACTATGTCCATCTTCCATAAAACAAAACAAAATCTGTAGCCGGTGGATATTTTTTTAAGACTTGAAAGTAGCAGCAGGTGAAGAAAGGGCCTCTGAGATGCGCTTTATAGGCAGAGATGAAAGGCATTAAAATTGATTTCCTGTTGCATAGCTCTGAGAAAGCCTTCATCTTACGAGGAGTTTTATCAATTTTCAGTTACTTTAGTCCTTTTGAGACACTTTTGCTTATATTCTGAGACACCATGTCACGTTAAAAAAAAAAAAACCTAATTCATAAAGAGTCAAGGCGGCAGCTTGGAAGAATATGGGTGCGCACTCGCTGAGCACTTAAGGAGGAGGATTTGGCAGGACAAAACTTGTTCGGCAGGTGAGTCTGTCCAATGGAGTTACCGTATTTCCCTGCTTATATGATGCACTTTTTTTGCCCCAAAAGGGGGGGGGGAATGTCTGTGTGTCTTATAGAGTGATAGGGCCAATCCTGGAGAACCTTACCCCATCATGTCATATGTCGCTGGAGTCGTATTGAAGAGAAAATCCTTCCGTTCAAAAGTTATGGACAAAAAAGTAAAAATAAAAAATATAAAAATAAAAAATACATTTTTGGCAATTTTTTTAAGCGGGTAGGAATTTTGGCTTGGGAGGGTAGTTGCCTTGTGGGGGTAGGAATTTTGGCATTGGGGTTCAGGAATTTTGGGTTTGGCATCTGGTCACTCTGGCACAGTTGCAATCCTAAGCAGCCTTCCCCGGCTTGGATACTTGCTCAAAAGTAGACATGCAGAAGACCTGGTCCCTCCTGCTCCATGCCTGTGCCTCTCTCACTCTTCCCTATCTATTTAGATCCTCTCACCTTTCCCTACCTACCCCCCAAAAGAACCCCCCCCCATCTTACCTGCCTTCCTGGACCATTTGCAATGAGATTTGTGCAAAATGTTGTTGTCTGATCATTTGCAATGAGATTTGTGCAAAAGTCGCAAATCACTGACACCAGAGATGATGAGTTTTTGGGGTTACCAGAAAATTAAAAGAGTGCTTGAAGCTTAAAGTCTTTCCTCATTTGTTAATGACAGTGATAATGGTTCTTAATACCACTGTTGACTTTACATGGTTGAAATATTATTCTGCTATATTTTATTAAATATATTAGTACACCATTTGGTTCAGAATATTGTTTTCTTGTTTTGCTCCTCTAAACTTTGGTGCGTCTCATGGTCCGGTGCATGTAATAAGCTGGGAAAGATGGTAAATCTCTTCTATAGCTTGCATTAGATTAGCAACAGGCAGTGGTGTTATTAGGGGGTGAAGGTGGCACTGGATGATGTATATTGGGAGTAGTGGCACAACTGCTGGTCAATCTTTTTAAAATCTTTGTTTTTTCAAATTATATGATCATGTTATGTGTCATGCAATGTATAATTTCATGCTGAACAGAATGAAACAAACTGCATTTAAATATTTTCTCAAATATTTGTGTCACCGAATTTGATGCACACCCTATTTTAAATGGATTGAAATAAAAGGTTTAATGGCAATTGTAACGCTCGGCTGCAAAGCAGGTGCAAAATTTAACTTTACTGTATACAATAAGTTATATGATAATAATATGACAATGGGTTTATGTTATGATTTTTACCTAATTGAACTAATTTAATGGGTTTATGTTAAATTTTTATTACAATATTAAAACTAAATACTGACCTATACTTATATTCAAAATACTGTATAATCTAATGCACCATTGAATCTAATCCGCACCCAATTTTGAAGTTCAGCTGAAAAGGTGTGTGTTAGATTTGAGTAAATATGGTATATCTATTCTATCAAAGTAACTGGTGAAAAATATGGGGCGTGGGTAATGGAGCATCACCATGCCCACCAGTCACTGCATGGGAGGTGCTGCTTACTGGGCAAGAGACACTCTTTCAAGTGGGTGTTCCTCTTTATTTAGCAGGGGGAGAGTAACTGGCCCTGCACACCCCAGCAATGTCTGTTCTAGTGGCTTCTGCTGGTGTCCTTTTGCACTTTAGATTGTGAGCCCTTTTGGGACAGGCACCCATTAGCTATTAATTAGCTATTAATTTTTTTCATTTTCTTGTAAACCGCTTTGCAAACTTTTCAGTTGAAAAACAGTATGTAAATACTGTAGATGGATGGATGGATGGATGGATGGATGGATGGATGGATGGATGGATGGATGGGTAGGTAGGTAGGTAGGTAGGTGGCTCATCCTGCTGCCAGCAGCACCACGAGGTTTTGCATCACCTGGTGCAGGAGGGCAATGTGCCATACCCATACTTGAATGGATGGGTATAGTTTTATCCCCTTGGAGCCATACTCCTTTATCAAAAGTAGTGATCCATAGAGCTATAGAAATTTTTATTATTTTATAATATCATTACTTCATTTTTCTTTGCCTGTCAATTATCTAATTATAGATCTTGGTATGAAACCAGGCATGCATATGTCCCAATGAAGTTTGGCGCGGTGACAAAGACAAAATCATTAAACAGACATTACTGTAAACTTGTGTTGGCCTGTAGTTTTTGCAGTTAGCAGGGGAGTTGATGCCTGATGAACAATCCAATTAAAACTGGCAACAAAAGACCTAAAATGTCAGCCAAATTGCTTTTTAATAGTCAATGCCGTCGTCGCGATGCATAAACATTATAATCCCCATAGGATCGTAAAGCTGCGTCGTGATGCAATTCTAGAAATGAATAATAATTACAGCATCTTGAGCATCCTTTTAATACTTGTGCTCTCATTAAAAAATATTTTCCTGCCTAGCTTTATATGAAAAAGTATGTTTCCCTGGGTACCTCCTTTTATGTGTTTGTTACTGCGACATTTGGGTTTGATGCTACACGGATATAGGATCCGCCGTACTTTTTAAAAACATGTCTCAAATGAGATTGTTATTTCAAAAAGCTCTAGTCAACTCAACAAATGTTTATTGAAAGGAAGTGGCAATGAGTGGCAACTAGTGGTTTTGTATGTAATGTGGTGTCTGGTAGGTCACTGTGAAATCCTGAAAAATTGGACTACATGGGTCGTGGGCCTGATCCCGCAGAGAGTCCAAGTTCCACTAGCACCCACTAGCTTGAACTTAAAATGTTAGCCATTTTTAGGTAATTCCGTTTTTGGGAAGGGAGGTGTCCAATAATTCCAGCACCAGGGCTGTCCCAAAGTAATGGAATGAATGTTTGGTACTAACTGGAATCTGATTTTTATTTTACTTTTATTCTCCCTCTGCCAACCGGATGAATGTGTTATTGCTTTAGGAATCCTGATTCTCCACTGAGTAGTTGGATGGAGAACATTAATATCTGATTTATCGTAAGTCCATGTATTGTATGCCAAAAGCTAAATAAATAAAACCCCCACTTCAAAGAAAAATGTTTTTTCCCTATTCCTTTGGGGGTTTTATTCTTGAAGGTTCAGAGTGTCTGAAAGCTCTTTTGGTTCAGTAAATACCCAGAAATCACCAGCTTCTTTACAGCTTGCTCCATATTGGTTGCAATCCTAACGATACAGCAGAGGAGGCTTTTGAATGGGATGTCTTTATGCAATAACTGGAAATCTCACAGCAAAATTTGATAGAAAGAACCCCAAGAGGATGATGTTCATACCATTTGGTTGTATTTTTACAATGAAATGTAAAATGAAGACTTTCTTTCTTTTGTTCTTCCGTCCTTCCGTCCTTCCTTCCGTCCTTCCTTTCTTTCTTTCTTTCTTTCTTTCTTTCTTTCTTTCTTTCTTTCTTTCTTTCTTTCTTTCTTTCTTTCTTTCTTTCTTTCTTTTTCTTTCTTTCTTTCTTTCATCCTTCCTTCCTTCCTTCCTTCCTTCCTTCCATCCTTTCTTTCTTTCTTTCTTTCTTTCTTTCTTTCTTTCTTTCTTTCTTTCTTTCTTTCTTTCTTTCTTTCTTTCCCCTTCCAAATATCTCTTTGTGTTTTAAAGCCACATAAATTAAATTAGCGTCTGCTGAGGATGTCTCCTGGAATAATTTATGTGAGATGCCATTGAACTGAGTACATTTGCCCACAAGAATTAAAAGGCAACATTTAATGGCCATGTGAATTTATTGATTTCATAAGGAAAGTAAATCATTGCTTTGATTTTCTTATATTATTACATAGTAAATCTTGATGTCACTATTTATTCTGCACTGGCTCTGTGAAGAATGAACAGCATATGTCTATGTATATGTGTGGGGGAGATCTCTGTTAATCCCCAGAGAAATTCAAGTAAAATTTCTAATAATATATATCTATAATAATGTAACATATCTAAATAATAATGTTACTTCTGGAGATGCATCTGTTCCTTTAAAAGAGAAACAGGAAACATCAATATGAGCTAAATCCACTTTGATTCTTTTGAGGGCTTATTTTAAAGATGTGTTTTAATTAGAGTTTATTAAACCCTCTACTTGTTTTTTTGGGGAGCTGTGAGTGGTGCAAGTGGTTAAGACACTATGCCTGTTAACCAGCAAGCCAGGGTTCGAGACCCGGGTCGGCCCCACAAGACAGGGTGAGCTCCTGTCCTTAGCCCAGCTCTGCGACGCCAGTTGGAGTCAATCGTATTGGCTCTGCCTTTCCATTGGACTAATTCAGTGGCGTGGAGAGGGGGGATTTGCTGCTTGGGTAACAGCCTATCCTCCATAACAATCCAACCCAGGCTTTCGTGCTTCGCATGCAGCGCAGAGCACGATACCATAGTCTTTCAAGACTGAAGGAGGCCTGCTTTGTGTTGAGTCAAATCTATGTATAACAAAATCTTTTTATAAGAAGTTTGGACCTGTAATGCCAAATTCTCTGGTGTCAGTAAAAGAGGGGCATTCCTACAGGTGGGTTTACCCCTCCCCATTAAAAAGAAAAATTTGTAGTGAGCTCAGCTCCCCAGATTTCTGATATCCACCAGTTTACCAAACAAGTGTCATAATGGTAACTAAGGTTAACCTTGAGGGGCATCTTCTATCAGCTGAACGGGGCACAAGTCAGATATGTCCTGGTTCTCCATGGAGGAGGTGTCACTGGTGCTCCTTTTTATGTGTAGACTTCCTTGGAAGGGGCACCCCTCCAGTGCCTCTGGGTTTATATATATAATGGGTTTATACTATGTTTAATTACAGTAAACTGCTAAACTAAATACTGTCCTATACTCATAATCAAAATACTGTATTTACTCAAATCTAATGTGCCATCGAATCTAATGCGCACCTCAATTTTGGAGACAATATTCAGCTGAAAAGGGTGAGCATTACATTCGTATAAATAGGGTATGTGTAAGGCTGCAATCCTATCCACACTTTCCTGGAAGTATGTCCCATTGACTATAATGGGGCTTACTTCAGAGTAGACATGCATAGGATAGGGCTCTGAATCAAGCAAATATTGTAAAGATCCCAAAGATCTCAGAGAAAGGTCAAGAAGTTGGGATTAGGACTGACATTTATGGCTTGGAATTAACAAAAACCTATTAGAAGCATCATATTGTTCTTGTTCCTGAATTTGTCTTTTTTCTGTCTTCACAATTTGTACCTATTTATTTAGTTTAAATAATGAATTTGAAGCTAATTCATATTTTGTAAAAAAAATAGATGGACTTTCAACAGGAATGAATTGGAATTCCTCAACTACTTTGCAGATTAAGTGCAGAATTTTTAAGGTTCATTGCATTTTAATATACTTTTTTTCTTAAATGGGTAATTTCAATAAGGAACAAAACTGACGGTATTATAGTACTGCCTAGAAATGATGAAATTATTTGATTACTTTATTGTTTTGTGGATGCAGAGAGTGACTCAGATTCTTCAAATCTGATATGAAAATGATTCCATTGAAAGCCTGAGCCAGGCTTACAAATAATTTGTGGTTAATTAATTGCAAGCATTGCCAGGAACATCTATTAATTAATTGCTGCTGGAGGGACTCTTGTTTTTTATTATTTCTGTTGTCAGATGGATTTTTTAAAAACTGATTTGAAGCGCTTTGTGTTGATGATCAGCACAAAGTCATGCACAACAGTAACACAAAATGTAATTTAACACACAGGGAGAGAGAGAGAGTCAAGGTGACCATATGTCATTACTGCAAAAAAGAAAAAAGCCCCCCCCCCCCCCCCAACATAGGAAATTCAAGAAAAATATTGGACATAACAAAAAAAGCTAACAAAATTTGGCACTGGCTGGCACTGGTCCAGCATCTACTTGGCACTGGGCACCACCAGGCAACCCTGCCAGACACCAGCAGGTACCCGGCACCTGGCACTAGTGAGCAACACTAGGCAGTAGGCACCAGTAGGCACCAAATTGGTTCTTAATGTGTCCTTACATCACAGAAGGAATAAGCTCCCCGAATTTCATGCTTCTAGGTCCAGGGTTGGAACTGGTTGTTGATCAGTCATCAGTGTTACGTATAGAGACAAAAAACACATTGCACCCCTTTTAACCCCCTTAAGGGGTAATTTCTAAAAATTGGTTCTTAGTGGGTAGTCACACCACGGAAGGAATACTGTCCCTAAATTTCACGTTTCTCATTCCTGCGGTTTTGGTAAGAATGCTTGGTGGTGCCTGGTGATTCCCAGCAGTGTCCAATGCTACCTGGTGGTGCTCAGTAGGGATGCCCAAGGCCCGGTGGTGCCCAGTGCCTGCTGCTGCCTACTGTCCAGTAGTGACTGGTGGTATCCAGTGGAGCCAGCTTCCCAAAGGTGTACCATGGTGCCTGGTAGGGATACCTAGTGGCTAGTAGAGATGCCTGTTACCCAGTGGTGTCTGCTGCCTAGTGGTGCCCTCTGCCTACTGCATAGTGGTGCTTGGTAGGGATTCTGGGTGCACACCAGTGCCCACAACTGCACCTGATACTTTTTGGTGCCCAGTTCCTGTTGGTGCCCAGTGGTGCCCATTGCTCACTGGTGCATGTTGCCTGGTGCACAACATCTGGTACCAGTGCCTACCAATGCCCAGAAATGCCAGCCGGTGCCCAGCTATGCCCAGGGCCAACAATATTCTAGAAATTTTACTCCTGCAATGATGGGTAAATTTGGCTTCTTGCTAATCAGGTGGGGGTAAAACTATAGATCTGCCATGATAAGCTCTTGCATTTCGGAAATAGCCACTGTGCCAGTATTCCTAATGTTTTGACTTTCTCGTTTTTAGATCCTTACTGCCCTTTTGAGTAGCTACCTACATGGCCTTTTGGTGATGGACATGAGACACTTTATTTAGGGCTTATGATTATGGTAGCAGTCATGGGGGTCAGTCTGCAAAGGTTTCACACATGGAGGGGGTCACGCTGATGTAACGTTAGACTCCCACTGTGAGTAAAAATGAGATTGAAGCCGGTTACTGTGGAAAAGGCAAGTCATAAATGAACATTCAGCCCCCAGGGCTCCCAGAGTTTTAGAAAAAGGCTGTAATACTGAAAAATCTTATTACAGGGAAGACTGGTCTATAGGGCTGGGATTATATGAACAATGTGTGTTCATATTCACAATTTATCTCAGTGAATGTTGTTCACCATAATAAAACACAAGAGATTTTCACTCCCATCCTGACTTCCTTCTGTCGCAGAATTGCTCAGCCTGTCTCTCCCCCTCCCCTTGAGTCTCTTGGTCATCAATTTTTTCAAGGGGATCCTTGCAGGGTCTTTTATTGTTGCCTTAAAACATTAGCTGCAGCCTTCGAGAAAGCTTGATCGGATAAAACCATTTTGCTGGTTTTGATTTAACCAGAACACTGTTTATTTTGGTGGTGTCTGTGTTTCTGCCACAGTTATTTTCCTAAATGGGATTTATAGGTGATGAGATCAAGTAGTATGTCTCAGCTGTAACTCCGTGATAGCCAATGATTTATTTCTAGAAAGAAAGAAAGAAAGAAAGAAAGAAAGAAAGAAAGAAAGAAAGAAAGAAAGAAAGAAAGAAAGAAAGAAAGAAAGAATCAATCAATCAATCAATCAATCAATCAATCAATCAGTGAGGAGGGGAATCCTGTGACAAATTACAAAAGTTATTTTAACTTTCAGTGGCTCCCTATAGTTTTCATATATGATGGTCCCTCCTGATGCATGTACTCAGTATCTGCAGATGCCAAGCCTGTGGCTAGAGGTTTCACGATGCCTTCTGAGGCATGGGGAGGCTGTGCATGGCTTCCCAGTGCCTCCAAATATCTCCCAGTTGCAACTGGAATGCACTTCTGGTCTTGTCTGTGAGGTGGATTTAATTATCTACAAAATTCTGTATCAATGGAACATCTCCCATGGACACAGAATGCCAAATGTAGATTCAGATCTATAGATCTGTTTCTTATATGTGCTTTACGTTAGCTCGTACAATATACATAGACCTTTGGATAGACCTGGTCAATCTATTAAATGTTGCTTTTCTGCAGTGGTTTTCAGTTAATAACCATTTTTCCCCTTTATTTTTCTTACTTCCTCTCTAATTACAGAAATGCCAGGGAGCCCACGTAACCAGTTCACCTTCCGACCTCTCCCGCCACCCCCTCCGCCGCCCCATGCCTGCACCTGCAGCAGGAAGCCTCTGTCTACTGCTGACTCTCTGCAAGCAAGGTCGATGACCACCCGCAGCCAACCTAGTCCAGCCGCTCCACCCCCTCCGAGTACACAGGACCCGGTGCACCTCCACAACAGCTGGGTGCTGAACAGCAACATACCCCTGGAGACCAGGTAGGCAGACGTTTATCACGGATCATGTTTTGGGGTTAATAGATTAAGTGTTCACTGGCTGAACAAGAAAGGATAGATACATCCATTCATTTCCTGCTGCTTCCCATGGGTGCAGAGGGGCTTATAGCACTTTTTTCCTGACGTGTTAACAGTCCAACATCCAAGGGGCTCAAAATCTACACATCAAGGCAGCATCCAGACCTCCCACAGAATGAAGCTTTCTTACCAAAGCTCCTTCTGTGACCAAAAGGAATGTTCCCCTTGAGCAAAGGATCTCTTGAAAGAGCCAAGTGTTCCTTCTGATCCTAGCAGGAGCTTCCAATAGCATAACCTGCAAAAGATCAGGATGCTACCCAAAACATTATTTGGGGGCAATGCAAAAGATCAAAACAACATTGTTGCCAAAAAGTAAATTAAAGGGCAACAACCAACAACTTGAAACAGTGTCTGTGCCCTGGAGGCAATCAGATGAGTCCAGGAATACTCTTCCTCTTTCTGTAGTAGTAGCAGCAATGGCAGTGCAGGGTGACCATATATATGATTTTAATCATGTTCCCTAGAAAAAAACTTTATTCTCTTTTCCCTTGTGAATCTTCTTATAATTCATAAATTATATGTAAGAGTTTAAAATTTAATAATTAGTAATAAAAGTGTTTAAATTAATCATAAGAAACATATTCGAGCATTTTTAGCTTTTATTTGTTCATGTCCTACATTTTTCTTGGCTGTCCTACATTTTATTTTTTATTTATTTTGGGAGGCCGTTGTCCTCTTTTTTGGTTATAATATATGGTCGCCCTGGGCCAGTGGCAGTCATTTTTAGGAGAACTTTGTGTTTAGAGGGTCTTAGAAAGTTCAGACTTGTTTGTTACAAATGAGTTTTCCCGATGACCATTTGCAAGAAGAGAATTTGGGAGATAGCTGTACCATGCAAGGGCTGTACCACATTGGGTTAGGATCTCGATGTTGTCTCCTTCTCATACCTAGGCTGGCTCTGGAGACATGTCACAGATTTCAAGGCTGTGTTGAGTCCGTGTTTGGTCCAATTGGCATGTGATGAAGTAATTGTATCAATTACTCACCAGCTATTACTCACAGCTCATCTTATACTCATTGCTTGCATAACTATAATTATTATTTCCAGGGAATATTCAAGGGAAGGCAGTAATGGTGGGTTCATTTGGGTGCAAGTTCATTTCTGCTGTTGTTTTTGGAGAATCTAAAAGATTTGACAAGTACCGAACCTTTCCTAATTTTCACTGTCAGCTCTATTATTTCCTGGGCAGACACTACTTGGCAGGGTGTTTCATTTAATCCAGTGTTTCTCAACCAGTGGTATTTGAGATGGTGGTACTCCTGGAAGCCTCAGACCCCCAAAGCCTGGAAGTGAGACCAGCAATGCCATGTATTGCATCAGTAGAAGGCTCCGCTTGGTTCAGCAGACAGTGCAAAAATGCGCATTATTTGCACTCAGAACCTGCTCAGAATCTGCTCTGAACCTCTTTCTGGTGCAGTGTCAGTCCCAAATCCCAATCCAGAACTAACTGGTGCTATCTTGAAAGTTTACTCCTGCTGTAACTTTACAGTAAGTAGATCGGTGGGGGTCAAATGTTGAGAAACACTGATTCAATCCATTCAAGAACATGAGTTCATTAGTTAATGAATTCATTAATTAACATTAATTCAATTAACATTCATTTAACCAAGAACATTACTGCCAGTGCCAAGAGTCCTGGGACCAGAGTTAAGGCAGAGATCTGCTCTTCCATCTTGCCTTCTCCTAGTCCTGATCTGCTATGTTCAGCACTCACACACCCAAAAACACTCTCTAGCCTCCTTTTCACCCTTCTCAAACCCCCATGTATCCTTTACAGTGGTGTAGCTAGAGGGGGTGGCACAGTTAAGTCTTGGAGCAGTCAAATTCCTATGCCTTTGGATTCATTCCAGATAGGGGGAGCAAAACAGAGCCATATGGAAGGGATTGGCTCCAAAGGGGTGAGGCTCCTTCCAAAATGTGACTGCTCTACCCCACTGATGCTCTGCACCACTGATCCTTTACATTTGCCAGTGGCTACTCCAAAGGATCCAGGATCAGCAGGGTGATCTGTTGACATTACTATCACATACGTGCCACTTGGCATGCTTGCAATGCTCAAGGCTGGCCATATGCTGGTGGATCTGCAGGTAAAGATTGTGCTCCCAGTACTGTCCAAAATTCAGCAAACACAAAGTGTCGCTTAGGACCACTTTCCACTTTGCATTTCTTCCACCTGAGTGACCCAAATCCCACCCCTTTATTTCAATTGCTTTCCAATAAATGATATCAGAGAATGAAAATCAATCCCCAATTCCTTGTCCCCCAAAGAGCTTCATGAATGGGAACAAAACTGTTACACAATCACAATAAGACACGTTCGGCAGCAGCTGCGTTACTGTCCTCAATCTTTCTTGTATAATAGAACCAAAATCTACCTAATAGGTATAAGCCGATTTTGTTGTTTTATTTGGAACATTTGTAATCTCAAAGTAGATTTACAGGCATTAATTTATGCCCCACTATAATAGCGAGAGATCATTCAGAATGCACATGCTGGGTGCTTATATCCAACAAAATCTCATTCTGATTCTTAAACAGCAACCATGTGCATCGACCAACTCTCTGGAAGCTCCTGCTCCTCAAGCTGTCCAAAAATAGGACAATACCTGTTTATTGATTTGATTTGCAATCCACCTTTCTAAGTCCTGATAGCTGGCTTACTGATATTGAAACAGCATATATGGGAACCACAGGATAGGAGATCTACAGGAGTATATTAACAGGGTGTAGCTTGCTCAACACTCCCTGGTGCCATGGGGTCAGGTACATGCCATAATACACTCCTAGCCTTGGGGGCCTATTATGTACCAACTGAATAGTCTTCAAGGGCAGCTCCAAATAGTGTCCTTTATAGTAGTGCAGCCAGGATTTCACTTACGGATCAACTAAAGACAGGTCCTCCAACTCTGATCCTACAATTGGATATATGATCTGTTCCTGATTGAAGGACTGAAGTTACATGCTTCTCAAAATGCTCCATCATGACAGGATGAGATACACAGTGCATTTTGTATGGAAGATGCCACCATTCCGAGCACGTCCTTTAGCATATTGGAATTGCATATCCGCTCTCCAAATTTTCCTTTGGTTATTAGTTCTCCGTGTGGCCTTAGGCAAAGCTGTCTTTTTCACCTTATCTCCCACCATGTCTGTCAAATGGGGATAGAAGTAGCTTTGCCTGAAAAGGTTGCTCGGATAATGTGCACTTTGAACAGAAAAAGTCCTACAATTACAGTACTATGATTGCCCAGAGCAGAAAAAAAAACACAACTGGTGTCTTCAGGTGGAAAAGGTGCTTAACGTTTGCATAACATTTCTTTTTCTTAGACCATCAACAGAGCTTTACAGATATTAACGTCATGATTCCCTTCCAAACTACCCTATAAGAGGAATATTGTTCACTCTATAGCATATAAAGAAGAGTGAAACTGAGCATTAGGGCGCAATCCAGAATAACTACGGGGAGTCCTTGCTCTGGAGTAAGAACAAGTTACTCTGGATTGCAATATGAATTTCCCATAGGTTTTCACTACGTGGTGCAGTAATTACGGGTGCACATAAAGTCTCTTACGTGCTCCCATAGTTACTCTGGATTGTAGCCTTAGGCTACAATCCTGAAGACACTTTCCTGGGAGTAAGACCCATTGAATACAATGGAGCTTACCTTTGAGTAGACATGGTTAGGATTGTGCTCTTAGTGTCACTTGGAAGGTGCAGGGGCTGTGGGCCACACTGGCTGGCACAAACCAGAGGCGGGTGACATTACTACTAGCCAAAAAAATTTAAATATTCATATTTTTGAATAACATTATCATGTAATATGCCTTATATATTAGATCATAGATTCATGTCACGAATCTAATGTACCACCAAATCTAATGTGTGTCCCTATTTTAAAAAGCTTGAGATTTTAAAAAATGTGTACTGGTAATTGTAATGCGCAGCTGTAAAGCAGGTGCAAAATTCAATTATATTGCATACAACAATGAGTTGTATGATAAAGATAATAATAATATAACAATGGGTTTATGTTGTAATTTTTTACCAAACTGCACTATTTTATGCAACAGTGTGTTTGTTACATTTTTATTACAATATATTAACTGTTACACTAAATGTTGCCCTATACTTAAAATCAAAATACCATATTTGCTCAAATCTAATGCGCCATCAAATCTCAATGTGAAGAATAGATTAGGCTGAAAAGGGAGCGCTTTTGAGTAAATACGGTATTGATCAATGTGTGATTTCATAAAGAATGCAATGAAATAAATCATATTGAAATATCTCTATTCCAACAAATGTTATAGCACAAAATACCTGTTGGGCAGGGCAATGGAGTGTCACCATGCCCGCTATGCCAACTGCATGGGAGGTGGTCCATTGGGGTGACATGCTGGTTTCGCACACCAGGTGATGCAAACCCCAGTGATGCACCTCAGAAATGTGTATCTAGATAACAGACATCCTGTACTTGCTGCAGCTCAAGGTATCAACAACCCTCAAGATACTTGCACAATCTGCATACAGTACAAAGAGTAACTATTTAGTAATTTCATTGTATCAGTGCAGAAGGCTGTGATTTATGTGCAAGATGGCAACAAGCTCGTGGAACATAAAACCAGAAACAGGTCCCTTTTGAGTCTATCTTTTAGTGTCACCATATTATTGCCCTTTTACATAAATTGATAAAGCTTTCTCGGGTCCTCTGCATGCCCCTTTCCCTCTCGCTAAAATAATTATGGGTCTTAGGTTTTATAGATACTTGGCTGTAATCGTTCGGGGTTGATGATTTACAAGACCATATACTGTCATTAGCTTTGACAGCCTGCTCTCTATATGGCTTATTGTTTTTTATAGGGCCTGTAACACCCTGACAACTTAGTAAAGCATCACTTCTTTTTTTCCTGAGCATTCCTCATTATTCAAACGTGTGTTAAAGGCACACTCCAGTTCCTTTGGTACACTCCTGTCTTTGGTACACTATACCAGTACACTGTATATTCCTTTGGTACACTATACCAGTGATGGAAAGTTGGTTAGGATTGCACCTATATAAAGACATATCTAGTATCTGCAGAAAAATAAGCAGAAAAATAAGCATTTTTCTGCAGATACTAGATATGCCTTTATATATGTGCATCCCTAACCAACTTTCCATCACTGGTATTGTGCTGGGAGCCAGGGGTGGGGGACATGTACTGCATCTGGCAGCATTGCTCTATTACATGCTTGTCGTGGGTGCTTCTGGAGGTATCCACTGTGAGATACAGGAAGCTGGACTAGATGGGGCTTTAGCATGATCCAGCAGGGCTCTTTGATATTTTTAAGACTGACATCTCCTCTCGAAGTGAGCCCATAAATACATGAGTAGCCTGATTCACCATCTCATAGGTCAGTGGTGCTCAAGTGTTTCAGTCTGGGACTTCTGAGCATGAGAAACTGTCTGGGAGCTATCAGAAGTTATGTCGTGGATGGAAGCAACATTAATGTGCCCAGTGCCAGATTCTAAGATGGCTGCACCCAGCTTTGCATAACCCCCCTGAAATGAAGTTGCGACCCTCCCAAGGAGATCCCGACACCCACTTGGAAGACCACTGTCATAGGTGATCATAGGTGTAATAGGTGACCACTGCTGATCAGGCACTTATTTCTATAACAGTGATGCTAACCATGGCTGGCACACCATAATGGAAAGGTAGGAGCAGAACCTCTCTTGTGCACGACAGTCTTTTGGATCAGGTCCACTGTGATTGGTGTGGTTGTAAATTTCAACCCAACGGTTTCACGCTTTTATTGTTCAGGATGCTCGGCTACTCCACTAACTAGTCCCCAAATCTCTAAAGGAATGTTACACTAGATAGATGGTTATTAATAGGCTTATTAACTGAATTTTATAACTCACCGTGGAGTTGTTTTGTGTCTTAAAAAGGCACATCGTTCCTCTGTGTGCAGCGCATAGCTGAGTAGGCTGAAGCAGAGGAACTTTTGCAGAGTGCAACGAAAGAGGAAAAAAATCAGCTGAGTTGTGGAAATATTTTTTCGGGGGCTGGGGGGGCTTTGTTTGTTTGTTCCATTTGTTTTAATATAAACTAGCAATATTTCTAAGTTCCTTTAATTTTGCAAGAGGGATGCTTGGCACATTTTACATCCAGTAAAATGGCTTCTGAAAGAATGTAATGGATTGCAGACATCTGTGCTGGAACGCTGAGGGCACAATTTCCGAAGCATGGAGAGGGACCGTCACAGAGCTTAAAAAAGCCTATTTCTCCCCTAACCACCAAGCCATCCACAGATGTGCATTGCCACACATAGCTATGGTGTGCTGGGAATGAAAATCTATGGAACCTCCTTTTCCCCACCAATGCGATCCTCCTTCTCTTCCCCAACTCAGTCCTAACTAAGGGCGCAATCCAGAGTAACTACGTGGAGTCCTTGCTCCGGTGTAAGAACAATTTGCTCTGGATTGCAATATGAATTTCCCATAGGTTTTCACTAGGTAGTGCAGTAACTAAGGGTACACGTAATGTCTCTTACGTGCTCCCGTAGTTACTCTGGATTGTAGGGCCAATTCCCTGAAGATGCTGCTGCATCAACTGAACACATGCCATATCCACTGGAGGGCAATTCAGAGGTCTCCTTATTTCTGCCTGGTCCACAGGTGTGTAAATTTGGTGCAGGATGACCATATAGAATGGAGGACAGAGTGCCTCTACCATTAACTATTGGATAAAAGAGGGAATTTAGGCAGGTTTAGCCCAACATAGAAGCAATACCTGCTTAAATCCTCTCTTTTACACAATGCTTAAAGGTAGAGCACTCTTGTCTTACATCTACATTCTATATGGTCACCATGATTTGGTCCCCATTGGATATATGCAACCGTTGTGGGTGTACTGTAGGAGTTGGGGATTGGTCATTGGACCAACCACTTTTCCCCCACTGCCCCTTCTTCCTCACCCCTCCTCCTTTCCAAACTTAGGAAGCAGAAGGAGGGATAGTAGAGGGACAGCTCAGTAGAGGGACAGTAGAGGGACAGCTCAGCATGTTGTTGGGTAAGGAGTGTGGCCTTTGCCTACTTTCTCATTCAGTCTGCTGATTCGACCCACCAGCGGTTCTGAACCTGTAGGAGGACCCACAGAAGACTTCTAGGACTTGACCTGAAGGGTCTTCCAGTCAAATCCAGAATGTTTTCTGAGAAGCAGGGAGGTTGCCTATTGCCTCTTTGAGCCTCAAAACTTCTCCAGATGTGACCAAATTTTCTGGTTGTGTTTGGAAATCCTATTGCATCCCACCTATAGATTCCATTATACATGGGTTTCAATATCCACTGAAAATCCTGTGGCAGATACCAAAACCATTTCTATACCTGGAAACCCTTGGGAAATCCTTTCCTCTGGATTATTCTGTGCCCCTCTCTCAAATCTGCATCTTCAGGATGGGAAATATTGAGTTGGTGCAGGAAAATGCAGAGGGAGGGGCAGATCAGCAGAAATCATCCCCCTTTAGTAAAACCAATTTCATGTTGTAAAGGAAGAAAGTTCTTAGGGTCCATCCCAATATATTTGTAACCTCTTAACTGCATGTTGAAATGTTATGCTTTATTAAATATAATTGAATTTTTACCTTCACATTTTTTTTCCTAAGCCATTGTAATGCTGTTTTCCCTTCTGAGCCTGAGCCGCTTCCACTCAACTGTGAAGCAACACTTTTAAAACCTTCCTATAATTATTGCTAGCTGTTGATTATTAGTTGCAGTGGCCTTACTAATAGATTTCAGTTCAATGTCTTTTTCCCCTTTAACTCCAATTTCTTTGAACGATGTGAACACAATCACAGAAAGCAATCAGTGTCACACTTGTCAAAAGCATTTATGTTAATGTTGAAAAATCCAATAGGTCTCTTCCTTAAAAGGGAAAAAAATAGGGAATTAAACCTTGTGTCCAGATACTGTTCAGATATTTAAAATAAAATGTGCTCAGGAAACACCAACAAGAAATTTATTCATATCCTTTTTCCTTATTCCACATTCTGGTCCGGATCTTGCTCCCACAGAAGTCAGTGGGGGATTTGCTGGCCCTCGGCTGTGGAATTGCCCTCCACCAGAATTCAGGAGGACCATGTATCTTCCCTCGTGCCCAGCGAAATGTAAGACCCTCTTTTTGCAAAAGACTTCCCTCGAGAGAGAATTAACTGCTTAGTAAAAATTATTTCAAAATTCTGCCCAGAAAATAGACTGGAGGGTATCCAAATCAAAAGGGGAAATACAGTCTGATAACAGAATATATTAGAGTGTGGCTCTGGATGGTGACAGTCATTTACTGTGTAGGATTTTTTTAAATGCCTAGAAGGTTCACTGTGTGGTGTTTCCATCCTTTGTGGTTGGTCCCAATAAAGCTGTTGTCCTTCTTTAGCTTGTAACCATTGTGCTTCCTTCCATGATGTTTCATCTGTTTGACCCTAAAGCCAACAGTGGGGTCCCCAGTCTCATAACTGATTGATTGACTCAGCAATTTTCAATCTTTTTCATCTCATGGCACACTGATGTGGTGCTAAAATTATCAAGGCACACATCACTTTTTTCACCATTGACAAGGTACACCATGTTTCTAGGAGGGGACTTCAATCCACCAAGGCACAATCCTAACCAATTTAGGCCAGCACAAATGTTCCTGTGGTTGTGTGGGGAATCTGGTGCACATCTGTGCACTGGCCTAACCCTTCCAGAAGTTTCTTATGGCACTTTTTTGATACCCCCAGGTCAGCCAGGGACATGTGCTGAGACTTATGCTGGCCTAACCAGAGGTTAGGATTGTCCTCCCAATTGCCCTACTGATCAGTGACTGTTTCTAAATTCCCACCACACACCTGCGCACCATCTGCGGCACACCAGTGCACCACAGCACATTGGTTGAAAATTGCTAGATTGATTGGTGTTATGGCATTTAAAAGTTTGGCAACCACTGCTCTGGTGCATATATTTTTTCATGTCAGTAAAGATATTGAAGCTACCGCATTAATCTGACCTTATTTAACAATCTGACTCTGTCTTCTCCCTGTAGGCATTTCCTATTTAAGCACGGATCTGGTTCTTCGGCCATCTTCAGCGCAGCCAGTCAGAACTACCCTTTAACTTCCAATACTGTTTACTCACCACCTCCCAGGCCACTTCCCAGGAGTACTTTTTCGAGGCCGGCTTTCTCTTTTCACAAACCTTATCGATGTTGCAACTGGAAGTGCACTGCACTCAGCGCCACCGCCATTACCATCACCCTGGCGTTACTGCTAGCCTATGTCATTGGTAAGTGTTGCATTTTTGATCTGAGTGCTTTCAGGAGAAAAGCAGGATGGAAACTGAATAAATATATATTTTTAATGTTGTGCAGTTCACTAGTCAGTCAGTGCTCAGAGTTTTCAAAACAATTATGTTCATGTTTCCATTCATTTCAGCGTTTTTACCTTGGCCACTTCATGATAGTTGGAGACTGTTATCCTTTTATCTTGCTAGCTTTCCAAAGGCAACTGGCAAGGTCTTGGTCAGTGAATGAATTCATAATACTGAAGCATTTGCTTATATCACTCAGGAAAGCACTGTGCTGGAACAGAGAAAAATAAGTGATCATTGCCTCAATTCACAAGGCTATATGCTATGCAGGGAAGATGGTTATTACAAGGGCAGATACATGGAGAATTGCAATAAAAAGCAGGCCTCCGTCAGTCTTGGAAGACTATGGTATCGTGCTCGGTGCTGCATACGCTGCATGCGAAGCACGAAAGCCTGGGTTGGATTGTTATGGAGGATAGGCTGTTACCCAAGCAGCAAATCCCCCCTCTCCACGCCACTGAATTAGTCCAATGGAAAGGCAGAGCCGATACGATTGGATCCAGCTGCATTGCAGAGCTGGGCTAAGGACAGGAGCTCACCCTGTCTTGTTGGGCTGACCCGGGTCTTGAACCCTGGCCTGCTGGTTAACTGGCACAGTGTCTTAGCCACTTGCGCCACCCACATCCTAGAGAATGGCAATGATATCCAAAGAAAGTGTATCCTATCTTAGAATCATAGAATCATAGAGTTGGAAGGGACCCAGTGGATCATCTAGTTCAACCCCTTGCCGGTAGCAGGAAATCCTCATCTTGTGGTGACCCAGGTCTTGAACCCTGGCCTGTTTAAACCAAGGTTCAATTTACTTGCACTTCCATGCTTTTGAACTGCTAGGTTGGCAGGAGTTGGGCTAAGGCAGGCCCTCACCCCATCCTACTGATGTACCTAAGCTCACGAGATCCAGTTGCATAGTTCAGGAGTCTCATACCCCTGGCCCGGAGGCCAGATGTAGCCCATGAAGCACCTCTAACCAGTCCATGGCCAACCTCTGGTCCCCTAAGAGCCTCTGAACCAGTTGACCAAACACAATGAGCTGTGATGGCAGGATGGGGGTCCATTTAATTGTTTGCTTTATTTCTGTGCTGTGTGTTGGTGCTTTCAGAAATCCTGAAAGTTTGAGTCCATTTATTCATTAAAATAAGATCCAACTCTAGATTGTTTATTTAAATGTTATTTTTTTAGATTTTATTTTCTGGCCCTTAACAATGTGCCAGATATTTGATCTTTGGCCAAATATTTTAGTGACCCCTGGCCTAGTTAATGAATACTTAATAGCAATAGCGAGCGTGTCCTTGACCAGGATACTTTTGGTTTTTGTTTCCTTTTCAGACCTGGTTAAAGGAAACAGGTGTTTTGTATTTTGGACATTACCAGCATAGTTAAGAAAGCCTCCTTTCTTCTTAGAAATTGCAAGCAAAGTAGATTGTTACTTCCTAATGAGTATCTGGTCCAGACACTAACAGATGTTGTAGCTTGAATTGTAAAAAGTGTCCTTGTGCATTCATGACTTCTTAGTTGCACCAAGCTAAACTGTCATGATCAAGCATTCCATCACCTGCTTGGAGCGGAGGTCAGATTGGAAGGTTTGGATCTAAAGAGTATGGTTGTGCCCAGTGGTGGGCCAGATCGGTTTGGGCCAGATCGCCCAAACAGGTTGTTCATTCTGCCTCCCCCCTCCCACTACTGATCCGGTAGCCACAGGGGGGGACAGAAAACTGGGCGTACTGGTTCGGCCAGCCGCAGTGCGCGTGCACAGTGCACAGTGTGGCCGGTTGGCACACGTGCAGTGTGTTGGGTTGGGGCCCGCCCCTTGCCCCAACCCTGGCCTCCCCACCCCTGCCCCTGGCCCTCCCTGACCCCGGCCCCGCCCCCTGACCACGGCCTGGCCTGCCCACTTCCAGCGATCCAGTTGTTGGGCCAGGCCAGGCCCTCCACTGGTTGTGCCTCTGAGCATGCAGAGGGTGCCTTGTGTGTGTGTGTGTGTGTGTGTGTGTGTGTGTGTGTACACACACACATGCACACATAAATTTACTCAAATTTACTCAAATATAATTTGACATTGAATCTAATGCATACCTCGTTTTTGGAGACAAAATTTGGCTGGAAAAGGTACATGTTAGATTCAAATTATTATAACATAAACAGGGATGTCCAAACCCCGGCGCTGGGACCAAATTCAGCCCTTGACAAGCCTCAATGTGACCCTCAGCAATATCCCATTATCGGGCCATGAGCAAGCCTTGTAATGTCTTTAATACAATCATATATTTCAATTTATTCAAGTTTGAATAATTATAGCCCCCAACACAGTGTCAGAGAGATGATATGGCCCTCCTGCCAAAAGGTTTGGACACCTCTGTGATATAACATGATAATACCATTTGAAGTACCTCCCCATTCATGACATTTGGTTGCAAGAACCTCAATGATTAACTATTTTTGTGTTATACAAAAGCAATATACAAACAAAGGTATACCTACTTACCATGGTAACAAGGCAGGCAACCAAGATGAATCAAGTTCCCTTTCAAGTGGCTGCTAAATGTCCTGCTAGGACATCTGACAATCTGACTCTGTAGGCATTTCCTATTTAAGCACGGATCTGGTTCTTCGGCCATCTTCAGCGCAGCCAGTCAGAACTACCCTTTAACTTCCAATACTGTTTACTCACCACCTCCCAGGCCTGCAATTTGCAAGCAGTTTCAGCTCAGAGCAATTCACAAATGATTATCAAGGGAAAGGAGGCACACTTATGGACTACTCATGACACACAGGTTGAAAATCACTGCCCTATTGTAACATTGAGGCCACTTGTGTTTGAATTTAGGTTCTGCCTTTTGCACCTGATTGAGAAGGAGAAAATATACTGAAGGGATGGTGTCGGAGGGCTTGACCCACACAAGGGCAGCCATGTGTGACTAGTGGATGACAGGGATTAGTAAGGAGTGCATCGCCAAGGGTCACCGTCCCTTGATTACTTGCAAAGCTGTTTTTCTCAGTCTGTCTGGACCAAACTGTGCCAGGAAAGAAGCCAATGTGTATCCTTTAGTGTCCAATATTTACAAGTCACTTGGGGTATAAGATTGGAGCACGACACAAGAACTTTGGAGATAATCTAGTTCCATCCAACCCTATAACTGAGGCAGGATTTATTGCACCTTCGCCAAATCTTTATCCAAGCTCTTCATAAAAGGATTCAAGGAAATAATTCTCCTCCTTCCCTTCACCTTGCACTATTGGCTGGCTCCTCATTTGGTTAAGATGTTTTATCTGATCCAAAATTACTTTCCTGCCATTTAAATCCCTCCTGTGTGTCTCTCGCATAGTGAAGATATTTTTTTTCTCCCTCTGTGCAAATCTTTTAAGTATTTTAATGCCCTGAGTGTGACACAATCCTAAACATCTGGCTTGGCTAGTAGTGGAAATGCCAGACTGTTACCCAGTTAAATACACCTTAGTCGATCGTCTATGAACATACATTGTCAGCCCAACTGGTTCTCTTCTTCTGTTGCTAAAGCTAGTGTTCCAGGGCTTTCTGGCCATCATAGCCTTACAAAAGCGAGCAGAGCCATGTGCTTCCATTCTGCTGCCAGGGAGGTTGGAGAAGTATTGCACATAACAGTGTGGTTCAGTGGTATCGTTTGTGTCACCTGGTGCAGGAAGCCAGTGTATCCCCTCTATGATGGATCTCATTCTATGCAGTGATGGAGCAACCATTGGGGTTTTGGCTATAACTTTTGATATATGTCAGTGTGATTTGCCATAATTCTGCATAAAATTACATAGCAAATGATATACAGGTATCCCCCACTTTCAGATGGTTCATTTTCTGATGCTCCACTCTTTTTCAACATCTTTCAGTTCTGCCCAGAACTCATTCATTCAATGCATGTTCCACCTTTTTCAACCTCTCTCTGCTGTTCCAAAGGCCAAAATTGCCCTTTCCCATGTTGTAGGTCCTGATCTAATCCCATTCCTGGAGGAGTTAATGAGAATCCATTTGCAGAAATCTTTTTGTGGCAGCAGCAATTTGCAAGATTAAAGGGATATTTGCAATTTGCTCACTAAAAAAGCATTGGAAATATCATTTATAAACTAATAAATATTGGGTTCCACTTTTCCACAGTTTTCACTTTTGGATGGTGCTCCTCTCCCTAACCCATCCAATAAGCGGGGGCTGCCTGTAAAACATGATATTTTTATTATTAATATTTATATAAATATTATTATTATTATTGTTGTTATTGTTATTGTTATTATTGAAAATCAAACATAAATACACATGAAACAATTTCGTGCACTCTCATCTTGCACCATCCCAGAACCTGAACCCAAATTCATTATGCATTGGGTGTCCTTGGGGAAGAAAGGTGGAGCACAAATCGATAGAACAATTCATTGATTGATGGATCAAACAAATGAACAAACAAACATGTATATATATATATATATATATATATATATATATATATATATATATATATATATATATATATATGTGTGTGTGTGTGTGTGTGTGTGTGTGTGTGTGTGTGTGTGTGTGTGTGCCATTTATAATGTAAGGAACAATGACTAGGATTTGCTTTGTGATAAAAAATATACAAAAATGAAAATATTGAGCGCAAGTAATTCTTGGTCCAGTTCATTTATTTGGAAAGTCTTCATCCTGATAGCACTTCTTTCTCTAGCCTAGAATATAAACTGCATAAATCACAATGGAGAGATCCTGCATGGATTTGTGCTGTTGTTATTTACCATTCAGCTGTGGGGAACTGCTTGTGTTTCATCCCAGCTTCGTATTCTGCACGCTGCCAAAGTTTGCAGAACACAAGTTGACAAGCTGTGCTTACACAGAAGGTAGATAAGAATAAATTCAATTTAATCATTGGCTTTGTAGCAGATGGTGAGTTAATCCAGTTTATAAAATGTAATCTACCAAAAAAAAAAGCAGAAAAAAATCCTTCAAAACCTGGTATACTTTTGTAGATCCTATTTTTTTCTAAATACTGTATATGACATTGATTGCAAGATAAATAATCTGTTATCTAGACAAACCAGGGGTTTTTTTTCTTTCCCCTCTAACATAACAAGGAGCAGAATCCTAACCATGTCTACTCAAAAGTAAATCCCATTGTATTCAATGGGTTTTACTCCCAAGAATGTGTCTTTAGGATTGCAGCCTTAATGAATTTCTAGCTTATCTCCAATTATAGTGTTCTGTCTATTAAGTGCAAAGCAATTTAATTCTGGCCTTAAAAAGGCCAGCTGAATATTCATAGCACAACTATTATTAGGACCTCTTCCCATAGATCTTCTATAGCAGAGGCATTCTGGAAGCTGGGGGAGGCTTCTGGAGATACTGTCTCTTCCAAACTAACTCTACAATTTAGAGTAACTACGGGAAGACATAAGAGGCACTTACTCTGGATTGCTCTATGCATTTCCCTTAGGTGGCACCACAACTATGTTGGGGTAAAAGGTCCCATAGTTACTCTGGACTGTAGCATTGAAAGCTTTTCTATTCTGATTCAAAGCCCAAAACTGTGCTTCCCAGTTTCCAGAGCCTCAGTGGTACTAAAATGGCATCCCAGGGGCATCCCACTGAGCCAGTCTGTCCGGGCTCACATTCAGCTAGAGGGACTTCAGAACTCTCTTCTTCATGGAGACACCAGAAGTGACCCAAGATTGCCCATTCCTTGATCTAACTCCATAAGGTAGCGCCTTCACATAAAGTAACAAACGCCTCACATAAAGTATGGTCCACATAACAAACAAAAATTTCTCTAGCATTCTGCTTCACATAACAAAATGTGCTTCATGTAACAAACACATTCGTTGGCAGTTGGGGCAGATGCATCAGGGCTGCCTAGCGCACCTGCCCACAGCAAAAGCAACACTTCCACGCTGTTCCTCCTGTGGCCGGGTGTCCTCTGGGCAGAGGGAGAGAAGAGCAGTGGAGAAGAGGGAAGCAGCTCAGGGCTGGCCAGAAGGGAGCAGGGGAGAGAGAGGCTCAGGATGGAGAGAAGGAGTAAGTGGGGAGACACTTTGGAACAGTGGTGGGCTTCAGCAGGTTCACACCTACTCTATAGAACTGGTTGTTAACAAGAGATAGGATGTATAAAGTTTAAAAATAGCCATTTAAAAGTGGCTGCTAGATGGGCATAGAACCAGTTGTTAATTTCTTTGAATCCCATCACTGCTTTGGAAGTGACTTTGATTGCAGCCTCCTAAGCATATCTACTCAGAAGTAAGCCCCATTGTGTTAAATGGGGCTTACTCCCAGGAAAGTGTCTTTAGGACTGCAGCCTAAGTAGATTTCATAGGATCATGCACATTGAATGCATGTTTTGAATTCATTTCCAGTGTTTTGTCATCATTTTTACATCCAGTTAATATTTTTATATGAATATTTTGGGGGTTGTGGAACCAATCTTCTGAGTTTCCATTATTTCCCATGGGAAAATCCGCTTCACGTTAAGAACGTTTCACATAACAAACATGCCTCTGGAACAAGATTAATCTGTTACGTGAGGTGCCATTGTATATGCATACTCTGTATATGTATGATATAAATAAAAACAATGAAAAAGATAAAAGTAAATTTTGTAGCACTTGCATAGTGTTTTACGTAGTACCAAGTACTGTGTAAGACGACAAATAAGATGACAAATTGTAGTATCAAGACGACAAATTGCTGCCCTGAATACTTCGTAGCCCTTTTTGGATCAAAATTGTCTCAGAATTTGCATGGACTTTTTCAGTTTTTCTTACCTCAGTGCAGACAACTGGACTTAAGAGCACAATCCTAACTATGTCTACTCAAAAGTTAGCCCCATTGTGTTCAATGGGTCTTACTCCCAGGAAAATGTCTTTAGGATTGCAGCCTAAGATTCCTTCCGGCCACGTAGTCGTACAGCCACCACAATCTTCAGGGCTCAAAAACTATAATGCATCGAGACTCCTTGTGTGAGACCCCCTCCTTCTCCTCTGCCTCAGGCTACCTAGAGGAGCAGAAGACGCTGTTCAGCTCAGAGCCAAGCAGGACTTGATGAATGGCTTTGTAGTTTGGCAGTATAGTCAGAATAAAATAAAAATGGATACCCACTGCAAACTGTAAATTCCAAGGCTTTTGGGACTCCACATGCAACAACGCAACAATAATAGCTATATATGCAATATGATGCAGGTGTCTATGTGCTCCCTCAAGCATCTGGTGGGCCATTGTGTGATACAGGAAGCTGGACTAGATGGGCCTTTGGCCTGATCCAGTGGAGGCTCTTCTTATGTTCTTATACAATACAAATATATAATATGGATATAAAGATATAACTATATAACTTGAATTCTTCTACAATATGAATATATACAATATGTATAAAATCCTTATATCAAAAGATTCATCATCCATGAGTTCCAAACCGACAGCGGGACCCCTGTGATGACCTCCCAGACATTACCAGTACCTAGTTCTGGTCATATTTGGAGTGTCTGGGTGTCTAACATCATTATTTCCCTGGAATCTCCCTCAGATGCAGCAATTTGAACTTTCTGTGCTGTTATCTCTATTGCAAATCACATTGTCTCCTGCGTGGCAAGCATTTCTGTTAATTGCCAAGAAAATTCATCATCCAGTATTGGCTGATCTCCAAAGTGTGGAAACTAATTAAACATTTAGTTTAAGGTGAAATTAGCATACTTAGAATTCCAATTTATTCCAAACACTGGCATATAACAATTGACTTCTGCAAAAGACTTCACTTTCCTTTCTTCGTTTAATATGGCGCCTACAAAGTTTGGGTATAAATTAATTAAATTCTTCTTTTTATACAGCAGTACATTTGTTTGGCCTCACTTGGCAACTACAGCCTGTTGAAGGGCAGCTCTATGAAAATGGAATCAGTAAAGGAACAAAAGGCATGGAGTCCATGGATCCAACTTACACACCCATTGGAGGGAAAGTTTCAGACAAAACAGATAGGAAAGGTACCATTTTTATGGCTTTACATGTGTTCATTTATGCTTGTGTTCACAGCGCGTGTCAGATTGCCTGGAAAGTCTTCTGACTTCATATACCACAGAGCCCAATCCTATCCACTCTGGCCAATGCAGGGATAGGATCTGTATGCTTCAGATTGGCCTATCCTTGTGCTAGGTGGCAAGGCTGACCCAGAATTGGTGCAAGCACTTTTTACGGTGCACTTGCAACACTCAGAAACCTGCACTGGCTCAAGTGAGGGCCGTAAGTACTTTCAGGTGTTGTTTCCGAGCACTCTGATACATGATTTTGAGTTAGTACTCTTAATAGGTTGCACTGTGATTAAAGCCCCAGACACCGTACCGATGGCTGGTATTTGCCCAAGGAGCATAATGAGATTGATTGCTTTGGGAATCAGTGATGATCCGTACACGGGCACTTCCCTGGGAAGATAATTGGCGCTTCACTGCTCAGATTTTCAATTTTCTTCAAGCTGCCACAGATCAGTGATTAGGAGTCGGTGTTTGCTGTCAATATGCTAAGAAAGATGATATGCAGAAGAAGTGGAAGAATGCATTTGTACTAGGAATATAATTTTTTAATGTTGCTTAAAATATTTCTTGTTTGAAATAGAAGCCAGGATGCATTGAAATGAGGGAGGGATGTCAAGTCAATAATATACTATTTTATGTGTTTTAATTCTCAGATTTTATGTAACAATAAGGCTCTTTTAAATTGATTTTATGTTTTTTTATGGTTTATGTGAGCCACATTGGGTCCTGTGACAAAGGCAGGATATAGATATAAATAAGTAAATAAGGGCAAAATCCAGAAGGAGTCCTTGCTCCGGTGTAACTTAGAGCACAATCCTAACCATGTCTACTCAAAAGTAAGCCCCATTGTGTTCAATGGGTCTTACTCCCAGGAAAGTGTCTTTAGGATAGCAGCCTAACTCTGGATTCTAATATGAATTTCCCTTAGGTTTTTACTAGGTGGTGCAGTAACTACTGGTGCACGTAAAGTCTCTTACGTGCTCCCGTAGTTACTCTGGATTTGGGGGTAGGTAAATAAATAAGCGTGGTCATTTTGGAAAACATTGTCAGCCATCATTCTGGAGCACTGGGTGAGACATACCAAGCAAGCCACCCAATCATATGTGTGCTTGACTCCTAACAGCCTAATGGGGCTTATTTCCAAGTAAGCCTGCTTAATTTGAATGCCACAATTTGGAGTTTCACTTGATCTTATATGCAATAATAGAATTATCTGGAGAGGCAAGCTGGTTTAAGAATGCTTTGAACCAGGCCACTGTAATAGTAAAGGATGTACTTTGAAATTCTAGAGCCGTAGGACTCATTGGAACAGAGTGGATGATGGACAGTACTGCCAAAAATGTACCACTTCCATAACAGCATCATGTCATGCTTGAATAATATCATCTGATATGACAATATATTTTTTCATCTCCTTACAGAACAGCAGCTCTTGTAAGCATTCATTTTTTTTTTTAAAGGAAGGCAGTTACAATCTTATTTAAAGGCGATCAGCGCTGACCGAAACTACAATCCCTTTAAACATATTGTGTCCTTGACCTCTGGAGTTATTGCAGGAAAGCAATGTAATTGACGCTGCATGTCAATAGCTGCAAAGATCTCTGGCCACAGTCCACTTTGGCCGCAATCCTAAAGACACTTTCCTGGGAGTAAGACTCATTGGACCCAATGGAGCTTACTTTTGAGTAGACATGGTTAGGATTGTGCACTTTGTCTTCTAGCGAATGGGAAAAGTAGCCTTAAGATAGTACACGTGTCCCTCGTTATCCACTAAGGTTCCGTTCTAGAACATCCTGTCGATAAAAAAATTGTGTATAAATAAAACAATGGAAAAATAGCTTTAATGACTCAATTCTAGGTTTCTTTATCCTCTATTGCACCTAATGGAAGAAGGTAGTGCCTCAATATCTGCCATTCTGGGAGTGAAGAATGGAAAGACAACAGTAGAAAATCAGTTTTTTAAACTGTGATTTGTTGTGGTCTTTTGCACTGAGTCAAATCCTTGTATAAGAAATCAGTGTATAATAAAGGTTGAACCTGTATTGGAAAAGTCTTTGAAACTGTGGAGACGCACACATTTCTGTTGTTAAGGTTTAATTGGATCTGTCGCGAAAGTGGGCAAAGTCTTTGCTTTGGAGGCAGTGGTGCCTGCATAGTGGAGGACCGGTGGGAATCCTACTCCGACACATAGATCAAATTAACACAGTCATGGAGCAGATTTCCTCTTGCCAGATCTCTGGAGTTCAATGGGATGGGGTTAAGGATGGGATCATGGGGCATTCACAATCATGGACTTCCTATGCCTCTGCAAACGACTGTAGTCTTTTTTTCTTCTTTGTTTCTGGAGAAATAGTATTTCAGAAAGGACAAGCAATAGATACAGGGGAAGTTGAAATTGGAGCGCAAGTGATGCAAACCATCCCACCAGGCCTCTTCTGGCGTTTCCAGATCATGATCCATCACCCCATTTACCTGAAATTTAACGTCTCGCTTGCAAAGGACTCTCTCCTGGGGATATATGGAAGGCGCAATATCCCCCCCACGCATACACAGGTACTTTTGGATAAAAAAGCAGTAAATTATGCTTTCAGAGATAGTAATAGATTTGTTGATCTGATTGAATTGATTGGTCATTTTTTAATTAATTGATCAGTATTAACCAGTATTAATCAGTAATAATTAATTAATAAGTATTTTAAAAAGCTTGCCCTGGTGTGATTGTGATTCCTTCCTTCCTTCCTCTTCCTTCCTTCCTTCCTTCCTTAGGCAATTTAGGATCCTCCATTCAACCTAGGCAAAGGCAAATATATTTTGCTGCCTTATACAGAATGAAACCATTGGTTTATTTATCCTTGATTTGTCTGATCACTAGCAGTCTCTAGCTGGGAAAACCTATGACCTTAGTCCCTGATATCCTGCTAATAGTTGATTTCAGGACTTGACCCTGCCTGGCCTATTCTCTGCCATGGATATATGGCCTCCTCTTTAAAGACAGGTTATTCACGCACAACTTCTCCGGCACGGTTTGTGTCTGATGACCAGCTGAGAAGTTCTCCCTGAAGCCTGACTTCATTGGCTAATTGTAATTATCTACATTTCAAACAGTAACTTGACATCCAGTTTAAGCACTTGTTTGGGCTGCCATAATTACATCTGTCGACTCCGGTGAGGTTGTTGGCACTGCATTTATGGGAAATCCTAAAACACCAACCTTTTTTTAGTTGCCTGGGAATAAAATGGGCTACATTGAAATTGGGGGGGGGGGCAAAATCTAATTCTGATGGGTTGGAAAACATATGAAGATAGGAAGCAACACTTGGTTGGTTTATTTATTTGCTTTGCCTTTGCTGTTGCAGTTTGACTTTGTAAAACTGATGGATGGGAAGCAGCTAATCAATAAGGAGCCAAAACACCCGGAAGAGTCTCCACACGGCCCCAGGAACCTGATCCTAACATCCATGCAGGAAACGGGTTTCATAGAATATATGGACCATGGTGCATGGCACATGGCCTTCTACAATGACGGCAAGAAGATGGAACAAGTGCTGATGTTGACCACGGCAATCGGTAAGTACCATTTGTTGGTTCCTTTCCTCTTCTTGAGTGGCCACTGAGTTAAGTAAAACTGCCACAGTCTTTTGGGACAGGGAGAAGGTATTCTCTCATTGGGCAGTGGAGCGTGGGTCCAGCCTGATATGGTGGGATAACCAGGGGGTACGACCATTGGAGACACCCTCTGCCAGATCCTATCCTCCATGTTGTGCTGTAAAGTCTAACACAGAGTGCCTCAAGTCTGCTCTGGCAAATTAGCTTCCCTTCCCCTGAGGATATCTAGAGTGGCTTCCATGGGGCTGCTTGATGCAGTAGTTGCCTTTTTGTAGCAATTTTTTTAAAAAAATTATATTTCTTTGTAATGTGGGTGTACACGTGTGTGCGCATACTTGTGTGTGTATGGTGTATGTGTTTGTGTGCATGCGTATGTGCATGGGTACGTTTTTCTGTATGTGTGTTTCTAAATGATCGCAACACCCGAAAACTGTGTCCAGAACTGACTGCATTATTGATGTTCAGAATACATAAACAACAAACTAATGGACACAATTTGGCTTCATTCTGTCATATAAATACATCAATAAAATGAGACCATAATGGGAACAGAATTGCTCTCTCTCTCTCTCTCTCTGTCTGTAGTAGAAAGGGCTGAAAACTAGGATGCCTGCATGGCTCAACGAAGCTCTTGTGGTGCAATCAGTCAATGAATCAACAGTATTTATATACAGCTTTTCAATGAAAAGTTCACAAAGTGGTTTACAGAGAAAATGAATTACACAAGAGATCTCCAGAACCCGAGAGCAAATTCCAGAGATGTGGAGATTCCAGTCTCCAAAGGGTGGTGCAAATGGTTATGGGCGCAATCCAGAGTAACTACGGGGAGTCCTTGCTGCGATGCAAGAACAATTTGCTCTGGATTGCAATATAAATTTCCCATAGGTTTTCACTAAGTGGTGCAGTAACTACGGGTACACGTAATGTCTCTTACGTGCTCCCGTAGTTACTCTGGATTGTAGGGTAAGACACTTTGCCTGTTAACCAGCAGGCCAGGGTTTGAGACCCGGGTCCCCAAAAGACAGGTTGAGCTCCTGTCCATAGCCCAGCTCTGCGACACAGTGGAACTAATCGTATTGGCTCTGCTGTTCCATTGGACTATTTCAGTGGCGTGGAGAGGAGGGATTTGCTGCTTGGGTAACAGCCTATCCTCCGTATTGATCTACCCAGGCCTTTGTGCTTCGCATGCAGAATCGAGCACGATACCATAGTCTTTCAAGACTGATGGATGCCAAGAGAGTCTCCCACCAAACATTTCCTTATTGATGGCTTCAGAAAATAGTTAAGAGGGGGAAATGTGATGTAATGAGGTTTTAGTGCACAAACTGGGTACCAGGTGTAAACACTTTTCCATTGTAGTCTATTGCAGAAGGAAGCACCACTTGTTGTTTTGTCCAGTTGGGGATGAGTTTAATAGATTTCTTGGGACAGATATTTGATTCCAGGCTGCCTACAAAGAACGTTGGTTTGTTCTGCCATTGCTCACCTCTGAAGGCTGAGCAATACATTGTACGTGATTGTGCTGAGTTCGTGCCTTACCATTCTGAAGCAGCCTGTTCCCCCTTATTTATCTGTTTGTCATATGTGCTCTCTCTCTCTCTCTCTCTCTCTCTCTCTCTCTCTCTCTCTCTCTCTCTCTCTGTTCTTGCACCAACAGAAGTCATGGATGACTGTTCCACTAACTGCAATGGGAATGGTGAATGTATATCTGGGCATTGCCACTGTTTTCCGGGCTTCCTGGGTCCTGACTGTGCACGTGGTAAGGCTTTGTCTTTCAGAACCTAAACACCTGTTAAAACAATCACACTACAGAACTGGGTGGCTGGACGTGAAGGATAACTATAAGCTATCTTGGTACACAATCAAAAAAATAAGCCCCATTTAGTTCAATCTTATCTCAGGAAAGTGTCTTTAGGATTGCAGCCTTGATTAACTTTGGCTGGGCATGAAACTGCAATCTTTTTCATTGCCGCTACCATGATAACATGGCTACATGGAGGACTTACATCTATATGGCACATAGGTGAGGTTAAAAGGTTTTTTGCCTCCAAAGTTACTAAAGAAAAGTCTATAAAGACTTTACTCTAACAAGGATAAGGGAAAAGGAGACTTTCAGGTGGTTGAACTGCAGTGGTGGGCTTCAGGGGGTTCTCAAAGGCTCTATAACCCTTTGCTAATGAGCACCTAGTTCTGAGAACCGGTTACTAATGGGACATAGAACCTGTTGTTAATTTAGGTTATTAGGACATAGAAACTTGTTAATTTATTTGAATCCCACCATGGGTTGAAGGTGATAGAGCTGGAAGATTCAGAACCGTTAGCACCAGCTATCACCATGTATGTTTTTTGCCAACTGCTCATGAAAGTGTTTGCCTTGAAGCTGCAATAAGAACTGAAAGGAGAAATAGCAAGATATTGGACAGGAGAAAACACAGAAACTTGAGTAATGATAGATAAGAGTGCGACGAGAAAGACATGGCACCAAAAATTAGATAGAGATCTTTGCAGTCTCTTACAAACTGCAAACTGCATTGTGTGCATTCCCCCCCCCCCCCAGATTCCTGCCCAGTGTTGTGTAGCGGCAATGGGGAGTACGAAAAAGGCCACTGTGTGTGTCGCAATGGATGGAAAGGGCCAGAGTGTGACGTTCCAGAAGAGCAGTGCATTGATCCCACCTGCTTTGGCCATGGCACTTGCATCACTGGTATCTGCATCTGCATCCCAGGGTACAAAGGAGAGATCTGCGAAGAAGGTTGGTGTCAGTTTTTTTTCCTTTTAATTTATTTCTCTAAAGTGCATTTGTATAAGTTGTTAAAAATCCTCATTTCTGCAAATATAATACTCCAGTAGTTCTCAGACATTCCCACCTGTTCTGCAGTGGAGGTGGTAAACCCCCCTACTCCATACTAGACCTCCCCAGGGTTCAGTAGTAGTGGAAGTAGCTTGGAGTCTCCAAGAATCAGCAGCAGTCTATGGGGTGATGACTGATATTTGATGACTGATATGGGGTGATGACTAATATAGTGTGATGACTGGATATTTTAAGAGGGCCTCCCTGGCTAAATGACACAACAGCAATTTTTTTTTTCTTTGCGGGGGGTCTCTAGAAATAGGTTCAGTCAAGGTTGGCAGCCCTATTTGTAATGTTAAAGACTCACTATTCCAGACCAGGAAGATTACAGCTGGGATGATTGCAGAGATCAATTGGACTCGTCTTATTGACAGGAGATTGGAGAAGGGTATTAGAAATAGCCAATAAATTCACTTAATGTCTTCCCTTGAAGGAAACATCTATAAGTGGCATATGACACTTGGGAAGCTGAATGGAATCTATAAAGTAAACTCCGGCATTGGAATTGACAGGGGTAGATTTTTGTGCATGGAGGGGGCTCTTGCTTTGAAACTGGGAGATACTGAGACATCTATTTTTGATCCCTGATATTATGATTAATAAGATTTTAGGAGCAATTTGATTGGACGTCATCTGATAAATGTAGAAGGGTGCTTGGGCCACCTGGGGGGTGCAGGGGGCTTCTGCAGACCTCCCTGCTTCTGAAAAAGGCTCCTATTGCAATCCCCTTCCAGTTTCACAACAGCAAACTGGAAGTAGGTTGCAACTGGAGATAAGTTGGGGAGGTGCTGTCTGAGAACCAGTGAACGCACAACACAAAACCAGTGAGTTGCATACAGCCCAAACCTAACCTGTCCTGGCCAGGATAGATGGCTGCTTGAGGTTGCCTTTGAGTAAGAGGTAAGGGGATATATTCCCCTATCCACAACTAACACCCTAGCCACCCCTTATGTGGTCCAATGAACAAAATCACGATTTGATTTGATATTCGAATTGACCTATTGCCTGATAACAATAATCACATTAAAACAGCACATGCTTTTTCACTCATTGTCTTTAATGGAGCTTGCTCTGATGTAAACATATGATTGCACATAAGCATATAAGATTGAATCGAAGTGTACAAGATAGAAGTGGACAGCACAGAGAAATAAACATAAAAGTTTCATATTTGTCAACAGTGCTTAATATTTTTTTCTCCCCCTTCCCTGTTGTCTAGAGGACTGTTTAGATCCGTTGTGTTCCGGGCACGGGGTCTGTGTTCAAGGCGAATGCCACTGTTCCATGGGATGGGGAGGTGTCAACTGTGAGACATCTCTTCCTGTGTGCCAGGAACAGTGTTCGGGTCATGGCACCTTCCTCCTGGATTCTGGTGTGTGCAACTGTGACCCCAAGTGGACAGGTTCTGACTGCTCAACAGGTAGGATTCAGATTTAAAATTGTACTCCAAATGATTGTCCTATATTAGATTTGGCTTTCAGCAGGAAACAAAAATTGTTGGGTGACACAATCCTAACTTGACATCACTTTCTGGTTAATGACATCACTTCTGATGGACTCCAACAGGTTGTCATTCTAAAATGTGGGATCTGATGCTGAAACGCTTGAGGACAACTGGTCTAAACCAATTTTACTCTGTGGAAGTCTGTGGGTGTTTCTCAAGCCATCGGCTGCAGTACTGCTTACAACACATTTGTAGCTTGCTTATTATTCATCCATTTAAATTGATATACCTGCAATCCTGAAGACACTTTCCTGGGAGTAAGACCCGCTGAAACGAATGGGACTTACTTTTGAATGGACATGGTTAGGATTGTGCTCTCAGACATATTCATTCATTCACTCATTCATTCAAATTGATTTAGGCAATTTATTTATTTATTCGTTCACTTAAATTAATTTACAGTTCAATCCTAAGCATGTCTACTCATAAGTAAGTCATATTATATTCAATGGGGCCTACTCCAGGATTGCAGCCTCTGGCACATTTATTTATTTATTTATTTATTTATTTATTTTATTTAATTTATTTATTTATTTATTTATTCTCTTCTTTTCCCATGCTAACACCAATGCCCAAAGCAGCTTACACAGCATTTTATTCCTTTTTTTTTGTCTCACAACAACCCTGTGAGGTAGGTAATTGTTCTATGGACAGAACAAACTTAGGAGACGGGTTCTACGTTATCAAACTACCCTCAGTTGATGAAGACTCCTCAATACTTTGAAATGGAAAATAATTCCTATATTGACTCTCTACTAATTAGAAGAGAGCCTTCCTGATTTCATTATGGGAGGAAGGCAGATAAAATGCTCTAATTGCCTCGAGTCAAGCAAGCCTTTAACCAGACTTTCAGGCCCGTTTCCTTACTGATTGGAGTATGCCTTTTGCCTATAAAGTTTTGCACCCTCTTCTAATCAACTTGTCTATATTTTGTATTGATTTATTTAAGAGGGGGGAAAAAACTTGAGTGATTTATTTAGAAGGGGGGAAAAACTCGAGTGATTGCTGGGCCCAGTGTGTTTCCTATGTCTCCAGCAAAGTTTGCAACAAACTTTTGAGAGCATGCATTACTGCAGCAAGAAAATGGTGGTGGTTGGTCCAGTTCATCAATGGTAGTGGCATCACTTGGATCTGCAATGACTGGTGTGGGTTGCCGCGCATGACCCTTGTGACGCACCTCCTCCCATGCAGTGTGCAGGGCAGTATTGTGATGGTAGGTTTGGTGATGCATAATTGCCTCCCTGCTGGGGATTTTTTGGTGCACTAACATTGGATAAAATGGAAATATTTCATACTTGCATTGTGCATGCAAGTATGCATTATATCACCTTATAAGATTCAAAAAATTATGGCTGGCACTGGTATCATCCACACCCTATATGCATCACCCAGTATGGCCCACATATGCATGAACTATACTGTATCGCTCCTATAATCATCACCCGGTCATTCCTTGAGCAACACCACTGGATCAGTTGCACTTTTTTTGGAATATCAAACCATACACTCTAATAAATAAATAACATAAAACATAGGCTGCATCATTGTACATGTTCACTCATGTGTGGCAGGGAAGCAGGAAGAAAGCAACGGCAACCACCTTCCTCCCTTATTGAGTCTCACTTGCACATTGCTCATATTTAGAATGCCCTTCATGGTGAAAACCTAGTGTTGCCCTTGGCAAGGTGCCCAAAGCTATTCAGTTAATTGAAAATTGCCAATTTTTGTAACAAGTAGAGACTTTTACCTGTCATCAGGTAATTTTAATCCTGCAATGGCAGGTTCATCATCATTGGCATCCTTCAGTCTCAAAAGACTGTGGTATCATGCTCTGTTTCCACTCTAGAGAACGATAGCCTGGGTAGATTAATATGAAAGATAGACTGTTACCCAAGCAGCAAATCCCCCTTTTCCACATCACTGAAATAGTCCAATGGAACAGCAGAGCTGATACAATTGGTTCCAGCTGTGTCGCAGGAGTTACCAGAACGTGATTGTACACAGTCACGAACAGCTTCCAGTGCTCCGGCTCTGGATTTTGCCTCGAGGTTGACTCCTAAAGCCTTTCCCATAGATGGGTAGATCCACAAGGCAGTGGAGGTTGGAGGTGGGAGTTTTCCTTCTCCAGACAACCCCCATTCAGTGGGATTTTGGACAGGTTTAGTTTGGCTCCTCAACAACGGCCTGTATGGCACGGGAATCCCTGCCAGTAGCTACTCTATCGCCAGCATACCTTTCTCTCACTACCTTTCTCTCATTGGAGCACACAATCCCACCACCATGAAAAGGTACTGTCTATTGTACTGGCAGGTTCATTCTGCTAGTAATCATATATTTCCTGATCTCAGGTTTCCTGCCTCCTTTTTCTGCAATGGAATGTTGACCCTGTTTCACTGTCTCCATATTCTCCAACACCAAGGCTAATTCTTACATGCTTGGACCAGCAGGCCTCCGTCAGTCTTGGAAGACTATGGTATCGTGCTCGGCGCTGCATACGCTGTATGCGAAGCACGAAAGCCTGGGTTGGATTGTTATGGAGGATAGGCTGATACCCAAGCAGCAAATCCCCCCTCTCCACGCCACTGAATTAGTCCAATGGAAAGGCAGAGCCAATACAATTGGATCCAGCTACGTCGCAGAGCTGGGCTAAGGACAGGAGCTCACCCTGTCTTGTGGGGCCGACCCGGGTCTCGAACCCTGGTCTGCTTGTTAACAAGCACAGTGTCTTAGCCACTTGCGCCACCCACAGCCCATATGCTGTGAACCACTTGCTTAAGAAACCTCTCTGGCCCTCTCCATCCCTGAGCAAACATATCTCCAGGGACTTCTATCTTCCCAGATTTATTTGTTCCCAACTTAAAATGGGATCCTTTTTGAAAAAAATACAACTTCTCTTTCTGCAGAGTGAGTCACAGAGAAACACTGCCTGCTCTCGTCAGATTCTTGGGGAACACTTTTGCCCAGCTCCGTAGCCCAGAATATAAATCTCGGCTGACTGTTCTGGGGCTGCTTTGTGTACAGCATGGAAACCAAATAATTGAGATAAATACAGAAAGGGACAGTACTTGATCAGGAAATGTTTAGAGATATTTACTCTGAAAACCCTATATGTCAGGCAATGCTGTGCTCCTCACCTTGTCTGAATTTGTTGCATTCTGTTGTGTCACACTCAAGGGAGATGGGGTTATTTTTAAATTCCAAAATGCTTCTCTTAAAGTCCTTGTTTGACCCCGTGATTTGTGGTGTTTCGAGATCCAAGCAGGGAGGTAAGCTGGCCTTCGTTGCATTTCATATGCAGAAGGTTGGAGAAGGGAGAGGGATGGAGAATTGTGTATTTTGTGCTTTGCACATGGATGGCTAAACAAGCTTGTACTTTGTGGTGAAGATGCATATTTTAAAGTGGAGAAGCTTGTTATAACAGCCCCCCTCTAACCATTCCCCATTAAAACAACAAAAATCCAGAATATTTATTTAAAACAAAAATATGAATATTTCTTTTTTCTCTTGCCAATTATTTCTGCTTAGAAACTTACCCTACAATCCAGAGTAACTACGAGACCACGTAAGAGACAGTTACATTGACGTAGTTATGGCACCACCTAGTGAAAACCTATGGGAAATTCATATTGGAATCCAGAGTAAATTGTTCTTACACCGGAGCAAGGACTCCCCGTAGTTACTCTGGATTGTGCCCTTAGTTTATTCCATTTAAAAATCTAGCTCAGTGGTTCTCAACCAGTGGTATATCACTGGCAGCACTCAGGGTGGTGTCTGGTGGTACATATGAGACCTCCAGACCTCTGGGAGCTAGAAGCAAGACCAGCTACTAACATGAAGAGTGGAGGTAGGAAGCATTATTTGAAGCATATTTGGAGCATACTACATTCATTTCAAATTTTCATCAGACATAATTTATTAAAAATGTGAATTAAAGTTATGAATATATTATTTGAATTTATGAAATGTTTGTAGACCAGGGTTTTCAATTTAAACATGTAGGATGATCTCCAGCCATTATTTTATAATTTTGTACATTTATAAAATAAACATCTTGTATTTCAGCAAACAGTCTGAGGAAGTCATGCTCATCTTTTGTGACAATCTTATCACTCTGTGTGATAAAATATTTAGTTTTAATTTTGCATTTTGTATATTGCACAAGTAGAAACTTTCAGGGAGGAAAGAGGGCTTCTTGTTGACTTAAGTAATTAAAGAATCCAAAGTAAATTTTTAATGCTTCTTAAAATGCTTAAAAAGAACTCATTTTGGGGGTTTTTTTGGGGGGGAGGCTAGCCACGGAGTCTTTAAAGTCAGCATTTATTTTAGAACTAATCTTGAGTTTTTAGACCGCATGTAAAATAATTATAGGATTGCCTTGGCCGAATGCGTATTTTCTGTTTTTCTGCATTCAAGCTGGAGTAAAGTTTCTGAAATGTTAATTTCATTAAATAAAAACTTTATTATGAATTTTTTTAATATATAAAATGAAATTAATGTCCCTCAGGATATAGCAAGAGACATATTACCAAAAGAAAAGAGCATAATTGCTACTCAGTGCGGTCAAAATGTTACCCTTTTAAAAGCAGTAATTGAAATTTGAGCCTTTCTGTATGCAGGAAAGTCTTATTCCAGTACTATCTTTAATGGCATCCTTAACATCTGATCATTAACTGGAATTTTGTCCAATTACAACCACAAAGGATTGTGGCCTACAATTCTCATGATATTAGATATATTTATGAGTTTCAAGAGAATTTCAGGACACGTGGATATCCTTCAGATTCCTTTGTATAATGCAACGTGCCTAAGGACATGTGTTTATGTTATGTTGTGCTTCCATCATCTGAGCTCCGTTACGTTAATACATTTTTTCCCCTTACAGATAAATAAGAGGGTTTTATGGAAGGAAATGTTGCCATTTATGAGTCCTAAAAACAAAATGATGCATGGCGTAAAATTACATGGCTGTCAGCACCTTTTATATCATTCCCTCTTTCGATTTTTATTACGGTTGAGCCTTCTGTACAAAAAGAATGGAAGAGAAAGACATCTGATTAAGAGTGTTGTTTAAATATTTCAGATACAGTGTATTTTGTATGTGAAACAGCAATGTTGTCAGCGCAACTATAAAAATGTGCTTAAGAACCAGTCATTTGTTATTGAGGTTGGGGAGGTTTGTTTTGTTTTTTTCTGAAACTGACATTGTGTATGAAAACAGACGTTCCTATTTCAGATGGCGCTTGATGGTATTGACATAAATAGCTGTCTAGCAGGTTAACTGCGGAGTGAATAAGGTTCTGTTTAATTCTTGGAAACCAACTGCACGACGATGTGACTCCTGTCTATTCGTTTATTTTCTTTTTGACATTTTCATCATCCTACGTTAATCAAGTCGACATTTGTCTTCGCCGGTTCTGGGCCAACTGAAGTCAGGCTGAGCAAACCATAGTTTGATTCTGGTTTGATATCCTGTTTTATTTTGACTTCAGGAATTCAGTGGACTCTTGAAACCTCACATGTTTATTTCAGCATTAGCTTTCTTGGACCATGGATCATCTTCACGGATGTCTTGGCTTCAAGTGACACGACAAATTATGATCTCAAAACAAAACCACCATCAGTGTAAAGTTCAGTTACTCACCTTGCTAGTGCTGTTATTTGGTCTAGCTCAGATATTAAACAATTCAGTATCAGTATCAAAGCTGCACACTGACTTGGATCTTTCTCCATGACTCGCGCTCCTATCCTATTTCAAGGCAAAGCACCATGTTTGTCTCCCAGTGGGAGTCTACCAATGGGAGCCACCAGTGGGAACCACCCTACCCAGCAGCTCTGGACCCTATATATTATTCAGCTCCACATTTTCAACGGTTGCTGAGGCTGGACACTATCTATCTGTCTGTCTGTCTGTCTGTCTGTCTGTCTGTCTGTCTGTCTGTCTGTCTGTCTATCTATCTATCTATCTATCTATCTATCTATCTATCTATCTATCTATCTATCTATCTTCTGCCTTTCTCCTACCCAAGAGGGATTCAAGGCAATTCACAGTCAAAACAGAAATACATTAAAAATTAAAAACACGTAGCAATTAAAAACTACATTTAAATCATTCAAGCATTAAGATATTTTTTAAAAAATTAAGGCTACAATCCTAAGCTCCAGTTAGATTGGCCTAAGCCCCAGCATAAGTCCTGACTTGACTGGCATAGGTTAGGATTGCACCCTAAAACATTCTGGCTCATTTAATGTGAGCATTTATTATATTCTATATTAAATACAATGTGGCACATTTAAAATTGACTCAGGACCCACTTAGTGGGTTTCTTAGTTTAAGAAACATGGACTTTTTAATGTTTAATGTTTAAATACAGATATTTTAATGTTGCGAATGTTCTACCAAAAGTATGTATGAGTTAGAATTCATTAAAATATTTAGAGCACAATCCTAACCATGTCTACTCAGAAGTAAGATGTTCAATGGATCTCACTACCAGGAAAGTGTGATTAAGATTGCAGCCATAATCATGTTTTAAGACACTAAATATTCACTCAAAAGCCCATTGAACAGACTGGAGCTGATTTTCAAATGAACGTTCATAGCCTTTGGCTGGTGGTTTGTATGTTCCTCACTCACTATATGTACTTTTTCTCATAGAACTCTGCACTTTGGAGTGTGGCAGCCACGGCATTTGTGCAAGAGGAATATGCCAGTGTGAAGAGGGCTGGGTGGGCCCAACATGTGAAGAACGTACATGTGATTCGCACTGTGCTGAACATGGCCAGTGTAAAGATGGGAAGTGTGAATGCAGTCCTGGTTGGGAAGGCGACCAGTGCACCATTGGTAAGATTTGTGTGGGCATGATTCAGCGAAACCTGATGGTATAAGACCTCCAGATAGGGAATTTCCTCCTTTGTGACATAACACATTTTGTTAACCCATAATAAGTAATCTTGGGGCACTATCCTAACCAATCTAGTCTGGCACAACACACCTCGCATAACTTCCTGTGGTGGTGTGGGAAGGCCTGTGCACTGGTCTAACTTCCCAGGAGTCAGGCAGAGCATGTGCCAGTCTCCCTACACCACCACAGGACGTTATGTAGGGTGAGTTAGGTCTGCCTAATTAGGATAGGATTGTGCCCTTGGTCTGTTTAACTCCAGGAGGTACCTTTAGGTTGTACCTAAAGTAGACAGAGCATTCATCTCAATGTACATTATATTTTTAATATTTTAAGCAGTAATCCTAACCTCCGTTAGGTCAGTCTAAGCCCCGGCATAAATCCTTTACTGATCTGGAGGTGTCACAAAGTGCTGTAAGACACTTTTGCGCCACTCTTGGGAAAATGTTAAGCCAGTGTGCAGACATATGTTTGCTTCCCTACCATCACGGGAATGGGAAGAGCGATGAGTTGTGGCAGCCTAGATTAGAAGTACACCCTTCGACTTGATATTACCATGATTGCAGTTGGGGAAATGTTACAATTCTATACTTTTAACAGGTATATGATACAGTGATAGTCAGTGGGGCTTACTTGTGGATAAATGTGGTATTTTGGATAAATGTGGATAAATTGGGGTATTTTGGGGGTAATGTGGATCCGATATTTTGGGATAGCCTTCAGGATGTTTGGGGTATTTTTAAACAGATCTACAACTACTTGGAAGGATTAGTAGTGTTCTTTATTTTAAATTTTTTATTTTAAATTTTAAATTTTTTTAAATGTTTTATAATATTTATTATAAATTTTTAAACTTATATTTATTGCCAACCTTTGTTATATTCCGGGGGCGGGGGTTGCTGAAAATATTCCTTCTAGATCACTGATTTTCTACCTTTTTCATATCAAGGCACACTGACAAGGCACTAAGGGCACAATCCAGAGTAACTACAGGGAGTCCTTGCTCCGGTGTAAGAACAATTTGCTCTGGATTGCAGTATGAATTTCCCATGAATTTCACTAGGTGGTGCAGTAACTACGGGTACACGTAATGTCTCTTATGTGCTCCCATAGTTACTCTGGATTGTAGGGTATAACAGTCAAGGCACATCATCCTTTTTTTACTAGTGAGAAGGCACACCTTGTCACTAGTAAAAAAGTGGGTCTCATTGCTAAAAAATTCGAGAACTGCTAAATTAGGGGCACAAGAGCTTTGAACTCTTTTGCCTCTGATCACCCTATCTGAACCCCTTTCAGCTCTCGGTTTTCCTGCCTGTGTATGAAATACTGTGTATGACATTAGAAAACACACATCAGACTCATTAACAGAAGGCTCTGTGAGACTAAAACCATCAGACAGTTTAAATAATTCCAATATCTGCCGCCTTCACTTGATAGGATTTAAATTCCGTGCTCGTTATTAGAGATGCTCTTTTTTTTCCTCCTCTCCCCCTCTCTAACCCCTAAAGCGAGTTTCTAATGATATTCTTAATAAGGATCTAGAACTCACAGATCTTTTCAGAAGTCATTATTCAGCTGTAGAAACATAATTGTTCCATTTTAATGGAAAGTGATGCATTTTCCCCCCAGCTCTTTAGCAGCGCTTCTTGGCAAAATGTCATCAGATGGTCCCAAAATGTTTTTATCCATAAATGTTTTAATTGCATTCAGGAGGCCTTGATGCCTAATTTATTGAAACCAGCGGGCAAACATGGTGGCTTCCACTCAGAAACTTGTAGGCGTAGCTTATCTGCAAAACTTCCCTTAAACCTAATCTTTAAAAGTTTCTTTATTTTACTTTGTTCTCTTGATTACTTTATAAGCAAGCATTACAAATGGATTTAGTTATGATGACTTTTTATGTTCCAGATTTGCCTGAACACGTGCAGAAAACCACATACCGTATTTGCTTCCTTAACGCAGTGATTCTTAACTGGGGTATCTATATCTTTTGGTGGGGGTGTGGGAACAAAATGATGGGTTTGTGAAACTTTGGGCAAAATCCAGAGTAACTACAGGAAGTCCTTGCTCCAGTGTAAGAACAACTTACCTTGGATTCCAATATGAATTTCCCATAGGTTTTCACTAGGTGTGCAGTAACTACAGGTGCACATAAAGTCTCTTACATGCTCCCATAAAAGCAGGCCTCCGTCAGTCTTGAAAGACTATGGTATCGTGCTCTGCACTGCAAATGCTGTTTGCGAAGCACGAAAGCCTGGGTTAGATTGTTATGGAGGATAGGCTGTTACCCAAGCAGCAAATCCCCCCTCTCCACACCACTGAATTAGTCCAGTGGAAAGGCAGAGCCAATACAATTGGATCCAGCTGGCATCACAGAGCTGGGCTAAGGACAGGAGCTCACCCTGTCTTGTGGGGCCGACCCGGATCTCGAACCCTGGCCTGCTGGTTAACAGGCACAGTGTCTTAACCACTTGCTCCCATATGTGCTCCCATATTTACTCTGGATTTGGGGGTTTGTCAGATTAGATCAGCCATTTTCAACCAATGTGCCATGGTGCATTGGTGTGCCATGAAATGTCCACATAGGAGTTTTAAATGGCTGAAAAATTATGCCAGGTTCTGCAGCTTTGTTTTTTTAGAGCCTAGTTGAATCAGGGCAAAGGCCCATCTTGTCCAGCTTCTGGTGTCTCATGGTGGCCAACCAGATGTCTCAGAAAGCACACAAGATCCTTGCAAGAAGGTCACCCACTAACATTTCCTATTTTTATTGTTGGGTGGCCTTTGGGGACAAGTATCCAGTTAGCGCTGAGTCCTTTAATCTATTGGTCAAGGATAGATGCTCTTGGAAAAGAGAAGATGCTGAGTAATGTTTTGGATAACTCAGCAACATCCTCTGATGCTTCACCATCCTTGGGATACTGACACATCACGGAGGTTTCTGGGGGTCTATGTTGGTCCAAATAGATAGGAAAATGGGCCAAATTATGGGGGATTGTAACCTAATATAAATGGCCACACTTTTCAAGGTGCAATAGAATGGTCCCTAATCATGGACTGTGGGTGGCGCAAGCGGTTAAGACGCTGTGCCTGTTAACCAGCAGGCCAGGGTTCGAGACCCGGGTCGGCCCCACAAGACAGGGTGAGCTCCTGTCCTTAGCCCAGCTCTGCGACGCCAGCTGGATCCAATTGTATCGACTCTGCCTTTCCATTGGACTAATTCAGTGGTGTGGAGAGGGGGGATTTGCTGCTTGGGTAACAGCCTATCCTCCATAACAATCCAACCCAGGCTTTCATGCTTCACATGCAGCGTATGCAGCGCCGAGCACGATATCATAGTCTTTCAAGACTGACGGAGGCCTGCTAATCATAGTTAAAATCAACTGCAAGGTTGTGCGTTTATTTCACCGGAAACCTACTGAATGACCATTTCAATAATACAAAGATTAGATTAGAGATCTTCAACTCAAGTAGGTGGAAACTGCCTCTTTTAAATAAAGTGGAGGTACTTTATCTTAATCAGCGGATGGCAAATTAATGCTGAAAGGTTTATATATTTTCATTTGAGTGCACCAATTCAGCTGATCACCGTTCTGTTTTCTTGTCTATTAGGCTCACTACTCGTTCGATGCACGTGGTTAATATGGTAGTTGGAAATGAAAAATGAGACTAGGCAAACAGATTGGGGGATGCATTGGTATGTTTTTCCTCTCTCCCCCTTTTTTCACTGCATCTAATGATGACCCAAATTGCAACAAGGAGCTGCCACTTTATTCAATGAACTATAGCCCCAATTCACACTCTAGGTCAGTGGTATTAGTCATTTCAGGCAGGGACCCCCTTTCAAATTTAAAAATATGTCCAAGACCCCTTACTGGGATGCTTCTCCTTGTCTAATCAGACGTCCTATTGTATTCAGTGAGACTTATTCCCAGGAAAGTCCAGTGCCAGATTCCAAGTTGATGGATCCCATCCTCTTGGGACGCCCCTGACCTGAGACTGCAACTTCCAAGGGGGCCCCGACCACCCACTTTGAAGACCACTGCTCTAGGTAGAGTGATAAAGCTGAAATAGTTGCATTCTGGGCTGTCCTGTTTCAAACTGCAGGTGGAGGGGATCATATTTGGCCTTGTTTCTGGAGCAAAGGCAAGTTCCTACTTGTAGTAGGGAATATAGGTGAGTATATATTAAAGACAGAGTTTAGCTTTCTTGACAATCAATTAACAAGGAATCCCTACAAGGAAAGAGAGAACTTGGCATGTTTGGCATGGTGAAAAGAAGGCTGAGAGGCAGTGGCATAGCCAGCAGGTGCAGGGGGTATGGGGTGATGTGCACAGGGCAGGAGGTGGGGGACAGGGATGGAACAAGGTCAGGAGGGGGTAGTTATCAGCATCACTCATGTGCACCAGTATCCTAACCCCATCTCTGGACCAGAAATATAGATATAAGGAGAACCACTGGGTAAGGGAATGAAAGTTCTTTCTTTAAGGAGACTTACTTTACTCCTTACTTTAAGGAGACCTATACACAGCCTCTCCCAAATGTAGTGTATGCTTCGCTGGAGTCGCTGCAGGGTGGGGGCTGTAACACTGCTTTCCTATTGTCCTGGCAACCCAAGAAGCATCATTAGAGGTCTCTAGAGAGGAAGGTTTCTCAAGGACCTCTGGCTGGCCTCTTAAAAGCACCTCTAATGGTAATTCCTTTAAAAGGTGCTTTTCTTGCCAAAGACATCTCATATTGAAAAGATGCGGGCAAAAGTCTCTGGATATTTCAATATGCTACCTGTCACTGTGTAGCAGCTACTATTATCCATATACTTGATGTGGTTCTGTAGGTGAAGCCTCATGGGGCAAGGCTGAAGTTCTGCCCAGGAATGTCTCTGGGGCGATAATGCTGCCCTAAACCTCTGGGCAAGCCAGGTTGGGCAAGGGAGTAATAGCATAAGGTCATATATGCACCTGGGATTCCCTGTCCCCAGTGCTGTGTTGGGGTCTGCTCATCAGAGAATTATTGGATGGCTCAGAATAGAAGTGGCTCGAGGAAGAGAAGAAGCAGCCCAGAAAACTGCCCCCTCCCAATTTTACAAACCTTGTTGCTTTTTCATCATTCAGTAAACCAGCCAGGGGCCAAAAGGAGTCTTGCTGGCTAAGAAGCTGTGCCTGTTTCTTGTGAAAGCATCAACCTGCGTCACATGCATATTTACTGAGAAGTATGTTCCTTTGAGATAAATTAATCTCGGTTCCAAAGAAATAATCTTGGGATTGCAGCATCGGTGAAAAGCTTAGGCTGCAATCCTGTATGTGCTTATCTATCTTAAGTCCCATTGAAATAAGTTGAACTTGCTTGTGAGTAGATAGGCATAGGATTGCACACCAAGTTGGGGGCTGGAGGAGAGAACATAAAAGAGGCATAAGGAATGGGAGATTGTGTCCGGAATACTCTGGGATGCTATATCAGTCAGGGCTGGTCTTCAGAGCCACATTTTAAAAAATTGTAACCCGCTCCGTCCTTGAACAGCTATATATCTGATTTATCAAAAATCCATGTATTGTATGGCATACAATCAATCAATCAATCAATCACTCAATAAATAAATAAATAAATAAATAAATAAATAAATAAAATTAATTCAGAGCTATGAATCCCATTGGAGAGATTTTTTGCAGAGTCCTAAGTTCACAGGCAACATCTGTAGGAGCATAAATTAAATTTCTTTTCATTCATTCATTCATTCATTCATTCATTCATTCATTCATTCATTCATTCAACTAAATTTATACCCCCTTGATCACCCCAAAGGACATAATTGTTATATCTCTATGGTGGAATGGAAAGCAATCGAAATGCATGGTTGAAAGGTTCATTGTGAAATAGACCAAATGAATCTAAGGGCAAAATCCAGAGTAACTACGGGGAGTCCTTGCTCTGGTGTAAGAACAACTTACTCTGGATTGCAATATGAATTTCCCATAGGTTTTCACCAGGTGGCAGTGCAGTAACTACGGGTGCACGAAAAGTCTCTTATGTGCTCCTGTAGTTACTCTAGATTTGGGGATATGTGTATTTTCATATTAAATTGCATACAAAATTAGAGTCAGTTACCCTAGCATAGGTGCCCCTTAGGCAAAGGGCCCAATTGGGAGACACTGGTCCAACTGGCTTAAAGCCAGCCCTGGCATCACTCACATTCATCTTCTTTTCTTTCCTTCCTGACATACAGAGTCAGCACATACCATAGATACTAAAGCTGCAATCCTAAAGACACTTTCCTGGGAGTAAGACACATTGGACACAAGGGGGTTTACATCTGAGTAGACATGGTTAGGATTGTGCTCTAAGTTGAGAAATTAAAATCTTAAAATTTATCCTGTAACCAGGGACTTGTGACCCATGGGTCAATGGATGTCAGGGCGCATAACTGAGCAACTAGCCTCACGCCCTCCCCAAATAGTCTTGCACAGACTGCGCATATGACTTCATATCCTGCCACCAGCTGAACAATGTGGTTGCTGGTGCACAAGGCCTGCTGGGAACCACTCAGCCAGCGTGGCGAGTGATGCAGAGGTGCGCATTGATGCCGGGCAGGCCCAGGCCATGGGAGATTCACCCCACTTGGTTCTAGATGTACTGCAAACAATGATTAATGCCACTAGGCTCAGGAGGCCATTCAGAATATGCTGGTGGGCCAGGTGTTGATCATAGTTGATCCCTGATCTGTACATGCTTTTTTTTTATTTTTCAGTGCGCTTCATATTATGCTTCTCTAGTCAGTTGTTTACATTCTTGCAGTTGCAACTAATTCCATCTGCTTTGCTCAGGGACATTCGGAGTGCGCTGCCGAAATGCTGAGAGCTTTAATTTTTCAGACGCAGCTGCTGGCTCCGAGCTTATTGCCAATATTCAGGCTCACCAATCAAGATAATACAATGAAGGCACTTAAGGATGCTTCGGGCAAACCCAGTTTGAACACATCTGCTGGAAGGAGCTCAGGCAACAATGAGCATCATGAATTGAGGAAAAATTCAAGCTATTTTTGACATTGTTGCTGCAATCCTATAGATAAGTTGGACCTCAGTATTCATGGGCAATTTATCTCCAGAACCCCGTAGATTTTAAACGCATGGATCTGAGATCATAGGAAAGAGGAATGACAGAGAGGATCTCCAGAAATATGTATCTCCAGTGCCTTCTGGACCTGTTTTAAGACACACTTCGGGCGCAATCCTGAATAACTACGGGGAGTCCTTGCTCCGGTGTAAGAACAATTTGCTCTGGATTGCAATATGAATTTCCCATAGGTTTTCACTAGGTGCTGCAGTAACTACAAGTGCACGTAAAGTCTCTTACGTGCTCCTGTAGTTACTCTGGATTGTAGAGTAAATGTTTTGAGACCTTCTGACATTCAGGAAGTCCACCTATAGCTTCTCCCAGCCGTCAGAAAACATCCAGACGCAACTTCTTTTTTTAACTCCTTTTTCTTCTAAGAAAAACTTTTAAAACTTCTTTTCTTCCAAGGCGCTTCTTTTGTAACAAAAGAGGAAAAAGAAAATACATGCCCAAAAGTTTGTTTGTGAATTTTATTATTATTATTTTCTTGTTTTAGATGGCTGCCCTGGTCTGTGTTATGGAAATGGAAGGTGTACCCTTGACCAGAATGGGTGGCACTGCGTCTGTCAAGTGGGATGGAGTGGAACAGGGTGCAACATTGTCATGGAAATGGTGTGTGGCGATAACATGGACAACGATGAAGGTAGGGAAGCTGTGTGATGCCTTTTATATGCAATATACTGCTGTCCTATAGCCTGTCTGTTTGGCTGTTTGTTTTCTTCCTTTACCAGTTTAAAACCACTTGCTGTAGTGATTCTCATTTACACATCAGTTTTGTTTGTAGATATGCAAACCACTTGATGTGGTTCTATAGGTGAAGCCTATAGATATGCAAACCATCAGGTTGTGTACAGTCTGGGCGGTGGCACTGGCGGCCTCGATTGCTGACCACTTGACCAGCTTAAGATCATCATTTTACCATGTATTTAACAATAAAGGCAAATTCTTTTGCTAGGTTGTCTCAACCAAAAATTGTGTAGCAGATGCCCATCCACAGAGAGCACCGATTTGATTGGTGGTATACAACTGCGTCATACTGGCAGGCCATTAAGATGTGCATCGCCTCACGCTCCACATTGTCAGCAGCTGGCCTTATACGGCACAAGTCTCACAGTGTGCCATGAGATTGCCACATTATATCCGTCGCTCTCATCTCCATTGTTTTTGTTTCTTTATTATTATTATTTTTTGGGGTTGTACTACTGACAAGGTTTCCGCTCATTCCCGTTCAGTTCAGCGTATGAACATCAAGCAAAAAAAAAAATTGCCCTTCATCTGCACAGTTATTTTAGCAGAAGAAGCAGCAATATGACACAAGATTGCCAGCAAGTCTGTTCTGAAGTCCATTCATTCGCATGACCATCATTGATTAAGGCCTCGGGGTCCAGAGGCCAAAATCCAAGAACACAGACTGCAAACAGTCTTGGCAAGAAGGACCACATCACAGCGAACCGTTCGGCACAGCACATAATGCACTGTGGCTCGACAAAGATGGATGTTGAACGCGTCCAAGCCCCCCAAGCTCTATTTGCAGCTCTGTTTATCAGACATCCGTGCTCACGCTGAGCAGCTGGCTCCAGATAAAACCAGAAGCTTCCCAAAACACATCCAACTCCCAGTCCTGCTTCTGAAACAGACACCAGGGTAAAGAAACCCTCCAAGAGCTGAGCGAAAAATGCCCCCCCTCAACTATGCCACCCTATTTTCCGTAGTGTGGAGACAATGGTGATGTGTTGCCAGTTTTCTAGTGTTCTCTCCCTCTGGGGGGACATTTCTTCTTGGGAGTCCTTTATGTCTTGATCCACATACTTTTCATCCTGTCTTCCTACCCCAAGCAGGTCTTCAAAGCAACTGTCAGAAAACAGGACAGCGTAAATAGTCTAAAATTGGACTATTGGAACAACAAAGTGCGTTTAGTCTGCAAAGGCTCATATGGTCCTGGATCTCACAGTGCATCAGATGCTTCGGGATCCACAAAATACTACAAGATCCCTACTGGTTGCCCTTCCCTTACACCTGGTTCGACTTCTAGAACCAAGGGGCTCCATGTACCCATCGTGGCTTGTAAACTGCGATGGGTTTTTCATCCAGAAATCTGTCAATCACCCTTTCATCTAGGCCAGTGGTCTCCAAACTTTCACACTCAGGGCTCCTAGACTAACAGTTGTAAAGAGGAGGGAATTTCAGCAAGAACAGCTTTTCATCTGTGAGATGAAAAGTTGCACCTGCTGAAATTTCCTCCTCTGCACCATTGTGTCTTGGAGCCCTAAAGTTAAAAGTTTGGACACCCCAGATCTAGGCCAGACACCATCACCACATCCTTTGGCAAGGAGATCCAGAAGCTAATTACAGCTCCAATATACATGGACTTTTTATACATGGATTTGACTCAACAGAAACGGCCTCTACAAATCACAGTTTTAAAAAACTGCTTTTCTACTGTTGTAGATCAGTAGTCATGCAAGCAATCATTCCATTTTTCAGTTCCAGAATCAAACCCCTACAGAAATTGAGGCACCACCTTATTCAATTAAGTGCAATAGAGGAGCATGAAACCTGGAATTGCATCTTTAAACCTATTTTTCCATTATTTTCCTTATACACTGATTTTTTTATCATGGGATGGATTGAGGGATGACACCTGTACATACTGGGTAAATAAATATTTTCTTTTGCCTGCCTTAACTCTCCCAATACTCGGTTTTAGTGGATTTGCCCTGCTTCTGCTGTTGCATGAGAGGGAAAAGAACCTCCCCTTATCCACCCTATCCACGAAAGCCACCGTTCTAAATATCTCTGAAAAATATTTGATCCGATATCTAATTATAGTAGCTAGGATTTAGAAACATCAACTAAGCCTGCCATTCCATGTTTTTGTTTTGTTTTTGGCTGAGAACAAGGCCAAATTGGGAACCCATAGGGATTTCCTTTTGAGTAAACATATATCGTTCTGTGCTGTAATGGATGTAAATGCATTCCAGTTTTGATGGGCACAAAATCAATTGGATGGCATTACAACAGTGGTTTATGGTTCCTTCTAGTTTATAGCATCATCCACAGTGTGTGGGGAAAGTCAGGGTATAAATGCATTTAATAAATAAATCTCTTTGGCTCTCTGTTCCTGAAATAATATGTTTATAGTGGGTTCTTTTCAAACTTTGCCTGTTGAACTGCAAATGCTTGTTCCAAGGGGCAAATAGTGTAAATACAGTATATGTCACCTAGAGAATCATACCCCCAAATCCAGAGTAACTACGGGAGTACGTAAGAGACTTTATGTGCACCCGTAGTTACTGCACCACCTACTGAAAACCTATGGGAAATTCATATTGGAATCCAGAATAAGTTGTTCTTACACTGGAGCAAGGACTCCCCATAGTTACTCTGGATTTTGCCCATATGCAGACATGATCAGCAGATCTGGGCTGAAATTCTATCCATTCATACCTGGGAGTAAGCCCCATTGACTATAATGGGATTTACTTCTGAATAAACATGCATAGGATTCAGCTCCTGGTGTGATAAGCCTCACAAAAGAACTTACTTCCAACCAAACACTGCATTGTGCTGTTGTAAGCCAGGTTGTAGTGGTCTGTATTGTATAATGCTGATTAGGACCCCTACTCTGGATCAAGCTCATCCTCCCCTATGGTGCTACTCGATTCTGAACTAGCTATTTAGCAGGTGTGGTTCTCAGCAGCCCGTAGAAGCCTGCTTGGACCAAGACCATGGGTTACAATTTGACACACGCTACCACCATCATTCCCACCCACCCTCCTGGGCCTGATCCACCTCCCTTTCTATCATTCTCAACCCCAAATGTCCCCTTATCACCCCAGAATGTCCTCCCACTATTTTTCATATGCCTTGTACCTATGCAAACAAACCTTGTCTGGTGGATACAAGAGCTGGATCTATCCCTCTGCACCAGCCCAGCTGACACATGAGTTGGCACAAACATTCCTTCCAACACACTTGTGACGGTGGGAGACGGGGCAGGGGGTCCACGTCAGCTTAAACTAATATTTGGATTGCACCGTAGGTTGCTCAAGTATCTTAAAAATTGTATCTTTCTTACAGTGCAAGGAAGAACATAACTTTAAGAGAAGTAATTTTTTTCAACAGTCTTCTCCATGTTTATCCACCATTATTAGGCTACTCATTCATCATGGCTATTAACTGAAGGAACTCATGATAATGAAGACACAGATGAGAAACCACCAGATTCTATTCCGAATGACCTCAGACATCTTGGCTCTCATTTATTCTGTTCTCAATTATTTTCTGCAAAATAGATTAGGTGAAAGCTGAGACTGTCAGGACTGAATTTATGCCCACGTTAAGTAGGCTGTAGTTTGGGGTTTCACATCAGGAAAGGGTGAACATATGGCCCCTTCCCCCAGGACTTGTCCTGGCTTTTAGCCTCTTGTCCAGGAAAAAACTTTTAAGATCCACCTTTTCCTTGTAAGTGGGCAGCATCCAGCCTTCTTGTAATTAATTTATATGTAATAGTTTTAAATTTAATAATATAGTGGTTAAATTAAATACATGAAAGCAATACATAGAGATCCCTCATTATCCACTGGAGTTTTGTTCTGGAACCTCCTATGGATAAAAAAAAAATGGGAAAATAGGTTTAAAGATCCATTTTCAGATTTCTTGCTCCTCCATTGCACCTAATTGAGTAAGGTAGTCCCTCAATATCTGCAGGGGGTTTAATTCTGGGACTGAAAAATGGAATTATTGCTTGCCTGACTACTGATCTCCAACAGTAGAAAAGCAGTTTTTTAAACTGATTTGCAGTGGCCATTCATGATGAGTCAAAACCATGTATAAACAAATAAGTGTATAACAAAGCTGGATCTATACGTGAGTGATTTTAGCTTTTATTTTGTCTCATCCTTCATTTTTCTCAGCTGTTCTATATGTTGGGGGCTTGACTTTTTATGGTTAGAGCATATGGTCACCCTGCATTAGGAGGAACCTTATAGTCCCTTGTAATGAAAATGTGAAAGTGCACACTCGCATGAAAGGGTCAGGAAAGGGAAGGATGTCTGTTGAGTCTTTTTCTTGGATATGCTTGTACAGGTAGATCATGCTTGTTGTTGCAGTTTCAGGTCATCTATATATATAAAAACGTCACTGACTGACTGACTCATCACCACCCTGCCAAAACCGGTGGGCCTAGAAGCGTGAAATTTGGGGTGGGTGTTCCTTCCGTGAGGGAGGGGTGCACTAAGAACCGGTTTTCGGAAATTCCAACGGGAAGGGGGTGAAAAGGGGCGCAACACGTTTTCCTCCCTATACTTTGCATTGAGAATTGCTGACTCATCAATTTTCCGCCCCAACTGCTGGGCCTGAAGCATGGAATTCTGGGAGTTCCTTCTGTCACCTGAACACCCACCAAGAACCCATTGGAGAAATTTAACCCTTCAGGGGCTGAAAAGGGGGCAACGTGTTTCTGTCCTATACTTAACATGGGAGACTGACCAACATCAGCCAATTGGGTGCTCAGTGCCTGATGCACTGGGGGATGTTGTTAGGAGGGAGAGGATGCACTGGGGAGGATGCTGCGCATGGGGAGATGTTGCGCGTGGGGAGATATTGTGCATGGGGGACTGATGGTCATGGGGGAAGTTGCGCATGGGGGAGATTGCGCATTGCAGAAAGTTGCGCATGGGGTGTTGATGCGCATGGGGGGATCTTGCGCATGGGGGATGTTGTGCATGGGGATGTTGCGCATGGGGGAACTGATGCGCATCGGGGAACTGATGCTCATGGGGGACTGATGCGCATGGGGGACTGATGCGCACGGGGTGTTGATGCGCCATTAGGGGATGGCATATGGGGAAATGTTACTCCCACTACGCGGGTACACTTTTCGCTAGTTTGAAATAAATTAACGCATAAGAAAAGCAGAGTACCAGACCCATGGCTTGCCCAAAACTTCTGGAATACTTTGCTATCCAGTTCATCAAATGTTCTGTGGCTTGGGTTCCACAAGGGAAGGTCACTTAAACTGAAGTAGTTCTGTCCAGCAAAGAAGGAGCTGGACAGAATGACGTAGTGGACAGCAAATGAAGGTCAATCCTATCGCTCAGTGGAGGGCTCCAGCAGGTTCGCACCTACTCTGTAGAACCGGTTGTTAGTGAAAGATAGAACATATAAAGTTTAAAAATAGCCTTTTAAAAGTGGCTGCCAGATGGGCACAGAACCGGTTCTTAATTTCTTTGAAGCCCACCTCTGCTATTGCTCAAACTATCTGATGTGGCAGACTGCCATGGAATTATCAAGAAATTCAGACTTTTTTTGTCCTGTGCTACTCAAGAAATTGAAAGTATCATAAGCTAATTGCTCCTCTGTCCCTGTCAGTAATGATCCTTTCGAAATAAGCTGGCTAATTATCCATTCCTTTTATTGCAAAAAGAGCTGGAGTTAGTCATGGCTGCAAAAGTTATTTTAGTCTCAGGCCCGGAGAAGGAAAATGGTACAGCCGCTCTCAAGGCTCACTCAGTCCCCTCCCAAACTGTCACACAGCTCACTTCTGGTCTTGGCCACACCTGTTGACAAATGTCTGGCTTTGATGTTTGGATCTCCTCTATGGCACAGGTCTGGCTATCTCACAGAATGCCTGTTGTGACAGCAAATCTTAAATGCTTGAGAGACAGGTGGATTTACATCATCTGTGGTCCTCCTTGAAAGTAGATTTGCCCTACAATCCAGAGTAACTACGGGAAGACGTAAAAGGCACTTACTCTGAATTGCTCTATGCATTTCCCATAGGATGTCCTCTGTTAGCGCAAGTGGTTAAGACACTGTGCCTGTTAACCAGCAGGCTAGAGTTCAAGACCTGGGTCCCCACAAGATGAGGATCTCCTGCTACAAGCAGGGGGTTGGACTAGATGATCCACTGGGTCCCTTCCAACTCTATGATCTAAGGTGGCACAGTAACTATGTCAGTGTAATAGGTCCCATAGTTACTCTGGATTGTAGCCTTGATCTGATGTTCTAATGAAACAGAGAAATATGTGCTGAACATGCAAACCAAATTTGTTGTTTCTGATTTTAGATTTAATTTAATCTCTGCTCTTGCTTCTTCTCTCAATTTTAAAGATCCATATCTTTAAAATACCTATAATTTCTTCTTTTTACATGTAACCCCCCACCACCCCGTGATTTCCTGATTAACTGTGCTGCACCATCAGGTGTTTCCAGATCATTCATGGAACTTCCTTTCTCCAAGGAAAATTTCATCTTTCATTCTTCTTGCTGGGTCCACATCTTGGCCATAATCTCTGAATCTGATGTGTTTCCCATTTTTCTGTCACTCCACTAATTTTCATGCCAACTCTCTTGTTCATTCATATGTTTGTACATTCATCCGCTCGTTCGTTCGTTCGTTCGTTCGTTCTTTCTTTCTTTCTTTCTTTCTTTCTTTCTTTCTTTCGGCACAATCCAGAGTAACTACGAGAAGGCCTTGCTCCAGTGTAAGAACAATTTGCTCTGGATTGCAATATGAATTTCCAATAGGTTTTCACTAGGTGCTGTAGTAACTAAGGGTGCACGTAATGTCTCTTATGTGCTCCTGTAGTTACTCTGGATTGTAGGGATACTTTCTTTCTTTCTTTCTTTCTTTCTTCCTTCCTTCCTTCCTTCCTTCCTTCCTTCCTTCCTTCCTTCCTTCCTTCCTTCTTAAATTGTGAACTCTGCCATTTCCCCCCCTCTAGCTCAGATAAAGCTTTAATTCAGCTTATCATTCATTCACATATAGATTATTGTACTGTATTATTTTCTGATCCTCCTATCTCCTGTTGTAAACCTCTTATCATTGGCCTTAATTCTTCTGTTCACTGATCTTGCATCACAGTCCATCATGTCTCTCCTCTGTACTTTTCTGGTTCCTAACTCCATCTCCCATTTCTTATTGAATACACAACGCAGTTCCTTATTTTCAGATGTATTTGTGACTTGCTCGCTCCAATTTTCCCATACCAGTTAAATCTGTGGTGATAGATTTCTCACTTGTAATTTGTTTACATCTTTAAATATCTAAGGCTGCAATCCTAAATCCCAGTTAGGGTAGCATAAGTCCTGGCACAAGTCCCGTTTCGGCCCAGGGATGTCACAAAAGTGCCATAGGGCTAGGCTTGCCATATGTCCTGAAAAACGGGGACATTCCAGATTTTGGGTTTTGTGTTCATATACTGGCAAGTGGGACAGAGGATCCTGTTGCCCCAATTTTGTGGAAGAAAATTATGGCAACCCTACATAAGGCAAATCTGTGCCACTTGTGGGAAAGTTAGGCCAGTTCACAGAAGTGCTCTAGCCCCCCCACACCACCACAGGAACAGGAAGACCGAAGAGTTATACTAGCCTAATTGGGTATGACTGCACCCTATATGCCATCTTTATACTTTTCATGTTCAATCCAATGAAATACCAGATTACAAACCTAATAATACAACTATTAAACAAAGACAGTAAATCAGTAGCATAGCCAGAGGGGGACTGCAGGTTGGACTAGATGACCTACTAGGTCCCTTTCAACTCTAGGATTCTATGATTCTATGAGTAAGTACAGCAAGGACTACAATGTGATGCCCCTTTGAACGGACCCACATTGGACCTCTGCTACACCACCCAAAACAGTGTTCCATGCATCAGTTGTGCTGGCCCATGACCATGGAAGTGTCCTCAGACAACACTGGCTCTAAAGGCTATAAAACAGGAATGAGCACCGCACCCTACTACAGTCGGTCACGACTAGCAGTACAACCTGCAGGAGACACCTTTACCTTTACCTTACACCTTCTTACCTGTTTCACCCCATCCAGATGGCTTGACAGACTGTGTCGATCCAGACTGTTGTCAACAGAGCACGTGCTATGCCAGCCCTCTCTGCCAAGGCTCTCCAGATCCCCTTGACCTCATCCAGCAAAGCCAACCTCCTTTCTCACAGCACCCTCCAAGGCTCTTTTATGACAGAATCAAATTTCTCATTGGCAAAGAGAGCACTCATGTTATTCGGGGTGATATTTCCTTTGAGAGCAGGTAAGTGCCCCCCCTTTTTCACTATTATTGAATAGCGCTTTCTGAATAGAGACCCTTTTGGGGTGGGAAATAGAGATTAGGGTGGGAAATTTTAAAAGTATTGCTGAGATCTCTTAGGAAAGTTGTTGGGATTCCCCCCATTTAGTATCACAGCCTGATCCTATTGAATAACCAACACATATTTAAGATCCATGGATGATGAGCCCATGGATATGCAGGGTTGCGTATAATTAGGTTCACAAGTTTCATAATAAAATCTTTGAAGTCATATATCTGAAGTTCATGGGATCCTGGAAATTCCTGATACTGATCTTAGTAAATGTGCTTTATAGTCCTCACATCTGTTTCTTGAGAGCATGTTGTACATGCAGTTCTTATGTATGTCCACCTTAATTCTCCTTTTCTACAAAGGTGCATCTACATTTTGTCCCAATAGGTACTTGTCTTCTGTTGTCTTGTGGTGTTAGACCACTAGACTTGTGGTGTTGCTTGGTCAAGGGCTCATAAGGAACTTCTGGTCAAGGCGCCTTACCTACAGATTGCTAGAATATAAGGGTGACTTCCCAGGAGTAGTTGAAAGGATGAGTGATATATTTGCAGATCCATAAATGTGTTTTTTGTCAGGGATGAAGGACCCATGACTGTGTGGAGGGGGAGATTCTTGCTCCAAAGACAAGGTTACATATATTTTCCTCCCAAAAATGGGGATAATATTTGAAATATATGGGCATGTAAGTTGTTCAACAGCATCCCACCCCAACGCAGTTCTAATTTATGTACTTGTGTGGACAGCCACAGATCATCCTTAATTCCTAACAGTTTCTCATGTATCTTGGCCTGTAAATTAAATCCATGGTCCTTAAACTACATATACTCAGGAGAATAAATATGCTGTACTGGAAAATAAAATAAAATTGCAGAATGGTCTGTTAGGAAGTCATGCAAAAGTAATAGAAAGGTAATACTTTTTAAAGGTTCAGTTAGAATGTTAGAATGTTATATGGTTACAAAAAAGCAAGGTTTCGAGTTCTGATCCTTTTTAACTCGTTAATATGGATTGTGCCAGAGATATTACTTTCCACATTGAATCATAGTATTTCCTGAGCCATAATGACCTCCTGGAGCACAACTTGATCATATGTCCTATTTTCTCAGGACATGTCCCCTTTTTCAGCCTGGAAAAAAATTTGTTGTCCTTTTCCTTGTGAGCAGGCAGCATGCAGAATTCATGCAATTAGTAAATTAGATTTTGAAAATTATATGTTAATAGTTTTAAATTTAATTATAAGAAATATAGTGTTAAATTAACCACACACACACACACACAGTTTTCTCACCCCCATGGGTGGTATGTGTGTGTTATCCTCAACCTTGGGTCCTCTACCGGAGGCCTGGGAGTTTGAGAGTTCTGTGCTGTTCCTAGCATTGCACTTTTCTGGATAGTGTGTGTGCGTGTGTGTGCGTGTGTGTGTGTGTGTGTGTGTGTTTAGGTTTTGTTTTGTCATGTCCTACATTTTTCTTCGGTGTCCTACATTTTGGTGGACCTACATTTTGGTGGTGAGATTAAAATAAATTAACAACAGGTTCTGTGTCCCATTAGTAACCGGTTCTCAGAACCAGGTGCTCATTAGCAAAGGGTTCTACAGAACCTGTGAGAACCCCCTGAAGCCCACCGCTGGCACCTTGTCCTCCTTTTATGATTATGACATACGGTCACCCTGCTGGAGCAGCCATTCCCATGTGATCTCTGTTTAGATCAGGACTTACCTCTGCACAGTTGTGGGTCTATCATGACCAAGACAAGACTGTGAGATCAGTTCAAATGATCTGCTCAGATGTTAGGCTGTATCAAAGTACGAAAATTGCTAATCTCTACCTGAATACTGAGTACACCTAACATTCAGTTAGAAATTCATTATTTGCTATTAATGGGTCTGACACTCTGATTAGTCAGGATCAGAATCTTGGTCCCCTTCAGGGACCAAGGGTCCCCTTCAGGGGAGAAAGGTGGGATAGGAATAAAATAGTTTATCAACTATTTAATACAAACTGCTAGCAGTCTGCTTTTCTTCCTATCCAACAAAAAGTACAAGCAAAATCATGCTTGACCTTGGATTAATTGTTCTCCTGAGGCTTACGGCCACGTTGTCAGCAGGAGAAAATGAATGGAAACACACCAGCCTTCTTACCCTTAATTTATCTCATTGGAGCTTTCATGCAATAAATTATGCTTTAAACTGAAGTGGCTGTTTGGTATTTACTCACATTTCTGTATCAGAAATGCACTTCAGAAGTTAGTACCTCATCTGGAGTTTTGAAGGATGAAGATGGGAAATCATCACATACAAATACAACCCAAAATTATAAATTTAATACAAGTGTAGATCTAGATAAAGTAAAATAAAATGTTAAAAAAAACCTGTTACTACCTAACATTGTTAAATAATAAACACAAAAAGAGAAAACACAAATGAGGCATGCTTCAGACTGAGGCTGAAAAGGCAGGATGTCTAGCAGAATATGGGCAAAATCCAGAGTAACTACAGGGAGTCCTTGCTCTGGTGTAAGAACAACTTACTCTGGATTCCAGTATGAATTTCCCATAGGTTTTCACTAGGTGGTACAGTAACTATGGGTGCACATAAAGTCTCTTATGTGCTCCCATAGTTACTCTGGATTTGGGGGTATGTTTCACAACATAGTAGTAAAGCAGTAACAAAACATGTGTCGCTATTCTGGTGTCACCGTTTACAGCTCCTTTTCAAACCGTTTTAAACACCGTTTAAAACTCCTGCAGGAGGTTTGGAAATCATTCCCTGATGCCAGATGTGATAGCCAAGTCATGACAGATTACATCACGAAGAGTTCTATGAGTTCCCAGTAGAACAATTGCCTACCTCACAGGGTTGTTGTAAGGACAAAAGGATAAAAATGTAGGCTCTAACTATGGATAAAAAGGAAAAAAACTATGCAAGAGCACAATCCTAATAGTGTGTACTCAAAAGTAAGCCCCATTGTGTTCAGTGGGTCTTACTCCCAGGAAAGTGTCTTTAAGATTGCAGCCTAAGCTGCTCAAGCTTTTGTATTAGCATGGGAAAGGTGCAGTATCAATCACTTAAAAAAATAAGTAAGGCTACAATCCTAGGCCACACTTTCCCAGGAGTAGGTACTATTGAACACAGTGGGGCTTATGTCCAAGTAGACATGCTTAGGATTGCACTGCAAGGAAAGAAAGAAGGAAGAAATGTACAACTGTATGTATAAACATAGTCGTAGAGCAGTAGCAGAACATATTGTGTAAATCCTTGAATTTGCAGAAGTGCAGAAATCCTTAATATGCAGAACCAATAAAAGGGAAAAAGTACAGGCATCCTCCACTTATTGGAGCACAATCCAAAAGTGAAAACCATTGAAAAGTGGAACACAGTCCTTTCCAGCTTGCAAATGAAAAACGGGCACCAAAAAGACATCAGTATCACTGGCAATAACCTAAATAACACATATTTATTAACATGAGGCCAAAATACATAACAGATTATAATAAAATTAACAAAGGCAAGTGTGGCCAATAAATATATTATGCACTTGAATGATAAGCCAAAAACAATTTGCTCACCATGTCACATACAAATCAACAGCAGGGAAGACAATTTAGACCTTTTACCTTCATCAGAGAGAGGTTGAAACAGTGGAGCATGTGTGCCATTGTGTGATATAGGAAGCTGGACCAGATGGGCCTTTGGCTCTTCTTATTTTCTTAGGCTGAATGAATGAATCCTGGGTATAAATGAAAGCTGTTGAAAGAACAGAACCATCAGAAAATGAACCGTCAGAAAGTAGGGCATGCCTATATCATCAATATAGCCTGAGATGTTTCAGTTGTTCACAACTCCTCTTCCCAACATCTTGTTGGCTCCTTTCTCTTCTGGTACTAATACTGTAAGAGCTGCGGGCATCTCTGCAATGTCCTTCACTGACAGTGAGTTCCCTCTGTCTCAACATAGGCGCGCTTGTGTCATTCGTGGCCAGGTGGTGGCAATTGATGGGACGCCACTGGTTGGTGTAAATGTGAGCTTCCAGCACCACAGTGATTACGGATATACCATCAGCCGACAGGATGGAAGGTGAGAGGCGAACGTCTTCCATTCTCCTGAAAAGTTTTTTAGGCTGCAATCCTAAGAGCACTTTTCTGGTGTAGGCCCCATTGAACTCAATGGAACTTACTTCTGAGTAGACACAAATAGGATTGCACTGTTAATGTTATTTTTGGTTCGGTCACTGAATGATCTTGGTACTTACTGCATGCTAGTTAAAGAATAGGATTGAATGGCTTCGCTGCCTGGTAACCAACAGATTTGTCACCATTCCCCAAATACAAACACACAGCAGACAGCATCAAATCTAATGTATTAAAAAATACCATATTTATTTGAATCTAATGTGCCATCGAATCTAACGCGTGCCCCAATTTTAAAAGGCTTGAGATAAAAAATGTTTACTGAAAAACTGTAATGTGCAGCTGCAAAGCAGGTGCAAAATTTAATTTCACCGCATACAACAAAAAAATTACATTACAATATGACAAAGGGTTTATGTTATGATTTTTGCCTAATGGCACTACTTTGTACAACAATGGGTTTATGTTACATTTTTATTACAATACAGTCAACTGTAAAACAAAATACTGACCTATAACAATAAATACCATATTATTTGAATCTAATGTGCCATTGAATCTAATGCACATCTGATTTTGGGGACTAAATTCAGCTGAACAGGTGCGCGTTATATTCAAGTAAGTAGGGTACACAATGAATGGGAACCCACCTAAAATCAGCTTGCAATCCACAGTTTGAAAAACACTGATGGATAGGACTGCCGCTTCAACCAGTCAAAGGCTACAATCCAGAGTAACTACAGGACCTTTTACACCGATGGAGTTACGGTGCCACCTACAGGGTATGCATAGAGCAATCCAGAGTAGGGCTGCAATCCTAAAGACACTTTTTTAGGAGTAAGACCCATTGATCACAGTGAGGCTTACTTTTGAGTAGACATGGTTAGGATTGTGCTCTAAGTGTCTCTTACGTCTTCCCGTAGTTACTCTGGATTGTAGGGAAAGATTGGCGCTGCAGGGGAAAAAAAAAACTTGATAGCTTTATATGATTTCCCTTCTGCAAGTGTAACATTAATACTGTAAACCAGTGAGTAAATTATCCATTGCAACACTGGGACTTGCTAAGTAATGGTGTGAGTATTTATTCCAAATTTTTGCCATGATTTTAAAATGCCAAAGAAGCAAAGTTGTCTAATTATGATTTCTGATGTGCCCATCGCTTGACAGAGCCGTAGCATTTAAATGGGCTCTCTGTATTTTCCCTGCAACACTTTGGGACTATGATGAACTATGCATAATTATGTCTGACTCGCCATCACAGTTCATTACCATCAAAGGGTCCTGTAATAGATGCATCCGGTAATGGAATGAAGTATCCCTTTACACCACCTTACGTTATATGACTGTAGATGTTAAAATCTTTATGAAAATAAGGAGCCATAGTTTTTTCCTCTGCCTGATGCAATTTTGTGTGTCGTACTTCTTGATGTGGATACACTGAACTCTCATCTGTCAGAGACTACCAGCTCTACGCAAAGTAATAAACAAGTTGATGGACCTCTTCCCATAGTGAATAAATGACAGTGTCTTACACATGGCCTCCATGCAGTGGCTTTGGGTTGGTCTCACCCCAATTAACTTTATTTATTCTAATGCATAACGGTATAGGTCGCCCAACAAATCAATAATCAACAACAACAAAAAATGTGATCAATTTGATGACGCTCATACATCTGCAATTCTTTCTGCATTTACCTGCAAGCAAGCATCACTGAACTCAGTGGAACTTACTTCTGAGTAGACCTGCGTAGGATTGGGCTGTAAGAGTTATAATATTAGTTCTGATACCTGGAAATGAGAGCTGAGTGCGCAATCCTAAGCTTATCTACTCATTATCTACAAAGTCCCAAAGACTTGTCTACAAAGTCTGATTGTGTTCAATGGCTTTACTCCCAGGAATGTGTGGATAGGATTTCAGCCTGACTAATAAAGACACGTTATTATTTCCCTCTTGTTTCATCATAACATCTCACTCCCTTGAAATAATCAGCTCCATTCCCTTGGAGGAGGGAATGAGAACCAGTGCAGGCTATCCAAGGCTTATGCTGACTGATCTTATGATCCGTTTTGGTCTTTCTAAGATATTTGCCTTCCCACTCTCTGCCCCTTGCTGAATCTGTACACCGGGGTCCTCAAACTAAGGCCCGCGGGTCGGATACGGCCCCCCAGGGCCCTCAATCCGGCCTGCAGGCATTTTCAGAATCCCCACCCCCCCGCACCCCCACGCCGAGGGTTGGGGGGAACCCCAGGGGCCTCAACGCCAGGCGCACAGCGCAGGAGGGACTGAGCAGCAAGCGTGCGTGCCTGTGGCTGCTTCTCCGCTGCGCCAGGGGTTCCCTGGCTGGCGCGCACACCCTTCCCGCTGAGTCGCTGCTTCCTGGGGATTCGCTGCGCGTGCGCCAGCCAAAGAACCCCTGGCACTGCGGAGAAGTGGCCACAGGTGTGCACGCTTCCCGCTCAGTCCCTCATGCGCCCTTCCCGCTCAGTCACCAGCTTGGGGCTCTGATGCTTAGGATGGGGCTCTGATGCTGCAAGCCTGCCACACTTTCCTAAGAGTAAGCCCATTACTTCTGTGTAGGAATGCTTAGGATGGGGCTCTGAGGCTGCAATGCTAGCCTTACTGGGGGGGGTGGTTTGTGGCATAATTCATAAAATGATGAACTGATGAACACTTGCATCACTTGCTGCGACTAGTAGTGACAAATATGGAACCTAACATTGACCATATCATTAGCCAAAAGCAGGCCCATAGTTCACAATGAAATATTATTTGTTTTTAAATATTGCATTCTTTTTATGCCAATAAAGATTGTTGAATTGAAATTAAATATTGTATTCTTTTCCCTGTGCAGTTCAGTGTGCATAGGAATTCGTTCATTTTTTCCCAAACTATAGTCTGGCCCCCAAAGTGTCTGAGGGACAGTGAACCGGCCCCCTGTTTAAAAAGTTTGAGGACCCCTGCTGAACACAGTCACAAAATAGGACCAGTGCAAAGCAAAGGAGCTTGGAGGGGCTTCAGGTGTTTGCATAGCCTGGATTCCCCTCCGGCCAGTTCCTACATGAAACGAAACACTGATTCATCTGTAGCACTTGGAAACTAGCTTTATAAGGGTGTTTTTTGAAGCTGCATTTGGATCGGAGTAAAGATGAAAAATGTTTTGTTTTGTCTTTTCAGTTTTGACCTAGTGGCTATTGGAGGCATCTCGGTCACCCTGGTCTTTGACAGATCTCCTTTTCTTTCTGTGAAAAGGACACTTTGGTTGTCCTGGAATAGGTTTATTGTGGTAGACAAAGTAGTCATGCAAAGAACAGAGGTGGAGCCACCGTCCTGTGAAGTCAGTAACTTCATCACTCCAAACCCAATTGTGCTTCCTTTCCCCCTGACAGCATTTGGAGGATCTTGCCCAGAAAGGGGAACCATCATCCCAGAATTACAGGTAATAAAAAGGATGCAAACGATGTCACGTCGTGGACCGAATGCTTGGAAATGTTTGCAGGTTGCTGCAGTTTCCCTGTTAGAAAAGTCCATAGTTTCATGAAAAGTTTCATCAATATAAAGTTTCATTGTTAAAAGTCTATAGATTCCTAACCCAAGTTCCAAAAATTGGACCCAGATTATCATGAACCTTGTTCCTTTGAACTTCTATTCCTATTGAAATAGGTATGCTGCATAGGGGTATTTAATTTTAAAGTCTGCACAGTGGTATTAATAGTGGTTTTAATTCATGTGACAGGACTGCAGTGGCTCAGTGGTTAGAACACTGGATTTAGAACACTGCTAGACTAGAATTCCACTCAGCAGGCTAGCAGTTCAAGACCCGAGTCCTGCCAGACGGGGTGAGCTCCCATCCTTAGCCCAGCTCCTGCCAACCTAGCCGTTTGAAAGCATGCCAGTGCAAGTGGATAAATAGGGACCACTTCGGTGGGAAAGGCGATGTCCTGGCGACAAGCCCCTGCGACATGCCGGATAGGTATCCTCATGTTGCATCCAATTCACAACAAGCGGATACCATCTCACATGGTGCACACACTGAAGAACTTGCCTATTAATGGATGTGACAGAACTGTGTGAAAACATGAGCATCTCAAATACATCCTAGAATCATAGAATCCTAGAGCTGGAAGGAACCTAGTAGGTCATCTAGTCCAACCCCCTGCCTGTAGCAGGAAACCCTCCTAGAGCATCTCCAACAGGTGCTCATTGAGCCTCTGCTAGAAGATCTCCAGTGAGGGAGAGTCCACCACCTCCCTTGACAATCTGTTCCACTGCCGAACCGTCAGGAATTTTTTCCGGATATCCAACCGAAATCTCCTTTCTTGCAGTTTGTCCCCATTGGTTCTAGTTCTGCTTTCAGAAGCAGCTATGAACAAATGAGCCCCTTCCTCCCCGTGACAGCCCTTCAGGTATCTGAAGAGGGCAATCAGGTCTCCTCTCAGCCTCCTCTTCTCCAGGCTGAACATCCCAAGTTCCCCCAACCTTTCCTGGTAGGGCTTCCCTTCCATCCCACTTATCATTCTTGTCACTCTTTTCTGGACTGGATCAAATCTATCACTCCACTGCAGAATTTAGGTTCCTGCTATTATCAATGCCTTGCAGACTTGGATCCATCCCTGTATTTATCAGGTTGTAAATATATCATGAGAAGATTACACTCTAGGCAAAGGTCATTAATTTCAATACTTTACAGCAGTTCATCTCCAAGCAATTTTTTAAAAAATGCATAGAATCAATTCTTGAAATGGAAGTGAAGGAACATTTTGTACAAGTTTTGGATATCACCAGAACCCCAAGTGATGGCAATTTTAGATCAGTAAAAAAGCAGAATGTGGTTTGAATGAATGCCTCCATATTTTTTTTAATCCTGCAGTTGTAGTATTAAGAATACCTTCAAAACCAGAAGCGTATAGAAAGGTATCGCAATGCATTTTAATGATATTTTCATCCCATATCTCCTGACAGAACATTGCCCGTTGTAAACAGATTTGGATACACCGCTCTTAAAGTAACAGTTGTTGCATTCATTGCCCCGTAACTATTTCTTGTTGGGGAAGGGTGGTTCAGACCCAAGATTGTGCAGGGGAAGTGGAGAACTCTTTCCCATGGGTTTTGGTTGCCCAACAAGTACATGTATGTATTCACAATCATCAAATATTATTTCCTCCTGGCTGATTGGGGAGAGATGGATAGAAGATACGAGGAGAGAGCAAGTCTGTATTGATATGGTTCCATCTGGCATGATGCTCTATGCCATTAACATGCAAACCTGTGGTTCCCTCCCCTCCTCCTTTCAGGTGGTCCAGGAGGAAATCCGCATCCCTTCTAGCTTTGTGAAGCTCAGTTACCTGAGCAGCCGGACTCCAGGCTACAAGAGCTTGCTGCGCATTATTCTGACACATTCCATCATCCCTCCTGGACTGGCAAAAGTGCATCTCACCGTCACAATGGAAGGACGGCAGGCTCAAAAATGGTTTCCTGCTGCCACCAACCTGGTTTATACCTTTGCTTGGAACAAGACGGATATCTATGGGCAAAAAGTCTCTGGCTTGGCAGAAGCAATGGGTACGTTAAAGCATGGGAAGCTACCACCAATGTTGGCACACAGAAAATCACTGGTGGAGACTTGTAAAGTCCTGTGTTAGACTTTTATACCCAACACAGGGTGTAGGAGTCAGCAGAGGTTTCTGTAGGTTTCACCCACCTCCCAGAGAGGTCCCCCCCCCAATTCTATTCACCCCCACCCAATTCAATTTAAATAAGATTGGGCCCTTAATCTCTTCATCATGGACTTTCTGGAAAGCATGTGTGATCACATGTAAGAGAAGGTTTTCCTGTTTAGCAGCATAGCTAGAGGGGGTGGAGCAGTCTGTCTTGGAGGGTGCATGCAAGGGGCCCATCCCTTTTGGAGCTGTTCCAGGGTCTTGTTTGCTCCCCACAACTGGAACGGTTCTGAAAGGGGGAAGCTCCCTTGCAGCTCTGTCCAAGCACTCTTCCTCCTTGCATACTCCCTCTAAGACTGGCTGCTCCTTTCCCTCTAGCTATGCCAGTGCCTTGCATTATCATACAAATGATAGCTATAAGATGGGGAACAAAATAAAATAGGGCGCCATCCTAACCAATTTAGGACCGCACAACTCTCCTGATCCCCTTTCCTGTGGTGGTCTGGAGATGTTGGCATGTGTCTATGCACTGGCCTAACCTCCCCAGTAGTGGCACAGAAGTGGCACTTTTTGCAACAACCCCAGGCCAACACAGGCCTTGTGCCAGGACTTAATGGCAGCCTAACTTGGACTTAGGATTGCAGTCATAGAGAGAATGTAGCAACATGAACGAATCCTTGCATGTGTTGGGCATGACATTATTTTCCCCGCATGCTGGTGATTGTTTCCACAAGTCCCTCCAGGAAGCAGAATGTTCATTTAGAGCCAGAGCGGCTCCCTCCAGGAGCTGAGAGCAATTTCATGAGTGCCAAGGAGGGCTGCTTTGCACGTGTGTTTTTGTATCGCTGCAGGTGCCGTGTTACCGACAGGCACACAGCAGTAGTCCGGGGATCTGCAATACATCAGCTCCAGCAGAAACACATTTACTCTCCCTTCTTCTTGAGAATGAAATAGAAAAGTGCATGTCAAACTGGAAATGATGTTTACTTTTGGAAAAAAAGAAAAAAGCAAGGAAAAGCATAGGTTGCTAGGTTGATCTAGTAGAGAAATGTCACCTTTCCTGGGGAAAAGGCGGTTTAGAAAATAATATTTTCCTGGGGAAAAGATGGTCTCCAAAATAAAATGGTATACAGTGGTACCTAGATTTACAGCCATAATTCGTTCTGGAAGCATGCATGTAATCCACAACCCAACAATAGTCACATAAAAATGATTACTATCTATCGATCTATATGTTTGATATAAAATACTTATAAATTACAATATAGGGAGTTAAATTTTCAATCACCCTGTATATAACTAAAAAATCACTCACTCACTCATCAATGCTCAGCCCAAAACCGCTGGACTAAGAAGCATGAAATTTGGGGGAGATGTTCCTTCCATGATGGAGGAATCCACGAAGAACCAGATTTTGGAAATTCCAACCGGAAGGGGATGAAAAGGGGCACAATGTGTTTTCCTCCCTGTACTTTACATTGAAGAATCCTTGATTGATCAATGCCCTCCCCCAACCCCTGGGTTTCTTGATGGGGGAGATGCTGTGCATTGGGAGATGCTACACAGAGTGGGGATGGTACACAGAGAGGGATAGTGTGCATGGGGGGATGGTGCATATGGGGGAAGGATGTGCAAGGTGCACATGGGCATTTGTGTGCATGGAGGTAGTGCACAGGGAGGAACGGTATGCATTATGGTGCTGCTCATGGAGGTAGTGCACATTGGGAGATGGTGCACATGGGCAAGATAGTGCACACTGGGAAGGTGTGTGTGTGTGTACACAAACACACACATCCCATTGCTCTTAAAAAGACAAAAGTCAAAGTTGGAAAGATATCAAAGAATAATTGTTGATCACAGCACTGATGTGGAGACTAGAATGATAGTAGCTGACTCATGATATATCGTTCCTTTTCTGTTTTCAGTATCGGTTGGCTATGAGTATGAGGCTTGTCCTGATTTTATTCTGTGGGAAAAAAGAACGGTGATCCTTCAAGGGTTTGAGTTGGATGCTTCGAATCTAGGAGGCTGGTCCTTTGACAAACATCATATCTTGAATACGCATAGCGGTACGTTATTAAATAAAAATTAAAATAAAAATATTAAATAAAAATGTGTAGAAAGGGAATTTCTGGCTTTGGTGTGTGGGTGTAGGTGTGTGTGGGTGCCTGCATGTGTGTGGGGGGATGCTGCCATCCTAACCCGCAATACCCATCACAAATCTCATGCCAGCCCGGGAGTGTCACAAAATTGCCAAAAGTGACATGCACTGGCCTCTACATACCACCATGGAAATGCAGAAGTGGGTGAGTTGCACTGGCCTAAACTGGTTGGGATTCTGTGTTACTACAGAGTGTTTACCAACAGAGAGATTTTTGATGAAGTCCTATATACTCTTACCTGGGAGTAAGGCTGCAATCCTAACCCCCAATAAGGCTGGCACAAGTCGTGGCACAACCCCAATAAGGCTGGCACAAGTTCCGTGCTGGCCTGGGGGTAAGGCACTTCTGCACCACTCTTGGGTGAATTAGGCCAGTGCACAGACGTGCCCAGTTTCTCCATACCACAACAAGAATAGGGGGACAGGTGAGTTGTGCCAGCCTATATTGAAACCTAATGAGACCTTGATGTCCCAATCCTAAAGACATTTTCCTGGGAATAAGACCCATTGAACACAATGGGGCTTACTTTTGAATAGACATGTTTAGAATTGTGCACTAAGTCTGATTGAATTGGATGGACTTTGCTAGGTAGCAACATTATATATATGGGAGATCATGTGAAGGCTCTCCAGCATGGATTGGCACCAGTGATGGGCTTCAAAAAAATTAACAACCAGTTCTCTGGCCATCTGGCAGCCACTTTTAAATGGCTATTTTTAAACTTTATATGTACTATCTCTCATTAACAACCAGTTCTGTAGAGTAGGTGTGAACCTGCTGGAGCCCACCACTGATTGGCACCCAGATTGGGTCAAATCTGCAGGTGCTGAATTTGTGTATAAGGAAGGCCCACCATATGTTTTTCCTTAAGATCATGATTTAAAATTAAATAGCTAGTTCTCTCTCTCTCTCTCTCTCTCTCTCTCTCTCTCTCTCTCTCTCTCTCTCTCTCTCTCTCTGTGTGTGTGTGTGTGTGTGTGTGTGTGTGAGAGAGAGAGAGAGAGAGAGAGAGAGAGAGAGAGATAGTCTTATCCTTACAGCAAACTATAAAAGCTTCTGTTTTTTATTGTCAGCTATAAACTAACACATTGTAAATAGACATATATTTCAAGTGCAGCTGGTTCCCGGGGGTCCTAATAGTAGCCTGTAAGAGGTGGGAGAAGGCAGAAAGATTGCCGTCACCCATTTAGCTGCGGACAAAGGGCACTGACTCCTGCCACTTCAGGGGACTTTTACTACCAGGAGGACTGGACACCTGGGTTTTTCAGCTTACAGACATCTTGCCAGCTTGCTTTCAAACCCAGAAGGAACCCAGAAATAAGTACTCTCTTCCTTGTCATAAATAACTTTAAAAATATTATTTCCCTTTTGAATATAGCATTAAGCACCATCTGCTATTTATCCGCCAGAGAAAAATGGTTCTTTCAAATGTATTCATGAGCTCCAAAGCAAAGTCTTAAAAAGAAATTGAAATCCTCGTTTGCAGCGCTGTAGGGCTTTGGGGAGAACAGAAAAGGCAACAGCCCCCTTCACCATTTCCAGCCCAAGTTCTTTGTTTTTCCAGGGGGATCACAAAAGAAGCCACTTAAGGAATTGTCGAGTGTCACATTTGCCTTGTAGAGATGGCCATGAAATATTCACAAACTTTGGTCCACTGTAACACTCAGTATATATAGAAACTGCTTTAGGGTCACAAGTGCGAGCCTACGACGGCTCGTACGGATATGTAGGAGTCTCTGTTTTGTGCCCCCAAAACCATGTCATTCTGAGATATTATGATGCGTTAAAAAGAATACCTGAACAATTACCCCAATAAATAAGTAATGCCACTTATTGGGAACTCTTTGTGATGTTGTGCAGATTTAAGGCTGAATTAAATGAGCTGTGAGTTCATGCATAATTCTTTGTGGCAGTGAAGCATGTCTGACTACAGGCAGAATTGCATCCTAATAGCGCAAGTCAAGAGATTTTTTAAAAATATGGTGGCATTAAGTAAATATATGGACAGTATCATTAAGTTTAGATTTAATGTAGAAAGGAATTTTTAAAAAATGAGATTCAGACCTGGATTGAAAGAACCATAGAAGAACAATTTTATGTTCCCTCGGGGGATTTTGATCTTGTGTTTTTTGAAACAGCAGCAGCTCCCCCACCCACAAACCCTATGATAAAATCCTGTTGCAAATGGGTTTACTTTCAGAGGAAACTTTGTAGTGTTGCTGAAAAGGATGAGAATATTTCCAGGGCTTAAATATGAAGCACAATTCAGAAGGTGCGTATTTGAAACTGCTTCCTGTAGCGAGAACGTTAGTGCTCCATACTCTGTATCTGGTTGGCTGTGGCTCTCCAGGGCTGCTAACGGGGGCTGTTTTTCCCAGCCCAACTTAGGACTGAATCCTAAAGACACTTTCCTGGGAGTAAGACCCATTGAACACAATGGAGCTTACTTTTGAGTAGACATGGTTAGGATTGTACCCTTAGAATCATAACATCATCAAGTTGGAAGGGACCCACAAGGTCATCTAGTCCAACCTCCTGTCTGTAAGAGGAAATTCTCTTACCTTCTCTGCATATCACTGCATGGGTGTCATGAAGCATTACCATACCCACCACCCAAGGCATGCCATGTGGGATTGATGCGCTAGCATGCCACACTGGTTGACACAAACTCTGGTGCCCACTGCCCCTGCTTCATGTTAGCTAGCCACAATTTTAAAAGAAAGCTTTTTGCCAGCTGAGCAGAGTTTAAATTAAAGCATTGAAATGAGGAAACTAAGGGCCCAATCCTATGCCCAGTCCTATTACTTATTTCTGGGTTCCTTCTGGGTGTGAAAGCAAGCTGGCAAGATGTCCGTAAGCTGAAAAACCCAGAGGTAAGTTCCATTATAGACAGTGGAGCTTACTCCCAGGAAAGTGAGGATTGGATTGCAGCCTAACACTGCAGAAGAAGAACATCGTGTACCAGCAGGGAAAGTTTCCCCATTTATTCTGCCTGGTTGGTGAGAAAGGAAAATAAAAGTTTTTCAGCATTTTTCTACCCTTTGGAAAAATGCTCTCTAGGCAATGCTGTTGTTTTCATGTGCTATCAGTCAGCTCTTGTTCCAATGTGGATATTGATTTTGTACTGCAGTAAGGTTCCCCTGCCTGGCGGGGTGGGGGGAATGCTGGGGTCACGGTGTGATTTACCTAGCAACATTAATTGTAAAGTGTCCAAACACAGTTCTTGTGCTCCCCAATAAAATTTGTAAGGTGATGAATATTTAAGTATCAACTGCCTATCAGATTAGTACCATAATTAGCAGCTAATCAGTCCTCTAAGCATCAGTCCTCTAAGCTCATAAAGATCTTGGACTTAAAAACAAGCCAAGTAAGAATGGATGTAAAGGGTGGAAAGATGTAGAACTGAAATTGATCCTGTCCACTTTTTTTCCAGCAATCCCAATCCTATCATCCTATGAATCTCAGGCAGACCTATCCCTTTCTATCATCAGATGAAAGCCACCACATAGTGGTTGGCATAGGTCTAAGAAGAACACAAAAAGAGCCCCTCCAAAAATGTAGGACATTGCATAAAAAGTAGGACAGAACAACTCATATATATTGCTTTCATGTGGTTACTTTAAACACTGTATTACTTGTTATTAAATTGAAAACTACTACAGTACATACAGTGTATTAATTACAAGAAATTTACATACTCCCTGCCTACCAAGAAAGGAGGACAACTAAGAGCGCAATCCAGAATAACTACGGGGAGTCCTTGCTCCGGTGTAAGAACAATTTGCTCTGGATTGCAATATGAATTTCCCATAGGTTTTCTCTAGGTGGTGCAGTAACTACGGGTACACATAATGTCTCTTACGTGCTCCTGTAGTTACTCTGGATTGTAGGGCCTGATTTGTTTTCCAGAACACAACATTACAAAAGAGGACATGTCCTGGAAAAAGTGGACTTATGGACATATGTTTATCCTGAAGAGGACCCATAAATGGTCAGGCAACCTGCTTACCATTATGGAGTGAAATCCTTGATGTTCATGTGTGAAATTAAGGGTGGGTGGGCATGTGTGTGTGTGTGTGTGTGTGTGTGTGTGTGTGTGTGTGTGTGTGAGAGAGAGAGAGAGAGAGAGAGAGAGAGAGAGAGAGAGAGAGAGAGAGAGAGAGATTTTAGAAATGTTAGTCAATGGACATTTCAGTATTTTAGGTAAAAAAAAAAAAAAGCAGGCCTCCGTCAGTCTTGAAAGACTATGGTATCGTGCTCGGCGCTGCATACGCTGCATGCGAAGCACGAAAGCCTGGGTTGGATTGTTATGGAGGATAGGCTGTTACCCAAGCAGCAAATCCCCCCTCTCCACGCCACTGAATGAGTCCAATGGAAAGGCAGAGCCAATACAATTGGATCCAGCTGGCGTTGCAGAGCTGGGCTAAGGACAGGAGCTCACCCTGTCTTGTGGGGCCGACCTGGGTCTCGAACCCTGGCCTGCTGGTTAACAGGCACAGTGACTTAGCCGCTTAGGTAAGCAGAATGTTATGATCCCTGAATTCTAGATATAACATGTATGATCAGCTGCTGTTATGTTCATCGCCAACAGGAATGGGTCTCATGCCATATGGAACGATGTGTATTTACTGTGCATTGTGTGTATTTTATAAACCAGGAATTGTACATAAAGGAAATGGAGAAAACATATTCATCTCCCAGCAACCCCCCGTAATCTCAACAGTCATGGGCAACGGGCACCAAAGGAGTGTCTCTTGTGCCAACTGCAATGGCCCAGCACACAGCAGTAAGCTCTTTGCGCCAGTCGCTATGGCTTCTGGATCCGACGGCAGCATTTACGTGGGTGACTTCAATTTTGTACGGAGGCTACTTCCTTCTGGAAACACTATTAGCATCCTGGAATTGAGGTAGGAAATTTGAAGGATATGGGAGAAGCACACTTGTAGCAATAGAGGGTAAACAACAAGAGACCTGCATCCCGTTGCCTGCTCCCTTGCATTTGGCATTATGAGTCAGCCTACTTCTGAAACCAGGAGCACCCACTCATCATGGCTTGTAATCTGTGATGAACTTTTCATGCCCCCAAAACTTTTTTAGGCCCCCCCCCCATTTCAGGTTCAAAGCCTGAAATCTGGAGAACACAGATTTAAGTGATGCGTACTTTTTCCCCCCCAAGAAGCAATCTCTCTCTCTGTGTGTTTTCACTTCTGTACTCTCTGTAGTGCCGTAGCACATTACTAGATCTACATAACAGTTAATTAGCAGTACTACTATCAATTGCTAATTATGTAGTTGCTTTGCTAATTGACATTAACTGCTTGCTTTTCTTTCTGTTTTCTTTTAACTTTCTTTTTGTGGTTCCTGGATGAATCTGCCATTGAAGAAACAGAGACACAAGGCACAGGTAAGCAAATGATTGGAATTGCAGGGACGTGTGTGTCCCCCCCCCCCCCCCATGGTTTCCAACAAGCAAGTGAACCAGATCTACTTTGGCTGGCTTCTGTTTCTCTGTTTCTGTCTATCTGTCTGTCTGTCTACAGTATTTTTATACTGCTTTTCAACTAACAAGTTCACAAAGTGGTTTACAACGAAAATGAAAAATAATAATAGCTAATTAAAAGCTAATGGGTCCCTGTCCAAAAAGGGCTCACAATCTAAAAAAAGGGCTCACACTTTAAAAGGGCTCACAATCTTACTACATGGCATTTCAGTTGATCAGGAAAAATTATTTAAATAAAAGTATAGTATTTATAAAATCTTGACAAGACTAGTTGTTGGCTTGGTTTTAGTTAAAGCTTAAGTTAAAGATAATTAAAGATTTTAGTCTACTGTGGTATGTTTAAATCTGTTGTGGTTTTAGATCTGTCATCAATTTAGGAATTACTGATAATATTTCATCTCATCTCAGACACATAATGCCTTTGTTTTACTTCCCTAAAACACATGATCTGGAAATATTGACTGCTATGGTTAAGATAAAATTTACAGGTTTACAAACCAGATTTACAACTCAGTCCTGACTGGTAAAATAAGCAAAGACGTATTATGCTAGTTATAAACCAGTGGTGGTGAACCTTTTGGGCACCGAGAGCCAACTGACAGCACTGGTGCCCAGCATGCCTGCCTGGAACTCTGGGCATGTGCAGTGGGCCAGGAGCACCTTGAGCCCATTGTGAATGCCCAGAGCTCTGGGCACACACTATGGGCACTCACCTCCCTCAGTTCGGCTTTGCTCTGAAAAGAAGCAGCTGCTCCTCTTTGGAGCTGAGCTGAACTGAGCATGCCAGTGCCCAATGTGCACGCCCAGAGCTCTGGGCATGTGTACTGGGCACTGCCGCTGGACACGGGTTATGTGGCAGTGCTATGGCTGCTTGGCAGCAGGGAAGGCTCTGAGTGCTCTCCCTGGCACACTCCACCACTGCACTCCACCACTGTTATATAATGTGCACATAATGCACTACACCACTATTATAAACCAATAAAAAAAACTTCTAAACACCAATCACATTGGAATCCTATACACATCTCTCTAGGAGTGAACACAATTGAACAAAGTAGGATTTACTTTTGAGTAAATACACATAGGACTGCATTGCACATTAGAATTGCATTGCACAGTGTCAAGATCCAGTCTGCCCAGTGCCATCCCCCTATGCCACATGGAGTAGCTTTTCGTTGCTCTGGCTGCCATAGTACCAGAGTCAGCCCTGGCTAGATGGTGCAGGTCTTCCTGCAGGTGCTGCTTACTCTAAAGTAAGTGCTTATGACAACTAGCATTTATGTAGGAGCCATTGCACTGGTGCTAGTTGACCATAGAATTGAGCCATAAAGCTCTCTTCTCTATCTTGTATAGCAAAAACAAAAGAGACATTTAAATGGTACTTTCAAGAAGGTAATATCCATGCCTGCAATTCACTTTAAAAATAATTTCCATTTGCTAATTAAGAAAAGACTTAATCCTTTCTTAATTGAAGGGTGGAGAAGCTTGAATTATTTTGGGATGTTGTTTATGAACAAAATGTCACAATTTGTGCTATTGTCAATTTTTTTCCCTTGTCTCCTGCAGTGGAATTTCCAAAGTTCTCTCATATTATTATTATTATTATTGTCTTTCTCACATCGCCTCTGTGGCAGTCTTGATTCTCAGTTAAATTAAGTTGCTTGTCAAAATGGCTTTCCTCTAAATTGGTGTTGGGTATTAATTATAAACAGTAATTGCTTATTTGCCAAGCTATATCTTGGTGGCTGGCGTCAACACAACGGGGTGTGGTAAACTGGAGGGTCTCATTTGAAGATAACCTCATTGATGTAATTATGGATGGAAACTGTTAAACAGGCTGTGCGCATAATTTTGCTGTAGTAAATGTGGCTGCAATCCTAACCTCTGCTTAGGCCAGCCTAACCCCCAGCTTAACTCCTCTGCTGACCTGGGGTGTCACAAAAGTGCCATGAGGCTCTTCTGCCCCCCTCTTTGTACACAGTACACAGGCATGTGCCAACCTCTCCACACCACCATAGAAAGATATGCCAAGTGAGTTAGACTAGCCTAAGTTGGGTTAAAGCTTTGTTGTTTTGGAATAAGCATGGCCAGACTGTCCATGAGATTGTCAGAGACAGTTTATATTTTGCTTTATCTTTAATCTATTCTTTTGCTCCCCATGCCAAGATGACATTACCATATTTACCCTTATGCATGCCTTTTTCAGCCAAATTGAGGGCACAATCCAAAGAAACTATAGGGAGTCCTTGCTCCAGTGTAAGAACAATTTACTCTGGATTGCAATATGAATTTCCCATAGGTTTTCACTAGGTAGTGCCATAACTACATTAATGTAAATGTCCCTTACGTGCTCCTGTAGTTACTCTGGATTGTAGGGCTAGTCTCCAAAATTGGGTGCCCATTAGACTTGATGGCACATTAGATTCAAGTACATACAGTAGTTTGATTATATGTATAGGTCAATATTTAACAGTTTACTATAATGTAATAAAAATGTAACATGAACCCATTGTTGTATAAAGTAGTCCGATTAGGTAAAAATCACAACATAAACCCATTGTCATATTAAAAAGCAGGCCTCCGTCAGTCTTGGAAGACTATGGTATTGTGCTCAGCGCTGCATATGCTGCATGCAAAACACGAAAGCCTGGGTTGGATTGTTATGGAGGATAGGCTGTTACCCAAGCAGCAAATCCCCCTCTCCACAACACTGAATTAGTCCCATGGAAAGGCAGAGCCCATCCGATTGGATCCAGCTGGCGTTGCAGAGCTGGGCTAAGGACAGGAGCTCACCCTGTCTTGTGGGGCCGACCCGGGTCTCGAACCCTGGCCTGCTGGTTAACAGTCGCAGCGTCTTAATCGCTTGCGCCACCACAGCCCTGATAAATTATTGTGATACAGCTCATAGGGCTAAATCCATAGCAGTTACGGGTCCATGCAGTTACATCACCCTCGAGTGATATCTTGTGGAAAGTCATCTCTGAGCAAGGGGATTAATTTCACTTTAGGATATAGGCCATAGTTGTATACAGTAAAATTAAATTTTGCACCTGCTTTGCAGCGGCGCATTACAAACTCAAGTAAGCATTGTTTTTATCCCAAGCCTTTAAAAATAGGGATGTGCATTAGATTTGATGGCACGTTAGATTCAAATAAATGCGCAATTCTTAGCAATTCTTTGTCCTGCAATGTCTTTGTACAAGAAATATATGTGGAAAATTATAAGAACACATCCTCTATTGAATCGGTGATAAAATTGGTTTAATTTCAGTGGAATTTCAACAAGGATAAAAAGAAACTTTGAATGAAATGTTGGATAATTTCAGTATTTGATTGGGAGCACAATCACACTGTGTTGTTGAATCTGTCGCCATTTTTCTACTCCTGGACCTCCTCATCCTCATGATCTCTTTTTTGCTTCCAGTCATCCAGTTCATTGCATCGTATTCTTTGCTTCATTCTCCTTGTTTGATCAAGGAACGTGGCCAGTGCCTGCCCTGCACTGGATGAGCTTGTTTCCAGATCCTGCAAAGAGCTGTGATGTCAAAGGATGATAATAGGCACCTTGCAGTATCCGTCTCTAATTAGCAAACTCATTAGTGCACCAGCCTCTTTCTATTCACTCTTCATCACACAAGTTCAAGATTCTACCTGACCCTCTATTAGAACTCCCTTGACGACAGGAGACACTCACACCCCGAACAAAACCTATAATATAACTGAAGAAATGATGGGAAAGAAGAACCCATCACTGCAATTGGAAAGAGTGATGGTTTCTTTTGCCTCTAGAATTACTCCGGTAAAATAGTCCTTTTTCCCCCTATCCTTGATAAAAGGAAGAGGGTTTACATGAGGCTGGTGCAAATCTGGAAGGATGGAACCAAGACGGCTCAATTGCTACACACAGTCTGTTATGTTTTATTAGATTGTTACTATCCTTTTAAAACACAGTCCTAAATATGTCTACGCCAGGACTGTAGCTAGAGGGTGTGGGGCAAAATACTAGATTTTGCAGGGATCCTACCCCCAGTCCCACCGATGAATACTACCTTGTGGTGGTGGTGGGATTGTGTGCTCCAATGATAGAAAGGGCTATGCTGGTGGTAGTGTAGCTACTGGCAGGGACTCCCATGCCAGACAGGCCTTCCTTGAGGAGCCAGACTTAACCTGTCCAAAATCCCACTGACTGTGGATTGTCTGGAGAAGGAAAACTCCCACCTCCATCCTCCACTGCCTTGTGGCTATACCCAACTATGGGAATGGCTAGGCTTCAGGAGTCGCGAATCCTCAAGGACGAATCTGGAGCCGGAGATGCGGAAGCAGTTTGTGACTGTGTACAATCATGTTCTGGTAACTCCTGTGATGCAGCTGGCTCTGCCGTTCCATTCGACTATTTCAGTGGCGTGGAATGGGGGGATTTGCTGCTTGGGTAACAGCCTATCCTTCATATCAATCTACCCAGGCCTTCGTGCTTCTCATGCAGCGTTGACCACGATACCATAGTCTTTCAAGACTGAAGGATGCCAATGGGCAAGGATCTGTTCCTCCTCTTAGCCATTCCAGGATGGGGAAGCATCCTGGAATGACTCAGGGAATACTGAGCCTGTAATGGCTCAGAGGGAGAGGGATCCCTTGCACTGAGATGTTCCAGGATGCTTCCCCATCCTGGAATGGAACTTACTTCCAAGTAGACGAGGGCTATAGCTGTAGCTAAAGGGGGAGGGCAAAACACTTTTGCTGGGACATCCTTCCCCCCTCTAGCTACAGATCTGGTCTACTCGTAAGTAAGTTCCACTGTGCCTAGTGAGGCTTACTTCTATGAAAGTATGCATAGGATTGCATTATATAGAATATTAATTGGATTGCAGATATTTATAGGATCATATAGGATCATAGGATGCAATACAGGATGCTGTATTGCAATATGCAGGCCTCCATCAGTCTTGAAAGACTATGGTATCGTGCTCTGCGCTGCATACGCTGCATGGGAAGCACAAAAGCCTGGGTTGGTTTGTTATGGAGGAGAGGCTGTTACCCAAGCAGCAAATCCCCCCTCTCCACACCATTGAATTAGTCCAATGGAAAGGCAGAGCCAATACGATTGGATCCAGCTGGCGTCGCAGAGCTGGGCTAAGGACAGGAGCTCACCCTGTCTTGTGGGGCTGACCCTGGTTAACAGGCACAGAGTCTTAACCACTTGCACCACCCACAGCCACACCCACATTGCAATATGCATACTTGCAATACATATGCAGTTTTTTATGCATCACCAAAGATGCTTTGACTATATGCTTAAAAAAATTTCTCTGTAGATCACTTTACTGTGTGCACTATAAAGCACTTGTTCACACCAAAAACATTTAATATTTCTATAGTGATTTCTGAAAGTGCCTAGTGATTTACATGTATTATCTGGATAGTAACCTTACAATAACCATGTTGGTACGGAAATATCTATATCCTCATTTTGGGAGGGGAAAGACTAAGTGGGTGTGGCCTTTCATTCATTTATTCATTCATCCATCCATCCATCATAGGCCATTCTATCTATCTGTCTATCTACTTACCTACCTACCTACCTACAGTATTTATATACTGCTTTTCAGCTTAAAAGTTCTCAAAGCGGTTTACAAGAAAATGAGAAAAACTAGTAGCTAATTCTAGTGTGAATCCATAAAAGATATTATATTTGATCCAGCAAAGTTCTCTGTTCAGTCTCTCAATCGCTACACCACACCAGATCTTCATTTATGGTTCTTGATCTTCCCCTTCCTTTCCGGCAAAGTATCAGACATAAAATCATTGATGTGCTTCATGCTCTTAAGTGCATCTTAAAGAAGAACAAACATCATCAGCATCAGTTCTTCTATGCTCAGTTTGAATGTTTTATAGTGCAGAAGAGCTTCCATATAACTTGTGAATTTTATTTCTAGTTGTAACACCTGATGCTTGTATTAAAGTGCTACTTCTTTAAATAAATTGAGAGAGAGTTGGTTTGACAAACTTTGCTTTTTTGATCCAGGAAGAACAAAGGGAAAATGTTGTGCCCTTTATATTCATTTAATATTAATTTAAGATTAATATTTAAAAAATATTAATTTAATATTTTGTTCTGCTGTTTATCTTTCTTTGCCTCCTTAGCACGAGCCCCGCTCACAAGTACTACTTAGCCATGGACCCAGTTACTGAATCCTTGTACTTGTCAGATACAAACACCAGAAGGGTTTACAAAGTGAAGTCGCTCAGTGAAACCAAGGATTTGGCCAAAAACTACGAGGTGGTGGCCGGAACAGGCGAACAGTGCCTGCCGTTTGACCAGAGTCACTGTGGAGATGGAGGACGGGCATCAGAGGCATCACTACATAGTCCCCGAGGTAAGGGAATAACGCAGGCTGGAATTCTTTGTCTTTGTAGGGTTTCCCAAAGTGTAGGTCATGACAACTGGACTGAGAAGCTTCCAAATCCGTGTCCACCACTGATTATAAATGAAACTGCATATATTAACTATCCCTACAATCCAGAGTAACTACAGGAGCACTTAAGAGACATTACGTGCACACGCAGTTACTGCAACACCTAGTGAAAATCTATGGAAAAATTCATATTACAATCCAGAGCAAATTGTTCTTACACCGGAGCAAGGACTCCCCATAGTTACTCTGGATTGCGCCCAATGTTTCCCTTACCAGGAGAAATACACCATAGAACATAGTGTACCATAGAAATGCAGTGGTCACCACTTTGGTCCTTACTTCATCAACGGGACGAAAATGAATAAAATGGGCTATTCCTTCCCCAGCTAGGCAGAAGAACCTGCAAGTAGAAAAGGAAGTATTTTAAGTATTTAATCAATTCAGAAAAATACACACAATAAAGACCATTTATGGTTTATTTCTTGACTCAGAATAATTAAAAAAAAACTATTAAAAAGTATTTATTGTTTGAATAGCTGTAAAAGGCTATAAACGTATGAGGTGGGGAAGTATTAAAATGCTGTTCTGGAGTGTGGTAATCCCAGGGAGTGATTCATAATTTGCTCTGGCCACAGTACTCAGAACTTATGACTTTTATAAAATACAGTTGTTACTTACCTATTGGGGCATTCAAGACATTAAAGAGAAATTTTGCCACTCCTGGATTGGTAAAATGGTGAGAGCCAGGATGGTGATGTGGTTAGTGTTGGATTGAGACCTGGTTCTAATCCCAACTTGGTCATGAAGCTTCCTTTGGGCCAGTCATCTACTCTCAGCCTCATCCCCCTCACAGGGTTGTTGGTGAGGACAGCTGGAGGGGAGGAATCAAAGCTTTGCTTTGTAAGCCACCCTGGGCATTTGCGTTGGCATGGGAAAGATGGGGTAGAAATTCCTTAAATTAAATATTAATTAATTAATTAATTAATTAATTAATTAATTAATTTATGAATAAGTTTTATATATAAAAAAACTGAAGACTCACTGGGTGATTCACTCACTCTTCAATACCCAGCCAAAACCACCAGACCTAGAAGACTTGCTTCCTGGTGTGCCCGGAGCCTGGTAGTGCCCTGTGGCCAGTGGTGCCTGCTGCCCACGGGTGTCTACTGCCCACTATTGGTGCCCACTGCCCTAAGGTTTCTGGTCATGCCTAGTAGGGTTACCTGGTGTCCCATAGGGATGTCCAGTGCCTGATGGTGCCTGCTGTCGCCCACTGGTGCCTGCTGCCCACTGATGCCTGGTGGTGCCCAGTGCCCGCTGGTGCCTTCTGCCTGCTGCATGGTGGTGCTGCTGCCTGGTGGTGCCCAGTAGGAATACCCTGTGCCCCTGTTGCCCACTGGTGACTACCGGTGCCTGTTGCTATCTGCCACTGCACCCTGGTACTTTCCGGTGCCCGGTGCCCACCAGTGCCCATTACCCGGTGCTAGTGCCTGGTCCCTAAAGGTGCCCAGCAGTTCCCAGCAATGCTTGGGGCCTACAATACCTTGAAATTTTACTCCCGCAACATAGTGTAAATTCTGTAGGTAAATAAATATCCTCCCATGCATTTGGACTCATATTGGAAAATAAAACAGTGATAACAGAATGCCATTTATACTCAACAGAGGTAAATTGGTATAGACTGGTACTCAGGAAAGGATGCATCAAAGCCCTTTCAGGATTGAGCTCTCATTGTGTTGCTTCCCCTTTATTAACCTTTTTGAGTATTGCAAATACCTAATTAATCGCTGCAGAGAAAAAGTTTGATTTTTGCACTCCAGTTCTGAGCTAATAAGGAAAAGCTGCACATCAAGAGAAGGTTCAGATGAACTGCTAGGAAGGAAAAGGTCCAAGAAGCATCTTCAATTAAAAAACGGAACCAGCAAAAGATTGTAATTATAGCCAGAGCTACCCCTTAACAGATATTTAATGGTGGAAAGTAAGAGCAAGTTAAGTACAAATGTTAATCTTCAGACAGCTAATTAATGCTGGAAATCAATTCTCAACATAGGTGAAATCTGAGGGGGTTTAGATTTGTTATGCAGGAAAACAACAGCGGATACATTATTGCCAACTGAAATTGATTATATCTAATTAAAAGGCAATTAACGGCTCTGTCTTGGGGAAATCATTTGGTGGTAATGTCTTACATGGAGGTACAGGAATCTCTAGTTTTGCATATGTTCGGTGGAGACCGGGGCAGGGTGACCATATGCTATATATGCTATAACAAAGAGGACCAGCCCTCCCCACCCACCCCCCAAATACCCCCCCAAATACAGAAAATGCAGGACAAATAAAAGCTCAAAACAGTTTTAGAAATTGCTTTCATGTGGTTAATTTTAACACTATATTACTTACTGTTAAATTTAAAACTGTTACATACAATTAATTGCATATAATTGATTAATTTTAAGAAGGCCAACTGCTGCCTGCTCACAAGGAAAAGGAGGACAAAGATTTTTTCCAGGGCACAAGTCTTAAAAAGAGGACATGTCCTGGGAAAAAAGGACATATGATCCAGGATTCTTAAACTTTTAGCTCACAGCCCAAATTTCTAGTCTGTCGGGACCCATCAAAAGTAATGTTATTAACTAGCTCAGATTTGGGTAGGTAGGCCAGTGGTGGTGGCCACTCAGCTATGCTGAAGCTATGCTGAAGTAGTTACCACTAACTACTACTAGTACTTCTTCTAAAGACCTTCAGCTTGGTCCCAAGCAATGGCAACTTGTTGGATATACAATCTATAGGAAGCTCCATCATGAGCAAATCTGGAGCCGTCCGCTAGAGACTTCATTATAATTGTAACTGTGTCAAGCAGTTGCCGTTTGCAAATGCTTTTAAGCATACTCAGGGTGACCATATAGAATGGAGGACATAGTGCCTCTGCCTTTAAGCATCATATAGAAGATGGAACCAAGGCAGGTGCTGTTTAAACCTTTCTGTGTTGAGCTAAATTCCTGTCCAGATTCCTCCTTCTATGCAGTAGTTAAAGGTACAGGCACTCTGTCCTCCATTCTATATGGTCACCCTGAGCATACTGGGAGCAATCCTTTTTTATGCCAGCACAACTCAACCATCTCTCCATTTTCATGGTAGTGTGGAGAGGACAATGCATGAATATGCACTAGCCAAACTCCTCACCCAGGAGTGGCACAGAAGTGACTTATGGCACTTGCCAAAACCCTAGGCCAGAACTGAACTTGAGCCAACCTAACCAGGGGTTAGGATAGCTTGACAGTGAATTTCATTGGCACATCATTGTCATAAGTTTGGTCCTCTGGAATCCAAGTCAACATATCCTTTGGTGGTGCAAGTGGTTAAGACACTGTGCCTGTTAACCAGCAAGCCAGGGTTCGAGACCCGGGTCTCCACAAGACAAGGATTTCCTGAGAGGGTTGGACTAGATCAGGGGTGTCCAACATGCGGCGTGGGGGTCGCATGCCGCCCAGGACAAGGGTAGATGCGGCCCTCCTGCAAAGGTAGACACCACCATTGGAAAAAACAGTTTTGTGGCAGCAGCCATTTTCAAATTTCTCGTGCTTCTCTGCGCACTGCCCTGGGCGGCCGCCACAAAGCTGGTCTGGGCTGCCTGGCTCCTCCCCCTACCTGCCACCTGGCACTCAGAGCACTTCAGGCCCCTGCAAACCTTGCAGTGCTCGCCCACCCACATCCCCTGACAGCAGCCTCAGCCTCTATCCCAGCCACTGCCTGCTGCCCTTGAGACCTACTCAGAAGTAAACCCTGTTAAAGTCAATGAGGCTCACTCCCAAGTTGCAGTCTGAGAGCCCAGTGATGCATAGGATGGGCTGTGATCCTCTCCATCCTTAATCTTGGAGATATGCTGCAACCTAACCATGTCTACTCAGAAGTAAGGCCCATTGTACCCAGTGGGTCTTACTCCCAGGAAAGTGTATTCAGGATTGCAGCGTATCACCAAGGTTAAGTTTGGAGAGGATCACAGCCCATCCTATGCATCATGCCACCTCAGAAGTAAGCCCCACTAAATGATGGCTTACTCCCAAGTTGCAGTCTGAGAGCCCAATTCTATGCATGGCTACTCAGCAGAAAACTCAATTATAATCAATGAGATTATACTCATTATACTCCCAGGAAAGTGTATTCAGGATTGCAGCATATCTCCAAGGTTTAGCTTGGAGAGGATCGCTGCCCATCCTATGCATCATGCCTACTCAGAAGTAAGCATCATTAAAATCAATGAGACTTATGCCAAGGTTTGAAAATGTAGGACAAAATATAGGACATCCTACATTTTGTCCTACATTTTTTAAAAAAGTTGTTAGTGTTTATGTGCAGCCCAAACCAACTCATCTTCTTCAATGTGGCCCAGGGAAGCTGAAAGGTTGGACACCCCTGGACTAGATGATCCACTGGGTCCCTTCCAACTCTATGATTCTATAGGCACCATGTGTTTAAAATATAAGGAGGGAAAATAAAAATAGAAGACAAGCAGGGATTTTCACCATCAATTTTTTGGAGACTAGTGGGATGGAAACTAATATGTTTTCGAAGAAGGTGAGGCATCTAGTTGTGAAAGTTCAGATGTATGGAAATAGATCTAGTGACTCAAACAAGCCACTGTAAATGCATCTCGCTCCTTCTGCAGAAATCTCGCTATCTCACAAAAGCTATCTCCATTTTCATCCCACGTGTGCCGAACAGCATGAATTCACGGTCTGCCTAGCTTAAGTGCATACAAAGGCATGTTAGTTCCGGGTCCTGAATCCTTGTAGACTCTTCCCCCTCCCTGTTCTCTGAGCGCAAGAAAGGAAAGATCAGGGATCACAAACACTTTAATCTCACATCAGTTGCTTCTTACTCGTAGCTGTATATGTGAGAGTACCCTATAAATAACTAATTGCATGAAATTGCTGCAGTTGTTTCTTGGTAGAAGCCTTAATTAAAAATACTAGAGACATTTAGAAGCTTAGGAATGGGTGGAATGTAATTTTCCCTTTTACAACCATAAAATTAACTGATTGGATTCACTTTTCCTATTAAAAAGTTTCATGAGGAACAGCAGGTCCTTTCCAGAAAGAGTTGACATTTTTTTTCAAACCTCTCCAGTAGATTAAGGTGGTTTCTAGTGCAAATTCTTTAGAAATGAATTAGAATAAAGATATATATTGTGTCCAATAACTGAGGCTGATATTGTAAGAGATCTATAGAAGGTTTGATCAATTTTACAGGTTGTGCCACATTCCAAGTGGATAAGAGAAGTCAGTGGATACCAAATCAGTGATAAAAATAGCTTCAAATACCCACTTCTAGGTTTCCTGGTACTCCATTGTTACCCTGGGTTCATGTTATCTGGTATGGGACCCCGGCGTGCCTCCCCCTGCATTGCTCATGCATGAACTTCAGCACATGGGCAATGCACCTCTGAAGCCAACTGTCCTGAGTCATTCAGGGTGGCTGACTTCAGAGGAGAGCTGCACATGCACAAAGGTTTGTGCATGTGCAGCTCTTAGCGCCGCTCAGGAGAAACAGGCAGATACCTCTCCCTCCCCTGCAGTGCTCTGAATGAACTGAACCTAGCGCGCATGCTCTGACTTCAGAGCATGCCATGCACGCTGGGCTCGAAGTGTTCAGCTCAAAAATAGGGCAGGCTGCTCTGTCTTGGAACAGAATGAAATGAGCCCAGCATGCATGCCCAGACTTTCCAAGCATGCGCACTGGGCTCAGAGAGCACTATGGCGTCTGGAGGAGTGTCAAACTTCCCCAGTGCATCACCCTCCTGGGATGTCAGCTGGTGCAGACCGCACCAGCTGCACCACCCAGGCAAAGATTCTGCCCCAGGAAGTGTTGGTATAGACCAGGGGTGTCCAGATCCTGGCTTGGTGGCAGGTGTGGCCCACTGCAAGCCTCCATGTGGCCCACAGTAAGCCCCCTCCTTCTGACCTGTGAGTCCTGTAACTCTCCAAAGGGAAAGGGGAGCTCTTTCTTGCCCATTATTAAGGTATTGTAAATTGAGAGGGAGGAGGGGAACGCAGATGTTGATGGAGATATCTGCAGTATATATTCCAGTAGTGCATACAAACTGCAGAATCCACAGTGGATGCCGCCTTAGGGCACACTCCATAAAGCAATTGTACATCAGTTGGCTCGATTCTATTGAATGGCACAGTGAGGGCCTCGGGCGTATGCGCTGCATTGAGATGAGACACTGACGTCCGGAAGCCTCAAATGTCACCAGACACGTTGTCACAGTTTGTCCTCCCCCCATGGCTATAGTTTTCACTCTCTCAGTTTTTAGCTCAGGCTTAAATCACTCAAGTAACCAGAAGCATAAAGCTCTCCCCTGTAGTGGAAGGTGCCCCTAGGTTCAGTTGAAGCAACTCCTTTAAAAATTAATTTATGTCAAGAACTTGAGAGATAAAGGTTCTAAACAACTATTTAACTTTAAATCACAACTTGTCAGCATTTGTTTGCCAATATAGAGCTCAGTCCTATGCAATTTCCCAGTGCTGGTGAACCATGCCATTGGGGCATGCACAGCATCCTGTGGTGGGAAGTTGCAGAGGGTTCCTCAAGGTATAGGAACATTTTTTCCTATACCTCACAGCTTCATTGGGGTTGCAGTGGTGCTATAAAATTGGGTAAGATTGGGCTGACAGTGGTTGCACATAGCTCCCTATATCTAAGAAGGCCGTCAGAGCCTTCCAAAAGGAACTTCAGGTCCTCTGCTAAATTTCATAATTTGCTGGATTACAGAGTTCCCTTCTCTTCTTTGTTTCCTTGTCTTTAGTCAGTGGTTCCCCAGCTGAAAACATTCTGCAACTGCCACAACTGGGGAAGGATGTGCATAGATGCACCCCTGGTCGGTGCTATCATTAGGCCAAGTAGGAACTGCCTAGGGTGCAGACCTCAAGAGTGGTGCAATGTTGACTTTTAAGAAGCACATTTTTATACAGATTAGTTTTTTTAACCCATGTAAAAATGCAACTATATATAACTTGTTTGTCTGTCTGACTGTCTCCCTATCTCTTCATTGTCAGTTTGCCTATCTATCCTTCCTTGTCTATCTATCCATCTGTCTAGTCCTTCCATGTCGGTCTGTCTGTTTGGTCTGTATGACTGTCCCTCCTTGTCTGTCTCTCTATCCCTTCATTGTCACTCTGTCTGTCTGCCTATCTCTTCCTCGTCTATCTTTACATCTTTTTGCCCCTTCCTTTGTCTATCTCTTCCTTGTCTGTCTGACTGACTGTCCCTTTCTTGTTTTTCTGTCTGTCTATCCCTTCATTGTCTGTCTGTCTCTTGGGTTGGTCTTTCAGTCAGTTGGTCAATCTATCCCTTCGTTGTCTACCTATCCCTCCATTGTCTATCTGTCTGTCTCTTTATCCCTTCCACATCTGTCTGTCTGTCCGTCCGCCTGCCTGCCTGCCTGCCTGCCTGCCTGCCTGCCTGCATGCATGTATGTATGTATGTATGTATGTATGTATGTATGTATGTATGTATGTCTTTTCCTTGCCTGTCTATCCCTTCCTTGTCTGCCTGTCTATCTACCTGTCTATCTATCTACCTAGCAAATTTAAGATTAATATCACAACGTATATAAACATCACAATATTATTCAAAATGATTTGCACTATATAAGTGTTATTCAGCTTGTGGGATGTTACCCTTGGGATAACAAAGCCTTATGTGGAGGGTCACTGCAATGTTTCAAAGTCTGTACAAAAGAGGGATTGGATCCAAGTTTTTGTTTTCAGGAAAAAAATGCTTTGCCCTATTTTTTTCCCTATTTATAACATCTATTCTTTATAATTGTGAAGAATGACAGTGAAAATTTGGATTTTCCTCTGGGGTTGCTGAAGTGTGTAGCTCTCTTTAAAAAATGGATTTGTGAATTTGAACAACAACAGAACCAATTAAAATGAAAAACAGGATTTATGTCCATTTCTATACTTGTTTTGGGATCACTTTGGGGGAAAAAAAACCCAAAGGAAAAAAGCAACATCAGCATTTATATTTCTAACTCTGTAGCATTGCTATTGCTAAATTTATTCTCCTCGCTCCCAACAGGTATCACCATTGATAAGCATAGCTTCATCTACTTTGTTGATGGCACCATGATTCGGAAGATTGATGGGAACGGCCTCATCACCACGTTAATAGGTTCCAATGGTCTCACATCCACGCAGCCCCTGAGCTGTGATGCTGGAATGGACATCACTCAGGTAAGACACAGATAGTTTCCATATGTGTTTTAAGTATTTCTACTGTCATATTTATATTAATACAGGTGTGCACTGCTTAACAACAGACCACTAATCAGCGGATCTCATATACAACAGTGGTCAAAGCACATGCCCCTGTGAAGGAGCATGGGATTCATTATCTGCCATCGCTTCACCTGGGCCTGATCCATCTTCCTTCCTTCCTGGCATAGTTTGTGAAAATAAATGGCTTGAGGTTAAAGCCTTTGTTCCTGTCCTCCCCCACCAGGCTCCTATACCAGAAATTGAAAAAAGGAAAGAGAGATAAAGATAAATGAAGAAAATAGAAATAAACTAGGTTGGGCCACCTGTGGCTGCAGCTGCCAATAGGAAAAAATCATGTTTGAAAGCAAAAGTTATTAAGTTACCTTATGAAAGAAAGCTAGCCTGGCCCCCAAGAGCATGTTACGAGGGTAAATGTCCAACTCCTGATTAACCAGAGTGTTGTGTGTTCCTCTGCCTTAACTGATATGCTTCGAGCACAGTCCTAACCATGTTTACTCAAAAATAAGAGCCATTGTGTTCAGTGGGTCTTACTCCCAAGAAAGTGTCTTTAGGATTACAGCCTTCATCTCTGAATAGCCCTTGGGGTGGCTTCCTGGCCACAGCCAATACTTTTGGTGAAGCCATATTTGCAGAAGCCCCATCACCTTAAATCATATTGAGCCTTCCCAGTTATGCCAACCTTAGCATTGAATTAATGTTGCACTGTTATGTTAATCCTGCTACCTTTGCACATGTCTCAGTGAGAATCAGCCCTGAAGCCCTCTTGATAAAGAAGATGCTATAGATGGCCTCCAGTTTCTTTAGGATTGATGATTAAAAACAGAGAATGAAGGAATTAGGCAACCTGCAAATCCCCTCTTTAACACCACCACCACCCCCGGTAATCATACTACTGGACTGAAAGTGTAGCGTAAGCCAGTGGCATAGCTAAAGAGGGTTGGATCGGTCAAGTCTAGGAGGGAGCCTCACCCTTTCAGGGCCATTCCAGGCGGGGGGAGCAAAACAGAACCATATGGCTCCATTTTGCACCTTCCATCTGGAATGGCTCCGAAGGGGTGAGACTCCCTGCAACTGTTGACCACTCTTCCCCCTTCTAGCTACACCACTGGCATGATCACCCAACAGGTGACAGTGACTGTCACAACTTTTCGAACTCACAAACTTGCAAGTTGCTTTGGCGTTTTTGCAATCAGGGCCTGATGGCTTTAATATCACCTGTATGTGATTTAAAAATATCTGACATGCTGTTGCTTAAGAAGAAAAGTTTCATCAGTGCCAATTTGCAAACCTTTCAAATTATTCTGTCACCCAGTGGGAAGCCCCGATCATGGAGCTTGGGGAAGGGGGGTACACTTTTTGTGGCATCCACCATAGATTTTTTTCAACTCTCCCTCCCTCCCTCCCTCCCTCTCTCTCTCTCTCTCTCTCTCTCTCTCTCAAAGCCCTCTAGTGATTCTCAGTCTGTCACATAAATTATGTTTACCCTATGCAACCAAACAGTGAGTCACAAATAAACTGCTAACTTGCTTGTTTTTAATTTACAATTTGTTAATTTCCATACCTATTTGTAAATCAATGGCGTTCATTTTAAACAAAGCAGTTTAAATCCTTTTAAAAAAGAAAAATCTGCATTTGATTTCACAACCAAATCCTCTCCTTTTTTCCAAATGGTCCTTATAATTCCAGGTCATCTTCCAAAAAAGTATTTTTTTCAAAATTCCAGGTCTCTGGAATGCTTACAACAAAACCCCCAAAGGAGTGGCTCAGAAGTTCTGGCCTAACTGGAGGTTAAGGACTGCAGCCTCAGTTTATCCATGATTATTACCAGCGGTCAAGAGTAATGCGTGCCTTTTTGGGGTCCAGACCAACATGGTTAGGAGAACAAACAGTTGTATGTCACTTAACTACAGGGAGATACCCCACAATCCAGAGTAACTATGGGAGCACGTAAGAGACATTACGTGTACCCGTAGTTACTGCATCATCTAGTGAAAACCTATGGGAAATTCATATTTCAATCCAGAGCAAATTGTTCTTACATTGGAGCAAGGACTCACCGTAGTTACTCTGGATTGCACCCATAGTCTCTTTTTTGCATTAGGAGCTCTTTGGCTGCAGTCCTAACCATACTTTCCTGGGAGAAAGTACTTTTGAACACAATGGGACTTCTGAACTGCTTAGGATTTGTTGTGTAAATAGACACTCTTCAGCAGGCTGATTGTCTCATTAAGAGCCTCTTTGTTGTGCTTTGACCACCATTGTGTATGCTGTCTGCCATTAAATGGAAGGTTGTTGACACATACCAATATATTGACACATACCAATAATTGCAAAGATTTTCACCTAAAGTTTTACCAGTTGGATACGATAAAACTTATATCATCAAAACAAATTAGTCTGTTTAATTACTCCAGGAAAGAGGAGGGTGGTCCATCCAGCTCTATGGCTTTTTCAGTTCAGAGCCTCCCTCCATTTACATTATATAGGGCTCTGAATTATGGACACTGGGGAGCATAAATTTACTCGAAATTGTGCAATTACGGTTGTACATCCATTATAACATAATACATTGCGTAGGATATGTTTTATGATGTCCATTGGGCTCTTTATACAAATTCAAAATTGAGCATTTCCCTTGCTGTTCAGACTATTACTCACCAGTACACACTCCTCATCATATTCTTCTTTGAGGTTGTAAGAAAACAATGTTTTCTCATTCAACTCGTTGTTGTTACTAAAACACTTGTTGGTTTCCCTGTTAATTCATAAAAATCACATTGTTTTCAGACTGATCTGCGGGTCTGTTCATTTTTATTACTCCTGTTTTCTTTTTTAATTTAATATTGATTTAAGTGAGAGGCTGAGGTGCAGCAAACATTAATATTTTGTTTAATGAGCTTGAGGTTTTATGAGGTTGTAGTTTGGATTTTAAAGCACAGAGTACCAAATATTTAAGCCTCGTGTCTCCGGGTTTTGTGCACAGCTGGAAACTGTGGTTCTATGTGAAGGAGGGTGTGAAACCAGAGTTTGAATTTACAGTGCAATCCTAATCCCTGGTTAGGCCAGCACAAGACCTGTGCTGACCTGGGGGTGTCACAAAAGTGCCATAACTTATGGCCCATAAGGCACTTCTGCACCACTCCTGGGAAGTTAGTCCAGTGTACAGACATGTGCTGGATTCACCACCACAACTGGATGTGAGTTGTATGAGTTGTGCTAGCCTAAATTGATGATAATTGTACATCTTGCTTTGGAAGCCAGACTTAAAACCAGAGTTAAACCAGAATGTTAACATCACATCATAAGCCAAGGAGGTCAAGGAAGATGGCTGAAAGGAATGTATAAGCTTGAGAGTGTTTAAGATCTCAGTATCATGGTGAAAAACTATAATTTTCAATAAGTTTGCACAGCAATGGTATAAAATACTGCCCTGGCACATGGGACAGCAACATCACATGAAATTGTGATGTCCCTTCAGTGTTTTCTCAGGAGGAGGGAGCTCTCACAGTGGCAACTTCTTATCCCTTCTTCTATGGAGGCTCTCCTTTGAAGGAGAGGGAACAGGTTGCCACCAGCCTCTCTGTCAGCATGATTGGTAATCATGTACCCCTACTGGCATTGACACCAAAGCCACCAGCACCTCCTCTGCCATGAATGGCAGTCATCTACCCCTCTTGGCATAGACACCAAAGCCACTGCCCCCCCCCCCCCCAACAGCGTGAATGGCAGTTATGTATTCCTTTTGCCATTGACACCAAAACCACCAGCCCTTTCTCCAACATGAATGGCTGTCCTGTACCCTTCTTGGCTTAGACAACAAAGCCACTAGCCCTTCCTCCGGCATGAATGGTTGCCAAGTACTCCCCTTGGCATTGACACCAAAGCCACCAGCATCTCCTCCAGCATGAAGGGCAGTCATGTATCCCTCTTGGCATAACTCCCTGTGCAGGTGCCCCTTTGGATCTTCCCCATTGCTCTAATCTAAACATCACCCCTTCCTCATTTTTTTTTAGATGTTTACAGCATCTAAGTAAACTTTCAATAAGAAGGCAAAACAATTTTCATCCATCTCAATTTTTTTTCTTTATTTGCCATTAGGATCAAGAGCTCTCTTAAAAACAACTTGGAGGGGAGGCAATTGGGAATTATGAGTTAGTCTTATATTCTACTTACAGTATAATTTCCTAAACAGTATATTAACTTTATGAAGAGGTAACTTCGACCCAAAGCTCATTATTTTCCATGCTGCCAAGCTTGTGAGGAAATGAAGTAAGTCTCGTGAAGAGTAGACTGCGTCCAACTGGCTTGTCCCATCCATCTTCATCGTGGACAACGACTACCACCTGTCACACTGTTGAGGGCAGGCCCATTCATCTTGATGCTGGTAGCTGTATTATTTTGGGAAACGGGCCGGATAAAAAGAAGACATTTTAATCACTTAATGAGCACTCTTAATTTTGTCAGGCACCCAGCATAAGTAATCAGACTGAGACATAATGGCCATATTAACCTCATCTGGTTCAAATATCAATTAACACAAGCTTGTGCACATTTTGCTGTCCTAAAAGGTAGATATATTCTTGAGTGTATGTGGGGTGCAGAATCCAAAAATGGCATTAGTTTTGCCTGATGGGCTCTAGTTTTGGGGTTACAACATCAACACCTGGGAAAGGGGATAGATATAGCGGTGCCAGTGGCATTCCTGGAGGGGAAGCAGGAAGGGGCAAATACCCCAGGGCACCATGCCTCTGTGCCCAGTGCCAACTCCCTTTTCCTCTTGCTGCCACCCTCCCCATGCCATCCAAAAGCTCTCTGATGCCTCCAGAGGGCCTTAAATTCTCACTTCCAGTTTTCAACCAAAAACTAGAAGTGGGGATTAAAAGCTCTCAAGAGGTTCCCAGTGGGGCTGGTGCTCAGTACAAGGGGGGCATGACACTCTACCATTCTAGTCCTGGGTCACACAGGGGTTACACCCCAATCACCAATGTTGGTTACACACTGTGTGAACCAGAAAGAGGAGATGGTGCAGTGGCAGGCTTATTTTAATGTTACCATCTGTGTTTGGCTGACTTGAATCATGTGGCAGAATAAAAATGTTTTTAAAACATCAGTTAAAATAATGGCCAATTTGTGTGGTGCAGTCAAAGGAAGCTACCCATTTTGTGTCTATATTGTAAATTGTGTCTATATTCCTTTTTTACTCCTGGGACAGCTTGTGGCAATAATTAGATACGAGGTTACTAATGCCTGTTTATATTGGGGGCTGTCAGCACTGTCTCGGACAGCTTGAACAAGTGACAAGTGTGTTATGGGAAATTTGGGAGTGACACTGTCTACCAAGATTTGCTTTTGTTTATTTGCATGAGTTGCCTGAAGGATAATAATGCGCACACCTTCTTGGGGATTGCGGAGCCGCTAGCTTGCTCGAATGCCAGAAGACAGGAGATTTCATTGGTATGCAGCATTTTCAGGCACGCACAGTAGGAAAGGTTACCCAAGTCACACTAATTGTCACGTCTGTGCACCCAAATCGCTATCCCCGAAGCCTCAATTACAGCTGAACAACAGTGACAGTTAAGCATTTGGATTCATGTCTGTCGTCACTCTGTTTAGTGCGTTGCACCACTTAACAAACATGCAATGAGAAGCTGGAATAGATGTGAGCATTCTGGAGCCATTCCTCTGAAATCTGGACCTGCAGAACCAGAAGCAATGCTACAGGGTATGGGACACACCAGGTGATACACATGGAGGGGGCACACTGGCCAAAAAAATTTTAATTATGATATTTTTTTAATAGTGCCATCATGTTATGCATCACTTGGTGTGAAATTTCATGCAGAATATGCTGGAAAAAACAAAATAGCTCTATTTTGTATTCTTTTTAAAAAATTTAACAGAGATTTAGGGTATTTGTAGGGCTCCCCACTCCCTACAATAGCCAGCACTCCTCCAGGTAAATGTAAAAAGAGTCCATGTTTTACAAGTACAGCAGTACTCTCCATTCCCTGGTCCATGTTTAAAGGGCATGGATAAGTTCTTCCCTGGTTAGTGGGTCTCAACCCACCAGTTTCAGAACTACTGATTTACTGTGTAATGCCAATGAGGTTCATTTCTTCAGTAACAATAATTATCACCTTGCAGGAAGTGGAAACAAATCAGGAACCTTCTTCCTTAGATCTGTTCTTTTATCCAGGGGTCCTCAATCCCCCAGCCCAGGGCTCAGTTCTAGTCCATGGCACCTTGACGGCCAGGCTGTAGAACCAGATACCACAGTCCTGTAGCCTCCTGCCTGCCCAGTTCACATGGGGCCAGGAATGAACTGGGCATGCACAGCTCAGCTGGTCTGTGGAAAATTTTTTCCCCATGGAACTGGGTCGTAATCCAATAAACTTTAAGGACCGTTGCATAATCCCTTTATTTCCCCCCACAGGTCCGCTTAGAATGGCCAACAGACCTTGCCGTGAACCCACTTGACAACTCATTATATGTCCTGGACAACAACATTGTGCTCCAAATCTCAGAGAACCAGCGAGTGCGGATCATCGCTGGTCGCCCCATTCACTGCCAGGTGCCAGGCATAGACCATGTTTTGGTCAGCAAAGTGGCAATTCATTCCACCCTTGAGTCTGCCAGAGCCATCAGCGTCTCTCACAGTGGAATACTCTACATTGCGGAGACAGATGAAAGGAAGATCAACCGCATCCAGCAGGTCACAACCAATGGCGAGATCTCAGTAATTGCTGGTGCACCGACAGATTGTGACTGTAAGATTGATCCCAATTGTGACTGTTTCTCGGGTATGTATTTAAATGTACTTAACCTCTCTGTCTATTGAACTGTCTTAAGGAATTTCCTTTTCCTAAAGGAGCTTCTTCATATAGTCACATATCATAGGCCAACACACATTTAACTACCTTAAAAATTAGGCCTTTTCCTGGGCATAATGCCTCTGGGTGCCATTTCAAAAATATGTTTCTGTCTCTGAAATGAGACATGTTTCTGTCTCATTCATTTCAAAGATCTAGTTTCAGAGACATGTAGGGGGTCCCCACCCCAGACCATAGGGATGCTTGTTCACCTATATCCAGTGGTGGGCTTCACGGGGTTCTCACAGGTTCTATAGAACTCTTTGCTAATGAGCACCGGGTTCTGAGAACTGGTCACTAATGGGACATAGAACCTGTTGTTAATTTATTTGAATCCCACCACTGTCTATATCTACCGGTTCAGCAATCTGAGTGGGATTTTGGAACGGATAAGGGTACATGCCTTACCAAAAGAAGTACAGATTGGGGAAATTTATGAGCCTTTAATTGTATCAAATTAGAAGACTGCAGTAGTCCTAGATTGGCCAACACTGGGGCAAAAGAAAAGAGGAAACCTGAGGTCCTGGCCATGCTCGACCCACCTGTATTTGCTAGCTAATTTGGTTCCTGAATTCTAAACAGAATTTTCCCTTGCTTGATGCATTGGAAAACTTATGCAGCTTATCAAATAAACTCTGGCAAGCAACTCTGACAAGCGCTGTTGTTGTTGACAGCTTGACCTAGCGGGTTATTTCTTGCAAGCTTATTGTGCTGAAAGAGCAAAGCAAACAATGCTCTGGAAAAGTCTTAATACCGAAATGTGAATGTTAAAAATGCACTGAGTTGAACTTCTGTGACATTCCATTTCAAGCGCCGTTGTTTATAAATGCAAGCCTGGGCATTGCAAGGTTCTCCTTTAGTCCTTATTCTGCCTGTTTGCAGTGCCAACATCCAGCTGGTTTGATGCATACAATGCTATAGGGTGCAAAGACAATTTAATTAGCAACATGAATGCGGTCGTTCTCTCCACTGTGCAGCTCAGCGCCTGTTGCACGGGGTGAAGTCAACATGCTGGAAAACAGATTTTAGGTCAAGATGAGCCCCGTTAGCATAATTGTCAAATTGGATTGAACTGTTGGTTGGCAAAAATGAAAGCGTAACCCAGTTTGGGCACTTGGCACACCAAAATGAGTACAGAATCTATCAGCTGATGTCCGATAGAGCAGAGGAGGAGGGACACCCAAGTGCATTTGGTCCATTTCTGTTGGTTTAGAGCACAATCCTATCCATGTCTCTCTCATGAGAGTGTATTAAAGATTGCAGTCTAGCCCTACAATCCAGAGTAACTACGGGAGCATGTAAGAGACATTACGTGTACCTATAGTTACTGAACCATCTAGTGAAAACCTATGGGAAATTCATATTGCAATCCAGAGCAAATTGTTCTTACACTGGAGCAAGGACTGCCTGTACTTACTCTGGATTGCGCCCTTAGGCTGCAATCCTAAAGACACTTTCCTGGGAGTAAGACCCATTGAACACAATGGGGCTTACTTTTGCATAGACATCGTTAGGATTGTGCTCTTAGTCAACCTGTTAAAATACAACAGCAAAAGGAAAAGAGCTGTAAAGGGAAGAACTCCACAGGGCTACAAAATCAACCTCATGCGTAGGACTGGTTAGATCCTGTTTTGAAAAAATGTTTGATCCCAGTCTAGAAATATAGCTTCTCAAGGTGTAATAGACAAGATAGAGGTGGCAGAAGATGGGAGTTGTGTGTACTTTGTGAAAAGGTATCCAAAAGCTGGTATGTGTAACAGTGGTGTGGCTGTGGGTGTGGAGGGCTGTGGTTGGCACAAGTAGTTAAGACACTGTGTCTGTAAACCAGAAGGCCAGGGTTCGAGACCCGGGTCTCCATAAGACAGGGTGAGCTCCTATCCTTAGCCCAGCTCTGCGACACAACTGGAATCAATCTGCCGTTCCACTGGACTATTTCAGTGGCATGAAGGGGGGATTTGCTGCTTGGGTAACAGCCTATCCTCCATATTAATCTACCCAGGCCTTCATGCTTACATGCAGTGTCGAGCACGATACCATAGTCTTTCAAGACTGATGGATGCCAAGTAACAGTGAAAATAGCAAGAAAAAGCTTCTCATTATATTTATGGGTCTATTCCAAAATCTAGTAGCATTATGTGTACAGATGTCCCTCATTCTCCACTTGGGTTCCATTATGGAACCTCCCATGGATATTAAAAAAAAATATGTGGTTAAAAAAACCAGATTTAAAGACCCATTTCCAGGTTTCTTGCTTCTCCATTGATCCTGACTGGAATAAGGTTGTGCCTTAATAGCTGCTGGAGTTTGATTCTTGGACTCTCTGCTGATATGTATTAAATAAGCAGTTAAAAAATAAAAAAAAATTCATCCCTTTACAATTATTTAAAAACAGCTTTTCATACTGCTGTAGAGAGGCAGTCAGCAATTAGAAATGCTCTCTTCCCCCCCCCCCTTCCAAAAAAAAACAACCCTGCCTTTGACTGGCTCAGCTGAAGAAGTGAATCACTGTTTGCATGGCTCTTTACAACAGAAGAAAAGCAGTTTTTTTAATTTTGATATACAGTGTTGAGTCAAATATGTGTATAAAAAATAGTGTATAACAAGGTTGTGTTCCAAACTCCAGACAAATGCAGAATCCAGATACCTCTCCATCCCATGCAGTTGAGATAAGTAGTATTCAACCTGTATCATTTGTTTCTCAGTCTGTGATTGGTTAAGCACAGAGTATGGCCTAATCCTGTTTTGCAGGTGACGGCGGTTATGCCAAAGATGCGAAGCTGAAAGCCCCCTCCTCTCTGGCTGTGTCTCCCGACGGCACTTTATACATTGCCGACCTTGGCAACATCCGTATACGGGCGGTCAGTCAGAACAAAGCTCATCTCAACGACATGAACATTTATGAGATTGCATCCCCTGCAGACCAGGAGCTGTATCAGTTCACCAGCAACGGAACTCACCTGCATACCCTCAATCTCATCACAAGGGACTACATGTACAACTTCACGTTCAACGGAGAAGGTGATCTGAGCACCATTACCAACAGCAATGGGAATTCTGTTCATATTCGCCGCGATGCTGGTGGTTTGCCCCTCTGGTTGGTGATGCCTGGGGGCCAAGTGTACTGGCTGACCATAAGCAGCAATGGAATCCTCAAAAGAGTTTACACCCAAGGCTACAACTTAGCCCTCATGACATATCCTGGCACTACAGGTCTTCTGGCAACCAAAAGTAATGAGTATGGATGGACAACAGTGTATGAGTAAGTGACTGTAAAACTTTTCCAATGGGTCTGTCAGAGGCATCACTAGGGTTTCCATCACGTGGTACAGGAACTTATTGTGACACCCCCATGTTGTATCTCCTCCTATACAGAATAAATCATACAGAATAGATCACAATATCATATGCACAACCTTATATGGAGGTGCATCACTAGGCTTGGGGTAAACTTTATTTATGCATTTATCTACATAAATGCCTTACCCTACAATCCAGAGTAACTACGGGAGCATGTAAGAGACATTTATGTTGACATAGTTATGGTACCACCTAGAGCAGTGGTTCTCAATCTTCCTAACACCGTGACCCCTTTATAAGTTCCTCATGTTGTAGGGACCCCCAACCATAAAATTATTTTCGTTGCTACTTTATAACTGTAATTTTGCTACTGTTATGAATTGTAATGTAAATATCCAATATGCAGGATGTATTTTCATTGTTATAAATGAAATGTGTGTTCTATGCACACATTGAACACAATAGGATTTATTTCAGAGTAGGCATGCATAGGATTGGGCACTGAGGCTGTCAGTCAGCCCCAATGCGCGCGCAGCTACAGCCGGAGGTCTGGCAAGCCTGACCTGGCCCCCTGCACCAGGAGTCTTTAGGCGACCCCCAGGAAAGCTCTAGGCGACCCCCAAAGGGGTCCCAACCCCCACTTTGAGAAACACTGACCTAGAGAAAACCTATGGGAAATTCATATTGCAATCCAGAGTAAATTGTTCTTACGTCTGAGCAAGGATTCCCTGTAGTTACTCCGGATTGCACCCTTTGGCTGCAATCCTAAGCACACTTTCCTGGGAGAAAGTCCAATTGAGTACAATGGGACTTACATCTGAGTAGTCATGGATAGGATTGCACCCTTAACCTGTGCATGAGGGTGTCCGCATCTTCTGGCCAACATTGTGTATCAGTCAAGCAGGCTGCAGAGAATGAGCGGTCAGCATTCCAACTTCCATTGAATCTATGTACAGTACATTGAATCTTCCAACTTCTATGTTGGAATGATAGAATTCCATTAAATACTATATTAAATACTATGCCATTAAATACTATTTTACTATTTGTCTTGATGCAAAGCAAAGCAAGAACATGCAGAGGCCATCAAGATTTTCAATAGTGGTTTAAAACAGGGCTAACAAAACTATGGCTGCCGGTTGCATCCGGCCCCCTATGCGAAACCCTCCGGTATATGAATGTAGTTTAACATTCAGTATTCTGTTTTCTGTTGATAATTTTTATTGAATTTATCAAAAAAGAAAATATAAAATACAAAAATAACAGAGAAAAAATAAAACATGGATATTGAGCACAATCCTAATCATGTCTACTCAAAAGTAAGCCCCATTGTGTTCATTGGGTCCTACTCCCAGAAATGTGGGTTTAGGATTGCAGCCTTTAAAAACAACATTGAAGGTTACTCCCCCTTCCTCAAAAAAGGAGAAGAAAAAAGGTACAAATAGAAAAAAGGAGAAAAAATGGAAATTCAGTGGCAAATATAGAATTCTCAATTTACATTTCTTTAGCCTTCTCCTCACTAACTCTACTATTCACTAAGAGCACAATCCTAACCATGTCTACTCAAAAGTAAGCCCCATTGTGTTCAATAGCTCTTACTCTCTGGAAAGTGTCTTTAGGATTGCAGGCTAAATAAATCTCACTGTTTACTAAATCATAAGGTGAGGGCTACAGCCTTATGCATGCTTTCCTGGGAATAAGCCCCATTAAACTCAGTGGGACTTACCTCTGAGTAGACATGCATAAGACTGGGCTGACAGTAGGTATCTTATCTGAAAACAGTATTCTGCATTCTGTTGCCCTAGCAAGAATCATGTCCAAATTTCTGTGCAGATGTGGGCTGGTTGGTGCAAGGTTTTGCACCGATTGTGCACAGAGAGGTTCTCTGATGGAGTGGAAACTCCAGTCGTGCCAGGAAGGTGTTTTCGGTCTAATCTCCCAAAAATTCCATCCCCCTTTGAGGCTTCCACCCATTGAAACCCTATTTTAAGTGGAATATTTACCAAAGGAATGCTAGGAATGATCACTGGGGTAGGAGAAAGGTAGGAGGACAGACAACCATAATATTCTGTCTTCCTTCCACCTCTGTCTGAGATCGGTTATCTAGAGTGGAGCTAGATGACCTCTGCCTCTCCCATGCAGGGGAAACAGGCACAGCCTACACCAGGCAGCTATGCTTCTTGCTAGGAGGCACAGAGCAGCTGCTGTTTCTTCTCAGTGACCTGCTGTTGTGCCGTTCTTGGCATGGAAGAGATCATTAATGCATACGCCGGCCCCGGGAGCTGGATGCAGTGTGTGTTTTGCAGCCTCTTCTCTATGTACATTGTGTATCCGGAGGCTTCCACGCATGGGGACCAGGCCTGGGTCATGCACATGATTCCCAGTGCATTTTGAGCATTTAAGTCTCTGGCAGGGACCGACATGTTAGAAGAAAAATATTGATTGGATTATTCAGTTGCTCTCGATTTGATTCCCTCGTATATAGAGTGACCTCTTGTGGTGCTGCTTAGCTTTTGCACCTGAGTAAGCACCAGTCCAAACCTTGTACACACTTGAACTGTCTCAATCGATAACTTCCAGCCATTAAATATTCATTCATTCACTTTTATGATATGCCAGCATTCCAAGGGTGCAAAGGCATCCCTATCATGGATTGATGAGGACCGGCAGCACTTCTAGTTCCTCAAGCTCAGGGTATCAAAAGCTTAGGAGGTGATGTGATTATGTAATCTCATCACACACACACCACCACCACCAACCTCCCAGGTTTATTTAAATGCAAAAAGCTTGCCTCCTTCCAACCATCTTCTGGCTACCTTGGGCCCAGCCACTGGATGAATATCACCACCATGATATGCAGGAATCAAATGCGTGCACCATACCATATGCATATATCATATGCATGGCAAATATGCACATGAGAGCATGATCAAATTGATCAGAATATCTCTGAAGATCAGGCAATATGGTGATGCACCCTTCCCACCTGATGTGCCCCTGCACCTGAGTAACACCATTGCCAAGGTAGCAAAAGCAGATTGGGTGGAATTCAAGAACCAGTTGCTGCAACCCTCCAATTGAAGTTGTGGCCCATGACCCACGGGTTGGAGAACATTGAGTTAAATGATGTGCCCATGTGCTATATTTCTATATTCTATGTATGTTCTATTTCTGTGTTCCAGGTGCTATATTTCTATGTATTTCTACATTCCTCTTTGCCTTGCCCAGGTACAACTCTGACGGCCACTTGACCAATGCAACATTCCCAACCGGTGAGGTCAGCAGTTTTCACAGTGACGCTGAAAAACTTCTGAGAGTAGAGCTTGACACTTCCAATAAGGAGAACGTGATCACCGCCACAAACTTTTCCGCCACCTCAACTATTTACACACTGAAACAAGGTAGTTAAAGTGCATCTGTTTTTGTCGTGTTTGAACAGCTAATCTCTGGCGGGTGTGATGCTTGCTTGGATATACTCAGCGGAGCTCAGCCCATCTGTTATCTATGGCACAAAATGCCATTTTCTACTTCGTTATTGTATCAAGTCAGGAAGAAAGAACTCATCCAAAAAAAAGTTTCAGAGGATGGAACAGCAGCCAGCTATGAGAGTCTCCAAGACCCCAAACTGCTGTTCTGATTTGAACACTGGACAAAATGCATCCAAAGTTAAGCATTCGTAGGAGAACTTTAAGCACACATTAAGCTTGGCCTCCATCAGAGGAGATGGAAGTTGGCCAGAGTAACCATAGTTAAAAGGGAGTCCATGGGGAGGGGATTTAGGGAAATTAGAAGCACATTAGCCTAACATCTGCCCGAGGCAATTTGGTGGAAATAATGTTTAGCAACCTCGGACAGTTTGCAGTGCTGTCGAAATGCCACCAGTTACAACCACTTTGGCTTTGCATCCGATTCTGGAGACTGCTTGCATGATAACAAGTATGGCCAAGTGCAAGACCCAAATACCATACTAAGTACTGAATGTTATATCAATATTGAGCCATCTAAAAAATGCACTGAGGAAGCAAATCTAGCTATGGTGATCCATGTCATTCTTAAGACACATCCCATTTAAGCTACTGGAACATGCTCTGCTGGGGGCTGCCCCAGGAGACTGCTCAGAAAATTCCACCAGTATGAAAGCAGTATGTGTTTTTATCTCATTTTAACTGTATAAACACACTGGGACTTAAGAGCACAAGCCTAACCATGACTACTCAAAAGTAAGTCCCACTGTGTTCAATGGGTCTTACTCCCAGGAAAGTGTCTTTAGCATTGCAGCCTTAATGGGATTTGTTCCCAGGTATGTTTTAACTTAGACTACAGCCTCAGGTGCATTCCTAATCAATTTAGTCCAGCACAACTCACCTGTCTCTCCATTCCTGTAGTGGAATGGAAAAGCTGGTCCATGTCTGTGCACTGGCCTATCCCCTCTAAGAGTGGCACAGAAATGTGTTACAGCACTTTTGTGACACCCCTAGATCAGCACAGGACTTATGCCGGAACTTACTGGGGGATAGGATTGCAGCCTCAGTTTTCCTGATCTGCAGTATGGGCAGATACTACTTCTTTGTCTTCGCTGAGTTGTAAAGAGCATCTCAAGGTTGTACCTGCAAAGTGTTATGCGTGCTCAGAAATTCTTGTATTAATGCTAAATATTATTGTTGTTACCTATGAAGCAGCACACAAAGGAGGTGTTGGGAGAAGAGATGTAGCAGGGGATGGAATCATAACCAGAATATTTTTTTTCCCAAGCAGAAAAAGTAGCTCCTTCTGTTTATCACATTTACATTGTTGACATCCGGCCTATTGCCTTTTTCACTTGGACTGTGAACCCTTCAGGGATTTGGCTCTATTTCTTTTCTATAAAATAATTGTGACCCACTCTGAGCACGAGAGACCCGAATGGCAATTACTGTAATTATTTGTTTGGGCATCCATACATATGGCCTTGCCAGATGACCCGGGTGTTGTGCCAACATAGCGCCATGGGCCAACTCAGTTGTGGTTGCCAAATACGACGTGGCGGGCTTATAAGAAGAAAAAAAATTGTTTGCTGGTTCAGAGCAAGACCTGCATTGTCCAACTTAGGGCACAATCCAGAGTAACTACAGGGAGTCCTTGCTCCAGTGTAAGAACAATTTACTCTGGATTGCAATATGAATTTCCCACAGGTTTTCACTAGGTGGTGCAGTAAGTACGGGTGCATGTAATGTCTCTTACATGCTCCTGTAGTTACTCTGGATTGTAGGGTATCTGTTGGTGTTCTGTATGATACATTAATGAGAACCCTGTAAATAGTGGGAAGTTCCATGCAACCAAATATTACCGTTATCCCTCACGTCCATGGTTTCACTTCTATATATGTTGATGGGTGTTCTATAGCAGGCCTCCGTCAATCTTGAAAGACTATGGTATTGTGCTCGGCACTGCATACGCTGCATGCGAAGCACGAAAGCCTGGGTTGGATAGTTATGGAGGATAGGCTGTTACCCAAGCAGCAAATCCCCCCTCTCCACGCCACTGAATTAGTCCAATGGAACAGCAGAGCCAATACGATTGGATCCAGCTGCGTCGCACAGCTGGGCTAAGGACAGGAGCTCACCCTGTCTTGTGGGGCTGACCCAGGAATCGAACCCTGGCCTGCTGGTTAACAGGCACAGCGTCTCAGCCGCCTGTGCCACCCACAGCCCATTCTATAAATGCTTTATATAAATGTGTTCTATACATATATAAATGCTTTTTCTATATATATAGAAAATATATGTTATATATATATATATAAAAATTTTGACAGACAGACAGATAGATAGATAGATGCTTTATAGAAATGTGTTCTATAAATGCTTTAATTAACGTCTCCGAATACATCTTAGCCGTACCTCTTCCACACATCAGAGCTACTTTTCCTTTCAGAGCAGGTAATTTTTCTCTGTCTTATAATAGCCCTCAGTCATAATGTTAGTACAATATCCACAGCTGCATTTCAGCTATTTAATTAAACCACCCACCAGTTTTGACCTCAGCTGTGCATTAAATTCCTCCGGGCCATAGATTTCTGCAGCATTAACCGCCATGGTTGTTGGAGAAACGCACCAAAAGCCATCAGGGTAAGAAACAAAAAAATAAAGAAAGGGATTCAAAAGTGTTAACCTTTTGAATGATCCCTGAAAGCAGAACACTTTAATGTCAGATTTTGGTTATCTCCAGTAAGTAAATACTGAGGTCTGGATGTGATGATAATGTATCCATGTCCCTCAAAGGCCTGTTATGAAAAAAAGGTTCCAGGGCATCATCACCTACAGCTGTCTGAATTATAGATAACTTTTGCACACCAAAGATTTGCTTTTTGAAGCTTGAGAACCAAACCCTCCCATACAAATCCCCTGCCTTGTTTTGTTACCAACAGACAACACTCAGAACCTCTACCGGGTCAGTCCAGACGGGTCTCTGAGAGTCACCTTTGCCAGCGGAATGGAGATCACGCTGAATACAGAGCCGCACATCCTGGCAGGCGTCGCCAACCCCACGTTAGGAAAATGCAACATCTCTCTTCCTGGAGAACACAACTCCAACCTGATTGAGTGGCGGCAAAGGAAGGAACAGACCAAAGGCAACATCTCGGCGTTTGAGAGGAGGTTGCGGGTAAGGGGTTCAGCTCAGTTTGCCTTGACTGTGAAAGTGAGGCAGGGTCCATGGAAGAACCCCTTATCTGGGGGATCAAGATTAAGGTGCCTTGTCCCAGCGGAACACAGTCCTTGGGAACTGCAGGACTATGAAGGCACTGATATAAATTGTACATGGTTTCTATTATACTGGGAGTGTTCCTTAGTTATAGGTTCAGCTTCGTTTGATTCCTGCAAACTGAAACCTATGATAAGTCACAGAGGTCAGGGAAGGAGAGAAAGCCATTTTAGACTCACTAATTTTGAGGAAATGTGTGGAAATTTACAAGTGAGTAGGTGTTTTATAGCCTGTGAAGTATATAAACCGTGCTTGATTTCTTACTTACCATGCACTGAAAAGAAATAAAGAAACCTGGAAATTGGAGTCTCCTTCCCAGCCTTTTCCCCTTTTCTTATATAGCCTTCCTGGAGGAACCCAGTGTTGATTGTGATGTATCTTTGCAGGTCTTTTGCAAATTAAGCTAAGATTAAATTTAAATTAAATTAAAATTAAGCATTAAAGGTAACACAAATAACAATATTACAGGCCCAGAGTCCAGGTAGTCCAGTTTGCTGTATTTCACAATTGCACACCAGATACCCAGGGTTTTCACAAGACCACAAGATACTTGTGTCTCATACCCACTCCCACTCCCCATACCCACTCCCATACATCTATTTTTTATTTATTTTAATTATTTATTTATTACAATGTTTATTTATTACAATATTTCTATCCTGCCTTCCTCTTACAGACCCAAAGGCAGCTCACAACATGATCGGATACATAAAATCAGTATTTAAAATATCATGACAATCAACTTCATATAAAATCCAGCAGTTAAGACATTATAATAAAGATAAAACAATAAAATTTGCACAATAAAAAAGATTTAAAAGAAGTAAAAAAGCAGTAAAAGCAGTGACAGGAGTTAAGAAGTCTGAAGATTTCTAGGGAGGGAGCAGTTTTTAAGTCAAGAGGAAGGGAGTTCCATAGTGTTGGTAACACTACTGAAAAGGCCCTGTTTATTGCCAATGGCCCCACGGATCTCCTTAGGTGACAACACTCATAAAAGGGCCTACTCTGATGACCTGATTTACCCTCAGACCCCCAACAAGACAGCAGATTGCATTTGGGTTTAACTTGGGCCACTTTATTAAACGTAAGTGGCCACTTTTTAATGCACAAAACCTACTGAGCATACCTTCCCTCCTCACCAGTTGTCCTTCCCTCATCTGATAACATCCATAGGTGCTCAAAACCACCTTCACAAAGACATTTTCCACAGACCTAGTGGGGTGGTGGTTTCTGTGAACCCCTCGCTTTACAAAATGTGGATGTGTTAAATGGCTTAAGTGGCAATTTCTTAAACAAGCACACCCAGTTTGCTTTGGATCAAACGGGGAAGCTCATTCATTGTACTGCCATTAAGAATCACTGCAATCCCTTGGAGCATCTATGGACCTGGGGTTGGAGGAGTTTGTGGCGAAACATTTATTATTGTAAGCACAGTCCTAACCATGTCTACTCAAAAGTAAGCCCCATTGTGTTTAATGGATCTTACTCCCAGGAAAGTGTCTTGAGGATTGCAGCCTGAGTGCTCAGTATTAAGCTACCTAAAAATGGTACTTTAGGAAAGAAAGAAGCTTTTCAGCTCTCACGTTGCATCTAAATATAGGAAAGAGATCATTCTATCATTTGTAAAATCACAGCTTGGGGTAGTAATTACAGATATTAAGCATTGTGGGTACACTCTTGAGAATAATACTAAGCTTGTCTAAAACCGCCATTAAAATCAATGGGACTTAATGGTTTAACTGTGTGCTTAAGAAGAAGTATTAACGCTGTGGACAGTGGAAGTGTCTGCAGCAAATCTACAAAACTTATAAATAACTGAACAATCAAGTGTGTTGACAGCTAAAAATGCTTTAACATGGTGTCTTCCCTGTGTTGGTGGAGTGGCACATGGATCATGTTTGAATAGATGTTTCCTTTGGTGATATAGAATAGAATAGTCCCGCGTGTGTTGCCCTGCTAGCCATACCAATGGTAGGGTGCAGTGCACATAAGCCAGTGTTGTCCAAAGACGCTTCCGTGGTCATGTGGCCAGCATAACTATATGATTTGCTATAGTGCATTTAAATTCTTATTTAAGGAGGGGTTATCAATTCAATCGTGTTCTGGAATAAAAGCAGCATATGAATTATAAAATCACTGCTAAACCGTCAGCCCTTGATATCCATGGAGAATCCGTTCCCAGACTCCCAGCGGATTCTGATATCCATAGATAATGGAATCTGCAGTGGGGCCTTCAGAGGACCTCTGTATACAACTCAAAGTGCCTTACAGACACCCCCAGAAGGCTTTCTAAGGTCCAAAGAAGCCGCATTTCTGAGGGAGGCCACCACTTGTCCAGTGATGTCCAGGAGTTAGTGTGAGACCCTCCAGCATAGATCAGCACCCATGCTAATTCAGATCTGTAGTTGCTCAAAACGTGAATCCGAGAGAGACAGGAAGGCCTTTCCTCTTGTTGAGGTTCACCAAACAGTTGTCAACAACAGCCAATAACTTTTTCTGTAGGCATTATGGGCAAAATCCAGAGTAACTACGGGGCGTCCTCGCTCCGGTGTAAGAACAACTTACTCTGGATTCCAATATGAATTTCCCATAGGTTTTCACTAGTGCAGTAACTACAGGTGCAAGTAAAATCTCTTACGTTCTCCCATAGTTACTCTGGATTTGGTGGTATATCTGCTATATACTTGCTATATCTTTACCTGCTACTCTGTATCATCTTTAGGCTCACAACAGAAATCTGCTATCGATTGATTTTGACCACATCACTAGAACAGGAAAGATCTATGACGACCACCGGAAATTCACTCTTCGGATTCTCTACGACCAGGCAGGCCGTCCAATTCTTTGGTCCCCCATCAGCAAATACAACGAAGTCAACATCACTTACTCACACTCTGGGCTAGTCACTTATATCCAGAGAGGAACATGGACTGAGAAAATGGAGTATGACCCAGGTGGCCGAATCATCTCCAGAACATGGGCAGATGGCAAAATATGGAGCTACACATACTTAGAAAAGGTATAAACTCTTGATTAAAGTTGTGGCAATGGAATGATGGAGCCAAGTGAATACAGCCCAGTGACAATTTCCCTTCCAGGGATTGCCAAATTTATTTAATGTAAAAATAAACTTCATATGTTTGAGAGTCACAGTGTTTAAGAAGCATTTAAATTCTTAACTACTCACCATGAACATTAAACTTAGGTTGTAATTCAGTGGACATTCAGTTTATACCCAGTAAATAATTATACAAGCTTGAAAAAGTCTTCTTTACCTTTTATATTATGTTATATATAACCTTGCTTTACCTTTTGTGATGCAAAAAATAAGAATTCGGCCAACATATTTCCAAGAGCCACATGTTTAGAGCTGTATGTGGCTCATAAGCTGCAGTTTAGCCACCCCTGCCCTAGAACCTGAAAACCATTTATTTAAGGGATTTATACCCCATCTTCTCCACTTTATAGCAAATTTTAAAGGTGGCTTTAGCCCCTCTCCTCCTGCTGTCCTTACAACGGGATTTGAGGGATTTGGATCCTCCAGGACTCAGTCCAGCTCTCAAAACGCTCCACCATCCTGGCTCCCAGATGGAGTGAAATCTTGGTGTGCACTAAGAGTACCCCAAGATCCACTTCCACCCCCAACCTGATCCTCCCATGAACTGCCCCTACTACCACTGTATCTGCTCTGATGGGGCATCTGGGATCCTCTGGATCCCAGAAGCTCTAGGGCGCATAATTGTGGTATACTTCCCATGCCAGCATAACTTACAATGGCAAACTTTAAGATCCCCTGCTGTAGGCTGTCAGTCTGGGGGTCTAGTGTAAGTGAAACAGTTGGCCTAGTTTCCACTAGTTAAAACATTGGGGCAAAGTTTCTGTTGAACTCTCACCGTTGCAGTTGGTGGCTTCACATTAACAAGCATGTCCCATTTCTTCAAAAGAAGACCTGTCAGGCTCTTAAAAATTAATGCACACAAAATTACAAAATTGAGCATTAACACTTGGGACATGAAGTGGGGAAAAAAGGAGTTTTTAAGTGCAGGCTGATGAGATGACCTGGATAGAGAAGAGATAGGTATGAAATGCCACATGATGCCTTCCAATCATTACCAGGCATGTCACCGAAAGCCCTTTTAAATCCACCAGGAGATTCTTTCGGTGGGGCTTGGATCAGAGCCTGTGTCAGTAACTGCTAGCAGGCACTCGACTATCACTTCATTAGTGCCTCTGGAAGAGCACTGGCGGGAAGCAGATCTTAATGAGATGCTCACCTCTCTCACCTGCTTCTCCCAATTTTAGACTCCATGTGGTTTTTTTAAAATAGATTTTAAAAAACCCATGGAATCATAAAATCCTAGAGTTGAAAGGGACCTAGAAGGTCATCTAGTCCAACCCTCTGCCTGCAGCAGGAAATGCTCCTAGATCATCCCCAACAGATGCTCGTCAAGCCTCTGCTTGAAGACCCCCAGTGAGGGAGCGTCCACCACCACCCTCTGCAATCTGTTCCACTGCCGAACCGCCCGAACCGTAAGGAATTTTTTCTGGATATCCAACCGGAATCTCCTCTCTTGCAGTTTGTCCCCATTGGTTCTAGTTCTGCTTTCAGAAGCAGCTATGAACAAATGAGCCCCTTCCTCCCTATTACAGCCCTTCAGGTATCTGAAGAGGACAATCATGTCTCCCCTCTGCCTCCTCTTCTCCAGGCTGAACATCCCAAGTTCCCCCCACCTTTCCTGGTAGGGCTTCCCTTCCATCCCACTGATCATTACTATCAAGAGTGACATATTACCTAATTCTGAGTAGACCTATTGGGGCTGTTACAGTCCTTCCACAGGAGAAGGGAATAGCTTCCATGAGCCACAGTTTGGCCACCATAGCATACATCATATTTTGAGCACGGTACCCCTTCCTGTACAGGTTAATACCCATATTTACATGAAACTAATGCACCACTGAATCTAATGTGCACTCCAGTTTAAAAAGGCTTGAGATTTAAAAGTGTTTACTGGTGATTGTAATGCACAACTGCAAAGCAGGTGCAAAAATTAATTTTACCACATAGGATGAGTTATTTGACAATAATATGAAAATTGATTTATATGATGACTTTCACCTAATTGCAGTACTTTATACAACAATTGGTTTTTATTACATTTTTATTACAATATGGTAAACTGTTAAACTAAATACTGACCTATACTTATAATCAAAATATTATATTTACCCAAACCTAATGTGCCAACTAATCTAATGTGCACCCCAATTTTGGAGACCAAATTTAACTGGAAAAGGTGCACATTAGCTTTGAGTATATATGGTATATTTTGCTCACTTGCCATAATTCCTTTTGTTTCTGGGTCTCCCTTCCAGTCTGTGATGCTTCTCCTGCATAGTCAACGCCGCTACATCTTTGAGTACAACCAGTCTGACTACCTGCTGTCTATCACCATGCCCAGTATGGTACGTCACAGTTTTCAGACCATGCTCTCTGTCGGGTACTACCGTAATCTCTACTCCCCGCCAGACAGCAGCGCATCATTCATCCAGGATTTCACCAGAGATGGACGGCTCCTGCAAACCCTCTATCCAGGGACAGGACGCAGGGTTCTGTACAAGTATACCAAGCAGTCCAGGCTGTCGGAGATCCTTTACGATACTACGCAGGTCTCCCTTACTTACGAGGAATCATCGGGAGTCATTAAAACAATCCACCTGATGCATGATGGATTCATATGTACCATCAGGTACAGACAGACAGGTGGGTTACGCTTTTGATCAGGTGTTGGTCAATTGTCTGTGGCGTGTCCTGCTTGAATGTAGAATTTGGAATCTTGAGGTTTGAATCTTTGAGGTTTAGTTTTCTTTAAAAACCAAAAGTATATGTTTAAAAAAATAAAAAAATAAAATAGAAATTAATATTGCTAAGCTTAACAGTGTGGATGAGGCAGCAGAATACAAGACAAAAAATGGATTTAGGAGGTGTTTCTGTGGTGATGAAGCTATGGTGCCCTCAATGGCATACCCAGTGGCATTGTTAGGGGGTACTATGGAGGAGACTGAACTGGTGATGCTGACGAGAAGGACAGTTACTGGCCAAAATTTTGAAATTCTTGGTATTTTTGAATAATATCACCATATTATATATCAATCAAAGTGTAATTTCATGCAGAATGCAGTGAAACAGACCATGTTGAAATATCTCTATGCTATAAAAGTTACAATCAAAACTGGGGCAGGTCATTGGTATATAACCATGCCATTGGTATATGACCATGCAGGTCATTGGTATATAACCTAGGTGTGTTGCCCTTCCCTTTGCATGTGAGGAAGGTCCTTCATCGGGCTTCTAACTGGGGTACCATAACAGGTGATGCAGCCCCTAGTGATGCCGCTATTGGGAGCCATCTAATGCTGCTGCTATATGTTGTCTCCCATCAGCAAGATTGGAGGATCAGTGCAGGGCTCTCCCCTGGTTCCCCATATCAAACACAATAATACCAAGCGATGTATCCAGTTTTGTTCTCGAGCAATGCAGGGGTAGGCATGTCTACTCAGAAGTAAGTCCCATTGTGTTACATGAAGTGTGCACTTTCCTGGAAATAATCCATATGGAAACAATGGAACTTATTTCTGTGGAAGCTTGCTTAAGATTGTCCAGTGATACATACCATAAATATTTTAATCTAATGTGCCATGAATCTAATGCACTCCCTGATTTTAAATGTTTGAGATTACGTTTACTGGCAGTTGTTTACTGGCTGCAAAGCAGGTGCGAAATTTAATTTTACTGCCTATAACAATGCATATAACAATGAATATAACAATATCTAACATATTGCATATAACAATAACATATACTGCATATAACAATAATATGACAACGGGTTTATGTTATGATTTTTACCTAATTGCACTACTTTATACAACAATGGGTTTATGTTACATTTTTATTACAATACAGTAAACAGTTTAACTTAAAACTGACCTATACTTAAAATCTTATAATATTTACTCAGATAATAATAATCTAATAATATTTATTCAAGAGTATATAAAAATATACTCAAAACTTATAATATTTACTCAAATCTAATGCACCACTGAATTTAATGCGCAGCCTGTTTTTGGACATTAATCCTACAATCCAGAGTAACTACAGGAAGACGTAAGAGGCACTTACTCTGGATTGCTCTATGCATTTCCCATAGGTTTATAACTAAATCGGTGTAAGTTATGTACCATACAATTAGGTACAGTTATGTACCATAACTACATCGGTGTTAAAGTTCCCGTAGTTATTCTGGATTGTAGTCAAAGGCTGCAATCCTAACCACACCTTCCTCAGGGAAAGTACAATGAGACTTATGTCTGAGTAGACATGCTTAGGATTATACTGTAAATTTAGCTGGAAAAGCACGTTAGATTTGAGTAAATATGGTATTAGGGTTCCTGTTGTTTTACCATTTTCTTTCTCTTCAAACTTTTTCTCAATGTCTTCCATGTAGGTCCACTCATTGGTCGCCAGATTTTCAGATTTAGTGAAGAAGGCCTTGTGAACGCCAGGTTTGACTACAGTTACAACAACTTCCGAGTAACCAGCATGCAGGCCATGATCAATGAAACACCCCTCCCTATCGACCTCTATCGCTACGTTGATGTATCCGGAAAAACCGAACAATTTGGAAAATTCAGCGTCATCAATTATGACTTAAACCAAGTGATAACAACCACTATGATGAAGCACACCAAAATTTTTAGCGCCAACGGTCAAGTAATTGAAGTACAGTATGAGATCCTCAAAGCCATTGCCTACTGGATGACCATTCAGTACGACAATATGGGCCGCATGGTCATCTGTGACATTCGCGTCGGAGTAGACGCCAACATCACCAGATATTTTTATGAATACGATGCCGACAGCCAACTTCAGACCGTCTCCGTGAACGATAAAACCCAGTGGCGCTACAGCTATGACCTCAATGGCAATATCAATCTACTTAGCCACGGAAACAGCGCACGGCTGACTCCTTTGAGGTATGACCTTAGAGATCGCATCACGCGCCTGGGGGACATTCAGTATAAGATGGACGAAGACGGTTTTCTCAAACAAAGAGGCAACGACATCTTTGAGTACAACTCCAACGGCCTTCTGAGCAGAGCTTACAACCGGATTTCTGGGTGGACAATCCAATATTGCTACGACGGACTGGGCCGGCGGGTGGCCAGCAAATCGAGCCTCGGGCAACACCTGCAGTTCTTCTACGCAGACCTCTCCAACCCAGTGAGAGTCACACACTTGTATAATCACAGTAGCTCTGAAATTACTTCCCTCTATTACGACCTCCAGGGCCATTTGATCGCAATGGAGTTGAGCAGCGGAGAGGAGTATTATGTGGCCTGTGACAATACCGGCACGCCCTTGGCAATCTTCAGCAGCCGAGGCCAAGTCATAAAAGAAATCCTGTACACGCCTTATGGAGAGATCTATCAGGACACAAATCTGGATTTTGAAGTCATTATCGGCTTTCACGGAGGGCTGTATGATTCCCTGACTAAGTTGGTGCACCTGGGGCAGAGAGACTATGATGTCATTGCTGGGCGCTGGACGACCCCAAACCACCACATCTGGGAACAGCTGAAGAATACCCCCAAGCCATTTAATCTGTATGCTTTTGAAAATAATTATCCTGCTGGCCGGATCCAAGATGTGGCTAAATACACAACAGGTAACATTGTGTTTGTTGAATAGAAAATAAATGCTTCAGGTTACATTTTTAAAAAATGGAATCTATGGCCATGCACATATTTGGCTGTAAACCTAAAAGAAAAACGTTTACAATGTAATTCCTCTTTTGAGAGGTCTTTTGATTAGTTTGGGTAGCCCTTGGGGTAACCAGATGCTGAACCCCAAATCTCCCCCCAAAGTCCTGTCATCAGGCGCAAGTGGCTAAGACACTGTGCTTGTTAACCAGCAGGCCAGGGTTCGAGACCCGGGTCGGCCCCACAAGACAGGGTGAGCTCCTGTCCTTAACCCAGCTCTGCGACACCAGCTGGATCCAATCGTATTGGCTCTGCCTTTCCATTGGACTAATTCAGTGGGGTGGAGAGGGGAGATTTGCTGCTTGGGTAGCAGCCTATCCTCCATAACAATCCAACTCAGGCTTTTGTGCTTCGCATGCAGCGTATGCAGCGCCGACCACGATACCATAGTCTTCCAAGACTGACGGAGGCCTGCTATAAAAAAAAATGTATGACACCCTCCAAAAATGTAGGACATGATAAAATAATGCTAAAAACACTTCTACTGCTTTCCTGTACTTAATTTCAACACAGTTTTACTTTAGGAAAGATTTCTGCAAAGGACCAGACAGACATTTCCACTAATCATTGCACTCAAAGGACCAGACACAGATTTTTGCATCAATTACAGAGTCATAGAATTGGAAGGGATCCCAGTAGGTCATCTAGTCCAACCCCCAAACTGCATATATAGTCTGTGTTTGTATGTATATTATATACTAGCAAAAACATATCCACGTTGTGGGAGTAAAATTCCCCTATAAGCCAGCCCCCACTGAGCAACAACCCCCATGTGTATCGACCCCTATGCACATCGCCTCCCATGTGCAACGCCCCCCATGCGCATCAATATCCTATGTGTAACATCCTCCCATGCACATTGTCCTCCATGTGCATCATCCCCCGTACGTAATGTCCCCCATACATAACATCCTCCATACATAATGCCCCACATGTGCCCAGACTGGAACTGAGGAGATGCCCCTCTGCCTAGACCACTTCCTGTGTGCTCAGCCTCAGCAGCCTCTGGGGAGTCCTAGGAGGCAGCAGCAGGCCCTGGACACTTCCACCTGCAGCGGATGCTGCTTGGAGAGGTGCGGGTGAGGGAGGCCATGCCCCATGTGTCCTGCGCCTCTCCTTCCTCTCCCCCCACTCCCATTGCCGGCAGTGGTGCTGGCGCGCCTCTGGAGCAACAAGGGCTCCAGAGGCATCCTCCTGCACATAGGAGAGGTGTGCACACTGGGGGCATCCTGGTTCCCCGGAGAATTGGGCTCTTCCCTGGATTTCCAGTGGGGAGGTGCAATTTCCTAATTTCTCCGGGGGGGTTTCCGGTCAAATGGCAACCCTGGGTAGGCCCCTTCCCAAGAATTTGGTTATTTGATTTGATTATAGCCACCTTGGGATGTAATAAGTAAAGCAGGGAGGGCATGTATATATGTATAAATTAATTAATTAATTAATTAATTGAAATTGATATCTGCAGGGGATTCTGAAACTGATTTCTTGGCAGATACTGAGCACCAACTGTAATTCTTCATATCTATGCAGACAGCAAGTTTAGCCGGTCCTTACCAGAAAATATGTCTCATCATATATCATTAATTTCCTCCTATAATTTGCCACTTTTTCTGTCGCATTTAATAAAAATATATGGTAATTTCACAAAGTGCTAGTCAGAATGTGGCCTCAATTTATGGAGTATGGGCAGAACACAATCGCCGCAGCAAAAACCGTTGTGTTTCTGTTTCAATTATCCTGTATCAGTCCACGCTTGCCATGCTCTCCGTGGCCAATTAGAACTGTTTCTGAACCAAAAATACATGGGCTTCAGTTCTGGATACTGGTTTTGTCAGCATGGCGTAAAGTGGAGGACATAATGAGCTTTTCTCAAGAGTTTGAAAGAGGGGAGGACACAGCAGGACTACTGCGGAGATGAGAAAAAAGGCATTTGCAAGGCTGTTAGGAAGAAGGAAAGGGCATGATTTTTACATTAATAATAATAATAATAATAATAATAATAATAATAATAATAATATTCTATCTGTAGCTCAGTTAGGCATGCCTCTCCCAGGTTCATTTGCTGTTTGTCAGCCCATGATTCCTGTCTCAAACCCTGACCAACTGCTGCCAACCAGTGCAGACAATTCAGAGTTGGTGGAGCAAAGGTATGACTCAGGTAGGTAGCTCTCAAAAGTTGCAATCCTAAGAAATTAGGCAGCCTAACTCACCTGGCCTATCTTTCCATGATGGTATGGCGATGTCGACGTATGCCTGTGCATTGACCTAACTCTCCAGGAGTGGCACAGAAGTGTCTTACTGCACTTTTTTGACACCCCCAGGCCAGCACAGAACTTATGCTAGAGCTTAGGCTGGCCTAAATGAAGATGAGGACTGCAGCCTATGTTAACTTGGAAGTTGGGCTTGATCATTTTAAAAGGACTTGAAGCTCAAATGCTTGTAGGCAGGATCAGGAGTGTCCCAAGTTCACAATACAAGAGATTATGAGCGCAGTCCAGAATTTGGTCTACGCATGGTCCATTAAACACACAGACAAACAAATGGAGGAGATGGGCCACTTTATTACATGATTATTACTATAATCAATAATCAATTAATCCAAATAATAATCCAATCAAATCAAAAGGGGAGGGGCAGACCTTCAAGTTGAACTTGACCTGGGGGTTAAATTCCTTTAAGACCCCCAAGGTCTGCCCCGTATCTAGGGTTAGCAAGCTTACAGGTCCTTTATGGGGCCCCAGGTGAAACCTGGGTACCAGGATTGGCGTGTACATATACATTGGGCCATACCCCATTAAGTGGGTTCCGCCCCACATATCCCTCCCCCCAACCAGGGGGAGCGGGTCGGATCTCACTGTTGCCTGGTTACCCCCTTCCATCCCGCCGGGGATTGAAAGTAGGCGACCTGCTGGCTCGGGGGTTGCCTTTCCGGTCTCGTCCCACTGGGGACTGAGGTCAGTTTATTGTAGGCACACCCCCTTGGCTGTGCCTCAGTTGATCCGTCCCCCCCCCCCGAAGCCCCAGGATGCCCAAGGGCCGCTTCGCCTGCACACCCCCCAGTGCCTTCCAGTGGGCAACCTGGGGCCATTGGGGACACCCCCGACGGCAAGCAATTGCCTCAGCTGTGCCCCTGGATGTCAGCTGGCCAACGGGGGGGAAGGGGGGCAGCACCTGCAAGCATAGCAGCAGGGCAGGAACAGGACAGGACACTAAGGGCAGGTAAGGTCGCGCTTGTAATAAAGGAGCGGGCAGGCCTCCATGTGGTCCCCCTCCCAATCCAGGGGCCCCAATTGCTTACCTGCCTTTTCGCCTGCCCGAAGAACAAAGAGGGCGGGCTTACCTCTGCATCCCCTTTATAAAGCCCACCTTTAGGTTCCACCCTTCCTGGTGGTCTCACCTGACCCCATGAGGACGGAGCTATGTTTTTTGTTTGACCAACGAGCCAAATTCGACACCTGCCTGTTGGCTTTCTGTCGTCAAACTACGGGGAGTCCTTGCTCCAGTGTAAGAACAATTTGCTCTGGATTGTAATATGAATTTCCCAAAGGTTTTCCACTATGTGGTGCAGTAACTAGGGGTGCACATAATGTCTCTTATGTGCTCCCGTTGTTACTCTGGATTGTAGGGTATCTCTTACTACAGAATTTCCTGCTACAGGCAGGATGTTGGAGTAGATGACCATGAGTGAATTTTAAAGGCTACACTTCCCTGGGGTAAGTCTCACTGAAGGCTTCAATCCTAAACTCCAGTTAGGCCAGCCTAAGCCTTGGCATAAGTTCCGTGCTGATTTGGGGATGTCACAAAAGTGTCGTAAGATACTTGTGTGCCACTCCTGGGGGAGGTTTAGGCCAGTGCAGAGACATGCACTTGCCTCCATACCTCACGACAGGAACGGGAAGACCAATGAGTTCTGCCCTCCTAGGTTAGGATTAGGTAAGCCTTACATCAGTCTAGACATGCATAGGATTGCACTGATAATGTGTTGGAGAACTTTATTATGATGCTTCTGGAGTGCAACATGTTAACTGCATAAATAAAGTGTATTTTATCATACTTTATAGATATTGGAAGTTGGCTCGAGCTGTTTGGTTTCCAGCTTCACAACGTCCTCCCTGGGTACCCAAAGCCAGAGATGAATTTAGAGACCATGTATGAACTGGTACAGCTTCAGACAAAGACACAGGAGTGGGACCCTGGAAAGGTAGGCAAAAGTGGGAGAAACAAGGTGAAAACTGGGATGGGAAGGGTGTACTGAGGATGGGAAGAGGGAAATCCACAGTAGCAGCAGCTCTGCCAATATCTTATTCCCCTTCCTGGCCTGACATAAGAACCTAAGAAGAGCCCCACTGGAACACACCAAAGGCCCATTTCGTTCAGCCTTTTGTATCTCCTGATGACCTACCAGATGTGCGTAGTTGGTCTGTGGAACTCCCTGACATAGGACGTGGAGATGGCATCTAGCCTCAATGCCTTTAAGAAGCGATTGGGTGTGTGTGTGTGTGTGTGTGTGTGTGTGTGCGTGTGTGTGCGTGCGTGCATCAATATATGTAGATGTGGACAATCTCAAAATGCTGGATGTACGTGTGTTGTGTACTCCCTCAGACATCTGTAGTAGGCTGCTGTGAGATACAAGAAGCTGGACTAAATGGGCCTTTGGTCTTCTTATGTTCTTATGTCCCTTATGTACAAGAGGCACATGCACATTCTTATGTTCTTATGTACATGCACATTCACTAGGTTGCACATGCATCCTCCTAGTGCAGGAGCTTTATCTAGGAGCATTTGGGCTGTGGGTGGCACAAGCGGTTAAGATGCTGTGCCTGTTAACCAGCAGGCCAGGGTTCGAGACCCGGGTCGGCCCCACAAGACAGGGTGAGCTCCTGTCCTTAGCCTAGCTCTGCTACGCCAGCTGGATCCAATCGTATTGGCTCTGCCTTTCCATTGGACTAATTCAGTGGCGTGGAAAGGGGGATTTGCTGCTTGGGTAACAGCCTATCCTCCATAACAATCCAACCCAGGCTTTCGTGCTTCGCATGCAGCATATGCAGCGCCGAGCACAATACCATAGTCTTCCAAGACTGACGGAGGCCTGCTTTTCTGTGAATACTTGTAAATTCTGTGTTCTCCAAGAAAACCGCTAGAGAGCACTAGAGAGGCTAAGAAAAGAACGAGTCTGTATGAAAATTCAGTGGCAGAAGTGTTGCAAGGCTTTATTCCTTTGGAATTTGCATCCCTGCTTCCACCAATTTTTAATATACCAGGAGGGGTATTTACACCCTTTATTTATTTATTTATTTTGCTGCTTCCTTTGTCTGAATTGGGCTGAGTGCGCATTGATACCATCCCTCACCCAGGAAATCTACATTGAAAAAAAATCTTCCCAGTTCTTTTGCTTTTATAAACTTCAGACTGTTGGAGACCCTCATGTACCATCAAGCCTAGTGGTCACCCTGCCCATGACCGCTGCATTACCACAAAGCAGTTCCTGTTCAGACTCGGTCACTGCATGACTGCTACTAAGATTAGGAGACAGAGACACTCTGGGGAGTTGCATCTGCTGCCCAGCACGTCTAGGAAAATGCGACAATCCGAATGTCCCAAATGTGAAAGTCATGCGGTGACCTACTGGAACAATAAGTGCCGGTCGGTAGCATTTATTCCAGCTTGAAACCTGAATCCGACCAGAGAGAAGTTTCCAATTGAAACTGCAGGAATCTCCCTACAGATACAACAGCTAGCAATGTGCATACTCATCAGTACTCTAGTCACGTTCTGGAGGTACAGTGAGATCTTCCTTATGTGGATCTGGCCCCTTGTTGGGTCAAACCCATGGATTCTGAACCCGCAGGGACCATTGCATGTTTCTAAATTGACCAATATTCTAAATTCACCCAATTGACCTTGGGTGACCTTTGGGGAGAAAGATGGAGTAGAAATCTAATGAATGAATAAATAAATAAATTTATTTTGTTATTTACGTGATAATATAATATCCTGCTTCTATTTTCTTTTCCAGACTATACTCGGCATTCAGTGTGAACTACAAAAACAACTCAGAAACTTCATTTCTTTGGACCAACTCCCCATGACTCCAAAATACAGTGACAGGAGATGTGAGGAGAGAGTGAAACAACCCCGTTTTGCAGCCGTCCCCTCCGTCTTTGGGAAAGGCATCAAGTTTGCCATTAAGGATGGCTTGGTGACGGCGGATGTGATCGGGGTCGCCAACGAAGACAGCCGGCGCATCGCCGCCATCCTCAACAACGCCCACTACCTGGAAGACTTGCACTTTACCATAGACGGGCGAGATACGCACTATTTCATCAAGCTCGGGTCTTTGGAAGAAGACCTGGCGCTAATCGGGAACACCGGAGGGCGGCGCATTTTGGAGAACGGGGTCAACATCACTGTGTCGCAAATGACTTCCGTCATCAACGGGAGGACTAGACGGTTTGCCGACATCCAACTCCAGCATGGTTCTCTGTGCTTTAACGTTCGCTACGGGACGACGGTAGAAGAGGAGAAGAACCATGTCTTGGAACTTGCCAGGCAGAGGGCGGTGGCTCTGGCCTGGACTAAGGAGCAAAGGCGACTCCAAGATGGTGAAGAAGGTATTAGGGCTTGGACAGAAGGGGAAAAACAGCAGCTTCTAAGCACGGGGAAGGTGCAAGGTTACGACGGATATTTTGTTCTATCCGTGGAGCAGTATCTAGAACTTTCTGACAGTGCCAACAATATTCACTTTATGCGACAGAGTGAAATAGGCAGGAGGTAACAAACAAACAAACAAAATCTCTGCCTTTGCATCACCAAAGACTGCCTGTTTTTAAGAACAATTAAGGAAAGGGTTATTGTATTGGTTTTTCTAGATCTGAACTCTGTATATATAAATATAGAGGGAGGAAAAAAACATATCCAACTGCCTTTAAATGTGACAGAAGATGGTATTTTAATATAGTTTGTTTCAAACTCTTTGGGAGAGGGTGGTAATTTTCAGTTCTAGCGTGGCTGGATCCGACATTCAGAAAGCAGCGTTCTCAGTGTTGAACTTCACTTGAAAACCGTTCACATGGGCAAAAGATTTGGTGCGCTCCCTCTTCCCTTCTTCAGGACACTGTTTCTTTCTTGATTTTTATACCTTGCCTCCACCATTGCGGTGATTGAGATCACGCCTTTGGTTTCTTGATCCAGAAACGAGCAAGTTCATCTGCTACCTTTTTATTTTTAATGGAGCCTTTGGGCATATCTCTAAGGGAGAGATACATCTGTAGATATGTTTCCCCTTTCCACGCAAGGAAGATGCCAGCCCTTTCATCTTCACGTCTGCTTGTTAGGGAGTTGTTATTGCTATCACACTATTAATACATTGCAAATAATCTGTTTTAATCATTGCCTTACAGGACTAGATGTTTCACTGTGGAGGTGATAAAAAGCAATGAGTCGAGATTTTCAAGAATCTAAAATTGTGTTTGGAAATAAGGGCACTAGTGGAAGTGTCATAGGTCAGTTCAGTTCAGAGTATATTTAATAAGAAAGCCTGAATAGGAATACCACTGTATGGATTCCTCTTGTAAAATTTGCCCAGCCTAGGGTTTAATAGGAGTGACAGTGTCTTTATTAGACCACCTGGATATAGACAGGATCCAGGCATTTCCAATAGGGTGAAACCGTTCGTCTGGTGTTTGTAGCTACTCATCAAAGCCTTCTTGCACATATGCACAAGGTTGAGAAGACATGTGCCCGTGATGAGCTTATCACTGTATGAAGGTGACCTCAGTTGACCATTGGCCAACTCAAAAGTTGAGCTCTTTGGCCAACTAAAAAAATAGTCCGAAGCTTGTCATGCCGCAAACTGTATTTGTTTTAAAACAATTAATGTATTCTGCCAAAAAAAACAGACTTGGGTCCTAACTCGCATGCACTTTTGCTTAGCAGTGTTTCCCAACTTGGGCTGCAATCCTAAGAGCACTTTCCTGGAAGTAAGCCCCATTGAATTCAATGGAACTTACTTCTGAGTAGACATGAATAGGATTGCACTGAAAATCAAGTATGGGAAGACTGTGGTACTCAACCTGCTGGAGAGGTTTTGTCAAGGTGACATAGGGAGCAATCCAGAGTAACTACAGAAAATCCTTGCTCCGATGTAAGAACAATTTACTCTGGGATGCAATATGAATTTCCCATAGATTTTCACTAGGTGGTGCCGTAACTATGTCGATGTAAATGTCTCTTACGTGCAGCCGTAGTTACTCTGGATTGTAGGGATAGAACACAATCCTAACCCACATCTGCTCAGAAGTAAGCCCCATTGTGTTCAATGGGTCTTATTCCTGGGAAACTTTCCTGGAAGCCTGATCCATTGAACACAGTGGGGCTTACTTCCTAGTAGACATGCGTAGGATTGCACTGTAAAACCACTTTAAGGCTACTCTGAAAAGTAGTTGACGGATAGTATTGTGGGAATTGTAAGGATGGGGTGAATGTGTATGTAGAGTTGTCCGATGTACAACTTACAATTCAATATGTATTTTCTTTCTCCAACATTTAGCCTGTTTCTTGCAGATTTTCAGTAATTTGTGTTGAGCTGCAAGTTTTGGACATTTCATTCCAATCTAAACCTTTATGTATGTATTGATGTTGTTTGTTTGTCCTGTTTATTTATTGAATAAGCATTAGGAGGAGCAGAATTAGCTGCCCAAACAAAGCACATACAAAGTGCAATGCCTCATTAATTAATTAATTCGTTTGTTCTTTCAAATTCAGTGCTCATATTTTTTTGAAATTGACATTAGTTTGTACCGAACATGTAAAATATATAGTACTGTTAAGGGTAGGTCAGATCAAGAAATTTGTTCTAACCCTACCAATAATTTTACCCAAATTTACTTGAATTTAATGCACCATCAAATCTAACGCGCACCCTATACTTATAATCAAAATACTGTATTTACTCAAATCTAACTAACCATTGAATCTAATGCACACTGTGATTTTGGAGACTGAATTCGGCTGGAAAAGGTGAGTGTTATATTTGAGTAAATACAGTATTGATTTTAATCCAGATTAGGCCAAAGGCCCATTTACGCAGAAATCCTAAAGACACTTTCCTGGGAGTAAGACCCATTGAACACAATAGGGTATATTTAAATAAATATAGTATATTTAAATTGCAGGAGCTCAGCCCTTGGTGGGTGCTTTCATGGTTGCAGAGACAACAGATCCATACCTGACCACCCTCAGTCACATCCCCTTCTCTATCACTTGAGGCCAGCACTTTAAAGGAACCCCATGGGGTGTATAAGCCCAGGAAATAATTCATTTCCCATTTACGGGTTTGAAATATCACCTGTACATTTGGATGCTGAACCTAACATGGAAAGCAAGCTATAGGTTGTGCTCTGGGAACTCTTCATCTGACCAGTAGTAGTAGAAAAGCAGGCCCAGAGGAAGTATTTCTATTACTGTATTTCTATTTCTTCATCCTTTGATGAAGTAGATCCAATTGGATCTATCAGATCCAAAAGACGGCGCAATCCAGAGTAACTACAGGGAGTCGTAAGTCCTAAGAACAATTTACTCTGGATTGCAATATGAATTTCCCATAGGTTTTCGCTAGGTGGTGCCGTAACTACATTGACATAAACGTCTCTTATGTGCTCGCCTAGTTACTCTGGATTGTTCCGTAAGGCTCCAAGCCTAAAACACTTTCCTGAAAATAAGACCCATTGAACACAATGGGGCTTACTTTTGAGTAGGCATAGTTAGGATTGTGCTGTAAGGCAATCAGATAAATTGGTATTAGACCTAACCTGTACTTGTATTGATGGTTCATTTCCCCTGAAATCCCAGAGGTCTTGAAAACCTCCACACAGTGGATCTTCAGATCCGCACATGTGCACTTTTAATTCTGAAGAAAGTCACTACTGGACTTATATATATAGAATGTGCATTCATTATTAAGTAGTTTAGCACTGATTTAAGCTGTTGGCACTAGTGAAGTGGGTTCCTCTTCGCCCTTCTTTTTTGTAACTCATGAACTATCCTTTTTCAAAACGCTTTAAGCCCCCAGAAGGAACAAATGTTTAATTCTTTTTTTCCCCTAAATAGCGATTAGCTTGAACTGTGCATTTCTAATATGTAATACATATTGCGTTAGCTTGTGCCTTGAGTTCCTTACAGTTGTATTTGTATTATATCCGGGAAATGCACTTTATATATGACCTACCACAAAGGGGTTTTTTAATTGCTGCCTTGAATACTGTTGTTTTTTATTATTATTGTTATGCCAAAAGATGAAATGGATTGCAGTGTTTTGTTTTATGGATTGGCGCAGGTACATCTAACAAGTATTGCTTGGTTTTCCTAGGGTTCTAATGAGGATTAGAAAAGCATGAACTTGCAGTGCCCCCCCCCCCCCCCCAATGTCTGGTGGTGTCAGATAAAGGTTTGAGGGTTTCATAATAATTATTACGGCCCATATCCTAAAGTCCAATTAAGCCCTTTGCTCCGGAGCAGTTAAGATAACTTTCCATAAGATAACACTAGAGGGTGACGTAACTGCACAGACCCATAACCGCTCTGGATTTTGCCCTATATTTATTAACAAGCCAAGATTACCATCCACCTTGGCTTGTTTTTCTCTTTTTCTTTTTCTTTCTTTTTGTAATAGTTGTTGAACAAAACTACTGCGGTTTCATAAAGCAAGAACATTCAGAAGGTACATCCTCATTTAGGGTGCAATCCAGAGTAACTACAGGGAGTCTTTGCTCTGGTGCAAGAACAATTTGCTCTGGATTGCAATATGAATCTCCCATAGCTTTTCACTAGGTGGTGCAGTAACTACGGGTACATGTAATGTCTCTTACGTGCTCCCGTAGTTACTCTGGATTGTAGGGTATTATTTTGACTATATTTATATTTCAGCTTTACATTGAGGAAAGAACACAATTCTAAAGATGTTGCACTGTTGACCCAAACATTCTGGCTCCACGGCGTTTAGCCGTTATCAGAGTGATGTGCTGTGTGTAGTATATTTACAACAAGGCAACTTTTTTGTCACTTTAAATAGGGCTTGAGGTTTTCTCATCCACTGAGCATTGGAGAACATTGGACATGTTTCCACAGTTCCTTGCAAGCCCCTTCTTCTATCCATGTCCGTTGCAGAAGCCCAGCCACAGAAAAAAGCATTTTGGTGATGAATATATGAATCCAAGTGAACATCAAGCATCAGAGTGATGGGCAATTTCTTTTTTCTTTTTTAGTTTGCTGCCTTTATTGCAATTGAGAAATTGTATCAGAAAAAAATCTACTATTCTTTTCCTCCTGTTCTGTATTCAGCAAAGGTTGGAGACAAAACACACAGCTGGGAAAGATGAACACAACGGCCTAACGAACACAAAATAAATGTGCCACAACCCACCGAGATGGGCATCCATGATCCTCAAAACAATTCCGAAATTGCCATGGGAGGAGTAGGTTAAGGAAGCATACAGTGAAATGCGCAGGGGTGCCCTCATTAAAGCATGAGTTATCACAAAGTTTGTTTAAAACCCACAATTTGCTCGAACCACAGCAAAAGGAGGATTGTTAATCTTTTAAAATAAGGTTGGGTGAAGCAGGTTGGACGGATCGTGGTGTTCGCTCAAGACATCAGTGCTGGAAGCGTTGATCGCAGTGATAAAAAATAAATACATGTTCAAAAGGGTAAGCTCTGTAAGGGTGGCAGATAATACATGCAAAGTGCTCTGCACACTGGAAAAAGCACGATAGCTGGGTATAATTTTTTTGCAATGCTTAGAGGCAGGTAGACCTTCAAGGTCTGGAGCTAGAAATCCAAAGGGAGGGCAGGAAAACCTCAATAATGTGGTTGCTATATTTTATGGGTTGGTTTACATTGGCCAACCACTGCAAAAGCTGCAGACTTGGGTTGGATCCAGTGGTGGGCTTCAGGGAGTTCTCACAGGTTCTATAGGACCCTTTGCTAATGAGCACCTGGTTCTGAGAACCGGTTACTAATGGGACATAGAACCTGTTGTTAATTTATTTGAATCCCACCACTGGTTGGATCCTGCCATTCAGAGTCCTTCAGAGACACGGAGCTTGGAGGGGAGGGTTGCCACCCTATTGGAAGCCTTAAGTAGTGCTCAGCTTAGCAGATGTAAGTTCTGTAGAATGAGAACAAGCCCCACTTCTCTGGGGAAGTGAAAGGTGAGGTCAGCTAGGACCTGTTCCTCTGCCCTACTGCTCATCGTATTTTTGAATCTCCATTACCCAAAGGTTCTCACTACCTATGAGCTCCCAGGTAGAGATGCTGCTCTAGATACTGGAGCACTAGGTTTCTAGGTGGGAACTGCTATTTCCAATGTTTGCTAAGGGGCAGAATTCCAGATCTCAGTAGACCCACTGGGTAGAGGTATGGGGTCCTCACTATCCACAGGGGATCAGAATTGGGATGCAGAAGGTCCTCACAATCAGAAACTCCTTCTGGCCACATCTGGGAAGTCATCTGAAGTCCTCCAGCTGTGGGCTTGGTAACCCACATTGATATCTGATACCAGTGGGCCCTCCTTATCTGTGGGTACCAAACCGACAGATAAGGAGGTCCCATTGATATCAGATGCTTGTTGAGGAAGCACCATCCATCTCTTCATTTGCCCAAGGAGATGTCCCAAGTCCTGTACATTTGATCTACACTTTACATGCTGCTAGTGTGGTGGGGATTGGGACCCTGTTGGAACCTTGGGTGAGGGGGGTCGCGAGAGGGTTGGATCTACCATGTTGGAAAGCACTGGGCTTTCCTGGGAGTAAGACACATTGAACACAGTGGGGCATAATTCTGAGTAGACATGGTTGGGATTGTGCTCTAAGGCTGCTATCTTAATGACACTTTCCTGGGAGTAAAACTCATTGAACACAAAGGGGCATACTTCTGAGTAGACATGGTTGGGATTGTGCTCTAAGGCTGCTATCTTAATGACACTTTCCTGGGAGTAAAACCCATTGAACACAAAGGGGCATACTTCCTAATAGACATGGTTGGGATTGTGCTTTTTTTTTATGTCTTTTTAAAGACATAAAACAGTATTATTTATTCAATTAATATACCACCTTTCTTCCTAAAAGAAGTATACCCAAGGCAGCTACTTCATTATTCCACACATATAGAGCATTCTGGCCAATTGATAGCATTATACACTAATTATTCCAACACACAACGTATAAAACACACAACTTTGTACAGTACTTGCACTACTTGAAGTGTGATAACATTATTTTAGGTGAGCCCTGGCTAGTTTCAACTCATTCTTTGCCAAGGGAGGGGACTGGACCACTTGAATGGAGTGACATCTTAAGGATATAAGGAAGAGTGTAGTGGGGATTTAATGGTGCAATCCTATCTATGACTACTCAGAAGTAAGCCCTATTGTGTTCAATGGATCTTACTCCCAGGAAAGTGTATTTAGGATTGCAACCTTTGGTATATTACATGCTACTTGCTGCTGGGATGGTGGGTTGGAGGGTTGAGAACTTGGGCAAGGGTTGGATCCACCATATTGGAATCTGGCACTGGGCTTTCCTGGGAGTAAGACATGTTCAACACAATGGGGTTTTCTTCTGAGTAGACACGGCTAGGATTGTGCTCTATTTTCATAGATGACAACCAATGTTTTGTTAGGTCTATCTGTGCTGTAATCTGGACTCCTTTTTGCTCCTACGGGCCCCGTACACACATATACTGGTTTATAGAGACCTTAACTGGTAATACTGGTAATAATACTCCAGATTAATTTACTGTAGGGATTTTCTTGGGATTGTGTCACATCCTGTAATTGGTCCGAGAGAATATGTTTGCCGGTTAACAATCTTAGATTTTTTTAGTGGTGAACTGTAACCTCTTAATAAACGTTAGTGTGTCCTCGACAATATTTAAAACAATATGACGGACTGTTGAAACTTTAATTAACAAGAAAAGAAAAACCAAGCGTATGGAAATTTTGTCGGTGATGTCTCCTTTTTCCCCCTCTTCTTCTTTTTTCCCCCATGGAAGTTATGATGTTTACAGTGTATGCCGAGATTTTTTTTTTTTTCCTGTTCCTCTCTAACAACAGCGGTTTTAATCTTACTGAAACTGTAGTTCTAACGGCCTGAATCTCGTTGCTAAAAAACACGCTAGATTCCAGTTTTGTATTCCTGCTCTGAAAAATAAAATTAAACAAACAAACAAACACAAACTGGCTGGATTCTGTACAGGTGTGTGTTCAATGCAGTTTAAAACTGTTGCAATTTTCTTTTTCTTCTTTATTTTGCTCTGGTTTTCGGATCAGAAGCATGTATTTTCTACGAGGCCATGAGAACCACCTGCTGTAAATACTCCAGAAGTTAATATATGATGTGTTGACCTTTGAAAGACAAAAAGTACTTTGAATATTTCGTTTTTAAAAAATAAAGTTGCAAACGATTCATCGGAGTGGCTGTTGTTGTTCGCCGGCCTTCCTTGTTTTAGAAATATGGTGGGTGGGCTACAGTGGGATGTGCCACCATGGTTGGCCATATTGTGTAAACTCCACACATCTATCAGAGCACACACTGGGCACAGCTGGCATACTGGGAGTATCCTACTGGGAGAAAATGTGTGGGTATACACGTGTGCATGTATTTTTGTGTGTACATAAATCAGATCACACACTGGGCACAGCTAGCATACTGGGAGTATCCTACTGGGAGAAAATGTGTGGGTATCCATGTGTGCATGTATTTTTGTGTGTACATAAATCAGATCACACACTGGGCACAGCTAGCATACTGGGAGTATCCTACTGGGAAAAAATGTGTGGGTATACACGTGTGCATGTATTTTTGTGTGTACATAAATCAGATCACACACTGGGCACAGCTAGCATACTGGGAGTATCCTACTGGGAGAAAATGTGTGGGTATACACGTGTGCATGTATTTTTGTGTGTACATAAATCAGATCACACACTGGGCACAGCTGGCATACTGGGAGTATCCTACTGGGAGAAAATTTGTGGGTATACGCGTGTGCATGTATTTTTGTGTGTACATAAATCAGATCACACACTGGGCACAGCTAGCATACTGGGAGTATCCTACTGGGAGAAAATGTGTGGGTATACACGTGTGCATGTATTTTTGTGTGTACATAAATCAGATCACACACTGGGCACAGCTGGCATACTGGGAGTATCCTACTGGGAGAAAATGTGTGGGTATACACGTGTGCATGTATTTTTGTGTGTGATGTATTTCTGTGTGTGCATAAATACATGTGTACATGTATTTTTGTGTGTGTATATTTTGTGTATTTTGTATGTGCAGTGTCTACCATGCATAAATCAGAGCATACATTCGGCACAGCTGGCATACTGGGAGAAAATGATACTGGGAATATCGTACTGGGAGAAAATGTGTGGGTATACACGTGTGCGTGTATTTTTGTGTGTATATAAATCACAGCACACACTGGGCACAGCTGGCATACTGGGAGTATCATACTGGGAGAAAATGTGTGGATATACACGTGTACATGTATTTTTGTGTGTGCATAAATCACAGCACACACTGGGCACAGCTGGCATACTGGGAGTATCGTACTGGGAGAAGATGGGTGGGTATACACATGTGCATGTATTTTTGTGTGTGCATAAATCACAGCACACACTGGGCACAGCTGGCATACTGGGAGTATCATACTGGGAGAAAATATGTGGGTATACACATGTGCATATATTTTTGTGTGTGCATAAATCAGAGCACACACTGGACACAGCTGGCATACTGGGAGTATTGTACTGGGTATATACGTGTGCATGTATTTTTGTGTGCATAAATCAGCACACTGGACACAGCTGCATACTGGGAGTATTGTACTGGGTATACACGTGTGCATGTATTTTTGTGTATGCATAAATCAGAGCACACTGGGCACAGCTGACATACTGGGAATATCGTACTGGGAGAAAATGTGTGAGTATACACATGTGCATGAATTTTTGTGTGTGCATAAATCAGAACACACACTGAGCACAGTTGGCATACTGGGGGTATCGTACTGGGAGAAAATGTGTGGGTATACATGTGTGCGTGTGTTTTTGTGTGTGTGTAAATGTGTGCACTGTGCTCCTTTTTAGCTTTTTAGCTCCTTTTCCATCACAGTTTGGGGTTGATGTCAGAGCTGAAGGGTTACAACAAATGCTTTGCAAGGAGGGGACCAGGACCCATAAACAGCTCCATCTCGAAACCTGCAGGGTTTGGGTTGGCTAATGTATTGTATGCAGTGTATACCGTATATCTTCAATTGCTATGCATTTGGCGATTGCCTATATCTAAAATAAGGAGGTTGCAAGTGTGGGCTATAATGTTTCCTCCAGAAATATATCCAATTTTTACCAAGGGGTGTAGCCCAGACACATCCAGCAGCAAGGAGTTCCAGAGGTTAATTCCATGCCGGATAAAGAAATACTTTCTTGTGCTGTCCTGACCCTCCCAACAGTAATCTGAGTGGCATCTGCAGGTTGCAGTGTGTGTTTTGTGGGGGGAGAAGAAGGTCCCTCCAGCCACCCTCTGCCCACCGTGACCCCTGAAGACCCCCAAACACCTGAGCCTCTCCTTGTGAGGAACGAGGGGGTCCTTCAGGCCATGTTGCTCACACAGAAACACATTCGGTCACACACTCGTATATGTATAATCCACACACATGCACTGCATGTATGTTTGTGAACGCATGTACATGTGTGTGTATACACATGTAAACATGCACATGTGTGTACGTGTACTGTATATGTACCTGTACTCCATACATGTACTGTGTATGTGTGTACACATGTTTACATGCATATATGTATATGTATCTATGTAAACATGTATGCATGTGTAAACATGGCATTTCCTTTTCAGTATTTATCCTGCACAGTGACAGTTAGGGATGTGTAAACGTATATACATGCATGTATGTATGAATATGCACTGTATACATATATGTACTCTATATATGTGTGTGTACATGTACTCTATACATGTGTGTACACGAGTGTACACCCATATGCATGCGTGTATACATGCATATATGTGTATGTATCTTCATATATATGTATGTATATGTATACATGGCATCTTGTTTTTCTTCATTTATCTGCACATTGACATGTGTATATGCACTGTATACGTATATGTACTCTATATATGTATGTGTACGTGTACTCTATACATGTGTGTACACCCCTATACATGTCTGTATACATGCATATATGTGTATGTATCTTCGTATACATGTATGTATATGTATACACGGCATCTTGTTTTCTTCAGCATTTATCCTGCACAGTGACAGTCAGGGATGTGTAAACATGTGTATACATGCACGTATGTGTGTATATGCACTGTATACGTATATGTACTCTATATATGTGTGTGTGTACATGTACTCTACATGTGTGTACACCCCTATACATGTGTGTATACTTGCATGTATGTGTGTGTATCTTCGTATACATGTATGTATATGTATGCAGGGCACATGTGCTTGTGTGTGTACCTGTATGTGTCCATCTATGTATGTGTGTGTACATAAGAGTCATGTGTGTGTGTGCCAGAGAGAGAGTGGGGGAGGGTCCCTCAGGGTCCCCTCCAGCCTGGTGTCTCCTTCCCTCCCTCCTCCTCCCTCCTTCCCTTCCCAGCCCAGAGGAGGCGGGAGGGGAGTGAGTGGGCGTGGCCGGCAGGCACTTCCGCTTCTCGCGCTCCTTCCGGTTCCGTCCCAAGCCCCGCCCCGGAAGCGTAGTGCGGACGGAAGTGACGTCAGGCGAGTGCGAGAGAGCGCCGGAGTGAGACCCCCGTGCCAGGCTCCCTCCTCCCGCTCAGCTCCTGCGCCATGACCGCCCCCGCAGGGCCCGCAGGGGAGTTCGGGAACCCCCTCAGGAAGTTCAAGCTCGTCTTCCTGGGCGAGCAGAGCGGTGAGGGGGGGCCTGGGGGGCGGGGTTGAGAGGGGCGGGGGGGCTGTGGGCTGTGGGGGGATTGGGGGCTGTGGGGTTGGGGGCAGCCTGGGGGGCCCTGTGGTTGTGGGGGGGCCGAGGGCTGTGGGGGGGGTTGTGGGGGCAGCCTGGGGGGCCCTGTGGTTGTGGGGGGGCCGGGGGCTGTGGGGGGCTGTGGGGTTGGGGGCCAGCCTGCGGGGGTTGTGGTTGTGGCCTGTGGTTGTGGGGCCCCCCTGAGGGCTGGGGGAGCCTTACTCCCAGGGGGGCCTGGCAGGCGCTGGGGGGGCGTCTGGGGTTGGAGGGTGTCTGTGGGGGGAGGGGGCTGTGAGGAGGGGCTCTGTGGTCCTTAACAGTCCCTCTCCTGCCCTGAGGGGCTCCACAGCCTCCCCCCAGGAAGAACCGTAGTGCTCGTCCAGGGGAATTGGGACCCTCAGGTCGCCTCTGCCTCGTCATGGGGTTCGCAGGGGGTTCAGACCCACCCCTGCCCTCTCACTTTGAACACACTGGCCTTTACTCCCGAGTAGACACAGCCCAGCAATGGGGGCCAAAGTCCTCTCCTCGGAAGGACAGGGGACGACAACACCAGTCCTCAGGATTGCACGTGTCTCTTGTACGCGTTCGTGACCATGTATACTGTCCGTCTGTTTGTGTATGTACATTGTCTGCGTACATGTGTGTCTGTGTACATATATTGCGCTTATGTGGTTGTGTGTATATATTGTGTGCATATCTGTGTAGCGCGTGCGCATGTGTGTTTGTATATAGCATGGCTTTGTGTGTACGCATATTGTATGTATGTGTCTGTGAGCATATAGCGTGTGTATATTGCGTGTGTAAGTATAGTGTGCATGTCTATCTGTACATATATTGTATGTGTATTGTGTCTATATGTGTGCAGTGTGTGTCTGTGTGTCCATGTGTACATATATTGTGTGTATGTGTTTTGTATGCATATTATGTGTTTATGTGTTTCTATATTCTGTGAATTTGTGCGTGTACATTGTTCGTATGTGTGTGTACAGGTATCCCTCATTATCCACTAGGGCAGGGGTCCTCAAACTATGGCCCATGGGGGGGGGCCTCAGGGGTGCCTGTGCACCACCGCACTGCTTCAGCCTCTCCCCGGCCAGCTGGGGGAGCTCACGGGTGCCCACGCAGCTTCAGCCTCTTCCCGGCCAGCTGGGAGAGCTCACGGGTGCCCGCGCAGCTTCAGCCTCTTCCCGGCCAGCTGGGGGAGCTCACGGGTGCCCGCGCAGCTTCAGCCTCTCCCCGGCCAGCTGGGGGAGCTCACGGGTGCCCGCGCAGCTTCAGCCTCTCCCCGGCCAGCTGGGGGAGCTCACGGGTGCCCGCGCAGCTTCAGCCTCTTCCCGGCCAGCTGGGGGAGCTCACGGGTGCCCGCGCAGCTTCAGCCTCTTCCCGGCCAGCTGGGGGAGCTCACGGGTGCCCACGCAGCTTCAGCCTCTCCCTGGCCAGCCAGGGTGGCTCTTCAGCCTCTTCCCGGCTGGCCGGAGGGCCTCAGGAGTACCCAAGCGGCTCCACCATGCAGCTACAGCCTCCCCCTGGCCAACTGGCCGGGGGGTCAGAAGCTCCAAAAAAGATAAGTCTCATGTTTTTTAAATATAGGGCAAAATGTAGGATGTCCTACATTTTTAAAAATGTGGGACAAGGTCCTCCAAAAGTCCGGATTTAGCCCGGCCCCCGATAATGTCTGAGGGACAGTGAACCCCAGTTTAAAAAGTTTGAGGACCCCTGCACTAGGGTTCTGTTCCAGAACCTTCCATGGACTAAAAACAGCAGGAAAAGAGATTTAAAGAGGCTCTTCCATGTATCTTCCTTCTCCATTGTTCCTAATAGAATGAGGTTTGATTCTGGGACTCCCTGATACAAAAAAAACCTTAAATAAAAGCAATTTACCCCCAAATCCAGAGTAACTACGGGAGCATGTAGGAGACTTTACTTGCACCCGTAGTTACTGCACCACCTAGTGAAAACCTATGGAAAATTCATATTGGAATCCAGAATAAGTTGTTCTTATACTGGAGCAAGGACTCCCTGTAGTTACTCTGGATTTTGCCCATATTTTTCTTTTTAAATGGTGATCCTTTACAATGGTTTTAAAACAGCTTTTGTGACTGTTGTCTTCATTCGGTATGAATATGAATGTAGAGAGGCTGTCAGCCAGTAGAAACACAAGGGGTCTTCAGCTGGAAATGGGAATGTCTGCTTGCACCGCTGCCTCTACAACAGCAGAAAAGCAGTTTGCACTGACAATTTATGTTGTGTATAACAAATCCGTGTATAAAAATCTTTTGGATAACAAGATTGGACATGTACGTAAATGTTATACATGTATGTGTATATGTGATATTTGCATGTATATGGATATGCTTGGATATGGATATGGATGTATATGGATATTTGCATGTGTACAGGCAACCCCCACATTCTGACAGTTCGTTTTCTGACAGTTCCGCTCTTTCAGCGACTTTCAGTTATACCCAGGACTCATTCATTCAACACATGCTCCACTCTTTCATCCTACTCTGCTGGTCTGAAGGCTAAAGTTGTCTTCCCTGGTGTTGATTTGCATATGATCAAATGTTTGTGACGTTTCCTTATGACTTTTTTCAGCAAATAACCATCATTCAAATACATAAGATATTCACTCCTCACACATGCTTTATTTGTTTTACTGTAATTTCTGATGTATTTTGGCTGTTTGTTAATTAATATGTGTTGTTTAGGCTTTTGCAAGTGTTATTTATGGTCACAATCCAGAGTAACTAGAGGGAGTCCTTGCTCTGACATAAGAACAGTTTACTCTACATTGCAATATGAATTTCCCATTGGTTTTCACTAGGTGGTGCTGTAACTATATCGAAGTAAATGTCGATGTGCTCCATAGTTACTTTGGATTGTGCCCATAAATAACACTTGCAAAAGTGCTCCCTACATAAATGTCTTACTTGCTTACTCTGTAGTTACTCTGGATTGTAGGGTGGCCATTTTGCATTTGCAAGCTGAAAAAGACCGGGTTCCACTTTTCAACAGTACTCACTTTTGCTCCAGTCCCTAACCTGTCCAACGCCTGTACCTGTGTGTGTGTGATTGCCATTTGTGTGTATGATTGCCCTTGTTTAATGCTTATTCTGTAGCAAACAGAAGTGTGTTTTGGAAGGTTACAGAGGAATAAATATAGATGCACCCAAATGCATTATGCAGTATAGCCTTGCGGACCCAAAATCCTTTGCTGAGCATAAGCCAGCCTTGTAGAATCATAGAATCATAGAGTTGGAAGGGACCTAGTAGGTCATCTAGTCCAACCCCCTGCCTGCAGCAGGAAATCCCCCTAGAGCATCCCCGACAGGTGCTCGTCGAGCCTCTGCTTGAAGATCCCCAGTGAGGGAGAGTCCACCACCTCCCTTGGCAGTCTGTTCCACTGCCGAAGTGCCTGAACTGTCAGGAATTTTTTCCGGATTTCCAGCCGGAATCTCCTCTCTTGCAGTTTGCACACATTGGTTCTAGTTCTGCTTTCAGAAGCATCTATGAACAAATGAGCCCCTTCCTCCCTAGCCCTTCAGTATCTGAAGAGGGCAATCATATCTCCTCTCAGCCTCCTCTTCTCCTGGCTGAACATCCCAAGTTCCCCCAACCTTTCCTCGTAGGGCTTCCCTTCCATCCCACTGATCATTCTTGTTGCTCTCCTCTGGACTTGCTCCAGTTTGGCTGCATCTTTCTTCAAGTGAGGTGCCCAGAACTGAACACAGTACTCAAGGTGAGGTCTGACCAATGCAGAATAAAGAGGAACTAGAACTTCTTGTGACTTGGAAGCTCCAGCCCTCTTAATGCAGCCTAAAATGGTATTTGCCTTCTTTGCAGACACATCACACTGCTGACTCATGTTCAGCTTGTGATCCATACCGACTCCAACATCCTGCTCACATGTTGTGCTGCCAACTACATAAACATATTTCCTCTCAGTCTGATGTACCTATGCAACTCAAACTGTAAAATCCATATAAATCAGTATAAAAGTGAAAATAATCTTTTGTTTCCCGCTTTTCTGCAGTTGGAAAGACCTCCCTGATCACCAGGTTTATGTACGACAGCTTTGATAACACTTACCAGGTAAGTAAGTGGCCACATTTCTGCACACTCTCTTAGTATGGTTTTCAGAGTCTGTTTTAGTTGGTTTTTATTGTCAATTTTATGAGATGTTTTAAATGTTTTTATATAATCTAATTGTTTTTTAACATAAGAGACTTTATGTGCACCCATAGTTACTCCACCACCTAGTGAAAACCTATGGGAAATTCATATTGGAATCCAGAGTAAGTTGTTCTTACACCAGAGCAAGGACTCCCCATAGTTAGTCTGGATTTTGCCCTAAATCTGTATTTATTATCTATTTTAGTGATGTTTTATAGTTCTTTTAATTGTTAGCTACCTTGAGCTCTTTTTGTTAGGGAAGAAAGGCAGGGATATAAATCTAATAAATAAATATATAAAGTAGAAGCATAACAAGCTGTTGGGTAAGCCGTATGCCATGTTTGGTTATACTTCTTAGAAGCAGAATCACCATTTAAGTAATAAACGTACTTGAAAATACTCTGACACTGGTTGTCATGATTCTTTAGGTAGTAGTACTGTCAAGTTACTGAAACTTCTCTTGTTTTTCCAGGCAACTATTGGAATTGATTTCCTCTCAAAGACAATGTATCTAGAGGACCGCACGGTGAGTAAGGGAATCCGGGTGTCCAACCTGGCAAGACTGTGATCTCCACAAAGGACTACACTGTATGATTTGTTTCAAATCCTATTGCATCTTCTTCCAAGCAAGGGATTACCAGGCTATAATGTGGGAGCAAAATTAAAACACTGTCGGTGCAATCCTAAGCTTGTCTACTCAGATGTAAGTCCCATTCTGTTCAGTGGGTCTTACTCCTGGAAAACTGTCCAGGAAAACACACTTTCCTGGGAGTAAGACCTATTGAACACAATGGGGCTTATTTTTGAGTAGACATGCTGAGTATTGCATTGTGTAAAGCAAGAGAGGAACAGGTATCTGCCCAGAGAAGAGAAAACCCACCCCAATGTACGGTATGAACTATAGTTATACAGCAAATCTAATGCATATAGTTTAGGATTTGATAAAAAAGAAACTGAAAATAGTTTTCAGAATTAACATATTCGTGATAATTGAAATAAGGAGGTTGTGGGTTAGACTAACAGTGCAATCAGAACCATGTCTTCTCAGAAGTAAGCCCCATTGAGTTCAATGGGTCTTACTCCCAGAAACTTATATTTAGGGTTGCAGCCTAAGCAAGGGACCAGAAGAAATTCTTGGGGTCCAGATCCAATCACCTGTACTATGACTCTCTGTGTGGTTGAAGCAAGACGTATAGGAAAAAACCCAATGAATGATCTGCCAGGTTAAAGAAATTCTTCCGAAGGAAACCTGGCAAGACGTCCTTTGGGAAGCATTAGTTTTATTTTATGTTACAAGTTTTGTTTCGTTTTAATTTTTTTCTTTGCCACTTGCACTGTTTTGCCTCAAGTGTCTGCGTTTTTTTTTTAATTTCACATGAGTTTTTTTACGTTGTGTTTTTTTCCATATTCCTGCTCTTTCTTCTCTCCCTTCTTTGCTACTCCCCCTGCACCCTCCGCCCGTGTCTTCTGTTTTCCCAGATCAGGCTGCAGCTGTGGGACACAGCTGGCCAGGAGAGATTTCGCAGCCTCATTCCCAGCTACATCCGGGACTCCGCTGTGGCTGTCATTGTCTTTGACATTACAAGTAGGTACTGGAGCTTAGGTTACCTGAGGCTCCTGTTCATGGTGGAGGAGAGATCTATGGCTGTCTGGAAACCATGGGTCTGGAGTCCTTGAGAAGGATGATTGACAGTCTTTGTACTAGAGGAGGGATTAGCACAGCTTTTTTCCCATGAATAAACACCCAACTGAATAATAGAATCATAGGGTTGTAAGGAACCTACAAGGTCATCTAGTCCACCCCCTGCCTGTAGCATGGAATCGTAGACTCCTAGAGTTGGAAGGGAGCCAGAAGGTCCAACCCCTTGTCTGTAGCATAGAATGCTAGACTCCTAGAGTTGGAAGGGACCCGGTAGGTCATCTAGTCCAAACCCCTGCCTGTAGCATAGAATCGTAGACTCCTAGAGTTGGAAGGGAGCCAGATGGTCATCTAATCCAACCCCCTGCCTGTAGCATAGAATCGTAGACTCCTAGAGTTGGAAGGGAGCCAGAAGGTCATCTAGTCCAACCCCCTGCCTGCAGCAGGAAATCCTCCTAGAGCATCTCCGACAGGTGCTCGTCGAGCCTCTGCTTAAAGATCCCCAGTGAGGGAGAGTCCACCACCTCCCTTAAGTGAATGTGTGGTTGTGAATCCCACATCAGTCAACACTCGATGTGATTTTCCACAGGCTGTCCCATTTATCCTGAACCTCTTGCTGGATTCAAGTAGGGTTGCAATAATTCTTTTCCCTATCCCTGTCCCAAAACAGGGTATGCCAGTATGTGATCGCAATCCCGCAAAACTGGGAGAGTCCCAGTTTTGGGGAACATATGGCAACCCTAGGTTCACCCAAGTTGCGTCAGTTCTGTTGTATCTGGTGTGAAATCATCCCCATGTTTAGCTAGCCATTAGCCTCCTTATCAAGATAAGGCACCACTAGCCTCCAATTTTATCCTGTTTCCAGTACTGACCTATAGGACTTTCACCAAATAATCACCTATTATTAGTTTCTTGACACTATACATAGAATTTGAGTTGAAAAGGTGGGTTTAAAATCCCTTTAAAAATACAGTGAGATCAGTCAACAAAAATAGTGAAGGGTCAAGCTGAACTTCATATCTGTTATGTTTGAGATGAAGTATTTAGAGCACAGTCCTAACCATGTCTACTCAAAAGTAAGCCCTACTGTGTTGAAAGGTTCTTACTCCCAGGAAAGTGTGTTTCAGATTGCAGCCACGGTTATGCTTTAGGACAAATACGGGGGGCTCAGTTCCTTGGTCTTCATTCCTTTTTAACATCCAAAGCTGTGGTTTTTTTAAAATGTGCTGTGGGGTCCTGCTGGTGCGGATTGGGATAAATAAGTGTGCGCTTTGTGGCAATTAAAGAAGGAAGGTAATTAGAAGAATTACCTTTAAAGTACATGGGATTTTTATGTGTGCATGACAGTATTAACCTCCCAAGATAGATCTTTACCATGAACTTTAGGTTTACAGTCATGAAAGGGGTACCTCCTCCTCTGTACTTTAAATCAAAGCTGTCAATTAAATCCAGGGCTGCCAATTGTGCAAAAACATTGCTGTTCCACATTTGTCGTTGGTGCTTCTTCACACTCTCAGTTGTGCTTGTGCTGCTTCATTCTCCCTTACAAGAACTCAACCGTGCCAGTTGCGATCTCCTGCTTCAGTTGCTCTATTGACCGTGAACCCTTTCTCTCTTCTGTGACCCTCTTATCAGTGGGGGATACATTCCTGTTCCCCTGTGAATACCAGAAATCGTTATATAATAAGTATAGGGTTCTCCGTGCCCCCTCTCAATATAAGGTGGAACGGTCTACAGTTGTGAAAACCAATAGGAGGTGTTTGTTGTTGTTTTTTTCTCCTGCCTCAGTTTTGTTTTCCAGTTCTGGGGGAAGTGTGGTCCCCATATAGAGTTTGCATCCTCCTTCTCCAGCCTGTTCTTCCTGCTTGTACCTTGGCTCTCCTTCGCCACCACTGCTTTCCTGCCTCTTCATTCCATGTCTTCTTCCTGTTTCCGTCATAGCAAAAGCCACATTTTAGAGGCTGTTTACCCATCCCTGTGCTTAAAATAATTACATTTATGTCCATAAAGCTCTCCATAGCATACTAGGTAGGAATGCTGGTCGTATTTGCTGCTTGAGGTCTGCCAGGAGAAGGATGCCTGAGTATACAGAAGAATATAGAGATGTTATTGTATACAAGAATCAGATCCCCCCCACCCCATACACGTACACAGGGTGCAATCCTAACCTAGGCCAGCACAACCTCTTGGTCTTCCCATTTCCCTTGGTGATATAAAGATGCAACTGCCTGTCTTTGTACTGGCCTAATTCTCCCCCAGGAGTGGGGCAGAATGTCTTACAGCACTTTTGTGACACCCCCAGGTCAGCACAGGACTTGTGCTGGGTCTTAGGCCAGCCTAACTAGGAGTTAGGATTGCACATATATAGTGGGTTTATGGAAGATGGCCTTTAGACAGACCGTCTTTCTTACCTGCTCCGTTACTTAGCATCCTCAGTAGCTCTATAGTTTACATCTATTGGAGTATTCTCCTCTAGATCAGCAAGCATTTACTCGAATATAATGCCCCATCACATCTAATGTGCACCCTATACTTAATAAAAATGTATATAATCTAATTAACCCTTGAATCTAATGCGCATCCTGATTTTGGAGACTAAATTTGGCTAAATGTGAACGTTACATTCAAGTAAATACAGTATTATTTGTACTACTAGCATCACCCATTGCCACCCATAGAACCAGGTACTAAGTACTTGGTTAGTAGTGTTTTTAGTAGAGATATTGTCTTGTTGTGGAGGCAGTAGTCAGTGATGTTGTAGAGACAGCAGGCCCCTTTTTTCCTTTGTTGTTTTCAGCCAAGTTCCCTACAGTTTGCAGGTCTTCTGCACAAGGCAGATCAGGATAGTTCAGTGGTATTCCTTCCAAGTAATATGCCTTTTCTCTAAAGCACAGTGTCTTCCTTTTCTTCTGTCTTTTGTCTTTCTCTTCTCTCCCCGGACTGGTACCAGCAGGTCCGACTTCAGCTTTGGGACACAGCAGGCCAAGAGCGGTTCCGTAGCCTCATTCCCAGCTACATCCGTGACTCAACTATTGCAGTGGTAGTCTATGACATTACAAGTGAGTGAGAGGTTTGTTCCGTTAAGTACTGAAAGAAGCTGATCCTTTTGAGACGCACATGCAAGATACATATGGCTAGCACTTATATAGAACAAGCCTTAGCAGGTGGGGTCCGTGCAACAAACTGTAACATGTAACATCCTTTTTCCACTCTCACAGATCTGAATTCATTCCAACAGACTTCCAAATGGATCGATGACGTGCGAACAGAAAGAGGAAGTGATGTCATAATCATGTTAGTGGGGAATAAAACTGACCTGGCAGACAAGAGGTAAATTCAGGAAGTAGTAAATTAGTAATAGTAAGAGCATTTGCTCTTGTTTTATAAAGAGCTTTAAATTCTTGTTTAAAAAAGCTCTCCCATTCATCCTGAACCTCTTGCTGGGTTCAGGTAGGGTTGCCATAATTCTCTTCCACAAAACAGGACAGGATCCTCTGTCAAACTTGTCAGTATGTAAACACAATCATGCAAAACAGTCCCAGTTTTCTGGAACGTGGCAACCCACGGTTCAGGCAAGTTGTGATGTGATGCAGTTGTGTTGTATCTGGCAGTGAAATCTTTGCCAGTTACTTCTGGTGGTACAGTGGCGCCTCACATAAGAAACACCTCACGTAAAGTATGTTTCATGTAACAAACAAATTTCTCTAGGATTCTGCTTCACTTAACAAACAAACTCGTTGGCAGGTTGGGAGATGCGCTGGCCAGCAGCCCTTTTAAAAAGCATCAGGGCTGCCTAGCACACCTGCTCATAGCGAAAGCAACACTTCCGCGCTGTTCCTCCTGTGGCCGGGCGTCCGCTGGGCAGAGGGAGAGAAGAGCAGTGGAGAAGAGGGAAGCAGCTCAGGGCTAACCAGAAGGGAGCAGGGGAGAGAGAGGCTCAGGATGGAGAGAAGGAAAAAGTGGGGAGACACTTGGAAAGTGTCTTTGATCACAGAAGAAAGTGTCTTTGATTGCAACCTCCTAATCATGTCTACCCAGAAGTAAGCCCCATTGTGTTAAATAGGGCTTACTCCCAGGAAAGTGTCTTTAGGATTGCACCCTAAGTAGACTTCATAGGATCATGCACATTGAATGCATGTTTTGAATTCAGTTCCAATGTTTTGTCATCATTTTTGAATCCAGTTAATATTTTCCTATGAATATTTTTGGAGTTGTGGAACCAATCGTCTGAGTTTCCATTATTTCCTATGGGAAAATCCTCTTCACGTAATGAACGTTTCACATAACAAACATGCCTCCGGAACGAATTAAATTTGTTATGTGAGGCACCACCGCACTTCCAAAATATGGACCACGAGAAGTGGTACAGCGAGGAGATACATTGGCATACACTGCCATAGAACAGGTGCCCTTAACTCCCGGTCTGTGGCCCACTGCCAGTCTGCAGCAAATTGCTGGCTGGGCCATGCCAAGACCAGACATCGGAGCCCTATTCACTCCGGGCCAAGAACAAACTGGACATGTGCAGCCTAGTCATGCCCAGATCACTCCTGCCTGGAATGAACTGACCAGGCACAGCCTGGGCACTGTGCCACTCAGTGCATTCCCAGATTGCTCCAAGCAGGAGCGATCTGGGCCTGTTGAGCCTTGCGACAAGGCTGCACCTCCCCAGATCAGTGAAATGCACATGCGCAGCCTGGCCACAGGGTGTGCACAGTTCTCTCTTGTCTGGAGTGAACTGTGCATGCATAACCCTGGCTGATCCATGGAAATTTTTTTTTCCATGGAACCAGGCTGGACTCCTGCAAAGGTTGAGGACTCCTGCCATAGAATGCAAGGGGTGGAGAATATATATATATTGTGGCGACTTATACATAAAGTATGGCACTGTTTGATCTGTACACTCTCCCCATCAGTTCCTTCAGAAAGAATAACAGCACAACAGAACCTTCCTTACTTCTTCCTCATTTGCTTCTTTGTCTCCAGGCAGATTACTACAGAAGAAGGTGAGCAGAGGGCCAAAGAACTCAGTGTGATGTTTATTGAGACGAGCGCAAAGACTGGCTACAATGTGAAACAGGTAATTGGTTGTTGCAGCCAAATAATGTATTCTGCATTACTTCTCCCTACATAGCACTGAATATTGGGCTCTCAGAGGAATTCATTGACGTATCTGATTCTTTGTGTGTGCCAGCTTTGACCTACAAGCTCCAAAATCACTTGGATGTTGTGTTGCCTTCCAGCTCTTCCGCCGTGTGGCTGCTGCCTTACCTGGGATGGATAGTGCTCCGGAGAAGAGCAAAGATGACAGTATCCTTCCCCTGTGTTGTTGGACCTGGTTTGAGAGTCTTATACCCTTGGCTACTTACCTGCCTTTGCTTGAGGCAGACTGTTGACAGACTGGTCTGTCGACTTGGGCATGTGGCAGTGACGCCTCATAGTTTCAGACACAAATCTTTATCTGGAGCAGCTGCCAGGGAATCTAACCTGGGATCATTTGTAGGTAAAGCAAGTACCCCACCCACTAAACACGCACCTTCTTTCTCAGGCTTTGTATATGAATTTCAAATCCCTCCTAAACCCTCACTCCATGTGGTGACCCTTTTGCCCCAAAACTGAGTCTTTCCAGACTATGCAGGAAAAGGAATGATGCTTCTAGTCTACCAAGAGTGAGGAAGGCAAAGTCAGTCCTTCCTATGACTGTCTCTCTGCCCTTTCCAAAGTGTGGGTTGCAAGCCTAAGCATAGTGGGTCAACAATCTGGACCCTCCCACCTTCCTTTCCACAGAACAGTTTGATTCCAAATAGGAGCCATTGCAGGAGCCCCATTACAGGTATCCCCCACTTACTGGATGGGTTTAGGGCCAGAGCACTGTCCAAAAGTGAAAACTGTTGAAAAGTACCCAGACTTTTTCAGCTTGAAGTACAGAATGGCCACCAAAAAAACCTCATAAATATCACTTGCAAAAGCCTCAATAACACATATTTATTAACATACTAGCGAAAAGGGTACCTGCGTTGTGGGAGTAAAATTCCCCTGTACATCATCCCCCCACTGAGCATGAATTCCCCATGCACATCAACCCACATGCACACCCACCCCCATGTGCAACATCCCCCATGTTCATATGCATCATCTCCCCTATGTACATCATTCCCCCATGTACATCAACTCCCCATGCGCAACATTACCCATGTTCATTCCCCATGCGCATCAACTCCCCATGCGCATCAATCCCCCCATTTGCATCAACTTCCCATGCACAACATCCCCCATGCGCATCAACCCCCATGCACAACATCATCAACCCCCATCGCCCAAACCCTCAGTGTACATGCCATCCCCCCATGCACGTGCCACCGCACACACAGCCCCCCACATAATCCCCCTATGTGCAACAGCCCCCCACCTTGTGCACCATTCCCCACAGCCATGGGCGTCCCTGCTGGACAGGTACAGGATTTAGGGCTGGGCATTGATTAGTATAGGCCGAAAATGCATTGCACCCCTTTTCAGCCCCTTAGGGGTTAAATTTCTAGAAATCAGTTCTTAGTGGGGCTCCCGTCACAGAAGAAAAACTCTCCCCGAATCTCACGCTTCTAGGTCTGGGTGTTGGGGCAGAGTGTTCCTCAGTCAGGGATTCTTCAGCGTAAAGTATAGGGAGGAAAACGCGTTGCACCCCTTGTCAACCCCTTGTGGTTGGAATTTCCAAAAACCGGTTCTTAGTGACTCCCTCCATCACGAAAGGAACACCCACCCCAAATTTCTTCTATATCCAGTGGTTTTGGATGGGCCTTGATCCGGTAAGATCAACTTACAGTAAGACAGTGAGTGAGTCGGTGACGTCTCATTTTTATATATATAGCTGGCTAAAATGCACAACAAATTACAGTAAAATGAACAAAAGCATGTGTAGGCAATGAGTATCTTAAGTATTTGGATGATGCTTATTTACTGAAACAAGACATAAGGAAATGCCAAAAACAGTTTAATCACCATGTCGCATGCAAATCAGCATCAGGGAAGAAAATTTTAACCCTTAGGCCAGCAGAGAGAGGTTGAAAGAATGAAGCATATGTTGAATGAATGAGGTCTGGGTATAACTGAAAAGTGTGGAAAGGGTGGAACTGTCAGGAAACAAACCTTCAGAAAGTGGGGGATGCCTGTACTTGCCTGAGCCTCTAGAGGACTCTGCAGCTCTCTGAGGGCCTCAGAAGCCTCCATAAGTGTTGGTTTTCTGAATCTACTTCTAGTTTGTTTTCAAAGTTGCATCCAAAGGCTTCTGAAGATCATTTTGAGACCTGTAGAGGGGTCACCAGGCCAAGAGATGCTGCCGTTACTCCCAGGAGTATCATGGCTTCCTGCAGAGGACTAGGTTGGTTGCAGCACTGAAAGTTTGGGAATCCCTGTTTTGTCTCCAAGATCTTCAGGGTATCTCCAGATCTCTTTTCTCTATATCTTTAACAACATTTTGCTTGCTTTCCTTAACCTGCCTTCTCCAGTGATCGACATCAAGCTAGAGAAGCCGCCTGAGCAGCCCGTAACAGAGAGCGGCTGCTCCTGCTAAAGCCCCCCCCCCCCTAGTGTGATGACCCTGCCCCAATGGCCCGTCCAGTCTCCCTGAGGAGCATCACGTTTCATTGACTAGCAAAACTTTAACTTTCCGAGGTCTGAAAACTCTCAGTCTCGTATGCGATTGTTCTGGGGAACAGCCCTGGCTGCTCCCTCCTACTGCATGGTGTGACCCCTCAGATGTGTCTTGTCCCTTGTTGGTTGTTGCACTTTGGTGCTGTGGCACCCTTACTCCGTTTCCTATCTTGGGCCAGCGAGCCTGGCAGTGTTGTTCTACCAATGCAAACGGAGGGGCTCTTCCCAATTTAGGAAAACACAAAGAAACCTACAGCAAAGGAGTCAGTGAAGCTGTGTTCTCTTTCCCACTCTGAGCCCCCCCCCCCCCCACTACTTTACTGCTGCTATTTATTATTTTTTATTCTGGTTGGTCTAACCATGCTTGTTTTGGCAATGGGGGATGGTGTGTACCTTCCCAACTCTATAAGATGCCCTTGTGCCCTCATTTGGCCTTTGTTTCCTCTTCCCTGCAGGCGAAGGAAGAAGGCAGCTCATAATATCCTAGTTAAGTACGAGGTCTAGAAACACAGTGTGTCTCTGCTTGCAGGTTGGCCTAACTGAATGTCCACACTTCCCTGAATGTGGCTGATGTGCCAGATGATGCAAAATGCGACCAACTGTGGTGTGGAGCATTTTGTGGGAGTCTGGTTTCTAAACTGGGGTTTCCCAACTTCAGTAAGGATATTCTTGTGACCCTTCATGAACCTCCAGTACCCCCTCCTTTCTTATCCCCCCACTGCACTAGGTAAGGAACCATTCTGTGCAAGCGATAAACCCCTCCAATTGCTATCTGGATTAAACAGGGACCTGTAGGCTGGATGCTGTCCAGTATCAGGAGCTGCTATTTTTGTATGATTTATCCTTTATACAGCATTTTTAATGGGCAAAGTGTTTTACAGTTAACTTCCTGCTTGCTACAACTCTGGGAAGCTCCCTATTACTATGGCACCATCTATACCAGCATGCTTTCTATACCCACTGGGTCAGTAGCTATACGAAGGACCCTAACCCAAGTTCTGTTTTATTCCACTGGGCATCAAGTTTCGAGTGAGATAGTAAAACCACCTGAACTGGTCAAGCCCATTTCTATGACACGAGAGGAGGGGCTTTTGTGTTTTTAGTTTTCACTTATTTCATTTTATAGAAATTCAAATTGGACCCCTTCTCAAATTCTAGGTAGATTATATATATATATTATATATTAGGGCTAGTTTAGTTTTTACTTGATACACAACGGAAGAGATGTTAATTCTTGTCTGCCTGCCGATTCTGAATAGAATGCTTTGTGTACCTTACATTTTTAAACGGTAAAAATGCTATAGATCTATTTATGATTAGCACAGAAGGTGTCCTCAAATACCTCCCTCTAATTTTGGATGCAGTTAGTACGTTGTTCACATTCAAATGGAATGGGGTGGATAGGTAGAGGCCAGCATGAGTCAGACTTTGTTTTTGTAGCGTTTGTAGAATGAATAACAACCTATTTTGTTGTGTTAGTGTATTTTCTGAAAGCCAAAAGTGGAAGGTCCTGAGTGCACAACTTCTCTGGCAAGTGCTTTGATGTGTGCAGGATTGGGGCGCTTCTTTGCCGGACACGGTTTTCAGCAGAGTTAGTGGACACATCTTTAGGACACTTCGTTATAAGGCCGTGAGTTGTTAGAAGAACACTTTCCTCCTCCTTCCCTGCCCCTTCGTAAGGAACCTCTAAGAGAATTGCCATACCTCAATCCTTGGTGTGTGTTCTTCTTTCTCAGTGACTGGCTGCTAAAGTGCACGTGGTCCTTGCCACAGGAGCTGCTGGTTGTTCTTTCCCCAGCTCTGTTTCTGACAGCGCTCCTGTCCCCTTTACAGTCGTACAGGTGCAGGGTGACCATATAGAATAGAGGACAGAGTGTCTGTACCTTTAACCATTGCATAGAAAAGGGAATTTTTGCAGCTGCTGCTTTTAAAACCCTTCTGTGTTGAGGTACACCTGCCTGAATTCCCTCTTCTATGCACGGGTTAAAGGTACAGGCACCCCGTTCTCCATTCTATATAGTCACCCTGTGTAGGTAGGAGAAGCTTAAACAAGTGCTACTTGGTCCCTGCAGAGGATAAAAGGCTTAGGCTGCAATCCTGACCACACTTTCCTGCAATCCTAGCCACACTATTGAACACAATGGGACTTACTTCTGAGTTGACATGCTTAGGATCGCACAGTTAAGCCTTTAAATAACACAGGGAAGCTCAACTGTCAGATATACATTGGGCGTCAATATCCACAGAATTTCCTTGTATAGGAATACAGTCCTATGCACATCTCAGAAGGAAGTTGTGTTTAGTGGGGACGTAGGGCAAAACCCATAGCAGTTACGGGTCCACGCAGTTATGTCTCCCTTATCTTATGGAAAGTCATCCTGCTCTGGAGCAAGGGGCTTAATTTCACTATAGAATATAGGCCTTTGGCTGCAATCTTAAACATACTTTCCTGGGAGTGAGACCCCATTGAGCACAATGGGGCTTACTTTTGAGTAGAGATGGTTAGGATTGTGCTGTTACACTCAGGAAAGTGTGGATAGGATTGCAGTCTTGGTTATATCATAATTATAGTCACAAAGGCTGGATGAGTTCACTTTCCAGGAACAATATAAGAAAGCTTTAAATTCTGATTTTATTTTTAAGTACTAGTTTTATGTCTTCTGCATCTTGAAGGATTGTCAGTGCAATCCTAAGCATGTCTACTCAGAAGTAAGTCGCATTGTGTTCAATAGTACTTACTCCCAGGAAAACGTGGTTAGAATTGCAGCCTGAGATAGAAGTATATTGGGATTTGTTTAGAAGCCTTTCGGGTGCTTCATCTCACCAAATTTCTGGCCGCTGACAGCCAAATCTCTGAAAGAACCTGCATATATAATTATAAAGTATATAGTATTGATTTATAATCTTTATATCCTGCTTTTTGGCCAGAGGTTCCCGAAGCAGTTTATAGAGCAAAAGCAATGAAAAGGTGGATCCCTGTCCTAAAAGATTGCATCTTTAAATTAATAAAACAAAACACAGAAGATGCACAACTGGAAAGAACAGACAGTGGACTCTTTCTCCCCCCGTTATTTAATTTTATTTCTCTCCCCTATTTTATTTAATTACTATTTAAAGAACCACCATTTTAAAAGTGCCTCGTGAGCAGGGAGTACTTTGAATCACTTTAGTAATGACTGTATGCAAAAGGCATGTTTTCTGTCCTTTGGGTAGCCCAGTGGCATAGTTAGAGGGGGTTGGAGCAGTCCGTCTTGGAGGGAGTCTCACCCCTTCAGAGCCATTCCAGGCTGGGGAGCAAAACTAGAGAGGCTACTCCAGTGGCATAGCAAGAGGGGGGGTGGAGCAGTCTGTCTTGGAGGGAGTCTCACCCCTTTGGAGCCATTCCAGGCTGGGGAGCAAAACTAGAGAGGCTACTCCAGTGGCATAGCAAGAGGGGGGGGTGGAGCAGTCTGTCTTGGAGGGAGTCTCACCCCTTTGGAGCCATTCCAGGCTGGGGAGCAAAACTAGAGAGGCTACTCCAGTGGCATAGCAAGAGGGGGGGTGGAGCAGTCTGTCTTGGAGGGAGTCTCACCCCTTTGGAGCCATTCCAGGCTGGGGAGCAAAACTAGAGAGGCTACTCCAGTGGCATAGCAAGAGGGGGGTGGAGCAGTCTGTCTTGGAGGGAGTCTCACCCCTTCAGAGCCATTCCAGGCTGGGGAGCAAAACTAGAGAGGCTACTCCAGTGGCATAGCAAGAGGGGGGGTGGAGCAGTCTGTCTTGGAGGGAGTCTCACCCCTTCGGAGCCATTCCAGGCTGGGGAGCAAAACTAGAGAGGCTACTCCAGTGGCATAGCAAGAGGGGGGGTGGAGCAGTCTGTCTTGGAGGGAGTCTCACCCCTTCAGAGCCATTCCAGGCTGGGGAGCAAAACTAGAGAGGCTACTCCAGTGGCATAGCAAGAGGGGGGGTGGAGCAGTCTGTCTTGGAGGGAGTCTCACCCCTTCAGAGCCATTCCAGGCTGGGGAGCAAAACTAGAGAGGCTACTCCAGTGGCATAGCAAGAGGGGGGGTGGAGCAGTCTGTCTTGGAGGGAGTCTCACCCCTTTGGAGCCATTCCAGGCTGGGGAGCAAAACTAGAGAGGCTACTCCAGTGGCGTAGCTACAGGGGGTGGATCAGTCCGTCTTGGAGGGAGTCTCATCCCTTCAGAGCCATTCCAGGCTGGGGAGCAAAACGGGGCTGTATGGAGCAAAAAAAAATTTTTTTTGCTCCCCGTTTTGCTCCCCAATCTGGAATGGCTCTGAAGGGGAGAGTCTCCCTCCAAGACGGACTGCTCCACCCCCCTCTAGCTACACCACTGGAGTAGCTTCTCTGGCAGAGTTGGCTGCCTTATGAGCTCGGCCACGATAGTTTTGAATAGACAGCAAAAGCTGGTACTCCTCCCGTGTGCACGTGTATATATCCTATACACACTCCCTGTGGTGTGGAGATTGCTGATGTCCCTGTCACTGTGTGTGTGTGTGTCTCTACAGTTATAATTGGTGCCACTGTCCCTTTCTGCCACTGCTGATGTGGTGGTGTCTGAAGACACTGGAAACGTATCTTTTCCCCCAGAGAGGGGCTGGGAGGATACATAAAAGTTTCTGGGGAGGGCTGGGGTCCGTTCAGGCAGGCAGGCAGGCGTGCCTGACGAACACGACTGTTCGCTTTCCACTGCCTCTTCTGTGGATGTGTATATTTGAGTGTGTGTCTCCAGCTCTGCTGCCTCCTAACTGTGTAGCCAAGTGACTCTTAATCTATGAATATTGACTGTCAAGAATACAGCCGTGTATCACAGTAAATAAAAGTTAATTTCACCACAGTTTTGTGACTGTTTGGGGTGGCAAACACTGACACTATGCCGGAAAAACTCATTTGTGCACCTTCCGCAAGTTGGGAAACTTTGGTATGGCAAGGATTAATTTGTATGAATTGTTTTGTGCTGGTACTAACTCCCCATGACTAGTGTTATCGTTGAATCATAGGGTTGTAAAGTACCTACAAGGTCATCTAGTCCAACCCCCTGCCTGCGGCATAGAATCATAGGGCAAAATCCACAGCAGTTACAGGTCCACACAGTTACGTCACCCTCTAGTGTTACCTTATGGAAAGTCATCATAACTGCTCCAGACCAAGGGGCTTAATTTCACTTTAGGGTATAGGCCATAGAATCGTAGACTCTTTGAGTTGGAAGGGACCTAGTAGGTCATCTAGTCCAACCCCCTGCCTGTAGCAGGAAATCCTTCTTGAGCATCACCTACAGGTGCTTGTTGAGCCTCTGCTTAAAGGTTAAGGATGAAATTTTGCCTCCTGCACTCTGGACCTCTGATATAATAATAAATAAATAAATAAATAATAAAAACTTTATTTCTATCCCACCTTTCTCCCGGAGGGACTCACGGCAGCTCAAACAATGCATAAAACAACAATAAAAGTACATTAAAACAGTTAAAACAAGCATCTTAAAACAATAAATAAAAAACATCTACAGTCAAAACTGATTAACTGATTTAAAACTGATAATAAGCATAATGTATCATAAAGGGATTGCATACATCATATATACATATATCATTGGCATCCTTCAGTCTCGAAAGACTATGGTATCGTACTCTGAATGGAAAAGTAATATATCATAAATATATATACATATAGGGATTGCATACATCAAATCTTACCTCTGGGATTAGGTTCCTGAAAAACTGGTTTTGATAAGTTCCACCCCTTTGTTCCACCATACAGTATACAGGTGTCCATATTTATGCATTTAAATTATCTGTATCCTGCCCTTTCAGCTCATTTTTATTAGGGGAAGGAATGCATTTAATAATAAAATCAAAATTCATATAAACAGAAGGCAATGAAAGAGCAAGACATGGGATTTATTTAAATGATTTAAAACTCCTGAATAGATTTGGGTTGCAATCCTAGACAATTTAGGCCAGCCTAACTCACCTGGCATATCTGCCGGTGGTGGTGTGGGGAGGACAATGTATGCCTGTACACTGGTCTAAACCAGAGGGGGAAGAAATGCCTTACAGGACTGATCAGCACAGGACCTATGCCAGGCCTTAGGCTGACCTAACTGTAGGATAGGATTACAGCCTTAGCCTTCAAGGCAAATAAAAACCTAGAAGCTGAAGTCAATAAAATGGATGTTGAATCACTAAAATGGCAGGTGAGCTGGGTGAACCCTACAATCCAGAGTAACTACGGGAGCACATAAGAGACATTACGTGCACCCGTAGTTACTGCACCACCTAGTGAAGACCTATGGGAAATCCATATTGCAATCCAGAGTAAATTGTTCTTACACCGGAGCAAGGACTCCCCGTAGTTATTCTGGATTGCGCCCGAACTCGTGTTGGTTGGCTTTACCTTCTCATGGGAGGTGCTATCCTGTGCAAGGTCCTGCCCTGTTCACCATTACCTGTGATGGAAGGCAGGGCGTGGCTTTGAAGAGGAGCACAATGGCAGGTGCTGTGGGGCCGGAGGTCCTTCAGCTCTCCAGGCCCCAAACCATGTAGGGCTTTCAAAAACAGATTTGGTCTGGAACTACATGACTTTAGGATGACAAAATTAGGGCACAATCCAGAGTAACTACGGGGAGTCCTTGTTCCGGTGTAAGAACAATTTGCTCTGGATTGCAATATGAATTTCCCATAGGTTTTCACTAGGTGGTGCAGTAAGTATGGGTACACGTAATGTCTCTTACGTGCTCCCGTAGTTACTCTGGATTGTAGAGTAAGAGACTCATGCTAGCTAATGTTAGAGGCTACCACAGATGATGCACCATCAAAAGGAATCCTTCATTGCGGTTCAATTGTTACGGAGACATATTGGGTCTGAATAAAGCTGGGTGTGGAAGGTGTCTTTGGCGCATGTGCACCTGAACGAGTCATATGGCGCTTGAGGGTTGCTTTCCCTCCAGTGTGCACACCAGAACCAAATGAGCTGTTGGTAGTTGTGCTGATATCCTATTTGAATGGGAGACTCAATCATTGATGGTGTTCCTAAAATGGTCCAAGTGATGGATGGTGGGTAGGGTCGCCATATATCCCTGAAAACCAGGACACTCCCAGTTTTGGGGGAATTGCACTTTGGGGATGTTCTGGTTTTGTGGAAGAAATTATGGCAACCCTAACTATGGAAAGTGCACTGAATTTCCAGGATAAATGAATTCAATACACTGAATTTCCAGGATAAATGGGTGCATTTTTCTCCCTGATCCAAGTGTCTCCGACTCATAGGCTACAATCCAGAGTAACTGGGAGCAGGTAAGAGACATGTGCACCACTAGTTACTGCACCACCTAGAGAAAACCTATGGGGAATTCAAATTGCAATCCAGAGTAACTTGTTCTTACTTTGGAGCAAGGACTCCCTGTAGTTACTCTGGATTGCACCCCTAGTCTATCTTGGCAACCATTCAAGAAGGGCAGGGTTCCTGAACTGAATAATGTGTAGGTTCATGGTCTGGTTTAAGTTGTGCTGGAGTGACTGGTTTAACCTGCCCTTGGCAGCCCCTTTATGTTCAACAAGATGTTCCGCGAGGACACGTTGAACACTGTCACGAGCGGCATTCCCTTGTTCTCACATCCCATTCATCAAGGAAGTGGTTGTGAGCAACTTGGGCGCATGAGATTGTAAGCATTCCAGATGTGCTTATCACCTGTGAAAACACGACATACGTGCAATTAAAACATGACATACGCAGTTGAAACACAAAAGTGCAGGTTTAACATGACGAGTGCATGATTATTACAGCAAACATGTTGTGCAAGAGACCAGCTTGTGCTGGGAAAGATTCAAAGCTTCAGGTCTGTTCATTGATGGTCTGTTGATGAGTTGCACACACAGTCTGATGATTGCACACCCCAGATATCCTAAAACATCCATTAGGATCCCAAACACCATCAGATGCCCAAGTATTCAAGTGGGATGAAATCTTGTACCATATGACACCTTTGCGTAACACAAATTGTGTGGTCTCTACCTGACTTTTGTAACCATTCCTCTTGTACAACCAACAACATCTTAAAACAACTTCCGGTACAATCCTAGTGGAACTTGTAGCTACAATCCTAGTGGAACTTGTTGGGAACTTATTTACAGAACAATCCTAACCATGTCTACTCAAAAGTAAGCCCCATTGTGTTTGATGGGTCTTACTCCCAGGAAAGTGTCTTTAGGATTGCAGCCTTACTGTGGAACAACAACATCTATTCCTGGGTTCCCACCACCACCACCACCACCACCACCACCACCTAGTGAGTTGTTAGGAGATCCAGGAAGCTGGATTAAGAGCACTATCTTAACCATGTCTACTGAAAAGTAAGCCCCATTGTGTTCAGTGGGTCTTACTCCCAGGAAAGTGTCTTTAGGATTGCAGCCTTTATGGGCCTTTGGCCTAATCCAGGAGGGGGCTCTGAATTAAAATCAAAATACTGAATTTACTCAATTCTAACACTCACCTTTTTCCGCTGAAATCAGTCTCCAAAATCAGGGTGTGCATTAGATTCAATAGTTAATTACATTTTGAGTAAAGACAGTATTTTGATTATAAGTATAGGGTAATAAGTATAGTATTTGGATTATAAGTATAGTATTATGTGTGTGTGGGGGGGGGGGGGGAGGTGTGTCCTTTCCCAGTCATGGTGACCAGAGGTCATAGCTGCAAAAAGAGGACAAGGGCCCAAAAATGTAGGGCATGACAAAAGAAAACCTAAAACCACTCAACTATATTGTTTGCATCTGTCTAAACAGTATCTTACTTATTACCTTATATAGGTATATAGATATAGATCATATCTGTGTATATAGATCAATATATATGGCGAGATTAATAGATAGGGGTAGAGACTAATATATATTAATATAGAGACTAACATTTATTATTATACTAATAAGCAGGCCTCCATCAGTCTTGGAAGACTATGGTATCGTGCTCGGCGCTGCATACGCTGCATGCGAAGCACGAAAGCCTGGGTTGGATTGTTATGGAGGATAAGCTGTTACCCAAGCAGCAAATCCCCCCTCTCCACGCCACTGAATTAGTCCAATGGAAAGGCAGAGCCAATACGATTGGATCCAGCTGGCGTCGCAGAGCTGAGCTAAGGACAGGAGCTCACCCTGTCTTGTGGGGCCGACCCGGGTCCCAAACCCTGGCCTGCTGGTTAACAGGCACAGCGTCTTTACCGCTTGACTGATTAATTAAGGCTGCAATCCTAAGAGCAGGAACTGCTCTGCTTTGCTCCCCAGCCTGGAATGGCTCTGAAGGGGTGAGACTCCCTCCAAGACTGAGTGCTGCGCCCCCCTCTAGCTACACCACTGGGCTACCCAAAGGACTTTCCTGGGAGCAGGTTCTTACTGGAACTTACTTCTGAGTAGACATGAATAGGATTGGACTGAAGGCTCCCTCCTGCCTACTCACAAGCAAATAGAGAACATGGAAGATATTTTCCCAGGACATGAGGCTAAAAAAAGGACGTGTCATAGAAAAAGGGGACAGAAGGTTCCCCTGTTGTGTGTGTATGTACATGTATGTATGAGTGTAGATATATGTGTGTATATGCATGTGTGTACATGTATGTAGATGTATGAGTAGATGTATGTGAGTATATGTGTGTACATGTGTGTATGTACATGTATGTATGAGTGTAGATATGTGTGTATATGCATGTGTGTACATGTATGTAGATGAGTAGATGTATGTGAGTGTAGATATGCATGTGAGTGTAGATATGTGTGTATATGCATGTGTGTACATGTATGTAGATGTATGTGAGTGTATATGTGTGTACATGTGTGTATGTACATGTATGTATGAGTGTAGATATGTGTGTATATGCATGTGTGTACATGTATGTAGATGAGTAGATGTATGTGAGTGTAGATATATGTGTGTATATGCATGTGTGTACATGTATGTAGATGAGTAGATGTATGTGAGTGTATGTGTGTACATGTGTGTATGTACATGTATGTATGAGTGTAGTTATATGTATATGCATGTATGTACATGTATATATGTGTGAGTACACGTGTGCATAAGTGTGAGTAAATGTATGATTGTGTACATGTGTGTGTGTACATGCATGTATGAGTGTAGATATGTATATGCATGTGTGTACCTGTGTGTGAGTGTACATGTGTGTGTACATGTGTGGGCGACCCCTCCCCCTGCAGTTCCCTCCTCCCTTGTGTGTTGTGTTGTGTGTTGTGTGTCTGGGGTGTGTCCGATGGGCGGGCGGGAGGAGGGGGAGTCTTGGGCCGTCCTGGAGTCTCACCTGTGCGGTCTCGGGATGCGCGTTCCGGGCTCTGCTGCCGCTTCCTGAGCCCAGCTGGCGGAGGCGGAGGTGGGTCCCGGGGGCGCCCGGTGGGTCCCCTGCATGGAGCCGGTGCGGCTGCCGGGCGAGGACGCCTTCGGGGCTTTCCGGGCGGAGTGTCTGTCCGAGCAGGGCTGGATCAGCCGCTACGACCGGGAGGGCATCGCCGTCTGGGGGCAGCTCCCCGCCCCAGGAGCCTCCTCCGTCCACAGGGTCAAGGTCAGCCGCACACACCTGGGGATGCGCCGGGAGGGAGGCAGGGCAGGAGAAGCCGCCGGGGGCTGCGTGGGGCGCTTCCTGGACTCGTGTCGAGGGTGCACGTGGGAATGGAGCAGGGTGGAGGCCAGATGCTTGACACGTGTCGAGGGTACACCTGAGAATGCACCAGGATAGGGGCAGAGGAAGCCACTGGGTAAATGGGGGCAAATCTTTGACACGTGTCTTGGACACACGTGGGAATGCACCAGGATGGGGTGGGGGCAGAGGCGACCACTGAGAGTTTGGGGGACACAAAGTTGGGGAGCAACCTTGAAAGTTGGGGGGGCTTCCAGGTTAAGGTGACCTATGGCATAACCCCCTCCCATAAAAGGACAAGACCCCCCAAAATTGTAGGACACCCAAGAGAAATGTAGGACAACAAAATAAAGGCTAAAAGCAGCCATAGATACTGCTCTCCTGGGGTTAATTTAAGCACCGTATGACCTGTTATTAAATTTAGAACTACTGCATTCGATTTATTATTATTATTATTATTATTATTATTATTATTATTATTATATACATATATTAATGTTACATATATTAATTATAAGAAGGCTTCATCCTGCCTGCTCACAAGGAAGTGGAGGACAAGGAAGGAAACAAGGATAAAAAAGAGGACATGTCCTGGGAAAGGACAAAGAAGACTTTTCTCCAGAATACAAGTCTTGGCATGTCCTGGAAAAGGAGGACAAAAAAGGTTTCTTCCTGGATACAAGGCTCAAAAAGAGGACATGTCCTGGAGAAAGAGGACAGACGCTCACCCTATTCCAGGGAGGCATCCAGAGTTTGTATTTGAAGGTGGGATTGATGAGCATCAGTCCTCTTTTTCCGGGACATGTCCTCTTTTTTAGCCTTGTATCCAGGAAGAAACCTTTATTGTCCTCCTTTTCCAGGACATGTCCTACTTTATTTTATTTTTTTACCTTTATTTCCTAGGGAAAAAAGCCACCTTGGGTTTCCTTCTTTAGAAAGAAAGACAGGAAGTCAAAACAATCAATTTACCTTATAAACGGACAGCAAGTAGCCTTGTTGTTGTTGTTGTTGTTGTTGTTGTTGTTGTTCTCCTCCTAGGTGGGTTCAACAAGGACTCACTCACTCACATGATTCGCTCAGTTACATGGTTCACACACAGCCACATGTACACACACATACACTCACATACATCTACTCACACATCTACATACATGTACACATATGCATATACACACATATATCTACACTCATACATACATGTACATACACACACAACAGGGGAACCTTCTGTCCCCTTTTTCTATGACACGTCCTTTTTTTTAGCCTCATGTCCTGGGAAAATATCTTCCATGTTCTCTATTTGCTTGTGAGTAGGCAGGAGGGAGCCTTACAGTCCAATCCTATTCATGTCTACTCAGAAGTAAGTTCCAGTAAGAACCTGCTCCCAGGAAAGTCCTTTGGGTAGCCCAGTGGTGTAGCTAGAGGGGGGCGCAGCACTCAGTCTTGGAGGGAGGCAAAACAGATGATGATGATGATGAAGATGATGATGATGATGATGATAATAAATTTATTTATTTCAGAAAAAGGAAAAAGGGTTATTGGATATACAACAACAATAGGGACAGATATACACAGGAATACACATATGGTTGTCCAGGCACAACACCTATTTTCATTTCTCTTAATACTACTTTACAACATCTAATTAATAACTTTTTGCTATTTAAATCAGATTTAAAAATGTTCCATACCTTTTGAGCCTGAACCCCCCCCCCTGCATGTATGTATGTGTGTGCATGCGGTGTACGCACATTATAATTATGCACATCTACATTATACATCTACATTACATTCTGATTCCAATGAGTTTAAGCGTAGGCTGTAGACATGCCTTGATTCATATTTTTTTACCGTGGCTAGATCTGTATTAGCTCAGAATTGGGGGGGGGGGAGAAGGTGTACCAAACATAGAGATGGTAAAAGATGGAGATTGTAACCCTAAAGACACTTTCCCGGGAGTAAGACCCATTGAACACAGTGGGGCTTACTTTTGAGTAGACATAGCTAGGATTGTGCTAAAAGCATATGAAATTGTCGAGATGGATATTTTGATGGAAAGATGTTGAGGAAACTTAAAAATTTTGGAAGCCGTTTTATGTAGGGTTGAAGGTGTAGTTGGTACAATCCAGAGTAACTACGGGAGCACGTAAGAGACACTGACGTCGACGTTGTTACGTCACCACCTGGTGAAAACCTATAGAAAATTCATATTGCAATCCAGAGTAAATTGTTCTTATGTCGGAGCAAGGACTCCCCATAGTTACTCTGGATTGCGCCTGATGTTGTTACATTGTAATTCATAAATTATTTTTATTTATTTGTTTATCCCACCTTTCTTCCCTAGTGAAAGGAAACCCAAGGCGGCTAACAACAATTAAAAATAACAATAAAACACTATTTAAAGTAGATAATAATAAATACAGATTAAAATACAGAAATATACCAAAACGTTAAAGCATCCCTTCTAAGCATTTACAATAAAAACGTGCTAAATACAATACTAAACACCTCTCTCCCAATCTCTCCCCTTACAATAACAGCAATAACAATAACAACAATAACAATAGCAGCACCTCTCTCCCAACCTCCAGTATGATGAAAAAAGCTTTTGTCCACAAAAATTATATGTAGTTTAAGACTTGAGTAATAAATTAACCACATGAAAGCAATATATTGCTACCCTCTTATTGGAAAGGTTAAAGACCGGAGCACGGTCAAAAAGTGAAAACAGTTGAAAAGTGGAACCAAAACTTTATTAGTTTATAAATTTATAAACGTAGCATCCAACGCTTTTTTAGCTAGCAAATTGCAAATACTCCCTTTATCTTGCAAATTTGAATTTGCCATACAAAGATCTCTGCGGATCTTACCTCCTTTGCGAATGGGGTTTGACCAGGAGCTACAACATAGGGGAGAACAGTAGAGAGAGGTTGAAAGAGCAAAACATGCATTGAATGAGTGAGTTCTGGGTGTAACGGAATGGCTTGCTGCCTTTCTTGTCTTCAGATTTGGTCATCTAGTACTGCTTCCCTATATGTCTTCGCACTATTGTTCTATAACAGGGGTCAGGGAACGTTTTTACCTTTTACCCCAAAATATATTTAGATGCACCAGCGTTAGCCCCTTGGTTTGAAAGGAAGGAAGTCATATATTATTAATATAGTGCACTGTGTCAGATCCTTGTACACTACAGTACTGTAACACTCACAGCCGGGCATGCATATAGAATTATCTATATCTAGATTCTATATGCAGTGAAATGAAATTCCTGGGGGTAACGGACGGTCGTGCTGCCGAGACACAGCTGGGCGTGCATATACCATAGATTCATATGCATGCCTGGCTGTGTCTCGGCAGCGCGACTGTCCATTACCCCCAGGAATTTCATTTTTCCCCATTTGGGGTAATTTACCCCTGTTCTCTGACCACTGATCTATAAGGACTTCTAGAATCCTTTCATCTCCAGATGTTGCCTCCAGCTTCCAAGGACAGTCACACAAATTACACCCATCAGGGTTTCTTCCAGTTGTGTTATCATTATTGTGTTAATGTGTCATTCTCTGCGTGCCAGACATTCCAGTCCCTCTTCTCACCACTGCACCCCACAGTGACTCCTCAAGGGTCACGTCAGGTTATCAGTGACTTATATTATCTCCCTTCCAGGCACAAACCCTTTGGGCACTTTTTGGGCACACCTCCTGCCTTTTCACCCAATGGTACTAAAACTTCTCAGATGGTGCTTGGCCTCAGGTCTGTAACTTGTGACAGGCCACCATGTCCTCTTTTTCCAGGACATGTCCTCTTTTTTAAGCCTTGTGTTATGGGGAAAAATCATTGTCCTCCTTTTCATTGAGCTGGCAGTATTTGACTTCTTGTAATTGATAAATTTTATGGAATAGTTATAATAATAATAATAATAATAATAATAATAATAATAATAATAATAATAATAATAATAATAATAATAATGCTATTATCCTAGGGTTGCCATAATTCGCTTCCACAAAATCAGGATAGGACCCTCTGTCGCATTTGCCAGTATGTGAACACAATCCCCCCAAATCTGGATTGTCCCTGTTTTGGGAGGCTTATGGCAACCCTAATTTAACCACATGAGAACTATCTTATCTAGTGTGGGTCTTGTCGAGTGTGTTTGGGGGGGGTTTTACCTTTTATCTGGACATGTCCTACTTTTTTCTTGGGTGTCCTCCATTCTGGGGGGCCTTTTCCTCCTTTGTGGTTATGACATCTGGTCACCCTTCATGAGCACTACCTGAAGCCCAGGGCTCCCAGTTGTCCCTCTCTGCCGTGGCCTAGGTTTACTGGGCAGGTAGACCTGGGTTCCCAGTTATTCCCCATGGCCCATTTTTGCTGGGGTCCCTGGATATCTCCCATGGCCCAGGTTCACTGGGCAGGTACACCTGGGCTTCTGGTTGCCTGCATGAGTCCCATGCAGCGAGGAGCACCTTCAGGGCCAAGCAGGGACTGAACCAGGAATAAAAAGCAGTCACGTTCCTCCCTTTCTTCCCGGTGGCGTCTTACGTGGATGGCGTCCTTAATGGGAGATGCCAGCCAGGGATGCAGCAGGTGTGCCAGGCTCTGGCTTTGACGTGAGTCATGACTCTGTTTGCCGGTCAGGCAGGAAGTTGGCTGATGGGTCAATGATTGACCAAGCATTGCAGGCAAAGCTCTCCTGTTTGATTCAAAGGTGGGCAAGAACAAGGCAAGTTACAGGTATTGTTATAGGTATTGTTTTCATTGAGGAAGCTCTTTCCAATCTTCTGCGAGAGAGTTTGGTGCCTGTGTATATTGGAGGAGAGGCTGTGATAGTAAGCCCCAGGATTATGTTGTTTACGGGGAGAGCTTTCTAAACTTATTTATACGTATATACATATATGTACGCTGAAGATGTTGCCTGTGTGTGCGTGAGTGTATACATACATACATACATATATACATACATACATGTATGTATGTATGTATGTGTGGGTGTATATATATATGTATGTATGTGTGTGTGTGTATATATGTATACATATATACATATATGTATACATATATATACACACACACATACATACATATATACACACACACACACATACATACATATATACACACACACACATGCATGCATGTATGTATGTATGTATGTATACACTCACGCACACACAGGCAACATCTTCAGCGTCTCCTCTAATCCATGATGGACGTGACATGGCGAAACCTGGCCGGCCTGTCGCCAGGATATTGCATTTCCCATATATATAAATTGTTTTCTCACCCTCCTGGGGTGGTATGTGTGCGTTATCCTCAATCTCAGGTTCTCTATCAGAAGCCATATATGTTCATTTTGTATATATGTATGTGTGTATATACGAGTATATATATGTGTGTGTGTAGACACACACACACACACGCACATATACACACACACACATACATATATATATATAAAATGAACATATATGGCTTCTGATAGAAAAACCCGAGATTGAGGATAACGCACACATACCACCCCAGGAGGGTGTGAAAAAACCACTATATATATATATATATATATACACACACACACACATATATATGTATGTATGTATGTATGTATGTATGTATGTATGTATGTATGTATGTATTTTGATTAAAAAGTAACTCCCTGCATTGTAATTTATAAGTATTTTAAAATAGGGAGTTTCTTTTCAATCACCCTCTATATGAATGAATGAGCATTTTATAGCTTTTATTTAGTCACATCCTACATTTTTCTTGGGTGTCTACACTTGGGGGTCCCTTGTCCTCTTTTCTGGTTATGACATCTGGTCACCCTGGCGCTGGTCCAGGTCTTCCACCTTCTTCATTTCCATATGTTACCACAACTGTACAAGTTTCATAACCTGTGCGGGGTCACAACGCACCCCGCTCAAAGTTAAGAACGCAAATGTGTCCAAGCCCACAGGTGCCTTCATGTCATGATGTCCTTCCTTCTGCTTCCAGGGCCGCGTGCACATGCCTGACGTCCCAGCAGAGACGGTGTACGATGTGCTGCATGACATCGAGTACCGCAAGAAGTGGGACGCCAACGTCATTGAGACCCACGACATTGCCCGGCTTGCTGACAATGCTGATGTGGGCTACTATTCCTGTGAGTTGTGGTGGTGACCAGGCCATCTGATGACCGGGTGACCAGGTTGATGATCTGGTGACCAGGTGACCATCTGATGATCTGGTGACCAGGCCATCTCATGACACCCAGAATTCACATTCTTTACATGTGATGATGGTGTCTGGTCTAAATGGCATTAAAAGGGGACCTTTGTTTTAAAATAGGTATTTATAATTTGGTAGGCATAGCTTTAAATTTATATTATGCCTTTCGTCATTATCAGGACTGAAAGTTCCTTGGGGCAGAGACATATCACGTCATGTCAGATGTCATGTCATGTACAGTGTCATGCACATGGACAATGCTATATAACTTAATGTATTTATTTAGTCTAACTATAAAAATTGCTTTTAGTTTTGGAAGGCCGTAAACCTTTGCTCTTCTTTTTACACCAAGTCCTACCTTGCAACACAGTGTTGAGTTGAACTTTGTTACCTTCTTGGGCAGGGAAGTGTCCGAAGCCTTTAAAGAACAGAGATGTGGTGACGTTGAGGTCCTGGCAGATCCTGGATAAATCTTATATCATCATCAACTTCTCCGTCAAGCACCTGGTGAGCTGATCACTGAAGCGGGTGATGGGTGGCTAGGAAGCTGTGGGGCACAATTGATACCATGACGGACTTGCTCCCCATATTTTAGAAGTGATGGCCCCAGACCCAAATGGTCTGTTAGCCCCCAGTCTGGAATGATATTGCTCAGGGAGACCATTGGTGTGACTGAGCCAAAATCCGTGGTGGGATATATTCCCAAACCCCTATGTGGAGACAAAATTCCAACAATAATTAAACCCACACGGAGTCTATGCTGGCAACTGGAAGTGCCTCTCCGAAGCATCCATGAGGTCTTTTAAGGTGCAGGGAGACCTCATCCTGGGCACCATCAGATGGTCCTTGAGATGGTCCATCATATCATGGGCACCAACAGATGGTCCTTGAGATGGTCCATCATATCCTGGGCACCATCAGATGGTCCTTGAGATGGTCCATCATATCCTGGGCACCATCAGATGGTACTTGAGATGGTCCATCATATCCTGGGCACCATCAGATGGTCCTTGAGATGGTCCATCATATCCTGGGCACCAACAGATGGTCCTTGAGGCCTTCCAGGGTTGGCACCCATGTTGTGTGAAATCCATGGGTGTTGAACCCACAGATAAAAAGGGCCCACAATGGTTATAACCACACCTTGAACTGAGTCTAGAAGCAAAGGGGCAGCCGGTGTGGATCATCAAGGAATTGCAAAATGAGTCCAATGGCTTCTTCTCTGACTTCACCCACGCAGAAGTACCCTCCACGGAAGGACCTGGTACGGGCCGTGTCACTCTCTGCTGGCTATTTGGTGCAATCAACTGGACCCAACAGCTGTATTTTGACCTACTTGGCTCAGGTTGATCCTAAAGGTAAGTTTGGTGGATCCTACAAATTCTTAGGAGTTGGAAGAAGTGAACCCTGTGCCCAAAAATATGGAAAGCCCTACAATCCAGAGTAACTACGGGAAGACGTAAGAGGCGCTTACTCTGGATTGCCCTATGCATTTCCCATAGGTGGCACCGTAACTATGTGCATGTGAAAGCTCCTGCAGTTACTCTGGACTGTAGCCACGGTTTTGTGAAAATGTGCCCCACATATGCCTCCAAACACATCTTGCAGTGCAACCCTATGCACTCAGAAGACCCATTGTGTACAATAGTACTTACTCCCACGAAAGTGCGGTTAGGATTGCAGCCGGTATTTTATTGTGATGTCCATCAGCTGTTGCATAAGAAGAAAAAGGATAGATGGTAACTCGGAGTCCCAACTTAATTTGACCGGCGGCTCTCTTGACTTACTAGCCATCAGCACAGATCCTCATTATGGTGCAGGTAATGGTATAGCCATATATATTTTAATATTTACATTGCAACTTTCTTTTTTGTAAGCAAAAGGCTTACATATATTAGCTGACAAAATTTTTAAAAATCCTGTTTTTGTGATTCTCCCGTCTTTTAAACTAGGATCGCTGCCAAAATGGGTTGTGAATAAGGCCTCGCAGTACCTGGCACCAAAGGTGAGTCCAAAGAAGGTACAGCAAAGGGTTTCATCAGTTCACCTGGAACAGGAGAGCTGAAGTGGGATGGATTTGCAAAGGAGAGCCCATGTGTTGTGTGTGTGTATGTGTGTGTTGGGATTTACCACCTGTAGATTGTGTTAAGACATAACACCTGAGGGGAGTGTGTGTGTTAAGATTTACCACCTGTAGACTGTGTGTGTGCTGAGATTTACCACCTGTGGATTGTGTTAAGACTTACCACCTGTGGAGTGTGTGTGTTTGTGTGAGTGTTAAGATTTACCACCTACAGATTGTTAAGACTTACCACCTGTGGAGTGTGTTCGTGTGTGTTAAGATTTGCCACCTCTAGATTATATGGTTTGATGACCTTGTTAATTAGCCCTCCAACCTGGAGTGAAAAAAGAGATTTTAAAGTCCCAGTGATGTGGGACTTGAATATGGTTAGGAATATATATATTTGGGGAGTTTTAATGTTTGAGTTGCTTTTATCCTGTGTGTGGAATGTTATAATAAATCTCCCATGTGGATGTCCTATGTCTGCTTTGGAACACCATGTATTGGCATCCATCAGTCTCGAAAGACTATGGTATCGTGCTCAATGCTGTATGAGAAGCACAAAGGCCTTGGTAGATTAATATGGAGGATAGGCTGTTACCCAAGCAGCAAATCCCCCCCTCCATGTCACTGAAATAGTCCAATGGAACGGCAGAGCTGATACAATTGGATCCAGCTGCGTCGCAGAGCTGGGCTAAGGATAGGAGCTCACCCCGTCTTGTGGGGACCCGTGTCTCGAACCCTGGCTTGCTGGTTAACAGGCACAGTGTCTTAACCAATTGCCCCACCATGTACTCCAGATGAATTTCCAAAGGGGAATCATGGAAAATATCAAGAGGTGGTGGTGGCCGATCCACACCAAGAGACCTTTCCTTGTGTTAGAGAGTTTACCCTGACTTTCTTTATCTCCGCTCCCATTTTTGTGGCCAGCTGATGAAGAAGATTCACAAAGCCTGCTTGAAATACCCCTCCTGGAAAAAGGATCACGATCCGGCCAGGAAACCGTGGCTCTACCCTGAGCAATGCCGGCTTCCCACTATGGCGCTGTCAGACTTGAGTCTCCAACACGCTTCGTCTTTGGAGAACATAGATGAGAGTGGCTTGATGGAGGCCAGGGACGAAAAAGGAGACACCAGCGGATCGGAGAACTGATGCCACTTGGGGGGCTCTCAGTTGGGGGGCCTCACTTTGTACACCACTGTGCCTTTCCCATTCGGTTTTAACAATAAAATGGTGGAGATTAATGATAGATTTTTCTGGCCAAGTTTTGTCGAGAACCACAAATGACCACCAACGTGGTCTTCAGAAACCAGTAAAATAGCACTAGTGATTAAATAATGACTAAAATTAATTAATGGTTAATATTCGTGATTAATAGTGACTAAAACAGATGGAAATGGAAGCACAACAAAGCAATAAATAAATATAAGAGTAAAAAAGAAAAATGAAGAAAACCACCAAGTAGTAATAAACAATGAGAAACAACAGTGTATTCCAACTGCAACAATCAACAACAATAACACCAAATTGTTAGGGCCAAATTTTTCAGTATTTATATACCTCCTTTCAACAAAAAATTCACAAAGCAGAGGAATCAAATTAATTAATTTGTAATTAATATGAAATGGCAAGAGTTAGAAGTGAAACTGAAACAATAATAAATCAAAAGCAATATTCACTTATCTTCTATATAATAATAAAAGAGACAATAATAAATCAAGAGCAATATTCACTAACCTATATAAATCAATATGTAAGTTCTAAACTTTTAGTGCAATCCTAAGCCTGTTTACTCTGAAGTAAGTCGTACTATATTCAGTGTATCCAGGAAAGTGAGTTCAGAGCTGGAGTGGGATGGATTTGCAAAGGAGAGCGCATGTGTTGTATGTGCGTCTGTGTTATGTGTGTGTTAAGACTTACCACCTATGGAGTATATGTGTGTGTGCCTTTAGCTCTGCTAGGTGAATCATTAGATGCTATAAACTCTCCCCAAATATGAAATAGGTGAATAATCATAAATGGCAACAAATATGTAAAAGCAATAAAGAGAATAAATAATAAATTGCAAAATATGATGGAATAACAATAATCAATAAATTATAACCAATACAGCAGTGATTATTATAGTTATTTTTCCATTTAGTTATTTATCTGTTTTAGAGCGCTATCCAGAGTAACTACAGGGAGTTCTTGCTCCGGTGTAAGAACATTTTCTTCTGTATTGCAATATAAATTTCCCATAGGTTTTCACTAGGTGATGCAGCCACCACGGGTGCGCGTAATGTCTCTTACGTGCTCCCATTGTTACTCTGGATTGTAGAGTTAGCTAGTAGAGGATAGGGTGGCCTGGTGTGATGCAGACCATGGAGTTGTGAAAAGTTGCACACGACTGAATGACTAAACATCTATTTTTTATTGTTTAGGGCTTAGCATAGTAGGTATATTTAGCATAGGTGCAGTTTGCTAATTTGCTATTTAATTGTTTAGTGATTATTTGATTTTTTTATTAGTATACATAATTTCTAGTAGTTAAATCTTATTATTTCCAGTGGTGTAGTCATCATTTGTGGTTACCTTTATTAATTTGTTGTTTAATCCTACTTCATTATTTAAATTGGAACGGAGCGGAGAGAGCTATTTAGAAGGGGTGGTACTGAGTGGCTGGTTGGACCTCCAGGGTAACAGAGGAGGTTCCAGTTTCAGATGACAGACTGAAAAGAAAAATAAAGGGGGGCAGCCCCGCTGTTTTAACAAGCGCACTGTTTAAAATGGAAGAAGATGGTGATGGATGGCTATAAAATGCAACGGTGTTTGTCATCGGGGTGGGGAGAAGCACTCAAAAGATCCAACTCTTCCCAACCAATTTCCCCAGGAGGTGGAGCACTTAATCAGGTGTAAATGCACAGCTGTCGGGGCAGGGATGTGGGGTTTGGTTGCTTCCAAGAACTGGGGTCGGTAGTGAGAGCCTGCAAAAGATGACGCTTATAGGGCTAGCGGAGTTTTCGGCACTCGTTAAAGGTAAGAAGGTTCTTTTTAAAAAAATATTTTTTTCCAAATAATTCTATAAAATAAAAATTATATTTGTTATAATATTGTATAATATTTGTTATAATATTTTATATTATAAATTACAACAACAGCAAAGCCACAAATTAAATTGCTTATATTTTTTTAACATATCCAACTATTCGCTGACAGCCATGGTTATTTTCAACGTAGGGCGCAATCCAGAGTAACTACGGGGAGTCCTTGCTCCGACATAAGAAACAATTTAGTCTGGATTGCAATATGAATTTACCATAGGTTTTCACTAGGTGGTGCCGTAACTACATAAACATAAATGTCTCTTTCGTGTCCCCTTAGTTACTCTGGATTGTAGGGATACTCTATATTATATTCTGTAGGGTATAGATATTTTCTATATGAAATAGATATTTATAGATATCTATATATATTTATACTCTGTAGGGTATAGATATATATGAAATATCTGTAAATATTACTTCCATTTCTTTTCTTTTAAAAAAATAAATCACCTTATCTGTCAAGTTTCTTCTCTTGCTCAAACATGTGGCACTAGCTCTGATGATCCTAAATCTGATCCTTACCCTCAAATCCAGAGTAACTACCGGAGCGCATAAGAGACATTACGTGCACCCATAATTACTGCACCACCCAGTGAAAACCTATGGGAAATTCATATTGGAATCCAGAGTAAGTTGTTCTTACACCGGAGCAAGGACTCCCCATAGTTACTCTGGATTTTGCCCTAAACCTCTGAAAATCATGAATAGCTTGGTGAAACTATCAGTGCAATCCTAAGCATGTCTGCTCAGTAGTAAGTCACATTGTGTTCAATGGGACTTGCTCCCAGGAAAGTTTGTTTAGGATTGCAGCCCAAGGCCATATTAGATTCTTTTTTGCATCCATGTTTATAATACTGCAGATAAATGGGAATTGCGTATTTTATTAGCCACGGAAAGGTAGCTATTAGTTTCTTAAACTATTAAGTATTGATTTAGTATGCAAGATTGCAGGATTTAATATGATTTTTGATTAGTATGATTTTTGATTTATTATGCAAAACAGCAAAACAGTATGGCCTGATGAATTATTTGTATGGTTTTCTTTCTTGTGGGGGGTATTGCTAGAAATTCCTATCATTGCCTATACCTTTAACCATGGTGTAAAACTATAGAATAAGGAATTTGGGCAGGTGCAACATTTAAAGCTAATCCATGTTGAGCTACACCTACCAAAACCCCTTCAACCTTAGGGGTGGGCAAGCTGTGTCACTTTAGGGATCCTAGATGTTTAACAATTGTAAATATTATTATTGTAAATAGTAATTATTTTTATTATTAAATATGAAGTAAATATTATTTTATTATTAAATATGTCAGTTATTTTATTTACTTATTTTATTATTAATATTATTATTGTTGTATATATTAAATATTATTAATATAATATTTTTATATTATTATTAATAATAAATATTATATATTATAAATAATAAATAATAAATATTATTAATATAAATAATATAGTAAATATTATTAGTGTATATATTATTGTAAACATTATTTTGTATAATATTTTTGTAAAATTTTCTGCATAAATGTATAAATTTTGGTAGATGCAGTTAGTGTCTCTGGTGGGCTGTTAGCAAACCTTAGGGCAAAATCCAGAGTAACCACAGGGAGTCCTTGCTCCAGTGTCAGGACAACTTACTCTGGATTGCAATATGAATTTCCCATAGGTTTTCACTAGGTAGTGCAGTAACTATGGGTGCATGTAAAGTCTCTTATGTGCTCCTGTAGTTAGTCTAAGTGCACAATCCTAACCATGTCTACTCAAAAGTAAGCCCCATGGTGTTCAGTGGGGCTTACTCCCAGAAAAGTGTCTTTAGGATTGCAGCCTAATTCTTTCTCCCCTTATTCCCAATAGGACAAATACTGTCTTTTTGACCCACTTCCACCATTTTCAGCTTTGAAGTTAAAGAAATGTTGCAGATCTATAGGCTTCAATTTTGTAGTCCACCAATTTGTAGGATCTGGAAAAAATGAGATGAACTTTTAAATGGTAATGTAAAAGACAACCTATAGAAAACTCGGACTGGACCATTAGGACCTTCTGCAGGAAGGTTCCTATAGCTTTCTATAGGAGATGGATTTCTTGTCCTCTAATGACTCATACGGAAATGATACAGAATACTATGAGGAGCTTTCTTTTTCCTTATTTGATATCCCCGTCTTGGTTCCGGTGACCATAATTTGCATCCTCTTGTTTTTGTTGGGCGTTGTTGGGAACCTCACCATTATATTGGTTTTTAAGAGGTACAAAAACATGCGGACGACCATCAATATGTATTTATCCAGCATGGCTTTGTCGGACAGCCTGATTTTGCTGGGTTTACCATCCGATTTGTACCGGATTTGGAAATACAGGCCCTACATCTTTGGCGACTTTCTTTGCAAGTTCCTCATCTATCTCAGTGAAACCTGCACCTACTGCACCATCCTCCACGTCACCACCTTGAGCGTAGAGAGATACATCGCCATCTGCTTTCCTTTGAAAGCAAAAGCCGCCATCACCAAAAGCCGAGTGAAAACGGTCATTGTTCTAATATGGGTTTGTTCGTCAGCGACGGCGGTCCCGATCCTCTTTCTCTTTGGGGTGGAGCATCGCAATGGAAGCTTACCAGAAGACACCAATGAATGCAAATGCATTGAGCAAGCGGTCCGTTCAGGACTTCTGGAAACGATGACGTGGTTGTCCACCCTATATTTTTTCCTTCCTGTGTTCTGCTTGGTTCTCCTCTATGGATTGATATGTAGGAAGCTTTGGAGGGCTGCGCGGAAGCTTGAAGGGCCGCAAGCGGCGATGAGGGAAAAGTATCACCAGCAAACAGTTAAAATGCTAGGTAAGTAGTATCTAGTTTTATTTTTAAGTAGATTAAGCTGAGACAAATAGATTTCCCTTAAGTCGGCCTTGATGAAATACTGTATTTACTTGAATCTAATGCTCACCCTTTCCAGCCGAATTAAGGGTGCAATCCAGAGTAACTATGGGGAGTCTTTGCTCCAATGTGACAATTTATTGTGGATTGCAGTATGGATTTCCCATAGGTTTTCACTAGGTAGTGCCATAACTACGTCAATGTAAATGTATCTTACGTGCTCCTGTAGTTACTCTGGTAAGTATCCAAAATCAGAGTGTGCATTAGATTCAATGGCACATTTGATCTGAGTAAATATAGGTATAAGATACAAGCAGAAGTAGTAAGGTGGAATCAAGCAGAGGCTTGAGGAGCACCTGTTGGAGATTCTCTAGGAGAATTTCCTGCTACAGGCAGGGGGTTGGACTAGATGACCTACTCTAGGTCTTCCAACTCTAGGATTCTAGGTAGTAAAGTTCCCAATCTGTGGTGGCTGCAGTTTGGGGTTCAACTTGACAATGAGCAACTTTAACCACATGACTATAGTTCTGTAGGTATAGAACTATAGGATAAGAAATTTTGGTAGGTGCAACATTTAAAGCAAGTCCCTGTTGAGCTAAAAAAAGCTGGCCTCCATCAGTCTTGAAAGACTATGGTATCGTGCTCGGTGCTGCATACGAAGCACGAAAGCCTGGGTTAGATTGTTATGGAGGATAGGCTGTTACCCAAGATGCAAATCCCCCCATCTCCACGCCACTGAATTAGTCCCATGGAAAGGCAGAGCCAATACCTATACCAAGAGTGGCCACTTTAGGGATCCTAGATATTTAACAATTGTATAAAAGAGGGAATTTTGGTAGGTGCTATTAAGGTTATTGATAACTTATTGACACCAATAGTTCCTTTTTGCCAGAGCCATATTGTTTAGCGTGGGCTGCAACTGGTGCTTTTCAGTGGAGTTGATTTACATAGAAATAATCCATATACGCATGGATACATTTACATTATCTGCCCTGTGTCAGCACATTAGCACCTTAAATACCTGAGGTGGCTCATTTACACATGCAAATCAAGTACCAAGCAAGACTGCAGAGGAAGAATGGATCTTTTTTCAGATTTGGATTAGGAGTTTGCACAAAATACTTTCGAGAGAGGATAAAGGATACTGTTTTCAAAACATCCTCCCTCTTTGGATCTGTTTTTCCTTTTTTTAATTGCCTTCTTTTCTTTGCCAGCAAAGAAAGTCTGATTACTGTTGGACCAGAGATGCATCCTAATATCGGTTTCATCCAGGTTGACCATATAGAATGGACAGAGAGCCTCTACCTTTAATCATTGCATAGAAGAGGGAAAAGAGGCAGGTTTAGCTCATCATAGAAGGGTTTAGAAAGCAGCACCAGCCTCAATTCCCTCTTCTGTGCAATGGTTAAAGGTAGAGGCTCTCTGTCCTCCATTCTGTATGGTCACCTTTGTTTCATCTCATTGTGCCAGGATTTTTGAATATATTTTTATTCTATGCTGTGATATGTTTTTTAAGTGGAACTGTCTGTCTTATGCTGTCTATATATGTATGTAGTTTAGCAACGTTCTGCTTAATGAAACATAAGATTTTACAGAATTTATTTCATGCCAGACCAGTTATTCCTCATGCCTGCGGAGGGTGGTGATGATCAGAAATATGGTGATGACCACATTTAAGCAGGTGATGACCAGAAATATGTCCCCTTGCTTAAGAATTTATTAGATGCAACTAACAGAAAATATATAAATCTGGATCATATTTTCAAAATATGGGAGAACCCTGTTAAAGAAGAATAAATATTGATTTATTTTCAATATAGACCACTCTGTCCTTGAATGACTGAACATTAACACATCTGATTTACCATACATTCATGTATTTTCCATATGCTAAATAAAAAAAGCCTGATGATGAGCCTGGGAGAGTTTCCATGGGCTGGATCTGGCCAGCAGGTCTTGCATTCAGTATTCCTGCTGCAGATGCTACTGCTGCTATATCAGATTTGGCCACTAGATGGGGATGATGAATTAAAAACAAGGGATGGAAGAATGTATAGTGAAATTGAAAAAAATAAATTTATAAAAGGATTTTATGCGGCCCTATAAAACTTATCTGGGGTTTGTAAAGTTGGATGCCTAGATCACCAGAGCTGCAAATGCCTCCTCTTCCTTCAGAACTGCTGGGAAAAATAAAGTCTAGCTCTATGTATGCAGGGGAGGAAATAGTAATGGGTTTATTAACTTAGAGGGTCCATGATGGAATGGCCATGTTCAACTCTTCTCTTTCAGCAGTGGTAGTCCTGGCCTTTGTGGTGTGCTGGCTCCCCCTGCATGTGGGCCGGATCCTCTTTGCCCAAGGAAACACAGTCCTATACGAGGTCAGCCAATACTTCAACCTTGTCTCAATGCTGCTGTTCTACCTTGGAGCATCTGTGAATCCCATCCTTTACAACATCATGTCCCAAAAATACAGGAGAGCCATGTGTAAGTTTCTGAACTACAGTCAGGTTTGGCAAGCCGGACATTTAAGACAAGTTAACCACATCTTTACCTATAAACTTAACACTTGAAAGCACCCCAAGAGGTCCCTTTTTTATTCAGCTGTGGCTCACCAATGTGCTGCTGTCCCTGGAAAGTTTGGATAATAGGAAGGGCAAAATAAAGTACCATATTTTGGGGGGCATAGGTCACCCCAGCATATAGGTGAGGGAGCCCTTTTCCCTTCTGGGATGAGAGGAAGGCAAAATAAAGTACCAGTACTGCATTTTGGGGGGAATAGGTCACACCTAGATTTAAAGGAGGAAAACAGAGAAAAAATGTTTTCTTCCTTTAAATCTAGGTGGCAGCCACTACACAGCCTCTTCCAGCCTTTCTAAGACTCAGGCAGGCTGGAAGAGGTCATGCGCCCACAGTGCAAGACTTAGGGGGTCTGGGAGATGCTGTGCTGTGACAGTGTAGTGTCTCCTACAGCCTTTCCTAGAGACTCTGGGAGATGCTATGCTGTCTGTTACAGCGCCTCCCACAGCCTCAGTCTTGTGCGGTGGGCGTACGAGACTTGGACGCTGTGGGAGACACTCCAAGTCTCGTGTGCCCACCGTACGAGACTTAGAAGCTCTGAGAGACGCTGCCTGCGCTTCTATGACGCGGCTCAGCTGCTGTCTTCAGGAGGTAGGTCACTGTGATTTTTAAAACCCCTTTTGGGGGTAAAAAACCTGCAATCTATATCCTGAAAAATAAAGTATATCATAATGTCAGCATCTACTCCATTCTGAAGAGAAACCAACCCTTGGTATATGTAAGTCTTGCTATATTTTCAGATCTGCCACCCCTATAGAGTCCCTCTGTATACATCAAACTGGGTAAAGTAACTGGCATGAAAGTGTCCATAAGGAAAGCTAAAGGTTGATTCATTTATTACCACCCACAAATTTATACCACAAGCTGTGAACAAGTGTGTATTTTTATTGGACATATTAAATATATTATCTATTTGATAGTTACAATTTAGTAATGTGATGTCTGGCAGGTTTAACGTAAGTATACAGCAAATTACAATACAAAAGAAAGAAATCTAATACATTAATGCCACTAGAGTACATCAATCTGGAATGTATAGTTGTAAATATAAAATTCTACATTAACATCTGTCTTCCAGTAAACCTTCTGGAAATATAAATGTTTTGTGGCAATTACAAGTACAAATTCAACTTTTAACATTCTAGTAAGTCATAATTTGGTTAGTATTTTATTCAGAAACTCCTAATTAAAAAATGACATACTATTGCCAATTAAATGTGATTTTCTTCTCCAATTTTTTTGTCTGAGAATTCAACAAAAAAATAAAATAAAAACCCTTTGGCAACAGAAACCTGCTAAAGACTATTTGTTTTATACAAAAAAATGAAGTATGAAAAGAAAGGAAGGAAAACAGGTTTGTAAACGTTTCTGAGAACTAAAGACACTAAACATTTGTATAAAACTCTTTCCAACACTGAAGAGAGGGCTTCCATTACAATAAATGATTAACTTAAGTTTGCTACGAGTAGAACAATACATTCAAACATACATTTTCCAGAATTTCTTAAATCAAAATAAATAGAGCACGAAAAGAGTACATTTTATTTTTTTGAAAAAAGGTTAATTTCAGATTGCACCATAAATCTACTTTTAAGATAGTAAGTGATATGAAGTCATCATCGAGTGTGTGTGTTTTTTTCCCCCTACAAGTGAAATGCAAAAAACACAATGCCACAAACCTTAAGCTACCGTTATGAGTTAACAGCCAGTGGAGAAACACTTTTGGATGGTCTATCGTCTGAAACGGAGATATCTCAAGCTAGGAATGAGTTACTTTACATCCACTGTCTCACGTACGAGTGCAAGCGTTCTGATGTTTCATAAGGTAGAGCTGTTCAGTCCCTAGGAGTATGCAAAATCAAACAAGATGCATGGCCTTGGAATTGGAGGGTAGATAGAGAAGAAGCTTCTGAAAATTAAACGGGGTGTGGAGTTTCCAAAATAGCACAGAATGGAGACAACACAGCTTTTTGCTTTTCTTTTTTTAACTTCACAGGTACCTGCTGCCGAGGCTTGACAAGAAACATTCCTATGTAGTGCATGATATTCACACAAAACCCCCTTGCAAAAATCTATTTTCACCCAAAGCCAGACCTGTCACTGAAGAGTCAGTTAGAAAACAGAAAGGACTCAGACCACAAAAACAAACAAACAAAAACCAACAGTGGAATATGGAACTGCCGTTGGCGAGGGGGCAATTCCTTTAAAATATTACCTTTCGAGACAGAAATCAAATCGGTTTTCACATGCGACCTAATTGTTTGGATTACATCCGAAGGGCATCCGAAACAGAATAACAACCCCAAAACAAACCAGTTTGCTTTGTTTTTTTTTAAATGTTAAGAATAGTACAAAAAACATTTTTGCTCACTTTGAGCCAAATAGTGACACATTTATCATAAATGCACTTTTTTGTTCTCATTAAAGACAAAAAAATTTCTGTGCTTTTCCTCTGAGAGAAAAAAAAACAACGCTGAAGACGGGTTTTTTTTTAAAGATCAGAAAGCACAGGGCATTTTAACTCCTCTCAGGCACTGAGAGCAAAGTCTGGGTCAGGCAAAGAAGTTGCTTACCAACGACAGAGCATTTCGTTCAGAAATGTACAGTATTTGAAGGGGGAGCCATTTGGCCACGTCGCATACCGATGCACTCCCTCCGCACCACCAACCAAACGGGGGCCTCCAGCGCCTTGGATTAAAAACCTCTAAAAATGCTGACCCACCTACTACCCTGGGGCTCTTGCAGTGAGAGTTACAACTACTGGAATCCTGACAATTTAAAACAACTGGAAAATAAAAGTAGTACTAAGTTGCTTACAGTTTATAATATTTTGGTTTCATTTTTTTTGTCTACTTTATAGTATGCTCCAGCAAGGTTCTGTAATACAGTACTGTTCTATGCTTAAGCATCTTTGCTGCTGTATCTCACAAAATTCCTTGGGTTGAAGTGGCTGATCTCCTCTTCCCCCCACCGCCCCCCTTGACATGGCTGTACTCGAGACCAGAGATCCCAAGTCCAGTTTTCTGAGACTCACAAGTGCATGTTAAGGCAGCTTTTTAGTATATTTTTTTGCTGTTTTAAACAGCTAACCCTGATTAAAAGATGCACAATTGTGCTATAATAGGGATTTTCTTTTCCATGTTTTGGGGGTGGGGTGGGCCGGTGGGAGAGACTATACCTACCCAGTCTCGTTGTTAAAGTCAGCAGCAAAAATGGAAATGTGTGTCATATACAATCATTTCCAGGTAGCCATTTTAATTGGAATTTTACATAAATACCCAGGCATAAAACTTTCATATGAAAAAATAATAATAATAATAAGCTGAATAATGACGTCGATTTTCAAGTCACCTACTTGATCACAAAGTACTGGATGATGACGGCAAACACAATGGCAACTGCAGCAAACCCAACAAGGAGCAGAAAAGCAAACTGTTCGTCGCTGAGTGACTTCCTCCTGCTTTTGGTGAGGTCAGTGTTGGGGTCTGAGCACTGGGACACTAACTCCGCTTTCTGAGATGAGAACACTGTGCTGGGACTGTAAGGTCCGTGCAGTTCTTGGGGTCCAGTGGAGTCCTGGTACTGGCGCCCGGCGCACACCCTGAATCGATATTCACAGTTTGTCTGCATGTTGGTAAAGCGGAATGAAGTTTCTGGTCCCTTGTATACCTAAGGAAAGAGCAGAAAGGCCAGCATCAAAGCCCAAGTGTCCACTGCTGGCAGAAATAAAAGCACTGGCAGAGCTCTCTCTCCACTTTATGCCTTCTGGTAGTACTGCTTTTTGAGTATCATTTGTATATATGAAACTGAAAGGTCACTAACTCACCGACTCATCAATGCCCCGCCAAAACAGCTGGACCTAGAAGTGTGAAATTTGGGGAGGGTGTTCCTTCCATGATGGAGGCACCCACTAAGAACTGGTTTTTGGAAATTCCAACCAGAAGGGGGTGAAAAGGGGCACAATGTTTTCCTTCCTACACTTTACATTGAAGAATCCCTGACTGATCAATGCCCTGCCCCAACCCCTGGACCCAGAAGTATGAAATTTGGGGAGCATATTCTTTCTGGAATGTAAGGACCTACTAAGAACCAATTTGATGCTCAGTATTGCCCAATGCCAGGAGGGTGCAGGATGGGGCACTGGGGAGGAGGGTTTACTCCCACAACAGCGGGTAAATTTCACTATCAACACAACTTGTTTGATTGAGCATGACAATCTGAAACATGCAGTTATCAGTTCAAAACACAATGTGTCCCTGCAATATAAAGTGAAAAACGTATATTTAAACAGTTGTGAGTGATGTTGAGTTATATATGCTCCCCTCCAGTATCAGAGACCCTATGGAAGGAGACACTGGTGGGGAGTGCCTATATCTCCTCCTTGTGGGTGCCACAGAGGTGTACTTGCTGCCTACTGCTGGGTTGGTGAAAACTGGAAAGAAGGCTTTTTGCTTGTGGCACCCAAGGGAAGAGCCACTTGACCCTGGTTCTGATCTCTAATACACAGGTATAATGATATACAGCTTTAAAAATATGTAACGTAGCTAGAACCACGTATACTCTGTACCTACAATATAGAGTATACATGGTTCCAGATACATTACATATTTTAGTGGTTTTCCTTAAAAGGATTCAACATTTGCAATAATATGTGCTGTTAACACAACAGTGATTACATAAAAAACAAACAAACATTTCACAGAGATTTTTTGGGGCTTGGTAGTTTACCTGATCAACTTCCCTCCCACTGGCAAGTTGTAAAATGTAAACAATAGAATCGCTTTTCATTGGCTGCAGAGGCTCCCATGTGACCTCACAGGTGTTGTCGCCCAGCGGGTGCACTTTGGGTGCTGGAACAAGGAAATCCAAGATAACAAAATTCATGTTAACATGGACATGCATGTCATGCATGTTTCTAGTTCTACTGAGGTTAAAGATTACATGCATCAGATTTATATCTCAAACATAAGTGAACCAGCTCAGGGTCTAACAACATTTTGCTACCAGCAGGATCCAGTCATGGCAGTCCTTGTGACAAAAGATCTCACCTTTCAAAGCAGGTGGTGGAGATTTGGTTGTGGTAAATGCATACACTTCGGAAAACTCTCCTTCGCCTGCATCGTTGCACGCCTGGATCTTAAAATAGTATGTGGTAGATTCACTGAGTCGCTGCACTTTGTATGTGTGACAAGGTCCACTGTAGACAGTGATGAACCTGGGGGATAAAAGTTCACATTTGCAACAAGTCTGAACCATGCCTGTCCCAACCCCGATGCTTGCAAGGGCATGCCATGTGTTGCCCTCCTTAACCCATGACATGCCAGCCTCTATACCCCCCCCCCCCAATTTTCTCCTCCATCCAGTAGATGGATGGAGGAGGAGCAGTCAAACTAAGAAAGAGGACAGAGATGGGGGTGTCCCCCTGAATGGGTTGGTCACAAGCATGTCTATACAGGTTTGATTTATCAGATACAAGTTTTAAGAAAAGGGTAACAGACTTAAGTTGTAAACTAGTGATTTTCCTGCTTAACTTCCTGATAATGACCTAAACTGAAAGCTCTTTTGCTATACTATCAGCCACACAAATAATGAATCTACAGGTTGAACCTCCCCAACCCTTTTAAGCCATTCACTGCTTTTTAAGGGAAACTTATCTTTAGGTTTAAAGAGCCAACCTCATTTGCTTTGAATCAAAATAGCATATAAATAAATTGCCTATAATTAATCTATATATAACAGATTAGACTGTATATATGTGTGTGTGTGTGTATATATGTGTGTGTGTGTGTGTGTGTGCGTATATATATATACACACACATATATATATATACACACACGCACATATATACATATACATATATATACACACACACACATATATATATATATATATATATATATATATATATATATATATATCTATCTGTATATATAGATATAACTGCTATATATAACAGCAAATATAACCTGTATATCAGAACACAAAACACTGAAATTGTAATGCATGTGAGCAGGCATGTAAAGCCTGCTGCCGAATTTCACAACTAAATGTTACTCTTGCACAAGCAGGATCCAATCTTAATGTAAACAGGAGTTGTCAACATTCACCTGCAACATGGCTAGTTCAATAATATCTTCTAGAACCGATCTCACCTGCCAAGCCGATCCTCCATCTGTAAGTTGAATTGCGTAGGATTGGCGATTAAAGCTCTGCTAGGCCCTTCAGCCCATTTCAGCTTAAGGCTCTGGTAACTGAAGACAACACATTCCAGGTGTGGGGGATCTGGAGGTAAAGGCTTAGTCTTCGCTTTAATGGAAGGGCTGAAGGGTCCTGCTCCAAGACTGTTAAAGGCCTGTATTCGGATCCTGGGAAGGAAGAAGTTGCCATTAAAATAAAAAAAGTCAAACACCATAAGGCTTTAATAATAATTGGCATCCATCAGTCTTGAAAGACTATGGTATTGTGCTCAACGCTGCATGCCGATACGATTGGTTCCAGCTGCGTCGCAGAGCTGGGCTAAGGACAGGAGCTCACCCTGTCTGGTGGGGACCCGGGTCTCGAACCCTGGCCTTCTGGTTAACAGGCACAGTGTCTTAACCACTTGCGCCACCCACAGCCCTTAAATAAGGCTTAGGTTTAATATTTTAGATAGCTGAAATGGCATCTTCTAGCCACCTGTATAAAGTGTCAGGCTGCAGGTTTTCCAAAACATGGCTTGTGACTCTGTTGACAGTTACTAGCTGCTTCTCCCCATATTCTATGTGGTAGCCAATGATCTCCGCCCCATGGCAACAGGGCTCCTCCCAGTGAAGAGCAAGGCACATTGAGAGAGGAAGAGGAGCATCCATCTGGTCTTCCTCGAGCAAGTGCAATACAGTCACTGCTGCGGGCACAGAAGCTGGGGTTGTGACCATGCCGATCTCCCCGAACAATCCAGCTCCGGCTATATTCACAGCCTGCGAGAGAAAAAGAGAGAGGTTAAAGTGTTAAAAAGCAGAATCAACAAACCAGAATCAACAACAGAACAACAACCAGAAACAACAACCAGAATCAACAAATTTGCTTTGTAAATTCTTATAGTGGTTCTCACACTTTTTTCTGGGAGTCAACTTATGTATCTTCATAGTTAGCAACATCTGTTGTCTGCTTCTTTTTGGAGATGCCCTGAAGCAAAGAGCTACTTTTCCTTTATTTCATGGATTTGTATTCTGTGTTTTGTATGGTACAAAATGCAAATGAGTACAGATAATTCCTAGGTTGAAGTTTCTTTTCAATGGTGGATAGATCTCTATTTTATTCTGGAGTCAACTGCATAACAGGAAAAATTAAGGGGGAATCTATGGCTCAGCTCACACTGTTTTTCTTCAAAGAAGAACCTGAACAACCAACATCCATGATGCAGATTCAGAGAACCTTGAAGGGGGTTTGTGAGCCTTTGATCACAGAAGCCAGAAGATGCTTCAAGTTTGCAATTCTTGGTCAATAGCAGCAAACAAAGCATACCTGCCCTCTGAGGAACCCACCATCAGCGTTATGAGCTTGTCTTCTAATCTACAGTGAAATGTTTCCAAGACACAACAGACAACCTTGTCTGGGACAGATAGCTGCACTGCACAGCTGAAGGTCATGGACAGTCAGAGATAAGTGTTGGACTGACCCCTGATTAGTTCTTTATGCCTGCTGGAATGAATGGTGTCCTTGAACAAATTGCTCCAGAGATACACAGAACTCTAAAATGTTTAGAGAAGAGAAAAAGAAGGAGACGTCCAGAATCCAGACTTGTGTACCTGTACTCTGCAGTAATAGGTGGTTGCGGGTGTAAGACCTTTCACTTCGTAGTTCAGAAGAGGGCCACAGTATATGATATGCATTGATCCTTCAACTTGCCCCCACTCCAGTTTGTATTCGGTAACTTCTGCACCATTACTCGCTGGGCACTGGGAAATTTAAACAGAGAAAACAAAATTAGCAGGAAAAACAGATTCCACCTGATTCCTATGAGAATGGCAAAGATGGAGACTGAAAAAATTAAAGTGGCCAATTTTATCTAGTCCAGGCTCTAACTAGTTAGTCTTTTGGGGGAGAGACTGACATTCAGTCAGTCTGAGGCTGCAACCCTAAACATACTTTCCTGCGAGTAAGACCAATTGAACAAAATGAGTCTAACTTCTGAGTAGACATGGTTAGGATTGTGCTCTGAGACTCTCTGATTGGCATACAGAAAATGTCAGGTCCAGTCCCTGAAATGAACTAAGCTGGTGAACTATAATAAAAGACTGAACTGAAAATCAGGATTTCCTGGTTAAAATCTTGCCTCTACCATGAATTTGCTACCTGGCTATTTCTGCCTCAGTTTCTACAGTATTAATTACACATAACTGGTATACATAACTGGTAAGTACAACACAATACATGTACGTAACTGGTAAGTACATAACTGGTATGTACAAAAACAGTACCTAATTGGTAAGCACAGGACAATACATGAACACTTTTGCACACAGAAAACGTTAGAACTCTTTTTACTATGAACAATAAGAAACTTGGGAATGAAATACATTTCTTATTTCCAAACCATTCAAATTTTGGATTAGGTAGGTTCTGAAATCATCCCATTCATCAAGAATATCCGTTTATCTCAACAAGAAGAGTAAAGAATTATACACAAAGTACCTCCCAAGCGGCCACTACACAAGTAGCCGTCTTGCAGGTTAGCAGGGGGATGCAGCATGGATCAGGAGGGCCTGGAGCTGTGGAAATCTCTGCCTTTTCTGAAAAGGGACCAAGCTGGAGAGAAACAGACCTCAGAGTCAGGACAGGAGAGAGACAGGCCACTTTAACTCATTTATATGGCTGAGATGTGAAAAATTAGGCAACTAGTGCACCAAAGCTGGAAGGAGAGAATCAATCGGAGGTGAATAGGAGGCCGTTATTTATGACATCGCTACATGGATATGCCAGATAAAAACTGACCAGTTAAGACCTTTGGATGCATATTGTAGAGGGCCATAGAACAGGGAACCTGATTCACTACCGACTCTGCCAAGTCATGCCTTCTATTTAAACAAATGAAATAAAATAAGCCAAATATGGCACATCAATGAACATGGATCTGGACAAACTGTATTCTTTTAAAAACATTTCTACCTAACCTCTCCCCCCCCCCCCACCACAAAAACCCAACAACAAAACAAAACGGTACCAAGTCTTTATTCCCAAAATTTATCTGGAATCTTGATTCAAAATTATGCTATGTAATGCAAAACAGTAAATGTATATGAAATTGAATAATTTATTCCGTGTTCACTCACACACACCAGCCTTGGCACTGCCACCGTGCATTGATGCAACTGCTTATTCAAAAAAAGGAACAAACATAAAGTAGGTACCCCAGCTTTGTTGGCTGCTCGTATCCAGAAACAATATGTCCTCCCAGGGAGGAGACCGTTCACCGTGCATTCTAGCGCCTGGCCTCGATAAGCTTGCCTGCGTTCATCTTGGTCACAGGCTGCCATTTCCACAATGTATTCTGTTATTTCTGAGCCTCCGTCTGTGGAAGGCGGATCTGTAATAGTAATAGTACTTTATTGATACCCTGCCTTCTTCCAGAAGGATTCAAGGCATAACATACAAACACACGCACAAGTCACATTGTCAGTGGACAACCGCAGAACTTGACACTATCCTAAGAGGAATATATTCTTCATAAGCTACACCTTTTTAGCCGATTTGCACATTCATGAACTTCCTCAGTGATATCAGATTTTAACCTTATGGGAAGATGATTGTTGAGTCCATTAAAAAAAAATAGGATACAAGTCCTGAGCTGATTTTGTTGTGTTACTTTAAGAAGAAAATTACGTCAGAGAATAACAGAACATAAGAACATTTCTTCTGGATCAGGCCAAATGCCTAGTTCAGCTTCCTGTAACTTACAGTGGCCAAGCAACAGCTTCTGAAATATTTTAATATTGATATAGAAAAACCCTGGATTGAGAGCATTTTGCAAGACATGCAAAAATTTCTAATAAAATTTAACTTTAAATATGAGCAATGTCTTGATAAGCAAGCGAAAAAAGAGTCCCAGTTGGAATATGGCTGGTTTCAGTGCTCTGCCAGCACCTGCTCAGCGTCTCCTGAGAGACCAGCCTATACATGTCTTCTCTGAAGTAAGCCTATTAGTCAATGGTGCTCACTCCTGCAATGGAAAAGAGCCTGAGAGACCTGGCCTTGCATGTCTAATGTAAGTCCTACTATAATCAGTGGGGCTCACTGTAAGGGAGCAGAATGCAGCCTGAGAGACCAAATGCAGGTGAATTTGTTTTATTTTCTTTATATTTTGTATTTTCTTTATTATTTTGTATTATGTTACAGTATTGTAAACATTTTATATGAAAATCTTTGGGTTGTGGAATGAATCCGTTATTTCTCATGGGAAAATTGGCTTTGATAGACAAGTGTTTTGGATTATAAGCATGCTTCTGGAACTAATTATGCTCGTAAACCAAGGTACCACTATACTTTACTTCTTTAAGTTGCTGACCTCAAGTAGGTTTGGAAACAAAAAAAAAACTATGGGCCTGCATTGTTGACAGATTTGGTACGCAAGGATTTAATTATCCAGGGTTTCCAGGATCCTCCAACCAAACCAGAGCTGTGCTCTGGTCACATCTAGTAGGTGTACTGAGGAGGCTGTGCATGGCCTCCCCAATCTTCAGAATGCCTGTTCCTCAAGGAATACTATTTTATAACTGAGAATACACTGGAAAAGATTAAATACTGAAAGCTCAAAATGAGCAGGGGAAAAAAATAATGAAAGTTCTTACCCCACTGAAGTGTGAGTTCCTTCGGCTTGGCTTTGCCAGCCAGACATAGAGGATGACAAGGGCCAGGAGGAACAGCTGATGTTTGAACAGTGAGAAGATCCGAAGGCTATAAAAGAAGACAGTCGCTTACAGGTGTGGAAGTCCTAAACACTGGTTTCACTACATGTTTCATGAATACTTTTAGGAGCAAGCAGGTTGTGAGTTTTACAGCACCACAAAAATAATTCAGGGCCAAAGTTGTTTAATGCATTCTGTGTACCAAAGGGACAGACCCCTGACTTGAGGGACTTACAATCCAAAACAAGGAGAGAAAATGAAAGTCAAGATTTAAAATTCTGCATCCAAACCAATTCTGCACCTTTACTGTGCTGAAACAGACTCATGGTGTGTAGACCCACATTTTTAAGGGATTCTATTTTTAATTTTTTAAAATAAATTTTTCTACTGAAATTTTTAAGGACTTCTATAGCTCACCTGACTCTGGCCGCCTCTACCAACACAGGAAACCCTTAATCTGTAGGTAGAACCAGGCTTGAGATGAGCACATACATGTTCTCTTGTGGAACCAGTATAAGACACTTCCCATTTGCTTCCTAAGAAAAAATGAAACACCAGTAAAAATTCATTGGGGTGGCAAGAAACAATAATAAGAAACTATAGTTAACGTTACATATCAGAAGTTAGTATGGAGCTAAATTGCTAAGACAAGGACAGGGCCTTGAAACTGCATTCTCATCTCTGTCCCTTTTCTTAGTGTCAGGAACCCATTCATTCTTGGTCTGGCTGAGGAAACCCCCTTCCTGCCATGGGATAACAATACCTGGCTGTAATACAAGGTTTTGCCTTAAATAAACATAACTGGAAGGATGCCAACAGTTTAAAAACATATAGTTGCTTACCAGCAGAGGCTTCTGAAATCTCTAAGATATATGTAGATATATCTGATCCTCCGGTATCCTTTGGTGGATCTTTGAAAAAGAAAAGGACAGAAGACCCAAAGTCTGTAATGTGCAGGTCCAACCTTGTTATACACCGATTTTTATATATGGATTTGACTCAATACAAATTACTGCAAATAACAGTTTTAAAAATTACTTTTCTATTATTGTAGAGAGGCAGTCAGTCCCAGAGTCAAATCCCTGGAGATACTGAGGCATTATCCTAGTCCAGTAGGTGCAACAGAAAAGCAAGAAACCTGGAACTGGCTCTTTAAATATATTTTTCCATTGTTTTATCTATACATGGGTTGTTTTTAAACACAGGAGGTTCCAGAACAGAACATGGTGGATAAGGAGGGGCACCTGTAATATGGCACAGCAACTGAGGAACACCCAGTATAACTAGTTTCAGGATAAATTTCAGCAGTTCTTATGCTACTTGATTAACATGGTATTTTTTAGAATAGAAAGATTAAAACACACCCAAAAGGAAAAAGGCCTTTGGATGGTAACATGACATTCTGTGGCAAGGAGTTCCGAAAGCTACTTGCAATATTCTCTGATGTCTCTACTTTGACTCTCCTGTCAATTTATTTTAGTGGATGGCCCCTGGTTCTGGTGTTGTGTGAAAGGGGAAATAATATTCTTTTAATCCACCCATACATAATTTTAAGTTTCAATCCTGCTCCCCCTTCCAGCTCTTTCTTTCCAAACACTTGTAAGGAGGTGCCCAGTGGTGGGATTCAAATAAATTAACAACAGGTTCTATGTCCTAATAATCTAAATTAACAACAGGTTCTAATTCCCATTAGTAACCAGTTCTCAGAACCAGGCGCTCATTAGCAAAGGGTTCTACAGAACCTGTGAGAACCCCCTGCAGCCCACCACTGGAGGGGCCCGTCCAGTAAAGATTTTGGTCAACTCCCTTCTGCACCTTTTCCAGTTCTGCTATGGGCCTCAATTCTACCCAGCCAGAAGTAAATTACACAGACTTGCAAGGTTAGAACTTTGTTTTGCAAACAGTGCACTAAATGACAAATGGCTGCAGTTTCCACTTGCTACTAATATAGATGTGAGTGCCAAAAAAATCTGATCCAAGCGACTGGAAAACCCATCAGCCCAGACTAATGTGCCTCTTGCTCATTACTTCCGCAGAGTTAATTAATGCTGAAACGGAAACAGCAAACCTTACATTGAACTGAAGCCAACAAGAAGGCTTTTTTTTTTGCAACACAGTAAGAGTTACTACTAAATGGGAATAAGCTTACCCCAGGTAACTTTCACATTATGTGAATGAATCTTTCCCTTTACGGTCGGCTTGCTTGGGGGTCCAGGTCTGTCAGGACTTGTTCGGTATTCTACCACCTCACTAGGACCACTTTTTCCTTCAGTGTTATGGGCAAAAAGCTGTCATGCAATAGAATCAAGATGAGTTTAAATCTGCACATTGATTGCAAATAAAAGTTTGCCAAAGTTTACGTCTCTAGTTAGCAGATGCTGGAATAATCTTGGGGCTTATTGGCCTACTACTGCACCTTTATTCAGTATGCCAATAACAATCTTTATTTGTCACGTACCCTAAATTTATAGGAAGTATTCCTCCTCAGGTCTTGTAAAGTGCAAGAAAGTTCATCTCCATTGTACCCTGCTTGGAAACCATAATCCTGCAAAAAGGAAAATAGGAAAGAAAAAGAGAATACAGTCATTAGTACAGGTGAAACAGACACAAAGCCTAACCCAGGCTGGCACAACTCATTAGTCTTTTCCTTTCTTGTGGAGATGTGGGGAGGCAAGCGCATGTCTGTGCACTGACCTAACCCTCCCTCAGGAGTGGCCCACAAGTACCCTACAGCACTTTTGTGACACCCCCAGGTCAGCACAGGACTCATGCCAGGGCTTAGACCAGTCTAATTGTAGATTAGGATTGCAGCTAAAGTTGAATAATGTATAAGGGATATATTATCTATACATGAATCCAACTCTTGACAACCAACTGCAGCCAACCAAGCTTCAGAAGGGAACACAACCTGAAAAGGGTTTTGCTGAAGGAAACCGTTTATGTGACAGACGTTGACAAACTAATCTTTCACATATACCTTGACATATACCATATCTTTCACACAAGATCCAAACAACTGGACCGCTTACTCTTTGAACTATGCCTGGAAGCAAAAACAGATAACCAAGGCAGCAGATGAAGACTCCAGGCTGCAATCATAAAGACACTTTCCTGGGAGAAAAATCCACTGAACACAATGGGGCTTACTTTTGAGTAGACCTGGTTAGGATTGTGCTCTCAGGAACCAATCCTACGGGCCAGTAGTCAGAAGTGTCTTTCTGAGGTCAAGCTATGGATGTGGGATTGTGGGATGTTTCAAGATAACACTTCCAGTTGTCTCCATATATAATAACGGACTGACACATGGATATGCTTATCTGTAGGTGTTGGTATCCATAAAGGGATGTGGGTGGTGCAACCGTTTAAGACACTGTGCCTGTTAACCAGCAGGCCAGGGTTCGAGACCCGGGTCAGCCCCACAAGACAGGGTGAGCTCCTGTCCTTAGCCCAGCTCTGCGACGCCAGCTGGATCCAAACATATCGGCTCTGCCTTTCCACTGGACTATTTCAGTGGTGTGGAGAGGGGGGATTTGCTGCTTGGGTAACAGCCTATCCTCCATAACAATCCAACCCAGGCTTTTGTGCTTTGCATGCAGCGTATACAGCGCCGAGCACGATACCATAGTCTTTCAAGACTGCTGGAGGCCTGCTTTGGTATCCATAAGGGGTTTAGGAATTGATTCCTCACAGACACTGAGATGCAACAGTGTACTGTCTCCTTTACTGTACACTGTACTGTCTTCTCCTACCTCTAAGCTCCCAAGCCAGAGATTTTTAATCTTTTTCATCTCATGGAACACTAAAGGCATTGCCAAGGCATACAATCAGTTTTTTCTCATTGCCAACACACACCATGCTACTGGTGGGTGACTCAAGTACCCCCCAACTGACCGTTCCAAAATTCCACAGCACACCATGGATGGTATACCACAGCACACTGTGCCACGGAACAGTGGTTGAAATCAGTGCCCCAAGCCATATGAAATCAGACACTTACAGAACCTTCCTCTTCCATTTCTAAAATGTAGGTCAGAGAGTCCTCTGACGATACTCCACTTGGAGGACTCCATTCTAGTGACAACCAGGTTACTCCTTCTTCAGTTAGCCGAGGGGGTGGTGGTGGTGGTGGGACAATTCCTATGGTGTAGCATATCAATGTCTCACTAAACCCACTGTGGGAGGGGGGGAGAAAACAAAGATTAGAAAGAACATGAAAAAAATTTAAAATGATATGGAAAACAAAATCACATTCAATTCTTACCTCATTCCAATGTCATTCTTAGCCGCCAACCGGAACATATACTTTGTAGAGGGAGTCAACTTGGTCACTTTATGTTGCTTTAGATGGCCATAGTAGCACTCTTTGAATAGCCCAGTCTTCCCCTTATCAAAGGAAGAAAATCAAGTGAGATTGCTAATTATTACTTCAATAATGTCTTGAGTAACTATTCTCTCTCTGGTAAAAAAAACTGGAATGCAAAAAGAAATCTTGGGCTCCAAGGAAGCTTTTTGGAAATAATTTGGAAGCTAATTATGGAAATAATTCATTATTCTACTGAATAGTGAACTGAGGTGGTCAAGTATCTGAATGTGGCATTAAACATGCTAACTAAAAGAAAGGCAGGGTTTTCCTACAGGTTATGGTGACTCCTAGCATAAGAGAAGATTATATGTTAATTAAATTAAATTAAGCCCCAATAAATAGCTATGTGAGTTTCCAGGATCTTATGGAAGGATGGGGACATTGGTGGCAATCCTAACCATATCTACCACCATTATGCTCAGTGGGTCTTACTCCCAGGAAAGTGTGTTTAGGATTGCGGCCATAGTAGGCAAAGGTGGTGGAAAGTATTAGTAGTTCTCAAAGTTAAAGGACAATTCCTTCCTGCACTACACAGGAATGGTTTCAAAGACAGAAAATAATGTGTCTTCAAGCACACTTCAGAAAATTTCCTCGACCTCCTCCAACTCTGTTGAGTTCAGGGCTGCCAACTATACTTAAGTATGGGAACAAAACAAAACAAATCCAAAAAGGGTGGTTTTTTGGTCTATAGAAACACTACCCCAACATATCCTTGTGAAGACCTGAACTACAAGGCTATAATGAAAAGAATTACAAAACATAAGTTGTTTTTGTTCTGCAGACACTCTGGTTGAATATTCAAGAGATAACAACCCACTTTCCAGAGTTTTGTTAACAGAAATAAAAAGAAATAAAAAATAAACAGAAATAAAATAATAATAAACAGAAATAAATAATAAACAGAAATAATAAACAGAAATAAAAGAAATCACACCATACTTGGTACCATTGCTAATGTAGCTAGCTGAAGACAATCTCAGTGCTAGTGAAGATTCCTGATCCCACACCAACCAAGTCAAACTTTTAAGTAATACTTAGTTTGAGATCTACAGAGAAGAACGTCTCCAATGGCCAAGGAAAGGCTTACCTCATCCCATTCTAAAAGGTAGCTGGTTATTTTGGAGCCATTGTCATTTGAGGACTAAAAAAGAAAAAAAGTTATTATGCAGAAATGCTTGAGAAGGCGAAGTCCTAACTCTCTATCAAGATCACGGCAATATTTCAAGTGTAATATAGTGTACCCCTGTAGCACTTAGAAGAGCAAAGGTAAAGTTGTCCTCTGTACACTGTAATACTAACCTTGACCAACTTTAGGGTGCAGTGCTCATCCTCGTTTCTAAGCCAAGTCAGCACAGTCTGAAGACATTTCCATGGTCATGTGGCCAGCATGGCTTTACATCAAGGCACAGAATGTGGTTATCTTCCCACCAATGTGTAACCTCTTTATTTTATTTACTTTATATACTCTTTACTTATATTAACATGCTTTCGAACTACTAGGTTGGTATGTGCTGGACAAGTGACGGAGGTTCACTCCATTTTGCAGTACTGGGTCCTCAAACCACAGTTTGACCTGCCTATCTTCAGACTGACAGGCGCAGCACCTTTAACCACTAAGCCATTGCAGTCCTTAGCACATAACAGAACATTCCTTTCTTCTATAAGCAGCCTTACACTACACCTCTTAGTGTAAGGAGGAATTTTTGATCTTGGTGTAAAACTATATTTCTATTCAAGACCTGGTTTTTGTGGTTTGAACAGTCATCGAATGAAAAACTTTCAATTGGCTTATAAACGGTAACTATCTTGCTAACATTTCATACTTGCTATTTATTTTAGGCTACAATCCAGAGTAACTACGGGAGCTTTTACACTGACGTAGTTACAGTGCTACCTATGGGAAGCCTGTGGGAAATGCATTGAGCAATCCAGAGTAAATGCCTCTTACGTCTTCCCGTAGTTACTCTGGATTGCAGGGTTAGTCAAATGACTAAAACATAATACCTAAAATCCTGAGACTAACTGTATTAGTCTGAGACTTAACTATATTAAGATATAAATTCTCCATGAAAGTACAAACAGTAAAGACTAAAAAGATTTATAAGATTCCTTTAAAAATAAATGAATGGGTTTAAACACTTCAATTAGTTTTTTTTAAAAGCTGTTATGCACTTTGATGTTGCCATTACCTTCCACTGTAAATTCATGCTGTTTTTGGTTTTGCTAACGACTTTCGGTGCAGCTGGAGGGTCTGGTTCACAACTCTCTGTAGTAAAACTTGTCAACTCAGAGACAATTTCCTTTATGGAACTACTTGAAGCTGAAATTCTGAATGATTAAAAAAAATTATTGAAGTATTCCAAGTATGCAGTGAAACAGATCTGAAAGCAGACGTGGTTCAACATCATATTTTAAAGCACTGGGTTGCTTATGGAAGTAGATTTGGCACACTCCTCTTATGTTAAAGGCCAATTTACTCTTTCCTCCAACAGTAAACTGGTTTGCTGTCCCAATGCCTAATCCAGACAGCAAAAAGTGGCCTGAGGACAACTTGGCAACCCAGTGACTATGGTTTGTTTTCCTAGAAATTCCTCAATGCATATGACTGGCCAGGCTAAGAGTATAAGGGGAGAAATATGCAAGGCTTTGCATCACAATCGGTAAGAGAAGAAGTGCCTTCCTTGCAGCTTCTGCACTTGCATTGCCTTCCGGAGCACAGAAGAACTATAAGGTTCAGAGAAGGAAAGCGGATAATGAGTCCTTCTGGTGCTTATTGAAGCTGGCTGGCAGAACCACCCAACTTATGTCTTCTTCTACCACCCTGTCCCCTTTGAGCATGGTAACTAAGAATGCAATCCTATGCACGTCTACTCAGAAGTAAGTCACATTGTGTTCTATGAGAGTTACTCTCAGGAAAGTATGTTTAGGACTAGAGCCTATGTGTCCCATTCAAAGACAATCATCCAGCAGAATCTCTTGTAATATTAACTGCACAAATTAGGCAAGCCTAATTATTGCTTCTGTCTCAAGAGAACAAATATCTGAAATATCCTACAATCCAGAGTAACTACAGGAGCACGTAAGAGACATTTACATCAATGTAGTTACAGCACCACCTAGTGAAAACCTATGGAAAATTCATATTGCAATCTAGAGTAAATTGTTCCTATGTTGGAGCAAGGACTCCACATAGTTACTCTGGATTGTGCTCATAGTCAATAGGTCTGATATGATACTTCCATTTCAGAAACATCTGATAAGATGGCTGTGATCCTGAAGTGCAGTTAGGCCAGCCTACCTACCAGAGAAGGCTTGGGCTGGCGTAAGGCTGGCCCAAGACAGATGGAACTGGGCCAGCCTTGCAGGGCTAGCCTAGGCAGCAAAGCAGGGGCATATTGAGGGCATGGTGAACATGGCCTTGAACTGTGCAATTAAGCCATATCCAAAGCCTATTTCCAGGGCAGACATGCTCCCCCTCAGGCCACCTCAGAAGCATGCCTAAATCTGAGATGACCCATAGGGGCCCATGATAAGCCAGAGTAAAAATGGAAGCAAAAGTTCTAAATGTTAGAACTGCCTAATTACTGCTCCTGTCTCTCAACCTCAGGATACGGCACAACTACACCAGCCCAGTTAGCATGTTGCTCTTGCGCTGCAGCACTTAGGCCAGCCTAGAGGCAACTAGGCTGTCAGCTCAGGATTTGGCCTACTTAGGCCAGCTTGGCTGGGCCATTCTCTCTGGCATAAATCAGGACTGCACCTGATATTTCCTTAGTGAAAAAGTCACGAGGGAAAAAACGTATCTACTGTCTCTATTCACACATATCTATTTTCCATATCTAACATGTCTTCCACACAATGGTGCAAATGTTCATTTTCTTTTACTAGGCTGATATTTAGAGATGAGAAGCCAGTGGAACATCACAACCCATCACAACAGCAGGCACTGCAATGTGTAACAATGCACTATCCATGCCTACCTGACATGGTAATCAGTTGCTGGTCTGAGATCAGGAACAGTAATTGTAGTATCTTCCCCACTGTGGAGAGAAGAATTTGTTATTTAACACCCACTATTTTTTTAATTAAAGCCCTACTGAAGAGCAAAACTATATTATTTTCTGCAGTCTTATTATTTTAGACATTTGACCAATGTGCACACGTTGCACCCTTGTGACAATGCAGTGCAGGTGGAATAGCTAGTATGTGCAGCTGCTCTTGGCTGCAAAAATGACCCATCAATAATATATAAAAATATATACTTCTATTCAAACATAAACTGAATATAAGTGCCGATGATGGTGTTGTTTGGGAGAAGCTCTGTGGTTAAATTTAATAAACAAGACTTACACGTAAACTGATTTGAATTTTCCGTTTTTACCGCTGTTCGAGATGGCCACTTCAAATGTGATCCCGGAAAGAGTGACATCGTGCGCCTCGCTGTTCTGTGATGCAACTGGGGGATTCCAGGACAAGACAGCCGACCTCGCTTGTATTTCAGAGACCTGTAAGAGGCAGATTAGCAGGTTCACCAGCCACAATACCCAACACTATATAAAATGTAGGTGATGTTCCCTTTCAACCTTTGTTAGTAGAACTACAGAGCTTGCAGGCATTCTTATTTCTCTTACCATAACTTCAGCATGGACTAAAAGCACTCTTGAATATTGAAAATCTGCTTCATTCCTTATCTCTAATTCATAAACAAGACAGGATGAGGTCCTTTATGCAACTGCTTAAAACCTTTAATGGCTATACAAATATGTTACCTAGAAAAGTTTTTGGAGAGAGGAACCTTCGTGTATTTTTTCCCAATATTTATTTATTTATACCTATCATGTGTAAAGCAGCCATTATAGTATTTAGAACTCGCTCAGAAATTTTTTTTCCCTGAGTAACCTTTGTCGTTACACTGATACGAGTATCAGGTCATCGAGACCGCCCCAACGGTAGTGAATGATGGCCAAAAATACAACATGTTCTTCTGCTATTAACTGATGTGCTGATAGTTTGTAAATTGGTTCACTAAAGAAAGCCTACTACAGATATATCTGGCTTCTGATAGCAGCCAAGATTAAAAGCACTGCATTTTTTAATCTGTTTAAATGCAATGGATAAAAAAAAATTCCAGCAGAAAAGCAAGATTCTTTGGCTCCTTAATTCTGCATGGCTGTTCTGTTTATTCTTTCCCCCCTTCCAACTGTGACTCTGGCCCAAAAGCTCACAGGAATCTAACTTAAGCAGCTTCGTGTCAAGTCTCATAATTGTCATTCTGAACAAAAAATATTTTCGGCGCTGAACACCGTGCAGCTTCAAACCTTTTGAACTGGATATTTGTATCTTCAGGGGCATACAACTCCTTGAGCCCAGAAGAGGTTGGCTTTGCCTCTGATGCTTTGTCACAATGCACAAGATCAACCAAGAACACGTCTATCTCAACCATTTTCAACTTTTTTTACCTTCCAGAAGCACACTGACATGTGCTAAAATGGACACACCATCAGATTTCTGTCAGGGCACACAGCCCTAGAGGGGGCTTATATCCATAATTGCCCACTTTCGCCTCAAATTTCTGCAGCACACCCGTAAACCATTTGTGATACATCAATGTGCCACAGAACAGTTGTGGAAAATGGCTGATCTATCCCACCCGGGGGTTTCACAACAAAAATATACAGAGGGGCATTTTGACTCCAATCCTAACCTTCACTTAGGCCGGCCTCAGGCATCCATCAGTCTTGAAAGACTATGGTATCGTGCTCAGCGCTGCATATACTGCATGCGAAGCACGAAGACCTGGGTTAGAATGATATGGAGGATAGGCTGTTACCCAAGCAGCAAATCCCCCCTCTCGACACCACTGAAATAGTCCTATGGAAAGGTAGAGCAAATACGATTGGTTCCAGCTGCGTCGCAGAGCTGGGCTAAGGACAGGAGCTCACTCTGTCTTGTGGGGACCCAGGTCTCGAACCCTGGCCTGCTGGTTAACAGGCACAGTATCTTAACCACAAGGCCCCAGCATAAGTCCAGTGCTGACCTCAAAGGGGTCATAAAAGTGCCATCAGGCACTTCTGCTCCACTCCTACAGCCAATGCACAGACATATACCGCTCCTTACGCCAGTGACAGACATACACCATCCTCCCCATACCATCATGAAAAGATAGGCCAGGTGAGTTAGGCCGGCCTATGTTTGTCAGAATTTTACCCTTTCTGTGGCTTTTTAAAGGACTGCAAATTTCACAGGGGAAGAATGTCCACAGCAGTGATTTGCAACCTTTTTCATCTCATGGCACACTTAATAAGGCACTGAAATTGTCAAGGCACATCATCAATTGTTTTTACCATTGACAAGGCACACCAGACTGTTCAAATCCCCCAATTTTCCTATTAATGAACGTCAATCCCCAAATTCTCGTGGCACACCTGAGGACTATCCATGGCACACCACTGCGCCACGGCTCACTGGTTGAAAATCACTGGTCCACAGGGACACCTTTTCTTTACTGTACTATCTAAAACTCTTTGATAATTTATGTTCTTATTGAGCAGTTCAGAAACACCCTGCATAAAATTACAAAACTCTCATTTTCCTTGATCACAGTTCCATTTTGTCTAGATTTTGCAAACAATTATGTGATTTCCACCCTCCAAACTGAGAAGGTATGTAAAATGTAGCATCATCCCAGGATAAGAACTGGAATTGGACTGAAGCTGAAGATAAGGTATTACTTACTACAGGCTTACTGATGGTGAAGAGCTCTTGTGATTTTCTGGATTCTGTGTCAGATTCTGGGGGGAAAACATGCAGTAAATGGAGAGGAAACCTGACATATCTATACATGTTTCTTATCAAACTGAAACTCATGGAGACAATTTCATGAAGAACAACAGTACATGCTGTGCAAGGTTCACTGCCCTTTTTTGTTTTGACCACTGAATCTGCTAATTATGCAAACTGCACAAAATCTTTCTTTTACATTTAAATTCACATCAAGTATCTGAGATTATCTCATTTGAAAGTTCTGGTATTTTAAAAAAACACAGTAATATTAACTACTATGGTATGTGATTTAGCTGGTTTTCCTCCATTCAAATAGACCTATCTAGCTAAGATCTGGAAGAAAACTTTGTTAATTAGCTACGTACTAAAGAATAAATGAAGCATTTCAACTAAGTACGTACGTGTGATCCGTCTTGCTTTGTGATTTGTTTTTATCCATTTTTTGTAGAATGCGTTAACTTTTGATAATCAAGACAAACACTTCTGCAAAGAACATTTAAACCACTAAAAGGAAAACCCATGCATAAACATGTCATGTTTTAGATAATTTTATGTTAGCTTTTCCATTTCTCCCGCCAAGGCTCAAAGTTCAAGATACTAATTAATGCAGAGGGCTGAGTAAGTCAACAGAAGAAGCAGAGCCTTAAAATTACTGAAGTTCAGGTCTGAATGCAGATGAAATATTTTTTCCCATTTTATTCAGCAAGCATGCTTTGCTGAGTCGTGTAACCATGCCTAGATTTTGCACCGATTTACATGTATTTTTGCAACTATACAACTCTTGTTTACCTCCTATTTCTGCATCAGCTGGTGGACTTCCTCTGGTCTTCGCCGCTTGTTTCTGTTTCACGGGCCCTGTCCCTTGTCCCTTTCCATATCCGTTCTGAACGTTGGAAATGGAGGAATTGTGAACTTTATGAGGTGAGGAAGGAGGACTGTTTACTTTATTATTTGTGTGTCCAGTAGCTTGTCTGTCTTTTAACCTTTTCTTCAAATGCTCTTGCATTTTGAGTGTCCTTTCATCTCGCTGAACAAAATTGGTTCTTCCATGGGAACGTGACTCTAAAACAGCACCAGTAAAAACACATAAGATAGAATACAACAACCATGGTCTTTGTAAATGGATAGGTGCTTGATTGCAAAAAGCCAAGGAAGGTAGTCCTTTAAACCAGAGGTCTCCAAACTTTTTGAAACCATCTCTCCGATACTGTGTCGGGTGCCAGAAAACTAATTTACATTTCAAATTTGAATACATTTACATAAATTTTCACATAAGAATGTGTTGGAGTGGATTACAAGGCTTGCCAAGGACCGGATAGAGGCCACATTGAGGCTCACTGGGGGCTCATCTGACCCCTGGGTTATTGTTTGGAGATTCCTGCTTTAAATAGATAAAACAATTTTTTAAAAGACGTGGCGGGTGAGAAATTAGTTATTAAATGTTTTAGAAGTCAACTAGCAAAAAGCGTACCCACATTGCAGGAGTAAAATTCCCCCATGCGCAACATCCCCCCATGCGCAACATCCCCCATGAGCATCAACCCCCATGCACATCATCTCCCCATGCGCAACATGCCCTACGCGCATCAATCCCCCATTCACATCAACCACCCATGTGCAACATCCTCCCCAGTACAACCCCTCCCTCCGAATAACATCCCCCCCCCCCCACTGCATCAGGCACTGAGCACCAAACTGGCTGGATTTTAGTCAGTCTTCCATGTTAAGTATAGGACAAAAACACGTTGCACCCCTTTTCAGCCCCTTAAGGGTTAAATTTCTCCACATCGGTTCTTGATGGGTATTCATGTGACAGAAGGAATACCCTCCCCTAATTTCAGGCTTCTAGGTCTGGGGGTTGGGGCAGAGAATCCCTCAGTCACCGATTCTTCAATTCAAAGTATAGGGAGGAAAACATGTTGCACCCCTTTTCACCACCTTCCGGTTGGAATTTCCGAAAGCCAGTTCTTAGTGCACCCCTCTGTCATGGAAGGAACATCCACCCCAAATTTCATGCTTCTAGGCCCAGCGGTTTTGACAGGGCATTGATGAGTGAGTGAACTCAAAATAAGCTATCAACAGTTTACCTTGCTCTTGATAAACATGTGGCGAGGGTGGCGGCGGATGCTGATGAACAAACTGTGGTGGTATTTCTCCTGTCCCCGGAACTGCAGGATATACTGGGTGAGGTGGATGGGGAAGCAAAGCAGGGTGAGGGTGCATATAATGGGGCACGTGCGGAGGTGGTGGATGCATGGAGGGGTGGAACTCTGTAGAATGTGGCATAACTATAACTTTCCGAACCCCGTTTTCTTCCACCATCTGCAATGCAAAGTGAGACACAGTCAGACCAAGCTGTTTTGGGAAAAGAATACATAACTATGGCTTGCAAGAGACCTAGGCTCTCACCCTAGGTCAGTGATGGCGAACCTTTTGGAAACCAAGTGCTGAACTGAGCATGCTGATGCCCAATGCGCATGTGTGCTAGGATTAGAGTGGTCCCAGACTGAGTGCTATGGCTGTGAGTGCTGAGGGCTCTGAGTGCCCATTGCAAAATGCATGGGTAATTATGAGACTGTTGCAGCCACAAAAATTTTGAAGAAATGTTTACAAAAATGAAAACTGTGGGTATATCTCATGTGCTAAGACAGAGAAAATATGCAGGTACTGGAGGTTCTTATGGCCTACCGAGCCACTGGCTGCAGGTCCCCAGTAGAGCTAGAATCCTACACATTACATGGTGGGTCTTTTGAAAGATTCTGTGACACTGTAATGATAAACAGCTCACAGTTTGGGAACCAAACCACTGAGACACAGTGCAATCCTAAGCATTTTTACTCAGAAGTCCCATTGTGTTCAACAATACTTACTCCCAGGCAAGTGTGGTTAGAATTGCAGCCTTAGAGGAAGTCAGGAATAATCTGCACTACATTTTAGCATTTTGCACACATAGCACACACACAGAGTAGCCATATTGCCAACATTTGATTTTTAATGAACTGTCATATGACCTGACGCACATATCTACACACGTCCTTAAAAGAAACTGACAAGACATTTGATATGAATGCAAAAGCGCACAGTGTGCATCACACGCCACACAACACAGGCCTAGTAACTGGTGCTCGTTGCTATGAGTGGCCTCTACATGCAGAATGAATGTCAACCATCCCCTTTATCTATATCTTTCCTCTCTGATGGCACCAGGATTTAAAGTAATTAAATGCAACATACTTTCCACTGTTGGAAAATAGTGTCTAGCAGATACAGCTCAGCAAATATAGTATATTTCATACAAAACCTTGATATCTCATTGAAGGATATTCACATAGTTAGCATGAATTGGGGGCATGGTCCAATATGTTAAAATTTGCCCTAAAAAAGCAGGCCTCCGTCAGTCTTGAGAGACTATGGTATCGTGCTTGTCACTGCATATGCTGCATGCGAAGTACGAAAGCCTGGGTTGGATTGTTATGGAGGATAGGCTGTTACCAAGCAGCAAATCCCCCTCTCCATGCCACTGAATTAGTCCAATGGAAAGGCAGAGCCAATACGACTGGATCCAGCTGCGTCACAGAGCTGGGCTAAGGACAGGAGCTCACCCTGTCTTGTGGGGCCGACCCGGGTCTCGAACCCTGGCCTGCTGGTTAACAGGCACAGCGTCTTAACCGCTTGCGCCACCGATAGCCCACTTCTAATTAGATTAGATTTGCCCTAATCTAACGATTATATAACATAGGTTATAGGCTTACACTTTATTGGTTGCAGGAAACTCAACACAACACACAACAATTAATCGTGTCAAGGTTATTTCCTTTATCATGCCCTTTTAGTTAGTGTGATCAATCACTGGCAAAACCTTATCATAGTTTGCATCTGGGTCAGAACGTTTTATAAGAGGACAAACCCACGGTTCTATCCAGCAAATTCCTCTAACAAATTCTTTGGTCTGAAGATCATTTGGTTTGGACTCACATGATTGTCTAAGCTGGCCAAACAAAAACTTTGGAGCTGGAACTACCAGTTTTGCCAAAAACACTGACTGGAAAGTTTTTCAGCTCAAGAGAAATCAGACTGGTAAAACATAGCCTTAAATATAGGTAAAACATAGCCTTAAAGAAAGAAAAACAAATGTATCAACCCTTGGATTATCATGCCATTTGTTACCTACAATGTGACCTCCAAGTCATTTGCAATTAATTTCAGATTATGCACTTTCAAATTTTTAAGTTACATTTACTCAAACATAGTATAATTTTTGCCAGCTGTTTATGGCAGTGATTTTCAACCTTTTTCCCACGGCACACTTGAGAACGATCCGTGGCACACTGGTTGAAAATCACTGGTTTACGGTGTTATTTGGATAAAAGGCTATGAATATCAAAGAAGGGAAAATAAAAAGGAAGCTCAGTCCAGGAGGTGTTGTGACTCAACTGCATGAGTGGAGAGGATTTTCTCCTTGGGGAAGGGCACACACAGAGCAGTGAACATTTGAGTCATTAAAACCAATTGGAGTGGATGTCATAGCTACAATATTCCATCTGTGTATGCTCTCCAAGATGGAGCCTGAAGTTCAAAATGGAACCAGCACACTTCACTGATAGGATCAGCTCACTCATCCTGCAGCCAACGGGCCATACAACCTTCTTGAACCGAGGCATGGAAAAGATTTACTTCACAGGCTGAATTCTGAACATCTTTTCAAAACACCTACAGTACCTTTCTAAGGAAAGTAGAAGACCCACAACTGAACCACTGGGAGGCAACAAAAAGGGAGCTCCTAAATGCATTTCTTGATGCAGTGATTTTCAACCACTGTGTCATGCACACTGTTATGCTGTGGAAGGTCTCCAGGTGTGCCACGGGACTCAGAGGAGGAACATTTGGAGGATTTATAATAACGATAACAATACTTTATTTCCATTGTTCACAAGTATGCAAGTAAATTCAGGTGCACTTTTCAGGATACAGACTCAACCAAACACTGGAGTGCAGAGCCACTGCATGTACTTTTAAGTTGAAAAGCGGTATATAAATACTGTAGATAGATATAGATAGCAAAAACAGGACACTTAGGCTGCAATCCTAACTTCCAGTTAGGCTACCATAAGCCCCAACATAAGTCCTGTGCTGGCCTCCGGGTGTCACAAGCGTGCCTTGGCATTTCTGCCCCACTCGGGGGCGGGGGGGTTAGGCCAATGCAAAAGCATATGCCGACCTCCTGATACCAGGAGGGAAGATATGCCAGATGAGGTAGGCTGGTCTAAATTGGTCAGGATTGCTCCTTTCATGTGACTTTCCACTGGATTTTCTTTTTCTGGGAAATTTTACCCATGCAAAACATCAAAAGCCCTTCATGCTTACCTGAGATACGTAGCCAGGAGGCACAAATATTGGAGGCACAGAACCATTTGGTGACATCATGGGAACGTGTGCTGGACCTGAAAAGAAACCAAGCAACAGCAAGTTCATATCTGCATATTGTGCCCAAGCCGTGTGCAGTCACGGTTCATTTGACAATCTTGATAACCTAAATGGCAATCACGCATATGCATATAATGTTTCATTCTTATGTAAAAACCTTTAAGCGATTTTCCAGTCTCTCCGCGAGCGGCAAACTGCTGCAGAGAACAGTCTGTAAACAATGTTAAGAACAAGGCTAATAATGGAGAAATAGAATAGAAAAAAAAAACAGGAATGGGTATGTGGGTCTGAAAGGGAAAAGGTGTTTTAATGCCAAGCTTATTGGAAACTGGAATCTTAAGAGCAATGGTTCCCAAACAGTGAATCTGGGAGCCACCAATGGATTGTGACTAAGTTGTGGTGGCCCATGAAACTGAAAGGGCAGATTCAGCTATGTACATCAAGTATTAAACAAGCTGCTATTTGTGGGGGACGGAAGCCCTGCTGCCCAATCACATTATTTATAAATCAGACAGAAGCCTCTAGTAACTCTAAAAAGTTTGAGAACCACATATGGTATTTCCAAACCACTAAAAGTCAGACCAACTATGACTTTCCACAAACCAAAACAAGTGTATCAGCATCTCAGGATCACAGGAAGTTGCTTTCTGAGTAACTCAGTGGGTTTAGCTGACCCTCTAATGACTAGCACTAGATCTCCAGGAATTTAGACGGGGAGGTTCCTGACTTCTGCAAACGGATTGATTTCAGTGACTAATGGTCCTCTCCAAAGGCATAATATGGAGCACGTACCCCAAAATCATGGGTTTGATGTCCTCAGAGCTCATGACAGCCATTTCAACACAAGCATAACCTAATTATAGTATCAGTGGATTTTTCACTCATGGTTTTATCTCAACGCAAATGAGGCTGGTCCACTCAAAATATAAACATCCCTTTAACTTTTTAAAGGGTCTGCTTTGCCATAGTAATGTGGGAGGCAGGCAATCCTCCTCAAAGGAGCAGCAAAGAATCCAAAAGTGATGATCACTTCCCAATTGCTTTGCATTATTTCCTACACACCAGGGGGGAAAGGAAGGGTCTGCCTCCAAGTCACAAACAAAGCTTTTTGTTTGTGACTTGCCCCAGAGAGGGAGGCTCGTTGTCTAAAAGGATTGCCTCTTAGTGAACCATCGCAGATGCAAAGACTCAAACCATATACTGTGGCGCCTCACGTAACAAATTTAATCCGTTCCAGAGACATGTTTGTTACGTGAAACATTCTTTACGTGAAGCGGATTTTCCCATAGGAAATAATGGAAACTCAGACAGTTGGTTCCACAACCCCAAAAATATTCATTTAAAAATATTAACTGGATGTAAAAATGATGACAAAACAATGGAACTGAATTCAAAACATGCATTCAATTTTCATGATCCTATGAAGTCAAATTAGACAGCAATCCTAAAGGCACAATCCTAAAGACACTTAGGAGGCTGCAATCCTTAAGACATTTTCCTGGGAGTAAGACCCACTGAACACAATGGGACTTACTTCTGAGTAGGCATGGTTAGGAATCAGCAATCCTAGACACATTCCTGGGAGAAAGACCTGTTGAAAACAATGGGGCTTACTTCTGAATAGGCATGGTTAGGAATTAGCAATCCGAGACACTTTCCTGGGAGTAAGATCTGCTGAACACAATGGGGCTTACTTCTAAGTAGGCATGGTTAGGAATCTGCAATTCTAGACACTTTCCTGGGAGTAAACCCAATGGGGGCGACTGGGGGGTCTTCCGGGGGGTGGGAGGGTGGAGACAGTGGGGGGAGATTCAGGCAGCTGGGAGTATTGGCTGCCACTTTAAAAGCCTGGCTCCCTGCAGAGCCAGCTGGAGGGAGGAGCATCCCCTGGCCTGCTCTCCAGCCTATATCTCCCCCACTGTCCCCAAACACCCTCCCATACCCCCAGAAGACCCCCCAGTTTCCCAAGCACCTTCCCAACCCCCAACCCCCAGAGGAACAGACCTGTGTTACCTGACCTGTTCATTCAGGTAACAAGTGCAGGCTGGCAGCTCTTTAAACTTTAAAGAGCTGCCAGCTGGCCTTCGTTACCCAAATCAGCTTTGCTAACCAAGTCAGAAGCCCAGGGGAACAGTATGTTCTTTACCTGGAACATACTTTACCCAGGGCATTTGTTACCCACGGTACCACTGTAAATTTGCCCTGGCCACCTTCTATTTGAAAGGGGAAGGCAAGTTGCCAACACAGTAAAATAAAATACAGTTTTGGAATATATATATTCATGATTCTTTACCTTGGATACACTGAATGTGTCCATCTTCTGTTCTAATCGTGAACGTCTCTCCTGGGTTTACTTGCACAAGGATAACCTAAAAAACAAAAACCAAACAGGATGAACATAAATCCAACATTTCAGTCCCATTTGAAGAAAAGATGTTTTGAAATGCTTATCATGCAGAAAGTATCATGATCTTTCTCTGCATCAACTCTGCACAATGATGCTTTAGTTAGCTCTTAAACTGTTGAAAACAATTCTCATAGTTCAATTTAAAATTCATTTTAATTTGTTTTATCATAATTTGGGGTACTTAAACATGTTAAACGTTTTAAAATCTTTATTGTATTGTATTTGTCTTAAATTGTATATATGTTTTGTTGTTTTGCCGCCTGGAGTCCCCTTGAATTGATGTAATCAATAAATAAAATAAATCAATAAAAAGCCCAACAGGAGGTGATGATGATGAATTCTGCCTTCCATCCTTTTTTTCCTCCTCCTCAGAGGCGTTGTTAGCATTGCTTTGGATTGGACACAGTTCTACCTTAAATGGCGCAACAGGTGGAAGAGGCCATAGTTTGGGAATTTACCGATTGGGCGTTTTCTTATAGGCACGTCACAAGTGGCTGCAAATAAGATATTGTTGTTTTTAACTGGAAGGGCAAGTGAGCTGAACAGACAAAGCATTGTCTGATATCAAAGAAGCGTGCCATAAAGTTCAGCACATGTTTACCACCACTGGTCCCAACATGCTCGGCATGGGAGCAAGTTCCACTGATCTCTGTGAAAGTGCCTTGCAAATCTGAGACTCTGACCATCATGAGTTTATCTCAACAGGTCAGCCTGCAAATATTCCCAATGCGGCTAGATCAAGCTGCAAGACTTTTAAAAAGCACACTGAAGATAAGTCTCTTCTGCTCTACTAAGCAACATGGTCTTTTCAGTTCCAGACAGGAACCAATCCTTGAGTTGATACAAGGACACAACTCCGAAGAAAAATTTCCATACAGCTACAGCTGTCTTGTATTTTTACCGTTTTTACAAGATTTAGAGACTGCAAACTTACTCATCAAATGCTTCAGTGCACAGGTTCATTGAAATCAAACACATTGCCACTGATTATGAGTTTCAGAGACACAGAGTTCTTTTTTTCCCTAAACTACTCTCTTAAATTTGTTTAAATATGTTTTAATATGTCCCACTAAATGGGTGATGGGCCAATTTCAAATGGTTCCCATTTATTTCAGTAAAGGAGTTAGCTACAGAACAAGCAATCAAGATGCTTATCAATTGTAAGCATTTTATTTTTTTTAATATGTGATCAAGTTACAAAAGGGACCAAGGACAGAAAGGTGCATGCTCAAAAAAGGGCCAAGATAACATAATCTGTTGATCAGATAATAGGGATGGGAAAGATTGGTGATGATCTAATGCTACCACAGAAAGAGCCTCTGCCAGACCCTTCTTATTGCGAACACTTATTTCCACAAACCATTAAAACAAACCAAAAGTCTTCATGCGTCCCATTTTCCTAGCTTCTGACCCAGTTCTTAAGTACTGAGGCCAAACTTTTTAATATCTTGAGCAAAAGGATATGGCAGATCTTTTGAACAAGAACAAACAGATCTTTTGTTACATTCAAAATTAAATAAGAACCAGATTTCTCCATTTTCTTTGCTCCATCTGATCAAAGCTATTCTCATCAATAGCCTGATTATATTGTATGTATAAATCAACATGCTGATCATTATAACAGTGCAGCAAGATCACCCTTAAATTAAACCTTCAGATTATCATTTTCTATTTTGAATGTTAGCCTTCACAGCTCATGCAGCAATAGGAGATAGCCACTGCCACACTCATAGCACTCCATGTATCATATGCGGAAATGGTGACAGGACAGGTCACATAAATGTGCACACATTTTCCAAGGTTGGCTAGTTCACCACACACCACTGCATTAAAGACCAAATGCACTAGAGTAGAACAAGTCTGGCAAAAAATAAATCCTTGCTGGGCCTGCTTAGAAAGGTGGCTGCTGTATCTGGATTAGTGTTTCTAAACCATGGGTCAGGACCCACTACATGGGTGATGGGCCAATTTCAAGTTGGTCCCCATTTATTTCAGCCTTTTATACAGAGGGAATTTCATAAATACCTTTATGAAATACCAATTTATGAATTGGTATTTCATAAATACCAATGATTTCATTGGATTTCATAAATATCTAAGTGCATTGAGAAATTATTATGGCTTGTACAGCAGAAAGTACTTCTGAGATTAACCTGGATCTTTTTAAAATACAGTGAATACAGTAGCTGAATTTGGTTGGATGGTTGAATACAGTACCTTGAATTGCATTTGGAAATGAAAGGAGCCAAAGCAATTCCTCCAGATCATCCTGATGGTCGACTGCAGGAATGGACCAGAGTTCTAATCTTAAATGACTGCAATGTACTCTCTTCATTCATGTTCACTAAAAGCAGGCAAGTTACCATCCAAATGAATTGAGGCTTTTGTACAGCCTTCAAGGGCAGTCCCGACGGAAGCACATTACAGTTGCCATGTGATAATTGTGCTCAGCAGCCAAAGAAGGCAGAAAACAGACCTTAGCACCATGCCCCAATGAGTAGCAGCTGCAAGACCTTGGCATTGGCATCCATCAGTCTGGAAAGACTATGGTATTGTGCTCTACCCTGTATGCGAAGCACAAAGGCCTAGGTAGATTAATATGGAGGATAGGCTGTTGCCCAAGCAGCAAATCCCCCCTCTCCACGCCACTGAAATAGTCCAATGGAAAGGCAGAGCCAATACAATTGGTTCCAGCTGCATCGCAGAGCTGGGCTAAGGACAGGAGCTCACCCTGCCTTGTGGGGACCTGAGTCTTGAACCCTGGCCTACTGGTTAACAGGCACAGTGTCTTAACCACTTGCGCCACCCACAGCCTGCAGCTGCAAGAAATGTTTTTTAATTATATTTCTTAACAAGGCGGGGGGAGCGAGAGAGAAACTCGCTCATTGAAAGTAAGACCGCTTCTGAGGTTCTTTCTCCACAGTCAGTGGAGAAATCAAGTAGGCTATCTTGATTTCAAATTTCAAGATGAGGTATGGGAAGGATGACCATGTTAGGCAGGGTTTTGTGTCTTCGTGTTTCCATGGGCAGAACTTGGCACTGGGCATAGTGGAGAATCCTGGCTTTCAGTTTTTAAAAAGCCACTGTCTAGACCATACCGTTGTGAAATTGTGCTTCAGACTTTGTTTCAAGACAGAGACTGAATGCTTAGCGGGAAGCTTTGAATGCATAGCAGCATTTATAGCAGCACTATACAATATACTATACTATAGCAGCACAAAGCAGCACTTTAATGTCTCAGTGGGGTTTCAGTACCATTGACTATCATATTCTTTTGGGTTACCTTGCTTAGAAGGGTCTGGAATATTATCACATTGTTAAATTGCCTTTCTTTCAAGAAGCTCAAGGTGGTGTCCACAGTTCTTCCCCCCTTTCCTCTAACGCTCTGAGACAGGAATGGCTGGCCACAGTCACCCAGGAAATTTCATGACAGACCAGGGATTAAAATCTGGATTTGGGGCCTAAGTATGACTACACTACACCACAGGTAAATATTTTGGTAGCAAGGCCACATCATCACTCTGACACTGTATTGGGAACCAGGAGAAAATTTTAAAATTTGAATAAATTTGAATATAAATAGCTTATTTATAATATGCATGAGAACTATAATACAGTTTTATACCTATATCTAACAATACAGATGTATAATTAGAATCTCAAAGTGCAAAGTAAATGTAAATTCCAACCAAACTGTGATAATGCTTTGTTTGGCGTTTGCTGAATTGACAAAGCACACATATACCTCACATCCAAGAAATGAAAGTTAGCTGGGTTTTTTCATTTTAAAATAAGGGCGCAATCCAGAGTAACTATGGTGAGTCCTTGCTCCAGAGTAAGGTCAAGTTACTCTGGACTGCAATATGAATTTCCAGGTGGTACAGTAACTAAGCAGGCCTCCGACAGTCTTGGAAGACTATGGTATCGTGCTTGGCGCTGCATACGCTGCATGCGAAGCACGAAAGCTTGGGTTGGATTGTTATGGAGGACAGGCTGTTACCCAAGCAGCAAATCCTTCCTCTCCATGCCACTGAATTAGTCCAATGGAAAAGCAGAGCCGATACGATTGGATCCAGCTGGCGTCGCTGAGCTAAGGACAGGAGCTCACCCTGTCTTGTGGGGCTGACTCGGGTCTCAAACCCTGGCCTGCTGGTTAACAGGCACAGCATCTTAACCGCTTGCGCCACCCACAGCCCACTGCAGTAATTACGGGTGCACATAATGTCTCTCAAGTGCTCCCGTAGTTACTCTGGATTGCAGTCTGAATTTTATTAGAACATTCAAATCACTTTGCCCTGAATAATTTTATTGGGAAAACGTGTTTTTTTTAACTACCTGCCATTACTTTCACAAGGAACTCTTTAAAGTACTATATTAATTGGGAAAGGTTCTCTAATTCATACACAGAAAAATGGAGATTCATTTTCCATCTACTTCACAGTTTGAAGAAAACAATAACAGACAAAATATCAGATCAAAGGCCAACATTTTAATGTTTGCTTCATCTAGAACAGTCGAGATACAAAATTATGCAGTTAGTGCTATTTCCAACAGCCAAGGCATTTCTGCCATAAAATGAATGGAACTAAATTCTTATGGGTCACACAGAAATATCTGAAATGTATGGAGTAGACAGTTGAATGCTTCAGAGTAAATGTGCAAGGATTCTTCCCAACAGTAGTAATTTGTTCCAACATTAGCATCAAAAATGGAATACATCAATCTCTCCAGTGTTATTTGCAGTTACTTCAAGTAAGATCTCGTTTCAAATAAGATCTAGTGTTAATTCTTTCTTCTCTATTTAATAAAGTGCTATATATGTTTTATTATTTTGTATTCAATAAAAAACAGAGAATGGAAGAAAAGGGCCTCTCTGATAACATACCTCTGTCCAAGTAGTAATTTTTGACTCTTAAGTTTCAGTATGGCTTTTGCTGCTTCCTAGAGCAGAAATCAGTCAGTGTTAAACCCACTAACAATAACTGGGTCTGGTGGGACTTTGGCTTGATCCAGTGGGGATATTCTTATGATAAGGAAAGAGGGAAAGGAGGGAGGCCACTTAAAAGATGAGTGTTCTCATGGCTAAGTTTTGAAGTGGATTTCCCTGACTTCTTGCAACCTCATTTTGTTTAAGCCAGGGGTCGGCAACCCCTGGCATGGATGAACTAGCACACTAACCCTACAATCCTGAGTAACTATGGGTGCACGTAAGAGACTTTATGTGCACCCGTAGTTACTGCACCATCTAGTGAAAACCTATGGGAAATTCATATTGCAATCCAGAGTAAATTGTTCTTACACCGGAGGAAGGACTCCCCGTAGTTACTCTGGACTGCGCCCTAAGGCAACCTTGGCAGACACAGCCAGGAGTCCTGCCACTGCCCCTATTGCCAGCAGGACCGTCACCATCGCTGGTGCTCAAGATGGCTACATCTCTCCTCCCCTCATCCAGCTCTACTGCTATCAGAACGGTAGAGACCCTGCACCTTCTGGAGCCTCCTGAAAGAAGCAGCTTGTATACAGCCTCACTTCTCTGTCCCATTCAAGCTCACCCTTTCCTGAGCCTCTTTACTCTGAAGTAAGCCCCTTTGCAGTCAATGGAGTTTACTCCCAGAAAGGGGTGGAAAAGAGTGCATCCTTAGATCCCCATCCTGCACCTCTCTACTTAGAAGTAAGCCCCTTTGCAAGAGACATACCAAGGATAGGATCTGGCTGTTCTTCAGCATCTGTGGCTCCCACAGCAGCACAGAGATGTTGAAGCAGCAGCACAGAGATGGAGAAGCCCCTAAGAGGATGCAAGCATGCAGAGGAAGCAATGTGCTGGTTGGAGGACAGAAAAGCCCCAAGAGGTCATCTTTGCACGAGCATATAGAACTTTAAAATCAAACTTTAGAACTGCTGACCCTTGGTTTAAGTAATTTTGCTATATTAAAGGGAGACTGACAAGGCAAAAGATTCACCAATGCTTCTAAACTATGTTTACATCTGATTTACATCTGCTGTCCAGTTATAACGTTAACAACGAATCACACAAAGGAGAGAAGGATCCAACACAATGCTTATTATCCAAGTCCCTTGCTACTGCTGTAATTACAGAGGGCATGCTGCAAAGAGACTGTGCGTCTTTGTGTTTGCAGAATGGAAAGACAACCTATGCCTAACAACGTGGACCTTTCCACGTTGCACAGGCCCACTTGCCTGCTGCGCGGTGTCCCCATTGACCATATGAGGTAGAAGTGGCACTTCATTCAAAATGGGTGTGGCTTCTAATGGAGGTGGCTGGTCTGCCATCATCGCTGTAATGACCATTCGTTGACAGTTCCTCTCACATCGATCACCTGGTAAAACAAGAAAGTTTCAGCATCAGCAATTGTAAACTTTTATTAAACAACAAGAACGGCCTCTGAGGCTTTCTGGTTCATTTAAAACACATTAATCAATTGCTGTTATGAATGAAACCATCAATACTGATCAATAACGTTTTGAGGCAAAGGTAAGACATTGAGGTTAGGAAGGAAGAGCACACACAGTACTGGGCTACGTAGACTGGAGCGAACAGCATTCAGTTCTCAATTACAGTATTCCCACAGGTATACTGGGAAGAGGTTGTCATTCACTTATATGGGTTCAAGAGAGATTATCTACTGAAGATGCTGTTGAGGTGGGGACTGCAACAGCTACTAACCCTAATGAGGGCTAACCAGGCATCTGGTCCTCACTAAGAGGGCACCTCAAAAGTCCTTATACATCAACTTCACCACACACCTTCCTCACTGTCCACAACTGTTTGCAAGTGGTAAAACAGAATCCTGCAATAGTGACATGTTATTACCATCTGCTAGCCAACACGTCAAAAACATTATTTTGTATATGATAGTACAGGAAGCTCTTAGGGTGCAGTCCTAACCTTGGCCAGCACGTTGGTCTTCCCATAGTGATGTAGGGAGGAAAGCACATGTCTATGCACTGGGCTAACCCTCCCCAGGAGTAGTACAGAAGTGCTTTACAGACTTTTGTGACATGGGACTTTGGCTGGGGCTTATGCCAGCTTAACAGAGGGTTAGGATTGAGCCTAAATTATGTCTTTCTGTTCTCCATAAGCACATCTCAGCATACAGAAAAACAACTGAAGCAGGAAACAGCCCTCTGGGAGACAGAAGAACTAACTAAGCAAGCATTCAAGTTATTACTTTAAAAATATAAGCAGCTGTGAATAACATGCTTTAAACCTTTGAGCTGCAGGTGGCATCATGAAAGGGGGAGGAAGAGAAAAGAATAATGAACAGGTAGACTCCTGGGTCTTTGTTATTGAGTTTTCTAGCACAAGGTACATTATATTGTATTCTTGAACTAAGAATAATTTTTAAACTTGCATTTGTTGGCACCACAAGAGAACTATCTCTAAGAAGCATAATTGTATATTTATACACCAGCCCACAGGCTCAAAGCAGGGAAAATTTAGAAACATTACACTTCCAGTTACACAAATTAAAATTCACTGAAATTAAAATACTGTTTAAAAGTCTCCAGGATCCTTTCAGTTTAACCGTGATTCCCTGAAAGAAAAATCAGATATAGTTTTTCAATGCTTCTAAAACCAACTGAACTTCGAGAAATCCAAGGAGGTGGTGGTGTCTGACAGCTCTTAGCTAGAGCACCAGTGACAGCCCTATTGATTCTCACTGAATTAAGAGTTCAATTTGATGAGCAGGGCTGTGAAATATGAAATACTGAAGTGGTACTCAGGCATTTCAGCGCAGGACCCCCTTTCAAATATTAAAATCTGTCTGGGTCCCCCAATCAAACTTACCAGCATGTGATGCCAGGGCTCTTCCATGTCTACTTGGAAGTAATTCCCATTTGTTCAATGACACCCTAGTGCCAGACTCCAAGAGGGTGGATCCCACTCTCTTGCTACCACCCAAGGGGGTCCCAACCGCCAGTTTGAGTACCACTGCAATACTATATGCTACCTACAATTATATGAGAGAGAAATGTGGAGACAGAGCTTATGCTTCTAACCTGTCTCAGTCAATTCAGATACAAACGACAGAACTGACTCCAACACTGGCTTTTAATGGGAAATTAGACTGAATGGCAGAATTCAGCAGAGCTAGTACCATAATAATGCACAGTATAAGTCAGGCATTGGATCAAATACCATTTTAGCGACATACTGCTCTGAGTTCTGACACATACGTTGAAAGATGCTGCATTACAAGATAGTAATAATCTACATTCAAATTTCAAAAGGAGATATGGAAGAAAAAAACTGGATTAGAATTTATAACAACTTGGCACTATATTGGGGGAAGGGGGTCTGAACTGCAGCTTAGTCACCGTTACCGTTAACAGCACTGCTATGAGGTTATTAGTAATTGTGCATTGTCACTGAGCTGAGCTTGCATAATTTTAAGTTTATCACAGATCAGCTTGTTTCATTTCCTCTTGCAAATTCAGCCTGGTGTGTGCGCAGTGTGAGTGCGCATTATGCTTCTGGTGAAGTGGATTTCTTAGTATTTAAGGTGCCTCGGCTGTGTTTGTTGCTACAGACCCTACCTACTGTTTTGGAAATGAGGCTTTAGGAATGAAACTGAAGCAACCTGAATGCAAAGGCCAAACCTCTCCTCTAAATAAGGACAGAAATTTGTGAGTTATGAACTCAGACTTTACTTCTAGAGGAAAAAAATAGTATATACCAGTGTGTCCCAAACTGTAGTCTGGGATCCACCAGTGAGTCATGAGCTGATCTTTGGTGGACTGTGAAAAGTTTTTGAGACATAAAACTTAGCAAACACCCTTGCCCAGTTTGCGGAAGAAAACTGTTAGCTGGAATGCTAACTTGTGGTATGAGGTGACCTTCATCATCAAAAATTAAAATGTCACATATTTCATTTTTTCTCCTAGTAACAGGCATGCTATACATCAAGTATGAACCCAGTTTTGGCCTTTTGCCTGGCCAGGAAGTCTCTTAATTGTACACCTTGCTCTTCAGTTCAGTCTTTTGTGTGCCCTAGAATTATAAAGGTTTGGGATAGAGTCACACTCTAGGGAGAGTCTAGCAAACTATACACACATGTAAGGTCTTGAACAGCCTTGAAAACATGGCACCACGATTATTATTTATTATTAATAATAATGAGCCAACCATGTATGAGAAACACTGCCATGAAGCACAGTTCACAGAACATGTGAGACATGTCCCTTATCCTAGCTCTTTAAAGATGTGTTACAAGTTCTCAACACGTATTTTAGTCATGCACAGCTGTTCACAACAACAATAAAATAAAATGACATTTCTCTAATAGCATGTTCAGATTTGATTGTTTAAAGGACAAAGGAGGGTTTACTGTTGTGTATTTAAAGGAGGATTTATTGAACAGTTTCATAGAATGACGTAGTCCAGACTGACATGTCCAGAGAACTATTTAGAGCAGTGGTTTCCAAACTTTTTCAATTAACAGCTTCCTTGACCTACTAGGTTTCTGATGGAGGTGGTCTGGTTCAGGAGTGTCTAGTGAGGAGGGCCATATCATCTCTCTGACTTGTCGGAGGCCAGAAAAATGATTTACATTTCAAATTTTAATAAATGTACATATAAGAGTGTATTAGAAACAGATATGGAGTATTACAAGGCTTACTCATGGGCTGGATAAAGGTCTTGCCGCAGGCTGAATTGAGACTCCCTATATATTAAGGCTAGCTCTCTGCATTGAGTCTAGCCCAATATGGTACACTGTATAGGGAAGGAGGCTTATTTAGGGCTATCAATTGCACAGAGCCCCATCCCTCTGTGCAATTGTTAGCCCTAATTTTAGCCCTTTTCTATTTCAAGAATCTTGAAATTCAGTCCATTACTTTTGCTTTTAACATTTAGGGCCAAACAATCAGATGATCTAAAACGATATTTTAATTTTAAAGTAGCCAAAAAAATCAGCCCCCATAACTAAAATCTTCCACATTTCTAGAATTTCTGGCACTGGTCACCCTTGCTATCCCCTCCCCCAAATAAACACATCTTTTAACACTTTGGTGAATTGCTTTTGAAAGAGAATTTCTTTCCTGCAGAAGGACCACACAGGAATGCTTCAGGCAAACTGGTTTCCATATTAGACTATTGGGGGGGGGGGTGTCAGAAAATAAGGCTCTTAACTGAAGCCTTAGTTATAACATAAATTTGGGGGGAAAGGGACCTCCATAGACCACCATCTCCCCATAATAGCAATCTGTTCATAACTAAAGATATGTTTTTATTAAATCGTAAGAAATAGTTTAAGCTATTTCCCAAGAGAACTTATAAGCACCCCTCTCCTGTATATAAGATTTGGCTTCTGGCCAGAAAAACACCACAGATTAGACCGAGATGAGAGAAATGTTTCTTAGGCCTAACCTAACAAGGTCAGGCAGGCAAACATTTTCTGTATTCACAGATGGAAAATACCCACATAATTAATATGTGAAACAGCTTTAGCTGTGGTGAGGACAAACCACTGTAGGTAACACACACATAATTCCTGAAACACAAATACAGTACAAATCTCTAGAACCTTCCTATGTTAACAGTCTCCACTGCAACATCACATTCCCTACTTCTCAAATTAAAGAAACGCCATGGCAAACTTTCAATGTCTGCAAAAGTGTGAAAGTTACTTTCAGAATTGCACTCCTTAATAGCACTAGCAGACTCAACCACAAATGTTACCTTTATTATAAGGGTTTGCATGCTTTAAATGTGCCTCAAGCACTCATAATTTTCCATTATGATAGACTACGGGTGCAATCCTAACCTAGACCAGCACAACTCATTGGTCTTCTCCTTATCATGGTGATGTAAATAGGAAAGCGCCAGTCTGTGCACTGGCCTAATCCTCCCCCAGGAGGACCATATAGCACTTTTGTGACACCCCCAGGCAGGCACAGGACTTGTACAGGGCCTAGGCTGGCCTAACTGGGGATAAGATTGCAGCCTAAAGAATTGGTTCTCAGAACTGTAGGTCCTGGCTCAATTTCTAGGTACATCAAAGTGGCAACCCTGTGCCAGATTTGCTCATCTCCCAATCCATTAAAAATTACAGCACTAGCAGTTACGATCAGTTTCCTAACATGAACTTGCTTATGCCCTGAGGTCTGCATTGGACATCCTATTCTTGACTCACCTTTAACCATCTCATCTGACAGGTAACAGTGACAGGACCTTTTCAATGACAGAGTCACGTTTATGGAATGCTCTCCTAGTGTTCCCAGAGGGGTCTCTGCCATTGTGTGGCCCCTTTCTGCTTGCTGCATGACACAACTGTCAAAATATTATTTTGAATGTTTGTGGATGCTCGGGGATTAATGCACGGTTAAGACACCGTGCCTGTTAACCAGCAGCCCAGTGTTCAAGACCCGGGTCGGCCCCACAAGGCAGGGTGAGCTCCTGTCCTTAGCCCAGCTCTGCGACGCAGCTAGAACCAATTGTGTCGGCTCTGCCTTTCCATTGGACTAATTCAATGGTGTGGAGAGGGGGGGTTTGCTGCTTGGGTAACAGCCTATCCTCCATGACAGTCTAACCCAGGCTTACGTGCTTCACATGCAGCGTATGCAGCGCCGAGCACAATACCATAGTCTTTCAAGACTGACGGAGGCCTGCTCAGAGATGACAATACAATACATATCTCTAAATTTCTGGATTGCCAAGATCTGAGCTTGCTTCTGGTTGCACGATTACACAACATAGCAGGAGCAGTGCTCTCACGCCAGGAAGATAGAGCAGGCTTTTAGCAGTTTTAAACATCATTTGGAAAATTTCATTTTTTGAAATTAATATTTGTTTAATAAAACCTTATTGCTTTTACTTTGTACAGTAGCAGTTTTAGTGTATTTTTTGTTTCATTAGCCATCTTGTATATGAGAAGGAACCTTTCCTATTTCATATAGACATCAGAGTTGAAAAAAAACTTGGATGCAAACTTTGTTTGCAATATAGGCACATGTCTAACTAGTATAGAGATTCATATTTTGCTACTTCAGAATTATGTTATTTGGGATTTGGGACAGGCACACAAACTGACTGGAGGGCATGGCTCAGTATTTTTAATTCCTAAGAATTTTGATTAAAATGTCTAGCATTTGCTTTATATGAAAAAATGTCAATGGAGCAAGTTCCAAATCTGGTTATCAGATTCCCAACAGCAATTCTAAGTGTTGTAGAGAACTTAGGGAAGACTTGGGACTTTATCTGTCCCTAGTATGAGAACCACCTCCACCCCATCTCTCCACAGGTCTACACAATTATACAGCCTGCAAAGAGAGAAATCCAGCAAGCACGTGATGATGTATACTTAATTTTGTTTCCAAACCTCTGAAGGCAGCCAAATTCACCTTAGCTGCAATCTTAAAGACACTTTCCTGGGAGTAAAACCCATTGATCACAATGGGGCTTACTTTTGAGTAGACAAGGTTAGGAGTGTTGTAGGCTGTAAAATTTGGCCTTGTAGAAGGCATTTGCCCATTGATAAAATTCCTCTGCTCAATAAACTGCCCACCTGTACAATGGAGGTGGGCACCCCCAGCTAATCTTCAGCCTAAGGCATCTATTTCTTCTGGATAGGCTGCTTGTATCATGCATTTGGGAGAATGTGGATTCCCTCTCTTCACCACAAACTGGAAAAATCCAGAGCTCCTAAAATGCAAAACTATTACTGCGGAATCCGAAATATTTTTCCTTCCCCAGTTCATCTTCTCATCAGAAAGAAAAAAAGTCTCCCTCCAAACATACTCTCCACATATAGAGGAGAACTGATGAATATTCAAGCTGCAGTCAAAAGAACACTCCTAAGCTGCAATTCTTATTACCAAAGCAAATGCCTTTTCAAACAAAATTTTATGTCCAAATACTGGATGGGCAACTACAGGCTAAACTCCCCCTCAAATGCCTACGCAAAATCAACACTGTTGACAGTTAAGTTGGTTAGTCACAATATTTTACTTTTGAATCAGCTTCGTTTGTTAGAACTTTTTCTACATCAAGATATCTTGGTCTGCACGATATGTACTACCATGAGAAAGTAGTTCTGGCACCATTTCACTCGCTGTGTAGGAAGCAAATGGCAAAAACACTCAGCACATCATGCAAACAACAGCTATGGCATTCTGAGAAGCCTACAAATAATAAACGTGAAGTAAATGAGAATATCCATTTAAAATATAGTTCATACTCTGGAATCACAACAGAAGAATTTTATTTTTGAGTTTGGCAAATGCTCCAGAGTGATGTTTTTCAACCATCTTTATTGTCTACAAAGTTTATGAATCATTCCTCCAGTTCAACACAAGTGGCCAAAATGACGTACAATGCGATGCTAAAACAGTTGTGCAAAACCACAATTAAAACACAGTCCAGGAATTAAAAGCCTAACTGTGTTAAGCACCAACAGAACAGCAATATGACGTATTTCCAATACTGGACAAGGCAGCTTACATGGGTGATAAATTTAATGTGCAAACATGTTTTATTCAATATGCAAACTTCTATTTATAGCAGCACTCTCCAAACTATGGTCCACAGGCTAGATCCAGTGTTTGGTTCCCAAACCACGGCCGGCAGGACAGATTTGGGGTTTGGAAAAAGACCTCCTGAGCACGCTTACCATCCTACCACTGTGACATTTATTTTCTCCCTTGATCACTGCGCATGGATGTACCAGGCAGTTGGCCCCTATCCTGCCCACTAACAAGAGCTGAAGGTTGGGAACTCTTGACCTAGACAGCCACTGCCAGTCAACACAGACCATACTAAGCTAAAGATGAACCAAGAATATGACCCGGTATATGGAATCCGAGTGCTGATAAAGATCTGCTTGTCATTAATTAACCGCTTTGGAAATGTCCATAACCAGGGAAACAGTAGTAGACATAATTAAGTATGGCACATTCAACATCAGAATTGAAAGAAAGTAAACTCATAATTTAAAAGTTTCAGCTGCAGACCAAACTTTTAAATCATTTAATTACACAAAACTTTCCCCTCCCCCCCCCAATGAAATACATACTATTCTATTCTACTGGAAACACGTCTAAGTTTATACAAACATAAATCTGATATGGCATACAGTATTTTTATTTTGAGCCGATTATCATATCAAATCAACCTCATTTTCCAGCAAACCCCTCACTGCATCTTTGTCTAGATCAGGGAGCTTCAACGTTTTTGGCAGGAGGGCCACATCATCTCTCTGACACTGTGTCTGACACATTTCAAATTTCAATACATTTACATAAATTTACATATAAAACGTATTGGAGTGGATTAAAAGGCTTCCCCAAGGGCAGGATAGATGTTTCTTGGAGGGGGGGGCTACATTGATGCTCGCTTCTGGCCACCTCTTAGCCCCCATGCTAAGGTTTGGAGACCCCTGGTCTAGATCAGTGGTGTTCAACCCATGGCATGATGTTCAACCCATGGCATGCAACCCAGTTGCATACAGACTCTTTTTAAGTGGCACATTCTCTGCTTCAGCTTCCATCAGTGGAGGTCAAACTACCATTGGGTAACCTACAACAGCCCAATAATCTGCATACAACTGCAGAACTGAGATGAACATAATTAAAGATACAGAATCAGGTATTCTGATTATCTGGGTTGGTTTGAGGAAGAGATTCCACAGTAGCTGCCACAGTAGATTCCGCAGTAACACTTGCACAAAGTGTTGTTGGTACATCTCCCATAGACCCCACAGAAAGGAAGAACAGGAAGAAGATACTATTAAACTGGCTAGACTCTCAAAATTGTGAACAGGTTCTGAATACTGCCAGCCTCTGTCTCACTTCTCCTCCTACACACCTCTCGCAACAACCTTCAAGTCATTCCATTCCCATGCCAAAATAAATGTTTGTGCTGGTGCAGGGAGAAGGACCCTGATCTATGAGATCATTTGTGTGCAACATCTGTGCAAATTCAAGGATCGTAGGAGCGCCAATGGCACAGCCTTTTGCAGTGATCAGGTTGCAGGATCACTAAGAAATTGTTTGTCCGCACCAATCAAAGGCTTGTTTTAACACGAGTGAGGGAATAAATTATGGCCCTTTCCACAATAAGCTCTTCAAGAATGTAATAAAGAGTTCAGTGTTGTTCCTCACCCAGGAAGGAAAACTTTTCATTTAAAGTCTGGTTTGCAGAAGAGATAACAGCTGAAAACCAACTATCCTGACCTTGGCAAACTTAATCACAACTTGACTCAAAAGCAGGTGAAAAGGGGGAAAAAATGTATAAAGCTTGTTTCAGTAGCAGTCTGCAATGACAAAGAACATTCCTTTGGGAAGCTTTTCTCTTTGATAGAATAAGGGACTCATCATCTTTCACTTCTGTTTTCTTTCCCTTCCAAAGGCCTATCTAAAGCTCATTATCCGGGAAAGATTTTCTCAGTAAGTCAAGCTAAATGATTTATTACATCAGTGATGCTGCAGGAAATACACTTGTTTTAATCCAAGTCTTGAGGAGTGTTTTGACCACATCACATTTCATTTCACGTCCTCACTGTGTCCCTACATACAATCGTACTTTTTCGTATATATAAATGCTCCTCCTGGAAACGTAAGCTTACCCAACATTAATTTATATCGCTATCTCCACAAGCTTAAATATAGAATAGACCCATTTTGTCAAAAATGAATTTGTGCAAGTGTGTGCACATCATACTCCCTGATCACACTGAATCTATTTTTCAGGAATCTGGGCAGGAATTTTAAGCTCCAAAACATGCCGATTTAGCTTTTGGAAAATGAAATAAGCAATAGGTAACTTGATGAATGAAATCTACTACATTAATGCGCATTCACTGTTTCTAAAATAAAAAGTTTGACAAGGAAGACAGGATGGTCAGTAACACAACAGCAGGTTATCATCTCTCCCAAACATTATTGAACAGTATGTCTTTAATGGAGGCAGTTTCTGTATCTCTCACACACAAACCCTACAATGAAGGTCTTCATTTAAGAATCAATAACATACAATGTAGAAAACTGCATGTTCTCAATACACTTTAGGACCAGAATCCTGAATACCACATTTGTGTTCTTAAAATCAATTAGGGTTATTTCCAACTACAGTTAATTCTTTCTATACCTGGGAACCTTTCCTAGGTACAGTGGTGCCTCACATAAAGAGCTTAATTTGTTCCGGAGGCATGCTCTTTAAGTGGAACGCTCTTTAAGTGAAGCAGATTTTCCCATAGGAAATAATGGAAACTCAGACAATTGGTTCTATGACCCCCAAATATTCATATAAAAATATTAACTGGATGTAAAAATGATGACAGAACACTGGGATTGAATTCAAAACATCCATGATCTTATGAAGTCTACTTAGGCTCCAGTCCTAAAGACACTTTCCTGGGAGTAAGACCCATTTAACACAACGGGGCTTACTTCTGGGTAGACATGGTTAGGAGGCTGCAATCCAAGACACCTTAAAAGTGTCTCCCCACTTTCTCCTTCTCTCCATCCTGAGCCTCTCTCTCCCCTGCTCCCTTCTGGCTAGCCTTGAGCTGTTTCCCTCTTCTCCACTGCTCTTTTCTCCCTCTGCCCAGCAGACACCCGGCCACAGGAGGAACAGCATGGAAGTGTTGCTTTCACTATGGGCAGGTGTGCTAGGCAGCCCTGACGCTTTTTAAACAGGCTGCCGGCCAGCGCGTCTGCCCCAACTGCCAATGAATGTGTTCTTTACGTGAAGCACTTTCTTTACGTGAAGCAGAATCCTAGAGAAATTTTATTTGTTACATGAAACATACTTTACGTGAGGCGTTCTTTACATGAGGCGCCACTGTATATCTTTCTATACCTAGCAGACCTACCATGCTTCTTCTCTGCTATCCATGGTAGCCATTCTGAAGCTATCCATTTCTGACATTTGGGACCACCTAAGCTATCCCACCCTAGCTATCCCACCCTCACTTGGTTGCCAAATTAGGACTAAGGGTACGTACTTCATGGAGGACTATGCTAAAAGCAATCTCATTGTCATAAAAAGCAGGGTCATAGGGTGCAATACATGGCTGAGACTGGGCCAGCACAAGGCTTGGCAGGGTCAAAAATGAGCTGCGATGCAGGTTTTTGCCTCCTCTGGAGTTGGCTGGTCCAGTGCAAGGATGCCTTCAGAGGCCACATCCAGTCTCTGCACCACTGGGGAACAGTAAAGTTGTGCCAGCTATGTAGGAGGTGGGACCAGCCTTCAGCACATAGGCTAAATCCTAAGTCAATAAAAGAGGCCAAATTCTCATCAGCACCCCAGAATTGCACTAGGCTGCTCAGAACTAAGCCAGCAATTTCACTGGAACAGTTTTAAATAGCCCCATTGTGGTGACTGGTGCAATGCCTGGGGTAAGAGGCTTAAATCCAGCAAAACTGCACTGGATACTGCACAGGCCACACACAACTGAAGCCAGTGATACTGAAAGTAGGGATCCCCTTGGAAGTCCCAACCTTGCATCAGAGGGTCATGAAAGTGTGGGAAATGCCATCTTGGAACCTGGCACTGGGCTTTCCTTGGAACAAGGCTCATTGAACAAAATAGGACTTACTTCCAACTAGACATAGAGGAGCTCTGGCATCACAGTGATGTCACATCCCAGTAAGTTTATCAGGGGGCAGATTTTTAAGTCTGAAAGGAAGTCCCAAGCTGAAATGCCCAAGTTCCACTTCTGTAGGTAATTAATGTTAAGCCTGGGACCTTCCTGAGCTTTGGGGTTTTACTTAGCTAAGAGGGCTATGAGTATTATATATTTATACTTACAACTTATATGGGAATTACAGATTAACTCATTATAAATCACTGCTATGGTCCTACAATCCAGAACTACTATCCTTGTCTCAGCATCAAATTAAGGATGTGATGGGACTGACCTCATAGTTGCACTGAACTTCAGAAGGCACAGCATATTAACAAAGAATCTAAGCATCTCTACCTCTAAGCTGGAGAGGAAGGCTAGAGCTTCCCACTTGGGCTCTGGGTGGAACGTGCCCTGGAACTTGGTGCTTACACTCCCTATTTCAAGCTTGGAACAGAAGAAATGGGGTAGAAATCATCCTCCTCTGTTCTGATGGACTTCACTTACTGTTGAGAGTGGCCCATGCAATTTTCCCTTCTCCTTCCCATGGACACAGTACAAAATTAAGGTCTAAAGCAGTATTACTCAGGCATTTCAACCCCTTTCAAACTTAAAAATCTGTCCAGGACCCCCTGATATCACGATGTGACATCACTGTGATGTCAGAGCTCCTCCCTGTCTACTTGGAAGTAAGTTCCATTGTGTTCAATGAGACATACCCAGAGCCAAATTCCAAGATGGCAGACCCACCCTCTCACAACCCCCTTGACTTGAGGTTGTGATCCACCCAAGGGGATCCTAATCCCCACTTTGAGTATCACTGCTCGAAAACTGCAAAGAAACATAGGATTGCACTGAAAAGGAGGGATCGGTTCCTGATAAGCAAACATTTTGGCTCTCCTATCAAACCCTTATCTTCTTTGTGCTCAAAGAGATCTGCACACATTATCTCAGTAATCACAACATCCCTGTAAAGTCAGTCACGGGACTTGGCTTTGGAGCTGAGTGTAGGTTTCCTAGGGTTCCTCTCTCCCTAGTGAGTCTTTGGCTAAACAAAGATGAATTAGGAATGTCCCAGTTAATGGCTCACTGTTCCACACCAGATTCTCAATATTCCCCCCTTTAAACAAAAGCGAAAGCCTTAACTCTGTTTTTTCATTCAATGCAAAACACCCTGCACATGGACAGAATAATAATAGGTACACGTCAGAGTACACACCCACAGTAAAATTAAATTAGTTTGCTCCAATGACAAGCTTTCCAAAGGCTTACGAAGTCTTCAACAAAAATCAGGAATGGAGATACATACATCTATAAGTGCAAGATGATCAGCATTTTGGAACTGCAACTGTTTCCTGCTTTCATTTATTCACCTCTTCTTTCCCACCCCCCAAGTCTTTAAGCTATTTGCAGCAACAAGCACTTGTGATTCCATGAACAGCTTGAAAGCACAAGGGTGGCAAACCCAATTATAATCACTCTGGTTTCTTTTGTAAAGGCAAGCATGGAAATGTGTTGCTTTTATTTGTTTTAAAATAGCAGCTTGCCCTGCTAAACATGTGTTAAGTATTTATCGGATTCTGCAATACTGAACAAAATTGACACAATCATCGGTTTGCACGCTATTAAGGCACACACACAGGTACTCTTCTCTAATGGGGAAAAAGGTCGGGAAATAGTAACAGGATATATTAAAAAAATAAGCTTAGTACACCTGCCAGCTTTGCATCACCCATATTGTCAAGATTATAGAAACACACGACACCTTATGTTAGGAAAGGGGGAAGAGGGATCCCCATCAACTGAAACACACACACACACACACACCAGAATTGCTGACCACAGGCAGGGAGGAAGCCTTCAGTTTGGGCAAGGTTCCCTCAAGCTGCAACAGTTAGCATCTGCTAGGCTGCCAACTTCCCCACTTTTTGCATCTTCCCAACCAAGAAACCAGGGGTAAAATATTGTCTATCCAAAGCGGTTGATTCCAGCACCTACCTTTCCCCCCACAGGAGAAGCTTGGGGGAGATGTTGAGTATCTAGTAGCTATGCACTCACTTCAGTCAAAAGGGAATAGCTGGAAGGCTACGTGGCATTTAGACACAGCAGTACTGGAGGAAGGGGGTGGGGAAGAGAGAGAGACAGAGAGAAGGGAATCACCTCCTCCTTCCCCCCCCCCCAGCTAACAGTTAGCGGTAACAATAATGAGAAGGAAAGATCAGAAAGGACCTCAAGTAAACCTTCCGAAGAGGAACAGCAACAGAAATGTCAGCTGTGCTCCAGCTTCCTAAAAGCATATATCGCTTCCGATATATGGAAGCAATCAAAGTTGATACAGGGGGTTGGGTTTTGACTGCTAAACTCCTATGGAACAAGAGAACTAGGATCCATAACTTTTTGAGTGCTTCCATAGCAGACCCCAAAGATCTGTCCCTCATCGTACCCCCCAACTTCAACTTGTCATTTATCTCCTTTTCAGACAAGGTTATGGTTCCAGCACAAAAGAACCTTTCATCCACCAGCCTTACAGTATACACATCCAGATTCCAGCATCTTAATCTGTTTCCTCCACCACCCCATGTTGTTCCTACACAACCAATATTGCCCCACTGTCCTCAGCCCCTTCTTCCAGCAGACACATTCTTACAAGCTCAACAGTTCCAAGCCATCCCCTATTTGACCCTATTCTCTTTGACCTCAACATCTCCTAACACCTTCAAATTCCTCTATCTAATCAACATCCATATGGTCCCCCTTCCACAACCAAGATCCAAAGCTCTTCAGAACCCATCAATGTCTATCCTCATACCCTCCAGAAAGGTATTATCTCCCCCACCATCAAAAAAATCAGTTCCTGCACCTATGAATCTCTTAGATGCACTTACAACACCATAACCCCCTCCCATCCATCACCTTCACCTTATCTTTTGCTCCAGGCTCCCCAAAATCTTTCAAGGATCCTTGGAAGATCTAACCACTTGTACCATTTACTACCCTCCAAACCCTGACTACCATTTACAACCCCCCCCCAGCACTACACCCGTCAGTCATGTGGAGGACACCTTTACCTTTTTAAGCCCTGCTGAATCAGAATTGGAGGGGACTAGCCCCCAAATCCAGAGTAACTAAGGGAGAACCTAAGAGATTTTACGTGCACCCATAGTTACGGCACCACCTAGTGAAAACCTATGGGAAATTCATATTGCAATCCAGAGTAACTTGTTCTTACTCCAGAGGAAGGACACCCCGTAGTTACTCTGGATTGCACCCTAGGTAAATAAGCAAGAGGATGGATCAGATGTAAAAAATGGATGTTGGGGAATGACAAGGGACATAACTGGTCAATTGTAGGGGCTAGGGGGAAATCCCACAATCAGAGCTAAGGGGTTTCAGTGCAACATTAAGCATGTCTACTCAGAAGTAAGTCCTATTGTATTCAATGGAACCTACTCCCAGGAAAGTATGTTTAGGATTGCAGCCTTAGTTTGTGGAAAGTTGCTGGGAATTGCAAAGGGATTAAGAAATGAACAGCTGGGGGGAGATACAGGCTGATGGGGTAATGTGGGGAAGCTGAGATTAGTGGAATCTAGAGGAATTCAGTGAGGAAGGGGTTGGAAAGTGGGGGAATGAAGGGGCTGGGAAGATGGGGGAGGGGTGAGGGACTAAGGGGAAGGGAATACGGCTGTCATTTGGGGGGAGAGGGTAATGCCACGACAGTGGGAGGTATTGATAGCCAGGAGAGTAGACAGAGCTTTGCAGGATGGGCTGGGGATCCCCCAGTCCTCATCAAGGGCACAACTTGGGGGGAAAGGAATATGGTTGTCAGTGGGTCAGTGGTGTCTCCCAGCCCTCAATAAGGGTCCAAGTTGGGGGGAGGGGAGAGGGCAATGGGGGAAGGGAATATGGTTGTCAGTGGGGTAGGGGGTCCCCAATAAGCCTCCACGTTGGGAGAGGAGGGAGGGGAATATGGCTGTCGGTGGGGAGGGTACCGCAGTACTCAATAAGGGTCCAGGTTGGGGGCAGGAGAGGGAGAAATGGGGAGGGGAATATGGCTGTGAGTGGGTGGGGGGACCCCAGTCCTCAATAGGGGGTCTAAGTTGGGAGGAGAGGCGGAACCAGTGGGGGGAGGGGAGTATGGCTATCAGTGTGGGGGGAGTTCTCCTGTCCCCCCCCACCATCCCCATTTCCAATCCAGACTCTTCAGCCTCTCCCCACTGCAGCCCCCTTCCAAGCCCCCTCTCCCCACTCCACTTAGCCCTCCCACAGACCCACCCCCACAACCCTCCCTCCCCATCTCTCCCCCACAGCCCCTCCCCCACCCAAGCCCCCCACAGCCCCTCCCCCACCTGAGCCCCCCACAGCCCCTCCCCCACAGGCGTTCCCCTCAGCCCCTCCCCCACAGACCTCCACTCCCCCTGCTTCTCCCCCCTCCCCCATAGCCCCTCCCTGCCCCCCCCGACCCCCATAGGGCGGCCTGAGGCGAGTCGCGGCACTCACCGGCGGTAGGGAGGCCCGGGGGAGGCGTCGGGAGGGCGGCGCCCCGAGGAAGCCTCAGGCTCGGCCCTTGAAAGCGTCGCAGCGGCCCCCGTCAGGCAGCGCCGCCATGATGGAATGCGGGCTTCTGCGCATGCGCGCTGCGGGCGGGCTCAGCCGGAGACTCCGGGCGGGGGAAAGGAGGAGAGGCAGAGAAATTGGTGTGGGCGGGCCCGGCAACCAAAGCAGGCTTCAGAGTGCCACTGCTTGGTCCACGTTCAGAGGGAGGGCCAGGAAGAGGCTCGGGAGGGCGGAATCAAAGGACCAGCTTTTCAAAGGGAAGCTGATGCAGCCCCTGATAAGCCTTAGGGATTTCCAAGCCTTGGCAGGTGGAATTTCATGTAATTCAAAAACAAGGGTGTCTCTGAGCATGTGTAGAGTGCCTAGAATGTGCCAGCTCAGAAGCAATCTGGAATGTCATATAGTTCTGGAACAAGAGTATCTCTGAGCGCGTAAAGAGCACCCAGAATATACCAATTTTCATGCAAGTTGGAAGAACAAGAGTACCTCTGAGCACAAACAGAGTGCCTAGAATGTGCACGTGCAAAAGCAATCTGGGATGTCATAAAGTTCAGGAACAAGTGTGTCACTGAGCACGTGCAGAGTGCCTAGAATGTGCCAGCTCAAAAGCATTCTGGAATATCATCTAGTTCTTGAACAAGAGTATCTCAGAGCCCGTACAGAGCTCCCAGAATGTACCAACTCCAATGCAAGCTGGAAGATGGAATATCATATAATTCATGAATAAGAGTACCTCTGAACACATGCAGAGTGCCAAGCATGTGCCTTCTCAAAAGCAATCTGGAATGTCATAAAATTCAAGAACAAGAGTAACGCTGAGCGCTGAGCGCATGCAGAGTGCCTAGAATGTGCCAGCTTAAAAGCAATCTGGAATATCATATAGTTCATGAAAAAGAGTATCTCTGAGCACGTACAGAGTGCCTAGAATGTGCCAGCTCAAAAGCATTCTGGAATATCATATAGTTCTTGAACAAGAGTACACGTACAGAGTGCCAAAAATGTACCAACTCCAATGCAAGCTGGAAGATGGAATATCATATAGTTCATGAATAAGAGTACCTCTGAACACATGCAGAGGGCCTAGAATGTGCCTTCTCAAAAGCAATCTGGAATGTCATAAAATTCAGGAACAAGAGTATCTTTGAGCATGTGCAGAGTGCCTAGAATGTGTCTCTGCAGTCCCTTGCTGTCCGTGACAATCAGTTGTGGGTTTCCACTGCTTCCCTAAGAGCTGATGAAAATGGGAGGAAGGATGGACTGAATGCAGTGCCGGATTTACGTATAAGCTTAGGGCCGCACTCTCTTGGGGGCCCCAAAAAGCATTTAAAGGAGAAAAAAACTAGATGTACAATTCCAAAATATAAGATAAAAACAGATAAAATAAAACCTATATACAGCAACAGTGTAGTGTGTTGTGTTGTGTAGGCTCCTATTATGTATGTGCTGTAATTGGCGCCGCCTGCTAACCTGCTCCCTTAAATATCTCTGGTTTGCTCATTTCTATATTCACGGTGCCTATATAAATTACCGTATAGCATATATTCAGCAACAAAATACGGCACACTGGTTGAAAATCACTGATCCTACACACGCAATAGGTGCGTATAGGATCACAGCCTTAGCTTGAGGATCAATCAAGTTCTGATACTTACAGCAAAATCCAGAGTAACTACGGGGAGTCTTTGCTCCGGTTTAAAAACAACTTACTTCGGATTCCAATATGAATTTCCCATAGGTTTTCACTAGGTGGTGCAGTAACCACGGGTGCACGTAAAGTCTCCCACGTGCTCCCTCGCTTAACAAGCGTTTCACATAACAAGCAAAAATTTCCAAGAAATCTGGATTTGGGGATATGACTGTAATTCTAAAGACACTTTCTTGGGAGTGAGACCCATTGAACACAATGGGGTTTATTTTGTAGTAGACATGGTTAGGATTATTTGTGGAAGAAAGTCAGGGTTAAATTCAAATAACATTTCAGGCTATCCTTATCCAAATTACTAGGAAGAGAAAGTGTCTAGATTTCAGATTTGTCTGGATTCTACTTTTGAGTAGACAAGATTAGGATTGTGCTCATAGATACACACACACCAGCACCTATTTCCCAGAAAAATAGTACTGGGCATACCCCACCTGAAATGGTCTTGGGACCCACCCTAGTGGGTGATGACCCACAATTTGAGAAACCGGCCCCTATTTCCCAGAAAATTAGCACTGGCCATACCCCACCTGAAATGGTCTCGGGACCCACCCTAGTGGGTGCTGACCCACAATTTGAGAAACTGGCACCTATTTCCCAGAAAATTAGCACTGGCCATACCCCACCTGAAATGGTACTGAGACCTGCCCTAGTGGGTGATGACCCACAATTTGAGTAACACTGGATCAGTTGATTTGAGATCAAGTGTACGACCTGCAGGGAGGAGAATTGTGTTCCCCCGGAATAAAAAATGTGCAGGGTTGGGCTGGTGTTGCTGCATCTGAAAGATCAAGTAGTGCCCAAGCCAAAGGAGAGGTTGGCGCTCCTCCATTGAAAAAATAATGTCAAATGGAAGCCAAAGGCAAGTTTTTTTGCACTAAAAATAGTTTGATTGGGATCAAAACCATGCCAGGGCAGATTCCAAATCCCACTCCAGGGATCAAGACTCCACCTTGCTAATTAGAAGGAAAACTAACATTATCCCATTGCACAATTAGGCAGATGTCTTGTTCGACCCTGGTAAAGTTTAAACAGAGGGATCTTTCCTGTCCTTGACATTTCGGCTTTCAAAGATCTCGGAATGGTAAATAAGATACTCCCGGAACTTTGTTTGGGTACATTTGGCGCCTTCTCGGCCCTAGAACCGTACCGAGCTCAAGGATCTGAAATGTTTGAGAAAGCAACCAGTTCACATCCCAGTATGAAAACAGGCTCTCACATACAGGATGTGTTTGTTGACCAGGAACAAAAGGCTCGGTTAATCATTGGAGAGAATTCCAGGAATCTCCACCACTCCATGTTACAAACTGCAAAGGAACCCCACAGGCTCTTAATCAGTAGGGAAGTTTCTTTGGTATTTGATTTAACATTCAAAAGCCCTTTCCGGGGAAGGGGCAGAACATTTATTCTGGAGAGTAATTTTATATCAGTGATATATTTTGTTGGAAAAACATGAATTGGACAAAAAAATAACGTTATGGCTATTTTAAATGCATTCACCTAAATTATTTTGCAAGATTTTTTGATATACACTGGTGCCTCGCTTAACAAGCGTTTCACATAACAAGCAAAAATTTCCAAGAAATCTTGCTTCACATAACAAGATCCGTTTCACTTAACAAGCAAGTGTATTCTGGGCACGCGTGCTACGCAGCCCTGATGCTCCGTTCGGAGGCTCTTTAAAAGGGCTGCCGGCCAGCGCTGCTGCCTCTAACTGCCCCCAACTTGGGGCCGTTGCCTGGAGGTGCCAGAGGCAGCTGCCCCTAACTGTCCCCAAGTGCCCCCACCAACCACCTTGAACCTCCAACAGCAGCCCAGTTAAGCCTCCCAGGAAAGTGTCTTTGATTGTAGTCTCTTAACTATGTCTACTCAGAAGTAAGCCCCATTGTGTTAAATGGGGCTTACTCCCAGGAAAGTGTCTTTAGGAGTGTAGCCTAAGTAGACATCATAGGATCATGCACATTAAATGCATGTTTTGAATTCAATTCCAGTGTTTTGTCATCCTTTTTACATCCAGTTAATATTTTTATATGAATATTTGGGGGGTTGTGGAGCCAATTGTCTGAGTTTCCATTATTTCCTATGGGAAAATCAGCTTCACTTAAAGAGCATTCCACTTAAAGAGCATGCCTCCAGAACAATTTAAGCTCTTTATGTGAAGCACCACTGTATCTAGGTAGGGTTGCCATATGTCCCGAAAAACAGGGACCGTCCTGCTTTGGGGGGATTGTGTTCACATACTGGCAAATGGGACAGAGGATCCTGTCCCAGTTTTGTGGGAGAGAATTATGGCAACCCTATCTCTAGGGCAGTGATTTTCAACCACTGTGGCCTTCCTTCCTTCCTTCCTTCAGTTTATACCCCACCTTTCCAATACTAATGCAGATGCCTAGGGCAGCTTATGAAACTTTCATCCTTTCTCCTCACAACAACCCTGTGAGGTAGGTAGGACTGAGAGTGAGAGACTGGCCCAAGGAAGCTTCAAGGCTAAAGCTAGGATTTGAATCTGGTTCGTTTGGATTCCAGTCCATCTCCCTAATCACTATGCCATCCTCGCTCATCCTGGTGTGCCATGGATGGTCTCCGGCTACAAGACTTTGGGGAGGTATTTGTTAGGAGGGCCATTATTGATTGATTGATTGATTGATTGATTGATTGATTGATTGAATTTATACCCCACCTTTCCCATGCCAAAGGCAAATGCCCAAGGCAGTTTACAAACCTTTTATCCTTTGGTCCTCACAACAACCCTGTGAGGTAGGTAGAGCTGAGAGCGAGTGACTGACCCGAGGTCACCCAGGAAGCTTCAAGGCTAAAGCTAGGATTTGAATCTGGTTGTTTGGATTCCAGTCCATCTCCCTAACCACTACACCATCCTAGCTTATCCTGGTGCGCCATGGATGGTCTCCGGCTGTGCTACAAGTCTTTGGGGAGGTATTTGTTAGGAGGGCCATTATTGATTGATTGATTGATTGATTGATTGGATTTATACCCCACCTTTCCCATGCCAATGGCAAATTCCCAAGGCAGTTTACAAACCTTTTATCCTTTGGTCCTCACAACAACCCTGTGAGGTAGGTGAGGATGAGGGTGAATGACTAGCCCAAGATTGTGCCCCATACCGTCATCATGGTTTTGCCTTGTTAATACACAAACGATGGTGCACCTTGACAATTTTAACACCTTGTCAGTGGGTGGTGAGATAAAAAAGGTTGAAAATCTTAATATTGTGGAATTTTTTAGGAATAACATTGTCATATATCATTAGATGTACAATTTACAGTACCTTAATGTAAAATAATGTATATTATAAATGATGTAGAATGTATATTAGATATATTGTATGTGTAATTTATGTATAATGTAAATAGATAATGGGTGCAACCCTAACCATGTGTACTCAGAAGTAAGCCCCATTGTGTTCAGTGGGTCTTACTCCCAGGAAAGTGTCTTTAGGATTGCAGCCAATCTAAATTATCTCCTTACCCCAAGTTGCCCTCCACCTCTTAACCTGTTCCGGATATGGTGCAGGTTTATTGACCTGACCTTAGGATTGGTCTGCCCCAGTGCAAACCAAGGGATGCTAATTGAGTTCAATGGGAATTACTCCAGATAGGTGTCTACAGGATCACAGCCTTAGCCTCAGGATTAGTCGGCCAATCTGTGCTCCAGTTACTTAGCCCTGATTCTCTGCAACCCAATATCCATTCCTTATCCTATAAGGAATATATAATCTCCTCTTCACCATAAATGCACTGCTCGAGGGCAAAAGCAACTGGAACCCACCCCCTTGAAACAAATTAGTAATAATTATGCTTTTATTGCACAATAAATGATTGTCTGGGAAAGCCTTCAAGCCTCTAATCTCCAGAGCAGAAAGTGGGGAGTTAATACCTGTCCGTTGCAATGAAGGCTTGTCAGCTCTGCCTAATTATCCCGGCACTTCAATCCTTTGCACGGCAGAAAATACCTTTTTATGATACGGCTCAAATGAACTAACTGAAATCTTAATTCCTTCGTTAGTACAGTGCGGCTGGGGCAGTAATGAAGCAAGCTGTTTTGCAATTACTGTTGTTATTGATGTCATGCCGTCAGGTGGCCTGGCGCGTTGTAGGGATGGATGGATGGATGGATGGAGGGAGGGAGGGAGAGAGAAAGAGAGAGAAAGAAAGAAAGAAAGAAAGAAAGAGAGGGAGAGAGAGAGAGAGAGAGAGAGAGAGAGAGAGAGAGAGAAAAAGAAAGAAAGAAAGAAAGAAAGAAAGAAAGAAAGAAAGAAAGAAAGAAAGAAAGAAAGAAAGAAAGAAAGGGTGATGGCATAAGCGGAGAAAAGGGAAGTAGGGGCATCTAGTTTAGCTTCCTAAATCTCATAGAGATCCACCAGATGCTTCAAAGAGCACACCAGATCTGTATTCAGGTGCCTCTCCCTTGCAACTTATTTTCTGACTGTTAGTAGTAGGCTGCTATTAAATCTAGGAGTACTCATCATGACTTGTAAGTAGTGATGTATGTCCCTCTAGAAACTTGTCCAATCCCTTTTTCAAGGCATTGAGGACAGGACTGATGTGGTGGTGCAAAACACAGCAGAGCAGGTCTGCTTTGGATTGCCTGGTAACGGGGACAGAATCCAGCCTCAATATATGGGACCAGGATTCAGCATAAATAAATATTTACTTGGGGTCAGGATCCAGCAAAAATAAATATTTTTGCCAGGATATTTTGGTCAGGATCCAGCCTAAATATATGAACTCAGGATCCAGCAAAAATAAATATTTATTTGGGGTCAGGATCCAGCATGAAATATATGGGACCAGGATCCAGCAAAAATAAATATTTATTTGGGGTCAGGATCCAGCTTAAATAAATATTTATTTGGAATTAGGATCCAGACTAAATTATATGGAGTAATTATACGGAGTCCATTTATGCTAGATCCTGGCCTCGCATCCATGCCCACCACAGTCCTGCCCCCTCTCTGCCCCCAGATTTTTCCCTCCCATCTCCTCCCTACCCTTCCCACTCACACCCCAGACCTGCATAATGGCCAAGCTTGACCAGCACAAGCATACCCCCTCCCCATGGCTTGAGCTGGTTTAAGGAGGCCAGTGAGCCTATCGCCCCTTACGTCGGCATGAAAGTGCTTTTGGGGCCAGCGCAAGATCCAACCTTCCTACCCCGAAACCCCTCACCCAATACGATGGAGAAAGGGTGCAATGAAGACCTCTGTAGCCTGCAACTGCCCAGATCAAGTTCAGAACTGAGGTCACCAATCCTTTGATCTCCAAGTTCTAAAATAATTTATATCTGCGCCTCTATTTATATCTGCGCCACCATTTGCAACATGTATGTTTCAAAGCAGTTATGCGCTGTAAATAGATCCAAGAGTAATAAAAGCAAATATTCCTGGGCTGCAGATGTTGCCATCTCCCTCCCTCTTCTTTGTTGACAATCGCCATAAATTTATGAATGGTTGTCATTTATATGCTGTACTTGGCTCCAACGCTTCTCTAACATTTCCTTGAAAGATTTATTGTGCATTGCTTCGCATGTAGATCTTATTATACTGGACGGGTAGATTATATAAGACAGATCTATCCACAAAGGAGTACACTGTGAGGTGACTTTTTTGGAAGTGCACTGATAACCCCAGCAATGCCTGGATGGTGGATTTGAGGTGGTCAACCTCCAAGGTGGAAATGGGTCACACCAGTGGTGGGATTCAAATAAATTAACAACAGGTTCTATGTCCTAATAACCTAAATTAACAACTGGTCCTATGTCCCATTAGTAACCAGTTCTCAGAACCAGGCGCTCATTAGCAAAGGGTTCTATGGAACCTGTGAGAACCCCCTGAAGCCCACCACTGGTTGGATCGTTGGAGGAAAATGCTCCCTGTCTTACCTGAGCTACCTGAGGCAGCTGTCTCAGTTGGCCTAATGGACCAGCTGGCCCCGGTGTAGCCCAGCCAGTATCCCCAGAACCTGGATGACTTGTGCTGCAATCCTAACCACACTTTCCTGGGAGTAAATACTATTAAGTGGGACTTAATTCTGAGCAGACATGCTTAGAATTGAATTGTTAGTTCTGAATATGGTAAAACCCACCGAATAAAATAAGAATAAATAGTGAACGAATACAGGTATCCCCTGCTTTGGGACAATGTGTTTTCTGATGATCCACTCTTTCAACACCTTTCAGTTGTACCCAGAACTCATTCATTCAATGCATGTTCCGCTCTTTCAACTTCTCTCTGCTGTTTTAAAGGCCAAAATTGCCCTCCCCATGTTATAGCTCCTGGCTTAATCCCATTCCTGAAGGAGTTAACTGAAATTGGTGTACATCAGTCTCGAAAGACTATGGTATCGTGCTCAACGCTGCATGTGAAACATGAAGGCCTGGATAGATTAATATGGAGGGTAGGCTGTTACCCAAGCAGCAACTCCCCCCTCTCCACACCACTGAAATAGTCCAATGGAACAGCAGAGTCGATATGACTGGTTCCAGCTGCATCACAGAGCTGGGCTAAAGACAGGAGCTCACCTGTCTTGTGAGGACCCGGGTCTCAAACCCTGGACTTCTGGTTAACAGGCACAGTGTCTTAACCACTTGCACCACCCACAGCCCACACTTAGGAGTTAATTAATGAAGATCCATTTGCAGAAATCTTTGCATGGCAGAAAGAATTTGCAAGATAAAAGGAGCATTTGCAATTTGCAAGATAAGAGGGGCATTTGTAATTTACTTGCTAAAAAAAACTTTGGGGAAATTCCAGAGTAACTACAAGGAGTCCTTGCTCCGGTTAAATTCTAATATGACATTCTAATAATTCTAGTAATAACAAAGGTTTTTACTAGGTGGTGCAGAAACTACAGGTGCACTAAAGTCTCTTACATGCTCCCATAGTTACTCTGGATTTGGGGGTATATAAGCCACATTTATAAACTCTAAAAGACTGGGTTCCACCTTTCAACATTTTTCCCTTTTGGGTGGTACTCCGGTCTCTAACCGATCCAATGTGGAAGACGCCTGTAGATACACTGAGTATCAACAATAAATGCTTATTAAGAAAACAATCAAAAGCAAATATTGATTAACCCTACAATCCAGAGTAACTACCAGAGCACAAAAGAGACATTGCGTGCACCCATAGTTATGGCACCACCTAGTGAAAACCTTTGGGAAATTCATAATGCAATCCAGAGTAAATTGTTCTTATACCAGAGCAAGGACTTCTCATAGTTACTCTGGATTGCACCCTGAGACAGAGGACATCATGTACAGAACAGTAAGGACTGTGCGTGAGCTTCTTTATCAGGCCACTGAACCACTGAAGAACATGGCCATTGCTTTGCCATTTACAGCACCGCAAACCCGCCTGGTGCGGTGGTCTCCTGTTTCTCTCTCCTGCTCAGGCTGGGCCAGCTTTTCTTGCCTCCTGAGGCCTCTCGGATAATTACAATACAGCTTGCCAGGCTTAAATTGGAAGCGCAAGCGCGGCGGGCTCCAATGCGGGCACTGGCAGGCCCAGAGCCAAGTCTGCATGGCTTCCACTCGGCCATCGGATTGCCAAGTAATCAGACCTGTTATGGAAATGAAGAAGGAGCCCTTTGTTGCGGGAGAAAGAAAATGTCGAGCGCGGCGTCTTATCGGGGGTTTCATCACACTCAAGCTATCCTTTTGATCTCTGTTGCGAGTTCGCTGCCAGTTGAGTGTTGCTAGGGATTAAAAGAACATCGGTGGGCACTGTGTATGGTATTGTTAGCTAGAATCAGGTGGGATGAAATGGCAAGGAGAAAACATGTCTAATGAATCACCGACCTGTTTGCCTTGGAGATCAAGGCCAACCTGCTAATTGGACCCGGTGGTGCCCCACGTCTGCAGTGACACCTTCGTTGGATTGGACCACTACCCTCATTGGCTGCTGGGCATTTGCCGCTGATGCCCTCCTCCTAGCTTGAATTTTTAAAAGTCAGAGGATGAGGAAGGGTAGAGGAACTGAGAAAATGCTCTACTGCTAGCTCTACTTGCCATGCAGTTCCACCGACCATGTTTTTGGTAGTGGTTGCAGAGATGGCATCAGGCTGCTGTTGACCCTGGCAGCTGCATAGCTAAGTCATATGGCACCTGGGGCCCACACATTTTTTGACACCCCATATGTCACAATTATTTAATTATTTTCTGTATTAATTAATACAATTAACTAGATGTTAATTAATATTTAGGAAATCACCTTGCCAATTTAGGCGCTGCAATCCTAACCTCCAGTTAGACCAGCCTAAGTCGTGTGCTGACCTGTGCATGTCACTCCACTCCTGGAGTGAGGGTAGGGTTAGGCGAGTGCACAGATATCATCACTTACTCACAAGTAAACGCATCTGTGCAGCTCAGTTCCGCTTTTGATAGGGCTGAATACAGTTATCATACACTTGTTCCTGCATTGATTTGTGGGGGCTGCTTTCATTGGATCAGGACCAATCTGGGGGTGTTGGATTACTCTCAGTCTGCCCTTTCCAACAGACTAAGAGCACAATCAAGAGTAACTACAGGGAGTCCTTGCTCCGGTGTAAGAACAATTTGCTCTGGATTGCAATATGAATTTCCCATAGGTTTTCACTAGGTGGTGCCATAACTATGTTGACGTAAAAGTCTCTTAGGTGCTCCCATAGTTACTCTGGATTGTAGGGCCCGGCACATTTGCCTACTCACAAGTAAAGGTGTGATATGGCCCAGTTTCACTTTCCATAGGGCTCTATGCATTTTTTATTTGATTTGATTTTAATTTTTTGGCCATAGTTTTGGATAGGAAGACGAAATTTCAAAGCTGGATTTTTTTTGCATTGGATTCTGCTGAAAAATGCACAAAATGGTATATGACACAATGTGGTTACTCTGAACAATTTTCGCGATTTCAGTGATTTTTATTATTTTGGTCACCCGTAGTGTGTCATCCCCCCAGCCCCTCCAGGGGACGCCGCTGGACCCTGGAATAATCCATATACTGGTACACCTTGACAGTGCACTGGGTGCTGGCCCCCATCTTGGATCTGGTGGACTCTCTAATGGGCTTGGTTCCCCAACCAACGCTGGTGATACCAGTGGTGGGTCAGGGAGCTTATTGTGGAATACATGCAGGGTCACATGAATGGTCCATACAAATATGTGACACTTTAAACATCAAGGAAATACCCATTTTGAACTTAAACACACTAGTGTAACTGGTACAAAATCGGTGTTACACCATCAGATACAAGCTAGCGTCCAGACAGCAGTGTTTCAAATCAGTTTAAGCTTCCGGATTAAATTCAAAGATAATAAAAGTGACATTTATATTTATTTACATAGAAAAGTCAACCAGGAATGTATGATTTGACTCTCATAAAGTAGGTTGAAGCAGACCAGTCAGGACATGAATGAGCAGGGTGACCAGATGCCAAACCCCAAATTCCTGAACCCCAAGATGAAAATTCCTACGCCCAGGGCAAAATTCCTAATCACTTTAAAAAATTGCCAAAAATGTATTTTTTTGTTTGTACATTTTTGTTTTTTGGCCATAACCTTTGATAGGAAGGAGATATGTCAAAACTAATTTTTGCATTGGATTCTGCTCTTCAATACAAATCCAACGACATATAACATGATGGGGTACTGTGCACCATCGCAAAGTTCAAAAATGAAGCCAAAATGTAGGACAATGAAGCCAAAATGTAGGACACCCGGACAGGAGGCTAAAAATCTGGACAAATCCGGGTTTTTCCAGTCATATGGTCAGCCTGAGTTGCCTGTGCCACAGAGGTCAGTTCCACCATCTCCAGGTAAATCTGCAGTAAACTATGGGCGCAATCCATAGTAACTACGGGGAGTCCTTGCTCCCGAGTAAGAACAATTTACTCTGGATTGCAGTATAAATAACCCATAGGTTTTCACTAGATGGTGCAGTAACTACGGGTGCACGTAATGTCTCTTACGTGCTCCCGTAGTTACTCTGGATTGTAGGGTATGTAAAGTTTAGTTGCTTGGGGAGAGGCTACTTAAACTAGTCCACCCGAATTTTTGACTAGTTCATTTATCACAGCGAGATAAACTCTTTTGGTTCAGTCCAGACTAACTATGGGGAGTCCTTGCTCTGACATAAGAACAATTGACTCTGGATTGCAATATGAATTTCCCATAGGTTTTCACTATGGTGCTGTAACTATGTTGACGTAAATATCTCTTAGTGCTCTGGATTGTAGGGGGAATCTTGCAAAAGTCAGAGTGGGGTGCAAGATCCGGGAACGAAGATGCAAACGTCTGGCCTTTCACCATGACGGTGTTGAAAAGAGTTTGCTAATCCTGGACTTTAATAAAAGGTTACACTATAGATATTTTTAAGTCTTTTCCTGGTAAGGAAAAGTGGCCTCTGATTCCTGTGCTGAATTAGAGAACCTGTTACGAAAACGAACACTGGCCTTTTGTGTATTCAGGGTAAAGGGGGAAAAAATCCTTATCTTGCTGACATTGGCTTCTGTTCAGAGACAATGTGGCTGCTTCTCATCATTATCCTCAAAGAAACAGCCCATATTTATATACCATACATCAGCGGTTTCCAAAATATTTAGTAGGGGGGTATATTATTTTATATTATAAATATAATTTTAATTTTATTTTATATTACATTTTATATTATTATTATCATTTTATCATATATTATCATATATTTCACACAATTTTTTGAGATTTTTATTTTTTAAAATCAGTTTTATATAGGGTGGAGGCGAGTGATGTACCTTGAATGGCACACTGTCTCTGCCAGATCCATCACAAAACCCAGTTTGCTATATCTTTTTTTCAGGGGGTACCAGTGGTGGGCTTCACGAGGTTCTGACAGGTCCCTTTGCTAAGGAGCGCCTGGTACTGAGTACCGGTTACTAATGAGACATAGAGTAAAATCCAGAGTAACTATGAGGAGTCCTTGCTCCAGTGTAAGAACAACTTACTCTGGATTCAAATATGAATTCCCTATAGGTTTTCACTAGGTGGTGCAGTAACTATGGGTGCACGTAATGTCTATTACGTGCACCCGTAGTTACTCTGGATTGTAGGGTAAGTGTGTGTGTGTGTGTGTTGGTGGGAGGTCCAGAACAGGACTTTGTCCTAATTCCCCCCCCCCCAGATTGTATACTTTGTATACTTGAAACTATGGGGAGTCCTTGCTCCAGTATAAGAACAACTTACTCTGGATTCAAATATGAATTTCCCATAGGTTTTCACTAGGTGGTGCAGTAACTACGAATGCATGTAAAGTCCCTTACGTGCTCCCGTAGTAGCTCTGGACTTGGTGGATAGAACCGGTTGTTCTATGGACATAGAACCTGTTGATAATTTAAGTTATTAGGACATAGGTTATTATTTATTATTATTATTAATTTAGGTTATTAGGACATGTTAATTTATTTGAATCCCACCCCTAGGTACGCACCCGTACGGAGCCTTGATATGAGGATAGTACAGCAGTACTATCTATAGTACTATCTATATCCATACAGCAGTTCTGTACTATAGTACAGTAGTAGTACAGCAGTAGTAGGATAAAGACCACAGACTGTTGTTGTCCTCAGAGAAAGTGATGGGGAGTCTGCAGCCCTGGCCAACCTCCAAACTTATTTAATATATTTGTCCAAGCTGAAATATCACGATCAAGGATTGCGCCGAGTAGGGAGAGCCAAAAAGGTTTCGGCCACCTGCGACAAAACGGTTCGTGCGATGCAAAAAAGGGAACGCAGGCTATTTTTAACCCCCTGGTACGCTGTACGGAAATGGAAAAAGTAACATTTGGGGAGTGAGAAAGATGAGAGGGTTTTTTTGGCGTTCCAAACTAACCTCCAAGGCCTTCTTGGGAAATAACAGCAGAAGGGTCTGGGGAGGGATGATTCAAGTGGGCATCTTTATTAGTGGCATAGCTAGAGGGGGGTGGAGCAGTCAAGACTTGGAGGGAGTCTTACCCCTTCGGAGCCATTCCAGGTGGAGGGAGCAAAACGGAGCCGTATGGCTCCGTTTTGCTCCCTCCACCTGGAATGGCTCCGAAGGGGTGAGGCTCCCTCCAAGACTTGACTTCTCCACCCCCTCTAGCTATGCCACTGATCTTCATAAAATGCATGGGAAAGAAAAGGTGCAGTCGGAAGGTAGCATTAGGGCAAAATCCATAGCAGTTACGGGTCCACACAGTTACATCACCCTCTAGTGTTATCTTATGGAAAGTCACCTTAACTGCTCCGAAGCAAAGGGCTTAATTTGACTTTAGGATATGGGCCTAAGGGCGCAATCCAGAGTAACTACAGGGAGTCCTTGCTCCGGTGTAAGAACAATTTGCTCTGGATTTTCAATATTAATTTCCCATAGGCTTTCACTAGGTGGTGCAGTAACTACCAGTACACGTAATATCTCTTAAGTGCTCCCGTAGTTACTCTGGATTGTAGGGTAAGCGTGTGTGTGTGTGTTGGTGGGAGGTCCAGAATAGGACTTTATCCTAATCCCCCCCCAGATTGTATACTTGAAACTGGGCTTCCTCCTTGTTTGTACCTTGCCTCCCCACCATTTATGACCAAACCCATTTTTTTAGAGGAAACAACAGATCCTAAAATAGAGACGGAAAAGTTTCTGTCTCGAAACAGGTGTGAGTTTCACAAGGTTTGTCAAACTGATTTGTGAGATTTGCGCAACTCTTAGCGAGACTGTGGCCGGCGCCTTATACAGCCTTTTTAATCTGCCCATTTAATTCACAGGTTCAGAACCCACAGATTCTTTGGGGTGTGTGTGCAGACATTGTTGAAAATGGTACAAGAGTAGGGTTGCCATAATTCTCATGCACATAATCGGGACAGGACCCTCTGTCCCATTTTCCAGGATGTGAACACAATCCCCCCCAAATTGGGACTGTCCCTGTTTTTCGGGACATATGGCAACCCTATATAAGAGAGACGAGCTGTCAATGGGTAACAATCAAGAGGATACATTTCTCATTATATTTAGGCAACTATTCCAAAATCCAGACAAATATGAAATCCAGACCCTAGCAATTTGGATAGGGATAGCCTGGAATGTTATTTGAATTTAACCCTGATTTTCTTCCACAAACAATCCTAATCATGTCTACTCAAAAATAAACCCCATTGTGTTCCATAGGTCTTACTGCTAGGAAAGTGTCTTTAGGATTGCACCCCTTTGTTTTAGTAATAATCCTGCATACAAGCAGGGTCCGCTTTATATTATATATTATATAATAATTATGGAAAGAACATAATCTTACCCTACAATCCAGAGTAACTACGGGAGCATGTAAGAGACATTTACATCGACAAAGTTATGGCACTACCTAGTGAAAACCTATAGGAAATTCATACTGCAATCCAGAGTAAATTGTTCTTACACCAGAGAAAGGACTCCCCATAGTTACTCTGGATTACACCCATAAGAACATTTATGCTCCCTCCTTAGAAATCTTCATTTGAAGCCAGAAGACATTCCATTTCAAACAAGACTTCTGATCTTCTGGCCTTTTAAAAATATCTTTTAAACTCTGGGTTTTTTAGAAGCTCCAGATTGTGACAAGATGTCACTGCTTTTTACTGCTTTTAATTTTTTTTATTATAATCTTATATTGTTTGATTGTATTTTTAATTGCGGAATTTTATATGAAAGTTGATAATAATGGTGTTTTTAATATTGATTTTATTTATCTCTATCATGTTGTAAGCCACCTTGGAGGAAAGTGGTAAGAGGAAAGTGAGATATAAATATTCCCAACAATCCAGAGTAACTATGGGAGCACGTAAGAGACATTACGTGCAGTCGTAGTCATGGCACCACCTAGTGAAAACCTATGGAAATTCGTATTGCAATCCAGAGTAAATTGTTCTTACACTGGAGCAAGGACTCCATGTAGTTACTCTGGATTATGCCCATTATTGTCATGTAATATTAAAAAATTGTGTAAGAGGAAAGTGGGATATAAATATTGTAAATAAATAAATATACCGGTGATATTGTAATATAAATATATTATATAAACTTTTATATTTCTTTTGAAACATGTAACATAATGAATGAAATATTCCCACCTTCACCAGTACAGCATCTCCAAACGTTCTATGGACCAATAAAAGTTACAGGAGGTATGAATGCCACGTCATACATTGCCAGCAAGGATCCTGGCAGTGCAATGCCATCTAGCCCCATGATGAAGTACTGCACAGATCCTACCTTCTGAAACAAAGAAACACACACACACACATATCCTCACAGTTAAGGAATCATGTTTTATTTTTGCTTTGCAATTGTGCATGATGTCAGTGGTATTGCTAAGAGAGTGAACGGGGTGCAGATTACAGCAGGTTATGCGCACAGCAAAGGCCAAAATTGTTAAAATGTTGGTATTTTTGAATAATACCATCATGCTATATAATATATCCATTGATGTAATGGATATAATATATCAGTAATTTCATGCTGAGTGCAGTGAAACAAACTGTATTTAAATATCTCTTTCCTATCAAAAGATATGGCACTATGGTGGTGCAAGTGGTTAAGTACATCATCATGCCCACCGCTCGGCGCATCGTCCTGCCCACTGCAGGGGAGGAAGTCCATTGGGGTCAGTGGTGGGCACCTACTCTATAGAACCGGTTGTTAACGAGAGATAGGACATATAAAGTTTAAAAATAGCCATTTAAAAGTGGCTGCCAGATGGGCAGAGAACCGGTTGTTAATTTCTTTGAATCCCATTACTGATTGGGGTGATGTGCTGACTGAACACTGGTGATGCTACTGGTTGCATTCCTGAGCTATCGATAAGACCTCAAGTGCAGTCCTATTCATGTCTACGCAGAAGTGAGTTCCACAGAGTCCAATGGGGCTTACCCCCAAATCCAGAGTAACTGTGGGAGCACATAAGAGACTTTACGTGGACCCATAGTTACTGCACCACCTAGTGAAAACCTATGAGAAATTCATACTGGAATCCAGAGTAAGTTGTTCTTACACCGGAGCAAAGATTCCCTGTAGTTACTCTGGATTTTGCCTCTAGTGAAAACCTAGTGAAAACCTCTGGGAAATTCATATTGGAGTCCAGAGTAAGTTGTTCCAGAGTAAGTTGTTCTTACACCGGAGCAAAGATTCCCCATTGTTACTCTGGATTTTGCCCATACTCCCAGGAAAGTGCTCAGGAAGCAGCCCTCATCTGGCACATTTATACACTTGAGGATCTCAAATGATAATGGAGAACAAATTTCAGACGCGGATCGTTTTAATGGCATCCATACTAACAGAGCATGTACAGATCATGTACATTTGGATCGTTTGCAGCCAGGTTGCAAGTCAAAACATGACCAAGGAAAATTAACAAAAGGAACACTGGCGACATTTTGCAGCTGAACGCAACACCAAAGCACCACCAACATTTTTTGCGCGCATCTTGCCACCCTTTGTGCAGAAACATCGGTTCCGTGTGGCTCCATTTCTCTGCGATGCATGTTCAGCTTCCTTCAAATGCAGTTTATTCCTAAACCACCTGAGTTGACCCCAACTCTGGGGAGTGTCGGAGAGATGAATCTGGCTCTACCGTCCCCCTCCCTGAGGTTTATTAGTTCAAATAATACTGGGGATTTTCATAGTCCATGTCCAGCACTGGGCATATGGAAATCATTAAAGTGGCTCCGATGAAATCCTGGCCTCATTGCGGATTCAGAGGAGTGCTCCCCAAACCCCCCACATCTCCATTTTTCAGAAGCTCTTTTAATTCCCATCACGGCAAATGTTTACATTTCCCACTGGTGCAGTGATTAATAGTGTCTTGAAAGTTTGCCCAAAGGAGAATTCCAAGCCTATTTACATTAGTCCACCAGCAGGAGGGATTCTCTGTGTAATCGCAAGAATGTGCACCTTTTTTTGTACTGGCTGCCTTGGAACACTTTGCACTAAATTTATGTCCGCCTCCGAGGGTTTCGGGTTCTTTCAGTGTCTTGAAATCGGGAAAAAAGAACTTGATCGTTCTGCCTGGTCCATCAACTGAATGGTGCGGTGGTGGTGGAAGACCAGGGGAGGCAAGGGGTTAAGGCTGTGTGTGAAGTAGACAGGGTTGTGGGATACAGAAACATGGAGCACAATCCTAGCCATGTCTTCTTGTTACTCCCAGGAAAGTGTCTTTAGGATTGCAGCCGTAATGAACTTTGTGCTTCCATACATTGTCCGTAATCATGGTCCGTCCCTTGCCTCTTGTCGGGCCGTCTTTCACTGGCATGAGACATCAAGAGCTTGCTTAGGAGATGCTACAATGATGCCATCTTCCTTGCCACCTCTGACTCTCCCCCTCTGGCAATCTGGGATGCAGAAGCATAACTTAGACCCAAGCCAGCGCATGGGAAAGGAGTGCATGGGAGGGCAACACAACTGACCCTCTGGCTCCAATGTATTTATGAAGGAAGAAATGGTGCCTTCACATATCCCTTTCCTTCTTCTTTAAGGGGGAACCTCCACAGGTGAAAAACAGAGGGTCCAGAGCTGCCACAACGAGTGCCCTCTTCTTTGGGGAGAACCCACAAGTGACATCACACAAATGTTGTGACATCACAATTTCATGATGTTAATATAATGCAGTGACATGATGGTGATGATGTCTTATGATGCTATGATATCTGAACGGCAGAGTCAAAATACCCAGTTTTCCTCCCCCCACCCCCGCCCGATAAACTGCATGTCCAAATGAAGGGGAAAAGAGGGGAACAAAAGGGTGCGTGCTTCACTAGGCGCTACTGCCTTGGGTCAGATTGGAGTTGCAGGCGGCCTCTCTCTGGACCCTGACAAGATGGAATTGCTTCGGAGCGTAGACAGCCTATGCCGAAAGCTTTCTCCGGAAAAGAAGTAGAGGAGTGGATCAAAGCAACAATTGAAAGCAGCAAGAGAGAGGGTGATCACCACCGATTTTTGCATGTAGAGGGTATTCTCGCAGGTTGAGTTCTTGATATAATGGATATGAACGGTGCGCTGGACATGATATGGAGTAAAACTCATCAGAAAGGTCACGGAGACGATGATGACCATCCAAATGGCTTTTCTACGGGCAGCCTGACTCCTGTGCATCACTTTCTTCAGCAAGGTCTTGATGATCAAGGAGCAGCAGATGACAATGGTGACAAAGGGTAGAATGAACCCAATGAACAGCGCAATGTAATGCATGATCAGCAACTTCTTTAATTGTCTCGTTGACGGAGGTTCAAGACACTTGGTTTTGTTGGCCGCATCAGAGTATTCTCCTTTCAGCAAAAATGGCGATGTCACCAACGTTATGAAGACCCAAATGGCGAAGCAAACCAGCTTGGCCTTTTTCTCCGTTATAAAACTGAGATTCCGGAGGGGGAACACAATGGCGATGCAACGGAAGAAGCTCATGGCCGTCAAGAACAAGATGCTACAATACAAGTTGACATACAGTGTGTAAGAACTGATCCGGCACAATAAATCGCCAAAGCGCCAGTTGCCTTTGTTCATGTAGTACGAGATCCGGAGAGGCAGCGTACAGACAAAGAGTAAGTCTGAAATGGCCAGATTGAACATGAATATCTGGAAAGCTGTCTTTTCCCGATACGTCCTGATCAGGACCCACAACACGAAACCGTTTCCTGCAAAGCCCAGGATGGAGATGATAGAGTAGGTGATGGGATACACTCGATATCGGAACTCATCAATATCGTTGGAGCAGTTGGCCTCCGATGATCTTGTTATGTTGTTGAAGGAGGCCATGGGATCCATTGGATGTGGAAGGGTCACCCGAATCCAATTCTGTAGTCCAGAAAAGGAGGAGGGGAAAGAAAAAAAAGTGAATTTGAATTATATATACAATTATATTAATTATATACACATAATTATATATTGAATTATACACTGAATATATATTGAATTATATACATAATTAATTAATTATACACATAATATTAATTAGCTATTAATTTTTTCATTTTCTTGTAATCCACTTTGTGAACGTTTTAGTTGAAAAGCAATATACTATATAAATACTGTAGACAGACAGACAGACAGACAGACAGACAGACAGACAGATTCCTTTTCTGAGCCAAAGCCAACAAATGAGTAGGTATTCAGAAAGGATTCCTATAAGTTTCCTGTTTTAGGAAAAGGACACCCGTTATATATTCAGACGTGTTTGTCTCTTTGAAACCTGGTGAGATCAATTGATCGATCAATCAATCAATCTTATTTATCAATCAATTGATCAGTCAATCAATCAATCTTATTTATGTACCAATTTTCAATAAAAAGTTTACAGAGAAAATAAAATAACTAGTTTTTTGTCCCCCAAAAGACTCCCAATCTAAAAAGGTCCCACCCGCGTAGACAATCCTGAACAATATGGGAATAGGGATTCCCATACCCTACAGACAGAGAGACCGATCCTTTGCATGTCTCCTCAGAAGTAAGCATCATTACACAATGTTGCTTGATCTCAGTTCAGTGTGGACAGGATTGCAGCCTGAGCTTCTCACCATTTATGCTAGCAGAGAATTTGGCAACCGTAAGGGGGCAGCCTTGTTTTAAAAATAATACACGGTTGCAACGACCCAGCAAGGATCCTTATCACTTTTGCTGAGTCCTCTTTTTGCGGTTCCTCTTTTCTTGCAGCCTGTAATCTGCCCGAGAGATCAGGCGGTGGGCCTTCTGCCTTTCAGAAATCAGTGAAATCAGCATATAGTTTTCATTACAAACCAATGACCTAATTTTATAGCAAGACTAACCCTACAATCCAGAGTAACCATGGGAGCACGTAAGAGACATTTATGTCGATGTAGTTATGGCGCAGCTTAGAGAAAGCCTATGGGAAAGTCATATTCCAATCTAGAGTAAATTATTCTTACATTGGAACAAGGATTCCCCATAGTTACTCTGGATTGCGCTATTATTGTCATTAAGGCTTTTTGGTGAGGCTCACTTCTGGGTTAACAAACACAAGAAAAAAGAAAATATTCCTTAACCCCCATGTAATCAATCAATCAATCAATCAATCAATCAATCAATCAATCAATCTATCTATCTATCTATCTATCTATCTATCTATCTATCCCTTCCTCCCACATCTATCTATCTATCTATCTATCTATCTATCTATCTATCTATCTATCTATCTATCTATCTATCTATCTATCTGTCTGTCTGTCTGTCTGTCTGTCTGTCTGTCTACAATATACCACTTTTCAACAAAAAAAGTTCACAAAGTGGTTTACAAGAAAATGAAAATAATTAATGTCTAAAGGATCTGTGGCTAATTCATCTGTGCAACTCCTTGCCACAAGATGTGACAATGGTTTAGATGCCTTTCAAAGAGGATTGGATAGATTTCTGGAATAAAATTCCACCACAGGTTAGAATCCTTGATGGGCTTGTGCAAACTCCTGACTTTTGAGTTAGAGCACAATCCTATGTCAATTCAAAAGTAAGCCCCATTGTGTTCAATGGGTCTTACTACCAGGAAAGTGTCTTTATGAGGCTACTTCAGAATACCAAACGTAAAGGAGGGCACCAGGATGCAGGTCCTTGCAAACACCTCTAAAGCTGTGAAGGGATTCAAATAAATAAACAACAGGTTCTATGTCCTAGGGTAAAATCCAGAGTAAGTACGTGGCGTCCTTGCTCCGGTGTAAGAACAATTTACTCTGGATTGCAATATGAAATTCCCATAGGTTTTCACTAGGTGGTGCAGTAACTACAGGTGCACATAATATCTCTGATGAGCTCCCATAGTTATTCTGGATTTGGGGGTATATAACCTAAATTAACAACTGGTTCTATGTCCCATTAGTAACCAGTTCTCAGAACCAGGCGCTCATTAGCAAAGGGTTTGATAGAACCTGCGAGAACCCCTTGAAGCCCACCACTGCCCTAAAGCATCTGATGCGCCTGTGAGATGCAGGAAGCTGGCCTAGATAAGCCTTGGACCTGATCCAGCAGGCTCTTCTTATGCTCTTAAGACAGTCAGACAGCCACGTACGCCAGTGGAAGGATTGAGGTCTGCCCATCTGGGACATGAAACTGGGAAGTGCTGAAGCTATTTCTCTACGCCTGGGCATTACAGTTCCCCGGGGGATTCCCTTACTGATTTCTGTGCTGTGTTGATGCTTTATTTCAAAGAAATCAGAATATTTGCACAAACAAAAAACGCACGTCCAAACCACAAACTGCCTTTCAAAAGAAGGGGTTTTCCCTTGGTGCGAGCACCAGAAACCTCGTTCTGAGAGATGTAGGTCGCAAAGGGAAGAAAGCAAGGTCAACCAAGCCAATTCCATCAGAAGTATGGAATTCTTCCATCGTACTCAACTCAGAAGTAAAACCCACCGAGTTCAGTGGGATCTACTCCTAGGGAAGCGTGCCTAGAATTATCGCTTTCTGTAGTATCGGCCATGCCCATCACACTTCATTCTTCCCTGCCAAGCCAAACACTGGGCTGGAGAAGCAGCAATGGTGTGACAACTGGTGGCCAACTGGCCTGCACAAGCCTTGGATTGGTGGAGATCAGGGTCAAGATCAATTGTCTTGATATCGTGAAAGCTTTATTGGGTAAGATGGTTTGTTTCATAATTGGGTGTAGCGCAGAGGATGTGGGGAAAGGTGTGGGGCTCTGGGGCTTCTCTTAAAACAGGAGATGTCAACATCAAGTGTAATGAGGTGCTGCCCCTGAAACCATTTTTTAAATGACCTTAGCTCAAAAGAGGCATCCGGCTCAATAAAAGTCAAACTTAGAAATCTGCCTAGGGGTATATCTAGGTTGTTGTCTTTCCTACGTGTTGCTCATATTTCACTGATAAGCTATATTTCTTAAAAAATTTTTGGGAGGGGGGACAAAATGCTGTCGGACAAGTGGAGAGCCAGAGAAGCCATATTGTAAATAAATGAGTTGCAATTTGTTCAGGGATGCAAATGCAAATCCATATTGCCGTGCTCTTCTCCTATATAGTGGTCAGTGGCTTTCAGGACAAATGCTCCTTCAACTGTGCATTTTGTTGAGAACCATGTGAAGCAAATAGACAGCATCGGAGAGCACAAACCTAGATTCTATAGAACCCTCTGCTAATGAGCACCTGGTTCTGAGAACCGGTTACTAATGGGACATAGAACCTGTTGTTAATTTAGGTTTTTAGGACATAGAACCTATTGTTAATTTATTTGAATCCCACCACTGGTCTTACTCCCAGGAAAGTGTCTTTAGGATTGCAGCCTAAGGCTAAGTCAGAATGCATTTCCAAGATTTACCGGTAGTTTAATGGAGAGCCCTACAGATAGAACTCTACAAAGCTGAAAAGTGCTATATAAATACTTGTGCCCAGTAGTAGTACTGGTTGTGCCCAGTAGTGCCTGCTGCCCTGGTGGTGGTATCCAATACCCAGTACTTGGTAGGAATGCCTAGTGCCCACTGTCCACTGGTGCCCAGTGATGCCTGCTGCTAGGTAGGTCCTGCTGGTGCTTGCTGCTGGGTGGTGCCCAATGCCCACTAGGCATGCCCAGTGTCCACTAGTGCCTGTTGATGCACACTGCCTGGTGGTCTCTGCTGTCCACTGTCCAGTGATGCCTTGTGGTGCCTGGTTGTACCCAATGCCCACTGTGCAGTGGTGCCCAGTGATGCCCAATTCCAGTGATGCCCAGTAATAAGGCACCAGTACCCACTGCCTACTAGTGCCTAGTGGTGCCCAATGCCTGATGGTGCCCATAAGGGATGCCCACTGCCCACTGCCTGGTGGTGCCCGCGGCCTGTGGCACAGTGTTGCCTGCTGGTGCCCACTGCCCAATGGTGCCTGGTAGGGATACCCATTCCCCCCAGCGCCTGCTAGTGCCCACCACTGCCCCCTGGTACCCTTTGGTTCCCAATTCCTGTTGGTTCCCTCATCTTTTGAGTAGATCTGGGCTCTGGGTGAGCTTTTTTTCTCTTTAACCCAACTATAAATGCAGATTCAACTTGAGATAGCACTGTTGAAAGTAAATAAGGCATAACATTTCAAACTGCTTTTGATCATGAGTTTTCTGAAAACTGCCAAAGATGAAAAAGCCAACATGGACCATGTTGACTCGACAATTAAAATTTTTATGACTCTAAAAATGAGCAATAAGAATGTGATGACTTCACAAAAGCCTTGTTATTCTGGCCCTCTTTGTAGCACACACTTAATTGAAGAGATACCATAACCTTTTGGGATTGGATATTGGCCATTTGGGGTGACAATGAGATGTCCAATGTCCCATCCAAGATCAACTGACTTATCAGTCTTCCCAGGCCTTCTTTTCATTAATCATTCTTTTCTATCTTTTAATCATAATAATACTTTCACATAGTAAAACAAGGCATGTAGGCCTCATCTTCAGTTTCCCACAAGGGTCCAACCAGATCGGTGCCTAATTGGGTAATGAGCACAATCGTAACCATGTCTACTCAAAAGAAAGCCCAATTGTGTTCAGTGGGTCTTACTCCCAGGAAAGTGTCTTTAGGATTGCAGCCGATACAGTACAATGGGAGATGTTACTTGAGAGGTTACCACCAGAAGTCACTGGTATTGATGTCTGTCATCACCAGTGACTTCTGGATTGGGTGGCTGGATTCAACAAGACAGTAAAAGGATCAGGGCAGATGGGAGAGCTTTTTAGATCATGCAAAAAGCACAAGCTAAAGCACTGCCCTCTGAGTTGACTCTTCTACCCCTGCTTGGTGGTTGCATTGCTGGTCTGATTGACCTGTAAGTACCACCAAATACCACCTCCAGTACCACCAGTGATTTAGATGGATGTTAAATTCCTTCTACTTTATTAATTATATATATTATATATATATATATATATATATATATATATATATATATATATATATATATATATATATATATATATATAAAGACTATGGTATCGTGCTCGGTGCTGCATACACTGCATGCGAAGCGCGAAAGCCTGGGTTGGATTGTTATGGAGGATAGGCTGTTACCCAAGCAGCAAATCCCCCCTCTCCACGCCACTGAATTAGTCCAATGGAAAGGCAGAGCCAATACGATTGGATCCAGCTGCGTCACAGAGCTGGGCTAAGGACAGGAGCTCACCCTGTCTTGTGGGGCCAACCCGGGTCTCGAACCCTGGTCTGCTGGTTAACAGGCACAGTGTCTTAGCCACTTGCGCCACCCACAGCCTTGGAACGTGCTGGAATTGCTAGCATGTTCACACTTCAGAAACAGCGGCGTCTACACTGGCTTGGGCATGTCGTGAGAATGGCTGATGGTCGGATTCCAAAAGATCTCCTATATGGAGAATTAGTGCAGGGAAAGCGCCCTAGAGGGAGACCACAGCTGTGATACAAGGACATCTGCAAGAGGGATCTAAAGGCCTTGGGAATGGACATCAACAGCTGGGAAACCTTGACCTCCGATCGTTCAGCGTGGAGGCAAAAGACCCAGCATGGCCTTCTCCAACTGGAAGAGACACTTGTTTGGCAGGCTGAAGCAAAGAGACAGACCCGGAAGCAGCGAAACCTGGGCCTGGGCAGGGGACGGAATTTATTTGTCCTCAGTGTGGAAGGGATGGACACGCTCGAACTGGCCTTTTTAGCCACACTAGATGCTGTTTCAGGACCTCCACTCAGAGCACGATACCAGTCTCTCAAGACTGAAGGATGCCAATGATGAATATATAAATTAATTAATATATAAATTAATTAATATATAAATTAATTAACCTGAAGTTCCTAGCATTGACTATGAAAAAGCCAATCATAAGAACGAGAATTCACCTTCCGATTAGTATAAATTTGTTTGCCAAATTAGATGCAGCTGTTTTATATAAGTAACTGTTTATGACATAATAAATAACAGTTTATAACAAGCCTCCTGGATGTTTGGACCAAGACCAATGGACAATTTCTGCTGAAGAAGAAGGAGGATTTAAAATAGCATTGACTGTGGTTAACTGACTCCAAAGCTGCTGTACCATGCCTATCAATGGTGGGATTCAAATAAATTAACAACAGGTTCTATGTCCCATTAGTAACTGGTTCTACCGAACCTGTGAGAACCCCCTAAAGCCCACCACTGATGGCTATAGGTACTTCACATAGAGCACAATCCTAACCATAGCAGGTCTCCGTCAGTCTTGGAAGACTATGGTATCGTGCTAGGCGCTGCATACGTTGCATGCGAAGCACGAAAGCCTGGGTTGGATTGTTATGGAGGATAGGCTGTTACCCAAGCAGCAAATCCCCCCTCTCCACGCCACTGAATTAGTCCAATGGAAAGGCAGAGCCAATACGATTGGATCCAGCTGGTGTCACAGAGCTGGGCTAAGGACAGGAGCTCACCCTGTCTTGTGGGGCAGACCCGGTTCTCGAACCCTGGCCTGCTGGTTAACAGGCACAGCGTCTTAACCGCTTGCGCCACCCACAGCACTATCCTAACCATGTTACCGGTTATGCCTATAGGTTATGCCTTCACATGCCTATAGGTACTTCATAAGGTTGTTTCAGGATTGGCTGGACTCTCCAGGAATCAGCAGCAATCTCCATCTGATTACTCAACTCAATCCTGGAGATTTTAAAGGGCCTCCAGGAACTTGAGTTTCAACATGTTACAACATACAATATTAGGAAAAAAGATATTTGGGAACAGTTAAGTCAGATTTGGCAGACACTCAAGCTATAGAAAATTTTCTACTCTATGGTTGCAATCCTAAACACACTTTCCTGAGTGTAAGTTCCATAGAACACAATGGAACTTACTTTTGAGTAGACATGCATAGGATCACACCTTTCATTACCAAAATAAATCTAAGTAAACGGGTCACCATAAGACGAGGATTTTCTGCTAGGGGGTTGAACTAAATGATCCACTGGGTCCCTTCAAAACTCTATGATTCTATGTGTAGATTCAATAATTTAACATGTGCCAAGATAGCAACAATGGGCAAAATCCAGAGTAACTACAGGGAGTCCTTGCTCCGGTGTAAGAACAACTTACTCTGGATTCCAATATGAATTTCCCATAGGTTTTCACTAGGTGGTGCAGTAACTACTGGTGCACTTAAAGTCTCTTACGTGCTCCCATAGTTACTCTGGATTGGGGGGTATGTCTGTCTGGCTTCTTATAAAGACCTAATGTAATCTATCATTGTGGTTCAAAAGAGGAATAATAGTTTCTTGTCTTATGAAATGTTATACTTTCAAAGATGAGAGAACTGAAAACAATGTTCCCTGGATTGAACCCCTTTTAAAAATCTATGTTGCAGTTATGTTTGGGGGCGTTGCATTGTACAGGTCCGGTTGACCCATTTTCCAAATAATATCATTTAATTGGAACAGTTAATTCAGTGATCCCTATGAAGATAATCTAAAATTAGATTATTTTAATTTTAAAAGGATGGAAGGAAGGACATGGTAGATATAAATCATGCGCTGAGTAGAGAAAATGGGTTGAGAACAGTACGTTTCCTCTCCTAATACAGGGTCATTCAATGAAATTGATTGGAAGTAGATTCTGGAGATACAAAACAGTGTAGTTCACACAGTACAGAATTGACATTATTATTATTAATTATGGTATATGGTTGAATGTATTATTCTGAACCTTAAAGAACATTAAAGAAGATTCTTAATACTGCTGTTGACTTGACATCGTTGGAATATTATTCTGCTATATTGTAATTAGTACATTATTTTGTTCAGAATATTTTTTTTCTTGTTTTCCTCCTCTAAACCTAGATGCGTCTTAGATTTAAGTGCATTTTGAAAAGCGAAAAATATGGTAATAACAATTCTGCTCCATTTGACTTAGGGTGAAATCCAGAGTAACTACGGGGAGTCCTTGCTCCAGAGTAAGAACAAGTTACTCTGGATTGCAATATGAATTTCCCATAGGCTTTCACTAGCCCTACAAGCCAGAGTAACTACGGGATCACTTAAGAGATATTACATGCACCCGTAGTTACTGCACCACCTAGTGAAAACCTATGGAAAATTCATATTGCAATCCAGAGTAAACTGTTCTTACACCGGAGCAAGGACTCCCCATAGTTATTTTGGATTGCTTCCTAAGTGGTGCAGTAACTACGGGTGCATGTAACGTCTTTTATGTGCTCCTGTAGTTACTCTGAATTGTGCCAGTAATGCCTTTAGAGGACTCACGGTGGTTTGCAATATCAATTAAAAACATTATCAAAAGAAAAACACAGGAGTGATTACGATAAAGCCATTGAGAGGAACAAAAAGTCAAGGAAAGTCAAGGTATGCTTGTGTAAAGAGCCCTTCAGTTTCTGGCAGAATATGGGTAAGGAAGGAAATGGCACAGAATAAGGCAGAGGATTCTATATTTTGAGGTGTGGGTGTGATTTTTGGGGAAGCGAGGCTATGAAAGTCCATATTACAGACAACGGAACCTCATATATGGATGAGAGCCTAGAACCTCCGTGATCAGAATCAATGAGGAGATTCATATGAATGAGATCCTTCAGATGTTTTGATCCCAAGCCCCATAGGACTTAGAAGGTCATAGCGCACAACCCAGAGTAATTATGGGGAGTCTTTACTCCAGAGTAAGAACAATTTACTCTGGATTGCAATATGAATTTCCCATAGCTTTCCACTAGGTGGTGCCCTTAACTATGTTGATGTAAATGTCTCTTACGTTCTCCTGTAGTTACTCTGGATTGTAGCCATAATCAACACAATGAATTGCACCACAAAACAAAGAGGGAAACAATGAAATAACACTGGCAACACACATCTGAACAGTCTCACCCAATACCCAAACAGCTGTAGTTGGGAATGTATGGAATTAACTGGTGGTAGATGAGGTGATGACAGCCCTGAGTTCAGAAAGGCTTGAAACAGGATTAAACCTTATTCTTCAACCTTAGGATCAGGATCCCAACTTCTAGGAAATAAAAGGTGGAAGATCGCTGGACTGAAGAACCACCAGGCAGTGGTGGGATTCAAATAAATTAACAGGTTCTATGTCCTAATAACCTAAATTAACAACAGGTTCTATGTCCCATTAGTAACTGGTTCTCAGAACCAGGCGCTCATTAGCAAAGGGTTCTATAGAACCTGTGAGAACCCCCTGAAGCCCACCACAGCCACCAGGGAAAGGGGGGGAGACATCTGGTGTACCTCTTCAGGTACCAGGAGATGGGGTCCCAATCTTGCTTGGGTTCTTAGAGCAGCTTTCACAATTACCAGGCTTCATGGTAACCTTCATATTTTTCTTTCCTTCATAAGTAAGCTTTCTTCATAAGTATATTTGGTTAGTGCTGGAAAGTTATAATGGGGTGTAGAGAGGGCGGATAGGGTCCCCAAAGGGGAGGACAAAGGAGGAAGTTCTTAGTCTCATACTTTGATTGACTGATTGATAGATAGATAGATTGATTGACTGATTGATTGATTGATTCATTCATTCATTCATTGGGGTCATGGCATAAAAAAGGTTGAGGACAACTAGATAAGAGAAATTAGGGAGTATAGGTCCAGACAGGTCCATTAATGACTGTTGGACATAATCAGTGAACGAGACCTCCATGTTCAGTGGTACTGAATACCATGAACCATAGGGAAGAATCATCAGGATTCCTCTTGGTGCTCCTTGCCTTAGGTTTCTTGGCATCTGGTTTACCATTGTGAGGAAGAGGATGCTGGAGGAGATGAGTTTTTGCTTTGATCCATCCTCCTAAGTTCTTTTAAAATCTGATGTACACAGTTATGGAAACTTTTAGTATGAGGTAGGAGCCTCACATCTATATTACATATACACAGAGCTTTGGTAGTGGTGGCACATGCTCCACACTATATCCAGCACTGAGAAGAGAACCCCTTCTTGCATATCTGAAAGAAAAAGGGTTCCTGACCTTGACATGAACATTTCATTGACCATTTCAATGTTGAATTGTTGGTTTCATGTCAAATGGCGCACCGTAGACTCTTGGCACTTGGCAAATAATGAGGACAAATGAGATCATTGACTCAGAAAGAGCGAAAAAGTATGTACACCCGCCAGAGGTCCTTATTGGAAGGGTGGTATAAAAATGTAAGAAATAAATAAATGAGGGGATCTGGGTTCAAATCCTTCCTTTGGCGAGAGGTTCATTTGGGCTATCTTGAATTAGCCCAGCAATTTTCAATCAGTGTGCTGTGGATGATGCTCAGATGAAATGGACAATTGTGGGAACTGAGCTCCTTATCAAAAGCATGGTGTTTCTTGTCAATGGTAAAAAAAACTAACAATTTCATGTGCCTTGTTAATGCGCCATGAGATGTAAAACGCTGAAAATCACGAGACTAGGTAAATCTCATTCTAAACTTCTTGTAAAAAGGGGGATTTTCCATGTATGTAATATCAAACTCCTAAGACAAAAGGTGGTACATGAAAGCAGGGAATCATAATAACCAGAGTGACCAGACCCAAAATTCCTGAATCCCAAGGCCAAAATTCCTACCCTCTTTTAAAAAATTGCCAAAAAATGTAGTTTTTGTTTTTATATTTTTTGTTTTTCAGTTTTTTGGCCATAACTTTAGATAGGAAGGATATATCTCATAGGAAATATATATCCTATATAATATATCCTATTTATTTTGATAGGAAGGATATCTCTACAATCCAGAGTAAGTACAGGAGCACATAAGAGACATTTACATCGATGTAGTTATGGCATCACCTAGTGAAAACCTATGGGAAATTCATATTGCAATCCAGAGTAAATTGTTCTTACGTTAGAGTAAGGACTCCCCATAGTTGCTCTGGACTGCGCCCTAAATCTCATATCCTTTTGATAGGAAGGATATATATAAACTGATTTTTGCATTGGATTCTGCTCTTCAGTACGAATCCAACGACATATGACATGATGGTGTACTGCGCACCATTGCAAAAGTGTAGCCAAAATGTAGGACAATTAAGCCAAAATGTAGGACGCCCGGAAAGGAGTCTAAAAATCCAGACAAATCTGGGTTTTTCCAGTCGTATGTTACAATATTATCATCCAGATCAGAAATTCCAGTTAATAGTTGTTCTTGATAATCCAGCAGAACAACATGCACAGATATGTAAAACATCCTAAGATCGGAAAACAGTTTCCTCTATGCATAGTTTACTCAATGCATCACTGAAGCTTCAAGTCTATACATACCCAGGACGAGTTTACGTCCAAATAGGCATGCTCAGGATTCCACTGCAAGAGCTGTAAACTAATGCATCTGCTCGTCAGAAGGAATTTATGACATGATTACAAGTTGCAGTGGAATCTTCCAAGGAACAGCTCCCTGCAAGTCCCTCCGGATCGGGAACACTCTCCAAAAGTCTCATACTGCAAATCTGCTCCTGTGCTTTCCTAGAATGCAAACATCAGCTCAACTTACATGTGCAGGTGCCGAGCGATGCGGTGGCATCCTCACATTTTCCACGAGATGAGAATGAGAAAGAAGTTGTGCGCTGCATCATGTTGTATCAAATCTGCCAGATTTGTGCAACAGAAAGTTTATTTTTTTAAAAAAGAAATTCCCTAATCAGGTTCTGTCTTGTTGCAGGGAGCACTTTGGTGCCCTGAAGATCACTTCCTTCTTCTTCAAGGAGGAAACATGTGTGTCCTGCTGACATCCAGAAAAATTAAACGAAGATGATGATGTTGACACAAAAGTCGGCAAAAAAAATTCAGAGTGAAAACGCACACCAGAGATGCTTGCAAAGATTGGCATGCAGGCTCAATCCTGAGTCCCATGTGCTCAGCTCGCTGGAGAGATGTGCCCAGTTTTAAAAAGAAAGCAGCACAAGTCCCTCCCTTCCCTCTTTCTCTAGGGAGGGACTTGGCCCTCCCAAGTTGATGCAGAGCAGATCACCTGTGAGGTCCCACTCTGATGCTATCAGAATTGATTGCTTCACCACATTGTTTGGGCTTCCTCATCCTCCGCTCTACACTTGCTGCTTTTCTGCATGCTTTTTCTTTGGTTTAAAGGGAACAAAAATGTTTGGTTTCCGTCCGATCACAACAGAACAACACGATTCTTTCGCTCAGGGATCCAAACTTTTTGGCAGGAGGGACGGGAAGAAAAAAAAAAGGATCAATTTACGTATCGATATTAGTTCAGGCTTCAATGCAGATTAACTACAGGACCTTTTACACTGATGTAGTTACAGTGCCACCTATGGGAAACCAATAGGAAATGCACAGAGCAATCCAGAGTAAGTGTCTCTTACATCTTCCCATAGTTACTCTGGATTGTAGGGGAAATTTCCATATTACTACTAGAAGCCTTTGGCAAATCAATTTTGAATCAAATTCCATCAAATTAAATTAAAATTTACACACATTTATATGTTAGAGACTGAACTTATACATGAACTAGCGAAAAGTGTACCGGCCATGCAAGAGTAAAATTCCCACGTACGCCATCACTCCACAGAGCATCAATCCCCCACACACATCAACCCCCCCCCACGTGCAACATCCCCCATGCGTAATATCCCCCATGCGGATCAGTGCCCCATGTGCATCAACTCCCGTGCACAACATCCCCCAAAGCGCAACATCCCCCTATGTGAAACATCCCCACACGCGCATCAACCCCCCATGCGCAACAACCCCCGATGCACAACAACCCTGCATGCACAACAACCCCCATGCACATCATCTCCCCATGTGCATCAGCCCCCCAATGTGCATCAACCCTCATGTGCATAATCTTCCCATGTGCAACACCCCCCATGGGCAACCCTCCATGCACAGCATCCTCCCCAGTGCAACCCCTCCCTCCTGCAACCCCTCCCTCCGAACAACGTCCCCCCTGCACTGGGCACCGAGCACTATTTGGCTGGATGTTGGTCAGTGTTCCATGTTAAGTATAGGACAAAAACACGTTGTACCCCTTTTCAGCCCCTTAAGGGTTAAATTTCTCCACATGGGTTCTTGGTGGGTGTTCATGTGACAGAAAGAACACCCTCCCCGAATTTCATGCTTCTATGTCTGGGGGTTGGGGCAGAGACACCTTCAGTCACTGATTCTTCAATGCAAAGTACAGGGAGAAAAACACGTTGCGCCCCATTTCACCCCCTTCCGGTTGGAATTTCCGAAAACCAGTTCTTAGTGCACCCCTCGGACACGGAAGGAACACCCTCCCCAAATTTCATGCTTCTAGACCCAGCAGTTTTGGCAGGGCTTTGATGAGTGAGTCATTCAGTGAGTCAGTCAGTCAGTGACTCTTCTCTTTTATATAGCTAGATGAATGACTGAATTAATTAATTAATTAATTCAAATCAGTTCATAAACACTTTTTAACACAGTGTATAGTTATCTACCACTTTCTGACGGTTTGTTTTCCAATGATCCACTCTTTCAACACCTTTTGAATATACCCACAACTCATTCATTCAGTTTTACGTTCTGCTCTTTCAGCCTCTGCTGTTCTAAAGGCTAAAATTGCCCTAATCCATGTTATAGCTCCATGTCTAATCTCCTTCCCAAAGGAGTTAATGAGAATCTATTTGCAGAAATCTTTGTGCGGCAGAAGGAATTTGCAAGATAAAAGGGACATTTGAAACTTGCTATCTAAAAAACATTGGAAGCAACATTTATAAACTAAAAATGATGGGGTTTTACTTTTCAACGGTTTTCACTTTTGGACGGTGCTCCGATTCCTGATCTGTCCAATAAGTTAAGGATGCCTCTATTATGTCAGATGGATGCTGGTGAAATAAAATTTTATTGCATAGAATAGATTTAGGGCACAATCCAGAGTTAGGGCAGTGAGGAGAGCCCTAGCTGGGCACAGTCCAGAGTTAGGGCAGTGAGGAGAGCCCTAGTTGGGCTGCCCCAACTTTTCTGAATCCAGAGCAGAAAATTATGTTGCATCCAGAGAGTTAGGAAGCCTGGGCTGCACTAACTGCTCCAGGGAATGCTCAGTAGGCATCAAGCAGGTGACACCTGGGGAGAACTTGCTCCTGAGGAGACCCCCTCAGATCACACTGAACAAGGAACAGCTGTGGTGCCTGCCTTAGAAGGAGTCCCTGATGAGATGCCAGGACTGTCTCCAGTGAATACAAGGGGCTTCTTGGAGTGGCCTGCTGGATCCCTAGGTTAGTGGCTGCCGTAGTTGTGCCATATCCTGAGGTTGAGAGGCAGGGGTTGCAGATCAGCTTTGGGTATGCCCAAAGTCTTGATGGAGGGGCTTCATCCTCTGGGCCAGGATTTGGATAACCCAGGTTTAGAGCAGTGGCTCTTAAACTCTTTTAGCACCAGCAACAGTTTTTAGAACAATAATCTATTATGACTCACCATAAGTGATGTTATGGCCAGACGGAAAATCAATTTAGGCTTCAAACCTAAACCACAATCCACTAAACATATAAAGATATATAGAGATATAAAGACTTTAATCAAGATTTCACATTTCAAATTTCACATTATCTGTCAAACCAGTTTCTACCCTTTTTTAGTGCTGGGGGGCTGCTTTCTAGATCACTTGTAAGTTCCAGGTGCCTGGGATTAGGGCCATGCTGGAAGCCTTGCACCCCCTGGACTGACCTTCCACACCAGCCAAAGTGTTTGCTTACTTGTGAGTAAATGTGGCTGTGCAGTGAGGAGAGAACTTCCTTCTGGGGTGATTTTGGGGGCTGCACTCATTGGATCAGGACCCTTCTGGTGTCCTTGGATTGCTCTCAGTCTGCCCTTTCCACTGGACAATGGCACATTTGCCTACTCATGAGTAAAGCCATGATATAAATTACTTGCATTTTCTAGGCATAGTTTTGCTTTTCAGTTTTTTTGCCATATCTTTTGATAGGAAGGAGCTATTTCAAAACAGATTGTTGCATTGGATTTAGTTCTTCAAGACGAATCCGATGACATATGACATGATGGGGTAGTTTGAACCAAAGTGAAGTTGATTTTTTGGGGGTCTCCAGGACCACGATGGTGGTCCCTCATCCTTTGCAACCCCCACTTTGAAGTCCACTGTAAATCTAATAGAGGGTATGTTATGATTATAGTCCACGAGCCCCTGAAAGGCTCTCTTTTTCCAATCAAGATGTTTCTCTGGAAATCGTTATGAATCATATACGACGTTGTTGATCTGATGCCTTTTTTGGTCACAGACTTTTGCATGGCTTACTAAGGGTTGCATCCTCCCCCCAACCAGGCTGGCAGGTCACCCGCAGAGTCTTCTACAAGTTCAAAGTCATCAGATAAGGAAGCCCCAATGCTTTGTGACAAAGCAGCACAATTTGTTAACAGCTTCCCTTCCAGCTGAACCGCAGGGCAGACTTAATGAGTACCTTCCACGTCTCAGCATTAAATCTCTCCAGGGGCAACTTTTTCCACTTTGTTCCTGTACCTCTTGCTTGGAAACACAAATTTAATCACTTGGCACTCGGGATATAAATACAGGTCATGCCTGGTTATCCACAGGGGTCCTGATCCAGAACTCTCAGTGGATTAAAAAAGGATCAGTGGATACCAAATCAGTGGGAAAATAGATTTAAAGACCCATTTCCAGATTTCTTGCTCCTCTGTTGCCACCACAGAATGCACTGAAATAGACACTATGGGCAAACTCCAGAGTAGAATCTTTGCTCCGGTGTAAGAACAACTTACTCTGGATTGCAGTAAGAATTTCCCATAGTTTTCACTAGGTAGTGCAGTAACTATGGGTGCACGTAAAGTCTCTTATGTGCTCCCATAGTTACTCTGGATTTGGGTGTATGCTGTATTCAGCCACTAGATGTGGTGAATAATGGAATGGAATGGAATTTCTGTCTTTACTTGAATCTAACGCTCACCTTTTTCAACTGAATTCAGTCTCCAAAATCAGAGTGCGCACTAGATTTGATGGTTAATTAGTGGATACCAAGATCACTGGATACCAAGATCGCTCCTATACAGTCTGGTGAAAATTTACTACTGTGTGGGAATTATTCTTTTCTTTCCCAGTCAGGGCATCACAATCCCCAGGGCAATCGGAAACACTATAAAAGGGCGCAATCCAGAGTAACTACGGGGAGTCCTTGTAAGAACAATTTACTCTGGATTGCAATATGAATTTCCCATAGGTTTTCACTAGGTGGTGCCATAATTATGTCGACATAAATGTCTCTTACATGCTCCCGTAGTTACGCTGGATTATAGGGTATGAGCACGATCCTAACCATGTCTATTCAAAAGTAAGTTCTATTGTGTTCAATGGGTCTTACTCCCAGGAAAGTGTATTTTGGATTCTTCCTAAAGAATAAATTCTTTATGATAAATTTTTCATTAAGGGTAGTGGTACCAGCTGTGACAATAGGGGGGTGGTGGTGGTGGTGGTATCCCTTTCTGGGATTTATGCTTTTGCTACCCTTTTTAAAATTTTTAAAATGAAATTTTTCATTTTAAAAATGAAATTTTTCATTTTAAAAATTGAATTTTTAGATTTAGAAGTGCTGTGAAACCCAGTTTCCCTCTGAAATGAGGTTAAACAAAACATTATCTGCTGAAAACAGATAAACCTCACCGTTATATGCTGGGTTTTCTGCAGTGACAGGTGGAAATCCAGCAGGTGAAGATCTTACAGAAGTAGTAATGGGAGAATTGTGAGCCCTTTTGAGACAGGGACCCATTAGCCATTAATTTTTTTAAATTTTCTATGTAAACCGCTTTGTCAACTTTTTAGCTGAAAGCAATAGATAGATAGATAGATAGATAGATAGATAGATAGATAGATAGATAGATAGATAGATAGATAGATAGATAGATTGATTGATTGATTGATTGGTTTATTGATGACAGAAAGAAAGAAAGAAAGAAAGAAAGAAAGAAAGAAAGAAAGAAAGAAAGAAAGAAAGAAAGAAAGAAAGAAAGAAAGAAAGAAAGAAAATTTCCTGGCAATACCATGAAATTAGTGGGAAAATAATTCAGAATTACCATAAATCCCTTTTATTCTTGGCGATCACACTGTGTGAGCTGATAGCAATCTTTGGTGGGAAAAAGTATTATTTGATTTGCACTCTTTGGGCATTTTAACCCCTATTAATTTTTTTTTAAATTGTGCATGTGAAGATCGTGTTGGAGTCACATGCATGTGAAACCAGCATGTCTTATTTTAGGATTATTCTGTTTAAAACTTTTGCTTTTACAAGCCTAGTAAACATGATCTAAAAATAGCCTCAGCTGGATAAAGTCAGTGCCTGGATTTCCTGGAATATCTGGAAAGGGAATTGAATCAAACACTGAATCAGGTTTCTGTATCATATCCTGTACAGCTCCTGCCTTAGTGTGCTCAGCAACTGAATATTGCGTGGATAAAATGGTGCCCGTACAAAAGTGGTGGATATCCAGCTCAGTCATATCATGAGCTTAATATCCAAGACCATTTCAACACCATCCGACTGGCTACCAGTACTATCTCATATACAATCTCCATGTCTTACCAGTTTTAAAAATGGGGTAGCAGAAATGTAATGGAAGGCAGAAATGGAGTAATGTATACATGAGATGTAGTGCGTAAGATGTAATGCATGAAACTCATACATGAGACGGAACGCAGAAATGGATAACTTCTATTTATACATGAGGATTGCCAAGATCAATTATATACCCCCAAATCCAGAGTCACTACAGGAGCACGTAAGAGACTTTACGTGCACCCGTAGTTACTGCACCACCTAGTGAAAAGCTATGGGAAATTCATATTGGAATCCAGAGTAAGTTGTTCTTACACCAGAGCAAGGACATCCTGGAGTTACCCTGGATTTTGCCCTAAGTGAGAGTCAGCTTAGAATGAAGTCTATCTTTGGCTGCAATCCTACGAACTTTCCTGGAAGTAAGTCCTATTGACTGCAATATTGAACCCTACTGACATTCATAGGATTGTTAAGGGCATTCCTTCAATGTTATTAAGAGCTGAAATTGGAATGGAAATTCATATTGGAATCCAGAGTAAGTTGTTCGTACACCAGAGCAAGGACTCCCCGTAGTTACTCTGGATTTTGTCCTTAGACTCAAATCTTGGAATACATCGTGGAAATAGGGGCAGCAACTAGTCTGAGAAGATTTTAATATCGAGACAGCCTGGTGACAAGATTGGGCAACTTCCAATCCAGATTTGTTTAATGTGATAACTGAACCAGTGCATCATCCATATGGCTTTGATCTTCACAGACCCTACAATCCAGAGTAACTACGGGAGCACGCAAGAGACTTTATGTGTACCCATAGTTGCTGCACTACCTAGTGAAAATCTATGGGAAATTCATATTGCAATCCAGAGCAAGTTATTCTTACACCGGAGAAAGGACTCCACGTAGTTACTCTGGATTGCAGCCCAAATCTGCATAGGGATTTGCACAAACCATGGCAGATGCCAATATTGGAAATGCAAGTGGAGACAATCCCGTGGGAATGTTCCCCAAACATTACATCACATTGCAGTCATATCCTCACTTAGTAAAAACTCTGGCTTCCTGCAGGAATTACACCAATTTGAGGGCACTTCTGTAGAGGGGTTAAATGATTTAGATATCTGGCCATAGACCCAGACATATGCTCTTATACTGTACTTCATATATGTGAATTACATGTTATACTTCTGTATCTGAATAAATAAATAAATAAATATTATACTGCTATATAAAATTATTATTATTATTATTATTATTATTATTATTATTACTATTATTATTATTATACTGTTATTATACTGTTATTATAATTATTATACTGCTATATTGACGAATAAATAAAATCCCAAACTTTGGTCAAAAGAGTCAAAGTTTTGTGGTCTATAATCTCTGTAAACAGTCTACGGTCTATAAATCAGTGTTTCTCAAACTGTAGGTGGGTCGCAAGCCAATTTCAGGTGGGTCCCCCATTTATTTCAATGTGTATTTTATTTTTAACGTATTAGACTTGGTGCTACCACTGTATGTTATTGCATATGGAGATGTATTACAGATTTGTAAGTGATTGATTGATTGATGACTGGCTGACTGGCTGGCTGGATTTATTAATTGCTGGCTGGCTGGAGTAATTAATTACTGGCTGTCTGGCTGAATGAATTTATTCATTGTATGGGGGAATTTATTGATTGATTATGGGGGATGTATGGGGGAATTGATTGATTGATTGGACTTTCCAATGCTCTGAATGGCTCTGATTTGAAACTGGCCAGAAGCTAGGGCCCATCTCATGACCCACTATAGATGGAGTTGTGACCCACATTTTGGGAAACTCCAGCATCTTGTCCTTTGGCACCTTTATTCAAATCAATTCAACTTTCTTCCATGAGATTGTCAGTTAAGGCAACAGTATCTGCCCTATAGTGAAGAAAGCAGTAATGGTCCGATCCTATGGGCATATTATACTGGAAGATAGCTGCATAGATCCACCATCCCCTGGCCGGGGACAGGTTCCGGTGTTTAACACTAGCACAACTGCATTTTTCTTGAGAAAATAAATTAAATGCGGAGCCGAGCTGTTGAATGACAGTCCTTGGAAGTTCTGCACGTACAGTAGTTCCTTGGAAGTGTGGTTCTTCTGGAAACATTAAATGGATTTTGCAGAGAATTTGTGTTCCCACAGAAAACCTAAGGCAATGGGACTGGAATTAGATCCAGCTGGGAGGGAAAAATCTGTTTTAATTTAGAACCTTCCGTTTTTCAGAAGGGATCAGACCAATTTACGGTGCATCCAGGGTGACCATATAGAATGGAGGTCAGAGTGACTCTCTCTTTAACCATTGCATAGAAGAGGGAATTGAGGCAGGTGCTGTGCAACCCTTTTATGTTGAGCTGGATTATGTATGATGAGCTGGAGTATGTATTATGAAATATTAAGAGGAAGAATGTCATACACTGCAATCCTAAAGACACTTTCCTGGGAGTAAGACTCACTGAACACAATGGGACTTACTTTTGGGTAGACATGGTTAGGATTGTGCAGTTATATGATATTATGGGCAAAATCCAGAGTAACTACTGGGAGTCCTTGCTCCGGTGTTAGAACAACGTACTCTGGATTCCAATATGAATTTCCCATAGACTTTCACTAGGTGGTGCAGTAACTACTGGTGCACGTGATGTCTCTTACGTGCTCCCGTAGTTACTCTTGATTTGGGGGCTTGATATGCATGTGGAAAGTATGTGAATGCCCAATTATACATAGTATGTAATATGAAATATTAAGAGGAAGAATAAATTATATGATATGCATGTGGAAAGTACGTGAATACCCGATAATACATAATATGTGTGTTTGATTTGATGTAGTGTTTTGATGATATGCATGGTGAAGGTAGGATAATATCCCATCTACAGTTATGTATTATGTATGATTATGAGAATAATGCCTACTATGATATGCATGTGGAAAGTATGTAAATGCCCAATTATACATAATATGTACTATATCATACCTTCCATGTTGAGTGAAAGCTGCCTAAATTCTCTCTTCTATGCAATGGTACAGGCGTTCTGTCCTCCATTCTATATGGTCAACGTTCCATATAGAACTAATTGCCTCAAGCTCTTGGCTATTCAAAAATTAGATAGCTGCTGATTGTCCTGCAAAGAGTTCAGCTCCAGCAGTTTGCAAGGTTGCTGTTAACTGCCCTGCAAAAAGTGGAGTGCCTGCAGTTTGCAAATTTGTGTCACTATAAAAAAAATCTTTTCCTCCCAACTGATTCTATGGGTGAAATCCAGAGTAACTACGGGGAGTCCTTGCTCTGGAGAAAGAACAAGTTAGTCTGGATTGCAATAAGAATTTCCCATAGGTTTTCACTCGCTGGTGCAGTAACTACGGGTGCACATAATGTCTCTTACATTACTCTGGATTTTGCCCTAATTCTGGTTCATGGCTTTTCTTCGGTAATACAATTTCTCTGCAAAATCCATTTATCCAATGTTTACAGAAGAGCTGCATTTCCAAGGAATAATTAATATAATTGAAGAGCTGAGTTCTGTCTTTAGTTTCCCAAATAAATGAGTTTAGGGGTGGAGAGATATATGGGAGGAATTGAAATGCCAAAAATTTGCAGAACAAGGTGTCCTTGTTCTGCCAATGATCTGACTCTTTCTAGTACTGGAGCCAAAATTCTGGTTACTATTTGAGATCAGGACTGAGTTGTGCCAAAACCAGGCACTATTTGGGAATTTAGGCACTTGTTTCTAATAGCCTCTGCACTTCTTGGAAGTAGGGCGAATTTCAAACATTATTATCTATATATATATATAAAACAGAAAAGTCACTCACTCATTCATCAACGCCCAGCCAAAACCACTGGGCCTAGAAGCATGAAATTTGGAGAGGGTCTTCCTTCCATAACATCAACACCCACCAAGAACCAATGTGGAGAAATTTAACCTTTAAGGGGCTGAAAAAGGGGTGCAATGTGTTTCTGTCCTATATTTAAAATGAAAGACTGACCAACATTCAGCCAATTTGGTGCTTGGTGCCTGGTACAGGGCGGGAGGATGTTGTTAAGAGGGAGGGGTTGCACTGGGGAGGATGCTGCACATGGGGAGGTGGTGCGCATGGAGGGATGATGTGCATGGGGAGATGATGTGCATGGGGGAATGATGTGTATGGGGGTTGATGCGCATGGGTGTTGATGAGCATGGGGGAATGATGCGCATGGGGATGATGCACATGTGGGGATGATGTGCATGGGGGATGTTGCGCATGGGGGATGTTGCACCTGGGGGGATGTTGTGCATGGGGGTTGAGGTGCCTGGGGAGATAATAAGCATGGGGGATGTAGTGCATGGGGTATGATGCACATGGGGGATGATGCACATTTATTTATTTATTTTATTTTACTCAATTTATACCCCACCTTTCCTCCCCCATGGGGGTTGATGTGCATAGGGGGATGATGCACATGGGGGATGTAGTGCATGGGGTATGATGCACATGGGGGATGATGCACATTTATTTATTTATTTTATTTTACTCAATTTATACCCCACCTTTCCTCCCCATGGGGGTTGATGTGCATAGGGGGATGTTGCACATGGGGGACTGATGTGGATGGGGGTTGATGTGCATGGGGGGTTGATGTATTGGGGACTTTTACTCCCACAATGCGGGTACATCTTCGCTAGTAAATACATATAGGCAGCAATCCTAACCGCACATTCCTGGGATTGTGCTAATATTTTTCTGAAGTTAAAAATAAGAGAGATACTGAAGAAATTAGTGGAAAACCTTTTTAAACTACCATAATTTTTTGGGACCTGGCAAATTCTTCAGAAAATCCAGGCAATTCCCCTTTGGCAGATTGTATGAGAAAAAGTCCTGTTGAACAGAATCCAGAAGCAAAGAAAACTAATGTCAATTTGGAGACGCTTAAGCAACCAAGATCAAAGAAATAATTTTTTTTCTGTATATCTTGGCCTGAAAAAGGATGATAAAGAGCTGAAATAAAGATAAAACTTAACTATTTGCCAAGCTACATATTTCAACGGAGCTGCTTTAGTGTTATAGTGAAGTCAAATCAACTCTACTGTGATGATGGCAACATTTGCAGTTTGTCAATGAATTCAGGCTAAACTGGATGTGACAGACATATATTTATTTTTCCTGTAAATGTGCCCTATGTGCATATAAAACAAGGCAGGAGATGTTGCTTTAGATTAAACCCTGCCTTATATTTCACCATCAGGGATGCTGTGAATGTTTATGGTGCTCTGAAAGCCAACACTCCTGTTGGAACAATCCTACCAATGTCTACTCAGAAGTAATCCCCATTGTGTTCAATGGGTTTACTCCAGGGGTGGGCCCGGCCTGGCCCAACAACCGGTTCCTCGGAAGTGGGCGGGGCCATGTCGGGGTCAGGGGGTGGAGGCGAGAGCGGGCCCCAACCCCACGGCAAGTCCAGCTCAGCACAAGCGCACTGCGTCAATGTCCATAATGAAGACGCACTGCATACAAGATGCACGATGTCCAGGAGACGCACTGCTCCTGCGTCAAGCTAGGCTTGACGCAGGCGCAGTGTGGGGCTTCCCAGGCTTGCCAAACCAGTGTGCCCAGTTTTCTGGCCCCCCGCTAGCCACCGGATCGGTGGCGGGGGGTCAGAAAGAGGAAGCAGTTCGGGCAATCCGGCCCGAACTGCCCTCTGCACACCACTGGTTTACTCCCAGGGAAGTGTCTTTAGGATTGCAGCCATAATCAGGGATGGTATGGAAAGATATGTGTGTTCTGACGGACATGCTCTAGGAGGATTTCCTGCTACAGGCAGGGGGTTGGACTAGATGACCTACTGGGTCCCTTCCAGCTCTAGGAATCTATGATTCTTCCACTAAGCAGCTCCAACCCAGCACACATGCACGGTCTGCCTTGCTCGACTGCGTTTTGCAACATCCGTTTAGTTACTGAATAATAATGGAACGGCGTTGCTTTGATGGCTGGAGTCGTGCACTGAGCAGAGAATTGATGCTATCTAGATTATGCTTCATTTTTAAAAATTCAAATGGAGCACTTCCATGCCACTGGAGACCAGCAGATGGACAGCTCTTTATTATTGGTTTTTATCCATATGTACGTTGATGATCAATTCCAACCCATGGCGCCTCAAGACATCCGTATGGAAGCAGCAAGACCAATTACTCCCTTGACTTCTACTTAGCCCACAACCCAGCTTCTCATGCTCCAAATGCATTATGTGGTTTCTCCAAAACTTTGCTAACTGAATTGCACTGAAATTCAAAACAGAAGAAGAACCATTTTTTTCTGAGGTTATCCAAGCTCAGCGGAAGATGTTTTATCCCAACCGTAATTTTTCAAACATTTTCTCTGCAAGCTGTTTAGGAATTTAGATCTATTCAGGAGTTTATATCTATTCAGCTGAAACTATGGGTTATGGGTGTGGTGGCGCAAGTGGTGCAAGTGTTATGGGTGGGTGGCGCAAGTGTTTAAGACGCTGTGCCTGTTAACCAGCAGGCCAGGGTTCGAGACCCAGGTCAGCCCCACAAGACAGGGTGAGCTCCTGTCCTTAGCCCAGCTCTGCGACACCAGCTGGATCCAATCATATTGGCTCTGCCTATCCATTGGACTAATTCAATGGCGTGGAGAGGGGGGATTTGCTGTTTGGGTAACAGCCTATCCTCCATAACAATCCAACCCAGGCTTTCGTGCTTCGCATGCAGCGTATGCAGCGCCCAGCACGATACCATAGTCTCTCAAGACTGATGGAGGCCTGCTTATGGGTTATATCCTTCCACATCTGCCACAAAAATACATTACATAGGTGGCAATCCCACGCATGCGATTCCATATGTGCATATGGTTCTAATGTGCATAGAATCTAATGTGCATGGAATGTGCACCTGTATTTTTAAAAAAATGTTTACTGGTGATTGTAATGTGCAGCTACAAAGCAGGTGCAAAATTTAACTTTACTGCATACAGCAATTAGGGTGCAATTCAAAGTAACTATGGGGAGTCCTTGTTCCGCTGTAAGAACAATTAACTCTGGATTGCAATATGAATTTCCTATAGGTTTTCACTGGGTGGTGCTGTAACTAAGGTGCAGGTAATATCTCTTATGTGCTCCCGAAGTTACACTGGATTGTAGGGTAATTTGATAATAATAATATGACAATGGGATCATGTTATGATTTTACCCAATTACATTATATGATTGTTTAATGTACAATCATTATTATATGACTAGCAAAAAGCATACCTGCGTTGCAGGAGTAAAATTCCCCCGTATGGCATCCCCCCACTGCGCATCAATCCCCCATGCACATCAACCTTCCCTGAGCATCCACCCGCATCTGCAACATCCCCCATGTTCATCCACCTCATGTGCCTCACCCCCATGCACATAAACCCCCATGCGCATCATTCCCCCATGCACAGCATTCCCGCATGCGCAACATCCCCATGCGCATCATCTCACCGTGCGCATCACCCCCACGCTCAACAAGCCCCCTGTGCGCATCAACCCCCATGCTCAACTTCTCCCCATGCGCAACATCTCCACATGTGCATTAACCCCCATGCGCATCAACACTGCACATGCATCATTACACCCTGCGCATCAACCCCCGTGCGCATCAATCCCCATGCGCATCAAACACCCCATGCGCATCAAACACCCCATGTGCATCAAACACCCCATGTGCATCACCCCATGTGCATCATCTTCCCATGTGCATCTTCCCATGTGCAACCCCACATGCGCAGCATCCTCCCCAGTGCAATCCCTCCCTCCAAACAACATCCCCCCAGCGCACCAGGCACCAAGCACCAAATTGGCTGGATGTTGGTCAGTCTATACTGCATTTACTCAAATCTAATGCTCACCTTTCCCAGCCAAATTCAGTCTCCAGGGTGCGCATTAGATTTGATGGCTAATTAGATTTGAGTGAATGCAGTATTTTGATGATGGGTATAGGTTGAGCATTAGATTCGACGGAGAATTAGATTTGAGGGAAAATGGTCTGCAGGGGTGTTCACATTTGACTCTCTCCAATTTTATCCATTTACGAGAAGATCCAATAATATTTAGAGAATGGCGATTCCCACTCAGTTTTGCAATGGAATTCCTTCTTGACTCAGTACTAGAATGAGTAATATTACTACTTGGTTCCCTCTCCCACACAACACTCTCCTTTCCCATGAATTTCTTATGCAAATGTTCAATTCTCTTTGACCCACAGTAGCTAATCAAATTTGCTGTTTCCCAAAGGTCATCTTTTACGAGCTGGTCTCTGGTCTCACATTTCTGCACGTGAGCTGCCCAAACAGGAAACGGGAATGTCAAATCCCATCTTGTGTCAAGTCTCCAATCAAACATCTGTTTAAGACAGTGGTTTCCAAACCCCGGCTCGGGGGTCAGGTGCGGCAAGCCTTTAACTGGTCCATAGCCTGCCTCTGGACCCCTAAGAGCTTCTAACCCAGTTGAACAAAAGGAACTGTGATGGTGTGGTAGAGTGCTGTGGGTGGTGCAAGTGGTTAAGATACTGTACCTGTTAACCAGAAGGCCAGGGTTCGAGACCCAGGTCGGTCCCCACAAGACAGGGTTAGCTCCTGTCCTTAGCCAGCTCTGCGACGCAGCTGAAACTCATCGTATTGGCTCTGCCTTTGAAATAGTCCATTGGACTATTTCAGTGGTGTGAAGAGGGGGGATTTGCTGCTTGGGTAACAGCCTATCCTTCATATTAATCTACCCAGGCCTTTGTGCTTCACATACAGCGTCGAGCATGATACCATAGTCTTTTGAGACTGATGGATGCCAATGCAATGGTGTGGTAGGTCGGTGTGGTGGTCCTAATTTAATAGGCTGTGGTCCTATTAGGTGTGTTCTTTATTTCTCCTTTGTGTGTTGGGTCTTGCAGAAATCTTGGAAATTTCTATGATTCTATGAATCATAGAATCCTAGAGTTGGAAGGGACCCAATAGGTCATCTAGTCCAACCCCCTGGGTGTAGCATAGAATCATAGACTCCTAGAGTTGGAAGGGACCCAGTAGACCATCCAGTCGAACCCCCTGCCTGTAGCATGAAATCCTCCTGGAGCATCTCCGACAGGTGCTCGTCAAGCCTCTGCTTGACATTTATTCTTCTCTAATATATTTAAATTTTATATTTAAAATATTTTCTCATGCCCTTGACACTGTGCCAAATATTTGATGTGGCTCTTTTGTCCAAAAGCTTTGGAGAATGCAGATTTAGGCAAAACCGGAAACCATTTGCAATGGGATAAATGTGACGCACTGACCTTCTATCAAAGAGAATCGGCTTCCTGGACTGGTTCTACTGCTCTTTATGGAAAAGAGGATAAGCAGGCAATGAACATACAATTAAAAACATAACAAGGTGATTATTAGCTATTTACCTATAATAAAGGTCTGTTTCCCCGTTGAAAAGATTTCCTTGTGTGGACTTAAAACCATTCCATTCTATCAATATTAGTACAAAACACAGCAGTTTCCAGTAAAATGCTTAGTTGTTGAGGTTATCAGTAGGGTTTGAATCACCCGGTGCATTGTGTCACCTCCATCGTGGACCTCTCTTGTTCCAGGCTATACAGAATTAAATGATTAATCTAAACCAGGGATCAGGGAACATTTTTAGCGTTTACCCCCCAAATATATTTAGATATGCCAACATTACCCCCTTGATTTGAAAGGAAGGAAATCATATATTATTATTTGAATTCAAAATTGTATTGAATCTATTCAAAAAATCCAGACTTTTAAAAAATGTAGGACAAACCCTACAATCCAGAGTAACCAAGAGACATTACGTGCACCCGTAGTTACTGCACCACCTAGTGAAAACCTATGGGAAATTCATACTGCAATCCACAGTAAATTGTTCTTATACCAGAGCAAAGATTCCCTGTAGTTACTCTGGATTGTGCCCAAAATATAGGATGTGTTCCTACAGTGCTCGGACTTAGCCACGCCAAGCCGCGGCTGGCTCAATCTCCTCCCCAATGCCCCGACAATTACCGCCAGAAATTTCGTTTTTACCCCATTTGGGGTCATTTACCCCTGTTCCTGGACCACTGTTCTAAACAAAGCAAGAAAGCAAGCAAACAAGCAAGCAAACAAACAAATACCGATAAATAAATAAATGCTATACAGAACAAATGAATGAATAAATGAATAAATGAATATTCTGCATACAGAATAAAGAATATGGGCAACCTAAATGTAGACACATCACTGCATGCCATCGTGGGGATTAGCTGACCAAGAGGTAAATTAATTTCACTTTTTTTTCTTTTGAAAATGCAACTTTTTTTGTATTAGCCTCCAAGTAGACTTGCCGATGGGTCACACTGGACCGTCCCCACTATTTTGTTCAGACCAAGAAGAGAATGGGTGCCTTAAAAATTAGAGAAAAGTATCTGGATGGGTGCCTTTGGTGCTGAGTTCCACGGTGCCAGCTTGTTTCCAACCTCTGCCTTCCCCTCTCCTTGCTCAGAAACTGGCCACTGATCATCAAACTACAGTGGTGCCTCACATAAAGAGCTTAATTCGTTCTGGAGGCATGCTCTTTAAGTGAAATGCTCTTTAAGTGAAGCAGCTTTTTCCATAGGAAATAATGGAAACTCAGACAATTGGCTCCACAACCCCCCAAATATTCATATAAAAATATTAACTGAATGTGAAAATGATGACAAAACACTGGAATTGAATTCAAAACATGCATTCAATGTGCATGATCCTGTGAATTCTGCTTAGGCTGCAATACTAAAGACACTTTCCTAGGAGTAAGCCCCATTTAACACAATGGGGCTTACTTCTGGGTAGGCATGGTTAAGTGGCTGCAATCAAAGACACTTTCCTGGCAGTAAGACCCATTTAACTCAATGGGGCTTACTTCTGGGTAGACATGGTTAAGTGGCTGCAATCAAAGACACTTTCCTGGGAGTAAGCCTCATTTAACACAATGGGGCTTACTTCTGAGTAGACATAGTTAGGAGACTGCAATCAAGGACACTTTCCTTGGAAGCTTACCTGGGCTGCTGCTGGAGGTTCAAGGGGGTCGGTGGGGGCACTTGGGGGCAGTTAGAGGCAGCAGTGCTGGCCAGCAGCCCTTTTAAAGAGCCTCCATGTGAAGCGTCAGGGCTACATAGCACGCATGCCCATAGTGCGCTTGCTTGTTAAGTGAAGCGGAACTTGTTATGTGAAGCAAGATTTCTTGGGAATTTTTGCTTGTTAAGTGAAGTTCTTGTTAAGCGAGGTACCACTGTAATCACAAACTAATCCCCTCCATTTCCACCAATGGATCCAATATACACATTTCACACTACTGCAGCAGGTCTTAATGACAGCATATTGTCAGCTCCATCACTCTTGGCCCTTGAAAAGATTGGGCCATACTCAGCGGTGGGATTCAAATAAATTAACAACAGGTTCTATGTCCTAATAACCTAAATAACCTAAATTAACAACAGGTTCTATGTCCATCGAACAAGTTCTATCTCCCATTAGTAAGCCATTCTGAGATACCCCCAAATCCAGAGTAATTACGGGAGCACGTAAGAGACTTTACGTGCACCCATAGTGACTGCACCATCTAGTGAAAACCTATGGGAAATTCATATTAGAATCCAGAATAAGTTGTTCTTACACCAGAGCAAGGACTCCCTGTAGTTACTCTGAATTTTGCCCTTAATCTCAGAACCAGGCACTCATTAGCAAAGGGTTCTATAGAACCTGTGAGAACCCTCTGAAGCCCACCACTGGTCATACTACATGTTTTCTCACATTGGAAAACCGTATAAAAGAGTCAAAGTTCTCCATTATCAGTGAAATATTTTGATATTATTTGGAACTGATGCATTAAGTATTTAAGAAGTGGTCTGAGAGCCTCCCTAGGGTTTCTATGAAGCACTATAATTAATGGATTTTCTGCTTTTTAAAAACATAATGACAGTTTGTGGGGTTTTTTATGTTCGGAAATGTAAGCCTCCTCCTAGAAAGTACTTAGCAAAGGGATGTGGTCCACATTTGTAAATGATCAAACATAATACCGGATTATTATAGCATATTATTATTATGCTTTGTATATTATAGCATATTATTATTATGCTTTGATTCCAGAAATTCTCCTTCCTCTATATCTGAAAGGCTTGTTAGAAAGAGAACTACTAGAATGCGCTGCCAGAAGGATGATCCTCCACCACTTCTCCAAATGATGAGAAGTACCAGGGTGGTGGCATCTTCTATATTTGGGTTACCTTTAAAGGAGTGATGATTGTAGGCTTAGGGCACAATCCAGAGTAACTATGGGGAGTCCTTGCTCCGGTGTAAGAACAATTTACTCTGGATTGCAATATGAATTTCCCATAGGTTTTCCTTAGGTGGTGCAGTAACTACGGGTGCACATAATGTCTCTTATGTGCTCCTGTAGTTACTCTGGATTGTAGGGTTAATCAATGTTTGTTGTGTTGCACTCTCCGTGAAATTGCACAACATGATATACAACATGATGCTATTATACAAAATATCAAGACTTAAAAAAATTTGGCCATTGGTGGTGTAGCCCTCCATGTGTTTGTCGCCCATTGCAGCCCACACTCTCTAGCGACACCACTACCATCAGCTCATGCTCTTAAGATACAAACTACAAACATGTCCTTGGTTGTCTTCACCACCACATCCTGTTTAGATTTATTACAAAATTATGAGTTGGGTCACTTATCTTGATGAACATTCTGGAGATCAAAAGGAGAAAACAGTTTTTCAAAAGGAACATAATGTGGACCACGTGTTTTCTGCAAAACAACACCTGAAATGCAAACAATGTTGTTGTTGAAGCCCATGTTTTCTATTCAGGAAAGGAGTCGGAACACTGGGTTTCGCCTGGGTTGAGGTTCCCTCAGAACCCAATACCTGGCCCTCCATAAGTCTTGTGCAATATTCAATACAAACATGAGTCTCTGTCCCCAAGGAACCTCATGGAGAAGTTTTGGTACCAGATGTAAGTCTTCAGAACAGTGATATACCTACAGGGGTGGTGTGGTAAGTAGTGTGCCCTTAGTCTCCCATTGGTCATCAGAGACATTCAGGTTGGTCCACCTTCACTGCAACACCTGGATGGTCCACCTACTAAATGGGCAGACATGCATCATTGGGATTATGCACTGGGCAATGCAACTGGGTGATGCAAACTCTAAATACCTATATGGCACAATATTTTTCTATATGGCATTTTCTGGAGAGGACCAATATTCACTACAAACAGAGCATAAAATACAAAATAAGTATCACTTCCTGGGGTTTTTCTTTTGTTTGTTTGTTTTAGCAACTTGTTAACATGTTGTTCAATATTATCTTCCGCGGAAGCAGGTAACACCTGCCAAACGATAAGAACTTTCATCAGAAACGTCAAGTCTAAGCAAACAACATGGACTTTAAATCACCTTTCTGCTTTCTAAGCTATGTGTGGTGCGGCGGTAAATTGTGAAAGATGGGAAATTGCCATAGTGTCAACTCCATGGTTGCACCTTCTACACAACAACAAGAATGCAATGTTCCTGCAATTTGTACATTGGCAGCGGGAACCCCTGGGTCAGGGCAGCAGAGGGTCAAACGGCCATTGCCGTGATGTGGCATGTGGCACGATGTATTGTTTGAAAATAATTCAATTTTGTACCATTAATGGTATCACTCTATTGGTGTGATACTACACGCACACACACACGCACATGCACACTCGCACACATGCACGCACACACACACACACAAAACCAGTGATGGGCTTCAGGGGGTTCTCACAGATTCTATAGAACCCTTTGCTAATGAGCGCCTGGTTCTGAGAATCGTTTACTAATGGGACATAGAACCTGTTGTTAATTTAGGTTATTAGGACATAGAACCTGTTGTTAATTTATTTGAATCCCACCACTGCACATAACCCCTGGTGATGCCACTGTTTTAGGGGTCTTTATGATTTGTCTCTTAACTACACACCAAACCATCCTGTTTATCAGATATCAGCTCATGCGATGTATGCGGTGATGGAGAATCTGGGCTAGAAGGACAGGGTGGTCCATACTTGTATGCATATCTGTACTACTGGTTCCAAATCAGTACCTGGTTGGAATGCAATCCAGAAGGATGAGCAACTTCAGCAGAAGCTCCTACTCTCTCTGCCCGGGTTTTCATCTCCAAATATCTCTCAAAAGCCAAATACTGTCCACACAGCATGCGGATAGATTTACTGCATTTCTCTGCAGGGTTGTTTCTCAACACAGATCACATCTGCCACAATGTGAGATCTATTGTGCAATCTTACTCAGAAGTAAGTCCTATTGTAATCAATGGGGTCTACTCCCAGGAAAGTGTATTTAGGATTGCAGCCTTATAAAATACCACAACAATTCATTGTGACACTTCAGATACACATATCAACTGCTTGCTGTTGGGCGCCGAGAGTTTTGAAGCCCTCCAGATGTCTACATTGCCATGGGACTCTCTCCATAAAAGGACAGTGAATCATGCACAGGCTTATCTAATGGGCCCCCCCTCTTCCAGATGGCACCCTTGTAACCTCTTTTGTTTTGATGGTCAATATTTACCTACTTATGGTGCACCGAGCCACATCGTCCATTGACCTGGCTTCAAGGCAGGGTGGGAAAGCGGTGGGAACACGAAAGGAAAGGAAGGTAGTAAAGAATAGCAGTTAAAACTTCTCCGATTCAGTCTGGCAAATGAGGACATTAACATAAACATCACTGTTTCTACCCTCACTTGGGTAGAACTGCAGGACCACCCACAATGGAGATGGAGGTTTCTGGACACTCCATGAAATCCAAAGGGTGAGAGAGATTTCAGACTGAAAAAATAGAACAATCCAGTGGAGAAAAAGAAGTGCCAACATCAAGAGCATATCATGGGTTTGGGCAGGGTGTCTGGGGCACCATGAGGCGTTGCCCCCATCCATGGCACGCTGGACAGCTAATGGCCTCTCCAAGTGGGCATCTTTGCACCCTCAGATTAGATTAGACAGACAGACAGACAGACAGACAGACAGACAGACTGATTGATTGATTGATTGATTGATTGATTGATTGGCATAGAGTTGCCATGTGTCCTGGGAAACTAGGTCTGTCCTGGTTTTGGGGGATTGCACTCGCAGTCTGGCAAGTTTGAAAGGGGGTCCGGTGCCAGTTTTCCCAGTCCCTGTCTGGTTCTAGAAGAGAATTATGGCAACCCTGGAGACCGACCGACCGACCGACCGACCGACCGATCGATCGATCGATCGATCGATCGATCTATCTATCTATCTATCTATCTATCTATCTATCTATCTATCTATCTATCTATCTATCTATCTATCTATCTATCTATCTATCTATCTATCTGCGGACACTAACTCTTCAAAGTTTGTACATTTATATTTGTATATAATATATAATATAATAAATATATATCTAAATATATGATTTGAAGTTTTAAATCCCACCTTTCCCATGCCAAATCAAATGCTCAAGGCAGCTTACAAATTAATAGCTAATTATACTAGTAATATTAATTACTTAATAATAATTAATCGATTACTACTAAACGGAAAAATAAGTTTAAAAGAAATGTTTTCTTCTTGGACAGGAAGTTTAAACATCTAAAAGTGCCTTCTCGGGACACCCCCTTGCAGGTTGGCACCCTTGTGGCCACTTCTTTGTACGCCACGGTTTGTGTACGTTGTCGGAGGAGCAACAGTGCTTTCCAAACACGGCCTGCAGAAAACAATGTGGGCTTGCAAAGGCCCCTGAGATTCATGTGATTCCAATCAAACACGTATGTTTTGTAAAGGAAAACACGGCACCCCTTCTCCACCCTCCCTGGTGTTGTTTCTTGAGCCGAGCAGTCCTCTTGAGCATGGGGCAACAATAGGAGGAAGGAAACTGGAAGATCAGAGCCTCGCCCATTATTAATACTGGAGGAGCAAGGCTAGCAGGCTGAGATTATATATTTTTATTTTATTGTCCGAGTGCAAGCCATTGTCAAGAACTGCAGGTGGCCATGTGAATATTGACTTAAAAAAATGATGGGCACAATCCAGAGTAACTATGGGGAGTCCTTCCTCCGGTTTGGGAACAATTTGCTCTGGATTGCAATATGAATTTCCCATAGTTTTTCAGTAGGTGGTGCAGTACCTACGGGTACACATAATGTCTCTTACGTGCTCCTGTAGTTACTCTGGATTGTAGGGAATGTTTCTTCCTTGCAGTTCTCAGTTACAAGTCTCAACGACTGCGTGCAAACAATGCTTGGGTTTCTACAGGTGTGACTCCCCAGCCCTCCCACCATACTCAGTGTGGCACCCATGGGAGTTATCTCGTTTTGATCCTCACAACAGGTGTTGCACAACGGCTAAGAGACTCTGGCTACAATCCTATCCATACTTTCCTGGAAGCGAGACCCATGGGCTGCAATCCGAAAGACACTTTCCTGGGAGTAAGATCAATTCAACACAATGGGGCTCACTTTTGAGTAGACATGATTAGGATTGTGCCCATAGACTATCATTGGACTTACCTTTGAATATAGGATTGGGCTATATGTTTCAGAATTGCCTTTGTTCTGCTTTCTCAACTGCTATGAACTCATTAGACAAACCATCGTAGACAAGCCTTAGACAAATATTTTAGCTTCTATGGGCAAAATCCATAGCAGTTACGTCACCCTTTACTGTTATGGAAAGTCACCTTAACTGCTCCGGAGCAAAGGGCTTAATTTGACTTTAGGATATGGGCCTTATTCTTCTACAAAGTCATATACAATGCAATTCTAAGCCTGTCTACTCAGAATTAAGTCCTACTGTATTCAGTGGGGTCGACTTCCTGGAAAGTGTGTTTAGGATTGCGGCCATAACATCTTAGATATCTTGTCCTAATCATGTCTACTCAAAAGTAAGCCCCATTATGTTTAATGGATCATACTCTCAGGAAAGTGTCTTCAGGATTTCAGCCTTGGGGCAAAATCCAAAGCACTTAGGGGTCCGCGCAGTTACGTCACTCTCTAGTGTTATCTTATGAACAGTCACTAACTGCTCCGGAGCAAAGGGCTTAATTTGACTTTAGGATATGGGCCTTAAAATCATAAATCCTAAAACAACCTAATACCCTAAAACAATCCAATAGATGAAAGCTCACAAACTCTCAATGCTACATCCACCTTCTGCCCCACTTCAGTGGGGGTGTCCTTAAACCTATTACTATTTCAAGGTTCACACATGCTTGACTGTAAATAGGAGTGCGATTTGCAGAGCGTTGCTTGATATCTGAACGCACACGAGACTGGATCAAGGATGCTCATGTTCAGAGGTCGTGGGAATACGAGGGGGCTGTTCACATTCCACGCGCAGTAAACCCTTGCGAAGCTCAGTACATTCAAAAGATTCAGGATCTAATTATAACCCTGTGCAATTTAATAGTTGATGTGACCCCCTCTGTGCCCCCCGCAGTTCCACTCTTCTGTGGTTCTTTGACTAATGGCTGTTGTCTCAACCTTTCCTAAATTTTTTGGAGGAACTTCTTAAGCTCTTAGTTCAACTCGGCAACATTCATGATGAACAAACAGAAGCATAATATGGAAAATCTCATGTGAAAAAGGTTTGTTTATCTTTACAGAGGATTCTCACATAAATGATGGTTGCGTCTAGTCCACTGGATGCGCTAAATGAGCCATGCGCAGGGTCACCATATGTCCCCGAAAACCAGGGCTGTCCAAGTTTGGGGGGATTGTGTTCATATACAGGCAAGTTTGACAGGGGGTTCTGTCGAGGTTTTGTGGAAGAGAATTATTTTTATTATTTTATTTTTAATTATTTTTTTAAAAAATGTTTATGTGTTAATCGCCTTGAGTCGGTCACTGCCCGAGAAGGGAGGGGTACAAATTTACTAAATAAATAAAATAAATTATGGCAACCCTAGCCATGTGTCTATCACGTGGACTTAGTATGGACTGATCTCAGGCAATGGGCACTGCCTGGATGGCACCAGAGGTTGCCTCCTCCTCTTCCTCCTCTTCCTCATCCACTGTTGACACTTGGCCAGGAATCAGGTTGTCATCTCAGCCAATGAATTGCTGCAGATGCTGCTAGAGTCTTGTGTGGAGCCTTCACACTTGGTGGTTGGTGGTACCATTATTTACCTCCTCATTGGTCCATCGCTGGTTCCTTCAGTCTTCCTCAAGCCATGCAATATTTAGAGGTGCCCACCAAACCTTCCTATAGGCAGGTCACTCTCATTGGAGAAGCTACAGGTGGTTGGTGTGGGGTCTTCAACAGTCAAGTTGGAGCTCGGAAGCAGGTTGCCACCTGATATCAGATGGGTCATCATGGCAGTCCCACCCTCACATTTTGTTGTGAGGCTCAAGATGTGAGGCACAGTTTGGACAGAAGACAGGATTTTAGATGTTCAGCTGTTCAACAGTGGAAGAGGTTCCCAAAGGAGGTGGTGGACTCTCCATCACTTAAGATCTTCAAGCAGAGGCTCAACAAGCACCTGTAGGAGATGCTCTAGGAAGATCTCCTGCAACAGGCAGAGGGTTGGACTAGAAGACCTATTAGGTCCCTTCCAACTCTGATTCTATACCTTTAGCCATACCTCCTAAAATTCAGTGTGCTCCTTCAGTCCCCATCCACTTGCTCGACTCTATTCCAACATCCTCTCTGCACCTAATTAGGAAGTCAAATCCTAAGTATTGGCAAAATCCAGAGTAACTACGGGGAGTCCTTGCTCCAGGGTAAGAACAACTTAGAGCACAATCCTAACCACGTCTACTCAAAAGTAAGCCCCATTGTGTTCAATGGGTCTTACTCCCAGGAAAGTGTCTTTAGGATTGCAGGCTATCTCTGGATTCCAATAGGAATTTCCCATAGATTTTCACTAGGTGGTGCAGTAACTACAGGTGCACGTAAAGTCTCTTACGTTCCCCCGCAGTTACTCTGGATTTGGGGGTATGTCTACTCAGAAGTAATGGGTCTTACTCCCAGGTCACCATGGTTTGGATTGGAGGCTTGATATTGACTTTCCATCTTGGACGATGGGTGCAATCCTAAAGACACTTTCCTGGGAGTAAGACCCATTGAACCAAATGGGGCTTACTTTTGAGTAGACATGGTTAGGATTGTGCTCCTTGTCTCTTTCAGGAACTTGTCTTGGGAATTCAGTCATCATAGATCATATAATTTTGTTCTGAATATCTGAAATACGTCTGTCAGTTTTACGACGCTAGGAAGGAATGGGGGCATTGACCAGAATGTTTTGAGTTGTCTCCGCAAGCCGTGGGTTCACTAAACAAACTGCATTCTCCCCACCCCCATAAAACCCAATTTAGATAAGTTTGTTGGTTTATTAAAAAAAACTATAAAAAATTAAGATGATGATTACAATAATACCAGCAATAAAAAGGAAAGAAAACAATTATCTTGCAGAAATATGCAAACAAACCATAACAATAAACAAAATTTAACATTCAAAGTAAACATTAATTCAGATAAATTGAGCTTGAATAAGAACATAGGAGCATAAGAGAAAAAAATATTATTTTTAATTATTTTTAATTATATTACTAATATATTATTTTATAATAGGCTGGAAGAGAATTATAGCAAACCTAGCTACTAGATACTACATACTACCTAGATAGCTAGATAGTACCATAGTATCTGACTGCACAGTATATAACTTTTAACACTACTATATATACATTTTAAAGAATGATAGTCTTTAACGCTACTATATATGCATTTTAAAGAATGATAGTCAGTGGGGCTTACTCCTGGGTAAATGTGGATAGTGTTTGGGGGAGATTCAAATAAAAAAAATCAGAAGCTGCTTGGGCAGTTTAGGAGGGTTCTTTCTGATTTTATATACCATAATTTAATATAAAGCTTATACTTATTGGAAACTTTCATTCATTTGGATTTGATTTTGCTGCATGAGTGGTTGAAAATTTTTTGTGCTTAATGATGTCGTTTGCAGCCATGACATCACTTCCAGGTTAATGACATCACTTCTGGTGAGTCCCTGCAGCTTGTCGTTCTAAAAAGTGGGTCCCGGTGCTAAAATGTTTGAGAACCACTGCACTATCTAGTTCCTTGGATGCCGAGGGATTTTAAATCCAACAATAGTTTATCAAGCATATGTAACAGAATGATTGCTGGCACAGAATAAGTACTTTGTGAACACAATCCTAACCATGGCTACTCATAAAGTAAGCCTCATTATGTTCAAGGGGTCTTACTCCCAAGAAAGTGTCTTTAGGATTTCAGCCAGTTTAAATGATTTCTATTGTCTTAGCAGCTCTTGCTGGAACAAGTGGAGATTGACTTTGGCTGTACTCCTGCACACACACTCTTAGGAGTAGGCCCCACTGAATACAATAGGACTTACTTCTGAGTAGACATGCACTGTTAGTGCTATATTCAGGCAGTGGAAATTTTTCTTAACTTTTCTAACACTCTTCCCCTTACCCGAGGCATGCTTAGGGGGTGCGATGAGTGTGGGCCACATTGGGTGTTGAGCATGGGATAGGGTATGATGCCACTACTCACCAAAAAAATTTTAAATCTTGATATTTTTAAATAATACCATCATGATATATATCATTCAATGTGGACTTTCTTGCAGAATTCAATGGACCAAACTGCATTGAACTATCTGTATTCTACCAAATGTTATAGTATAAAAACACGAGGATAGGGCAACGATATAGGGCAATGACATCACAACCAATGCCCAGGTCATTGCCCTTCCCCACTGCAGTGGGAGGATGCCCATCATGGGGGTGATCCCCATCACTGGGTGAAGCAAGCCCTACTGACACCGAGCCCAGGACAGTGTTTTTCCAACTGTTGTTAGTGCCATGAC